>OU862922.1:10288524-10976024 GCA_917880885.1 Limnephilus marmoratus
GGGGAGGCAGAAGGGGAACGGGACGAATGGGAAAGGACACGAGCTCTGGCATCATGAAATTTGTATAATAAAATTGCAATAAGTGGCACACGAGCTGTATGAGAACTGAATGTATCGGGAATGAATGTATGGAATGCAGGAGGGGGGAGGGGAACCCGGGAGGGTGGAGGGGAACTCGGGAGGGGAGAGGGGAATTCAAGAGGGGGATCCGCGGGAGGGAGGAGGTGATTATGGGAGGGGGGAGGGGAACTCGGGAGGGGGGATCGCGGGACGGAAAAGGGGGGAGTAGAGTGAGGAGAAGGAAGGTGGAGGAGGAGTGGGAACGCGAAAGGGGAAGGGGACGCGGGAGAGGAAGGGGAGGTGGAAGGTGAACGGGACGAATGGGAAAGGACGCGCAGGGAGAAACAATTTCGTTATTAAATGGCAAAGGTTGGTACCCGGCATATATATAAATGCTAATAAATGAAAATGAATCGCCGAAATGTATGTACGCGCATAACTTCCGAACGACTACACCAAATTGGATAATTCTTTTTTTGTTGTGTTTGTTATTGCCAGGACAAGGTTTGTATATAACTACTGGTGAGCTCTGGCATTATAAAATGTGTATACTAAAAATTCAATGGGTGGCACGTGAGCTGTTTGAAAACTAAATGTACTAGAACTGAATGTATGGAATGCGGGAGGGGGGATAGGAACTTGGGTATTGGTGCCGCGGGTGGAAAGGGACGGGAACCAGGGAGGGGGAGGGGAACCTGGGAGGGGGGAAGGGAATTCGTGAGGGGAGTTGGCGGGACGGGGGAAGAGGAGTGGAGTGGGGAGTCGGAAGGTGGAGGAGGCGGAGTGGGAACGTTTGAGGGGAAGGGGACGCGGGAGAGGAAGGGGAAGCGGAAGGTGAACGGGACGAATGGGAAAGGACACGCAGGGAGAAACAATTTTTTGTTGAACGGCATAGCAACGCATGCCGGGCACCAGCTAGTATATAAATGAAAATGAATCGCCGAAATGTATGTACGCGCATAACTTCCGAACCCATGCATGCCGTGTACCCGCTGTATATAATTTATTTATTTATTTATTTACGGACAAATAGTCCATTAACAATATAACAATAACACGAATAACAAGCGAGCCTAAAGGCCCGACCCGCCTAGCAATTGATCACTGTTCGCATCGATTACCGTTCGCATGTCATTTTTTGTAACCAGCACCACTTTTCGTAACAATCACCACTTTTTGTAACGATTCACCAGTTAACCCCATGTGTCGAGCATGCGTAAAGAAGTTTTACTTTAAAAAAATGGGGCATTTGGGACTCTTGTTTTTTGTATCGTATAATAAGGGACAAATAAAAACATTTATTTTTAAATATAAAACTTTTTGCATAAAAATATTCAATGAAAATGAAATTCGGTCAACCCTGTAGATTTTACGAACGTGAAACAAGGAATTCGTATGTATTTACATTTCGTTTCCAAAATATTATTTCAAACTGTTGTAATTCAGAGCGACGCGGACACGTCCTCGTCTGGCCACGTTTCGGACCGTAATGAACTGCGAAATTTTGTGTTTCGGCGCTATGATAAAATCGTCAAATGCGAAGCTGTTAATTAATTAAAATTAAATGCTTCCCAAAATAATTTTTCGGTCAAACTTATTTATGATTTGTCAATAATGTCTTAGCACAATAAGTATGTAAAAAAATATGAAATATATTAGTTTATAAGTGCGCAAATAAATACACAAATGGACCAATTTTCGTCAAGAAACACATGTACGTACATATTTTTTAATGATTTTATTGAAACTAAAATTAAAATTCTAATACATAACTTTGCTAGATAATGTATTGATTTATTTCACTGCATGACTACATTATTTGAAATGGGTGTGGTATAATACAAAAACTTTTTTGAAAATTTAACAAATCTGCCAACGACCTATGGAATAACCTTATTATACTAAAAATTAAAAAAAAATCTAAAAATTTATTACATAACTATGCTAGATAAAAGAACAATCTTTCGAAATCCATTTATAATTTTTTGTGGAAAAGAGTCAATACGTCTAAAAACTTTTTTGAAAATGACATATTTCTGGGTTTCTCTACCTATGTCCTCTTAACACCACATTTCAAACACGCATTTTTCTTTTGGGTCTGATGATGCAAAAAATGAATTGCACAAATTATAACAATATATGTTTTTATGGTTAGACTAAGATGGAGCGACAACGTCCTCAAAGACATATCCATCTTGGAGCACCTAAACTGAAGAGAGCTGGCACAAAACCGAGATGAGTGGAGGAAGACTCTTGAGGAGGCCAAGACCCACCAGGGGTTGTAGAGCCAATAGTGATGATGATAGTTAGACTAGCCGGCTTCACTCGCATAGTATTAGTGAAGGTTCCCACCCCGCCTCCTCCACCTTCCCTATCCCCACTCCACTCCACCCCCCTCTCACCCCGCCACCCTCCACCCTCCCCTTTTCCCCCTCCTCCCTCCCTCCAGCCCTCCAAACGTAGCGAACCATTTGGGATGACCTATGGCAGAGCTTCTTATCCAATAAATGGTTCCCGGAGCGGCGGTACCCATACCCATCACCCAAATTGAACTATTATTTTCACTGACTTTTTTCTGATAATTTTATAAACACTTAAATAAATTTTATTAATATTTATTTTTGATATTATCTTAACCCTTTCTCAACCAGAGTCATTTTAAAATTTGAGAAATTTTACTAAGTACATAACTACTGAACCAATTTATTTGCGGTTTTTTACAAATAATTAAGTGAATACTTCCTAGCAACATTGATTTTTTTTCATTGCGTTGGCTGCATTGCGTACACACTTCTTATCGTTAACAAGAATTGTTGATCACACCTTTTGAAAAGCTATGATCCGAGGGAATTGCAGTACTCAAACGGACAAGGTATCTACGAGTATATTTTTTTCATATATTTTTCCGTTTTTGTTTACAGTAAAATGTACCTTCTTTCATATTATAATGAAAATACAACAAAAACATTGATATAACATTTATTTTTAGCATCCTAAAGTATCGTGTCATTTTAAAACGACACTGGTCGTTTGGGGGTATGCTATTTTGTATGACTATTTAATCTGATAACATGTATCTGGTAACATTATGTGTTATATGTGTTTTGATGAGAAGAACGCATCAATATACTTTCAAGTGATAAGTAGACATGATATAGTCTTTAATTGATGTATTTTTTTAATATTCTTCTTAGAAAATTATCCATTTTTATAGTAATACATCATTTACCTCTCAGAACCACTGTCGTTTTAAAATGACGTTGAAAATTTCCTAAACTATCAGTTAAAAAAACAAAAACTTTAAAAAAATCAAATATTTCAAGTACACACAATCATATGTTATTTATTTTTTTTATATCTGTAGGAATTAATTTGGATGAGAAAGGGTTATACCTAATGTATATGTTTCTAATTTTTTTTCCAATTTTTGTTCTAATTTTTTTTATGTTTACCTTAAGAGCGTTTAACCAGCCAGCGGACGAAAATCCACATTTCGTCGAAAGTTGTTCTTACGATCGTACAGGGCGGTTACAATGAGAAAGATTAAGTATTCTCCGTTCCAGCTTTTTAAAATTATAAGTCAATATCAATTTTATTTCATTTCAAATTTACTTTAATTTATACCTACATCAAATGCTGAAAGGCGTGATGACAAAACTATTAAAATAATGTACTTTTTGTAATTATTTTTTGATTATAAGTATTTATTATTTTTCAATAATTTTTATTTTTTATTTATTTATTTATCTATAATAAAATATATTTACAATGGTTTTATTTGTATGCCTGTCTCACTAGGGTATACCTGTGTCGAGACAGGCGTACTGGTATATAAATGAATATAGTAGTTACAAGGATATTTCAGGTAAAATACATATTATGAATAGAATTAAAACAGAAGGGTGATTGGAAGGGTGGTAAATCTTTTAAAGAGAGTTATTTTATAAATGTTGGAGATGGAGTAATGAAATAAATTCTGCCTAATCTATTTATAGGTTAAGTTTGACAGGATACCATTATTTTCATTTATTTTATATGGGTTAGGTTGTATGTGAATAGTTATTTCTGTCTATGTGTGATAATGTAAGAATGTTAAAAAAATCTGCAATATATTAGTTTGTAAGTGCGCAAATAAATACACAAACGGACCAATTTTCGTCAAGAAACACATGTACCTGTATATTTTTTAATGATTTTATTTAAATTTAAATTCTAAAACATACGATACCCAGATAATGTTTTGATTTATTTTACTGCATGATTATATGATTTGAAATGGGTGTGGTATAATACAAAATCTTTTTTGAAAATTTAACAAATCTGCCAACGACCTATGGAATAACCTTATTATACTAAAAATATTTTTTTTTTCTCAAAATTTAAAACATGCGAATTCCAGATAAAAAAAAACAATCTTTCGAAATCCATTTATAATTTTATGTGGAAAAGAGTCAATACGTCTAAAATCTGTTTTAAAAATGACATATTTATGGTTTTCTCTGGTAATACCCTCTTAATAATAGATAATAATTCCAAATTAAAATATACCTAAACATGATTTTTACAATAATTCGCTGTACATATTTTATTTGTCAATACCTTTTACCCGCGGCTTCGCTCGCATGGTTTTAGGGGGAAATCTATGTATATAAAAATTAAAATATGCTAGCTTCTGGGTTTGTAGTTCGGCGCATGCGTTGCTATGCCACTTAATAAAGATATTGTTTCTCCCTGCGTGTCCTTTCCCTTCGTCCAAATCTTCTTTCTCATCCCCTTCCCCTCACGCGTTCTCACTCTACCTTCTCCTCTTTCCGTCTCCCCACTCCCCTCTTCCGCTTCCCCCGTCCCACGAACCCCCCTCCCGATTTCCCCTCCCGCCTCCTTCATTCCACACATTCAGTCCCTGTACATTCAGTTTTCAAACAGCTCACGTGCCACCTATTGCAATTTTTTTATACAAATTACATAATGTCAGAGTTCACCAGTATAGATATAGAAACCTTCGTTTACGTGCTCACAACAACTCACCAAAATTTCATCGCAATCGGATGAACGGTTTAGCAACGCGTAATTTCATGATGCCAGAGCTCACTATTGTATACAGAAACCATCGCGGGCATGCACACATCAAATCCCCAAAGTTTCATCATAATCGGATGAATGGTTTAGCAACGCATAGCGAACATACAAACATTACATCCATACAAACTTTCGCCTTTATAGCAGGGCCGTATTTACACTTTTCATTAGTATAGGCCACTTCATTTGCGCCGCCCCCCTCCTCCTTCTTAGAAGTTGCCACCTATCATAATCATTCAGTGTATGTAGGCTGCCTGCAGCTGGTGACACACAATTTTAAAATTAAATATTCAAAAATAGGTTAAGTAGGTAAAAATAAACCAATGAATTATTCACAAAGTAAAAGAAACATGAAACAAGAATTACAATTTTTTATTTGACTAAATCATCTATAATAGATTCATAGTTATATCGATATCTTGATTTTTACTATTTTCTTAAGGCACATAAAACGTACAAAAGAATGGTAAAAAATCATACTTAATTTTTACATTTCTCAAAAAAACATTAATTTTCGATTTTTTTGTAAGGAGGAGGTTCAAATAGAAAAAACACTTATAAAAAAGGGGAATTCTTTTGAAAAATTTAGTTCGGATGAAAATTGTGACCTCCAGGAGTTACACAAATTGTCCAGCCGGATGGCGACTTACAATGCGCGGCAGCTGATATCTCCGTTATTTTTTTGAGGAAAATTTTAGAATATACTGTTAAATGTATATGTAAAATGACCCCAAAGTATAAATAAAATATATATACATTCCTTCTGTCTTAAAAAATTTCATGAAAATCACTAAAAATACGCCGTCCTACACCTATTTCCCCCGTTAAACGCTCGTTCGCCGCGTGCAATAAAGATAGACAACTGCCTAAGATTTTTGTAAAATATTCGCACTAAAATCACGCATCCCGTATTGGACGGTTGGGCATTGAACGATACCAATCCGCGGTCCCATACGGGACCATTGGGCGTCTAAATGTTTACAGTCAGAAAACTCTATCTATCCACAGTGACTTTTTAGTTTATCGTACACAAACTTAACGGCTTACCAAAGCGAGTGAACGCCGCCCCCTGAACTCTGCCGCCCCTAGGCCGTGGCCTACAAGGCCTATTGACAAATCCAGGACTGCTTTATAGTATTAGCAGGATTTTAATAAAAAAATCTTTCAAAGTCTCTGATAAATATTTATGTTGCTTGGTGTAATGTACCACTTTGCTTACCTACTAAAAGCTTTGCTTGTTGGAAAAAAGTGGTGAATCGTTGATGAACCAATACAATGATTTTCTAAGCATTTCGGCTACCTAAATCGGGATTTAGGTAGCTTAATATACAGGATCATCGAAAAATAATGACAACATTTAAAATAAGTGTTATATAAAAACTATTTTTTGATCTTAAAATGTGCGGAAAGAGATAACATTTTTTGGTAACTTAGTATGTTTCGATGTGTGCACCGTTTGTTGCTCTGCAGATGTCTAGTTTGTTGTCGATTTCTTGCCACGTACGTGCAACCAATCCAGCCGTTGGGAAAGCGTGCATGCCAACATTCAAAAAAATTATAGCACCGAAACCCTTTATGTTAAACGTGTAATTCTGTCACTGAACGCTAGCTGGTAAATGTAAGTTTTGTTTTGGAGGTGGCGTGACCTTGCTATGCGCACATTAGATGCGCAGTAGCCAAGGTCGTCCACGGGCGCGCCAATGACTGCCGTTCAGTATCGTTGGTAGAGGAGCCCCCATTGCCTGGCCTCCAAGAAGTCGTGAACTTATCCCTTTGGGAGTTCTTTTTCTGAGGGTACATTAAAACCATTGCGTACGCAGAAAAGATTCGGGATTTGGATCACCTGCGGGAGCAAATTTCTGCCGCTATCTTGACGGTTACTCCTGAAATGATTGCACGTACGTGGCAAGAAACCGACTACAGATTAGACATCTGCAGAGCGACGTACGGTGCACACATCAAAACACACTAAGGTACGAAAAAAATACTTTTTCCGCATATTTTAAGATCAAAACCATTGAATTACCTTATTTTCAATTTGGGAGGCGGGAATGGGTACCGCCACCACAGGAACATTTATTGGATAACCAACACCTCTACCATAGGTCACCCCAAGTGGTTCGCTACGTTTAGTGATTTAGCAGGGGTGCTCGGGTTCATGGAGTGAGGATTGTCTAGGTCTTGGAGGCGGATGACCAAGACACACTGAACCCCATATTCCTACCCACCCCTTAAACCTTTTTCCTTCCCAGAACTCTCCTCTCCTTCCTTTCCTTAAACGAACCCCTCCACAAAGCATCCCCAAAGATGTCACAGACCCTGAAGGAAATTATTTTTCTCAGGGCCTCCTGTGTGGAGCTCATGTAAAAAAAAGTTTTTTATAACAGTTATTTTAAATGTTGTAATTATTTTTCGATGATCCTGTATATTAAGGTAACATTAAACGTGCTTTAAGGAAAGGATAGCTTTAAGGAAAGCGACGTAAATATTTAGTGGTTTTCGCAAGATTAAAAACTAATGTGTAATACTAAATACTAAACAATGTAATGTGTTATAAAATATTTTTAAATGTACATATTCTGTTTTGATATAATTGATTTCCCTAACTTTTTTAGCCACGTGTGGGTATTTACAAGAAGGTGGATCATAAATATACATATATGTAAAAATGAATACAGAAGATTTTAAATTGTTGTCTCTCACAAGGACAATACTACACTAAAGTGTTTTTGATAATTTATTTAAAGTTTTTTCATTGGTTACAGAAATCGTTGCAAGCATTGACATGAAAAATATGATCGTGTGAGGCGAACGGTCGAGCGAGGCGAATGTAAGTTGAGAGGGAGATATAAGTTAGTGAAGTTTTACTTCAGTCGTGTGGTCTAAATCACACTCGTTTTTGAAGTAAAACTTCTTTACGCACGCTTGACTTGGGGAGTAAGCTGGTGAATGCGTGACAAGAGTGTTACGAAAAGTGTGATCGGGCGAGGCTAACAGTCGGGCCTTTATGCACGCTTAACTTGAGGAGTAAGCTGGTGAATGCATGACGAGAGCGTTATGAAAAAAAGTGATCGGGTGAGGCGAACGGTCGGGCGAGGCGAACGGAAGTTGAGAGGGAGATATAAGTTAGTGAAGTTTTACTTCAGTCGTGTGGTCTATTTTTTTTACTTGAAACTGCACAAGAGTCCCAACTGCTCCCACCCTTCTGGAGCAAATGCGAGCCAATTGGGATATGTTGTGTGGCTGAATTTAGTGAGGAAGAGGAAGGTGGGGAAGTACCTGACTATTCAGACCTGATCGCCAAACGCGGCCAAAGCCCAAGGAGAGTGGAGAGGGAAGGTGGAGGAGGCGGAGTGGGAACGCGAGAAGGGAAGGGGACGCGGGGGACGAAGGTGAACGGGACGAATGGGAAAGGACGCGCAGAAAGAAACAATTTCTTTATTATGTTGTACCATTTAAACAATTTCTTTAAATGGCATAGCAACGCATGCCGGGTACCAGCTAGTAATACCATCAAATTAAAAACCGGCATTCCGATTTATAACATATTTTCCTTTAACGCTTTAAAGTCCCGGTTCATTCAAATTTCAAACAGCTCGCGTGCCATCTATTGCAATTTTTTTTACAAATTTCATTATTAAAAAATTACACGTTATTTTTTAAGACAGTATCTATACATTTGTAGAGCCGAAACGATAATTTTATGAAATTCCCTCCATAGAAAAAAATCGCAAAGTATGCTCCGAGAATTAATAAAAAACATATTTTGTTCTGTTATTTAACAAGTTACTGGTACGAAAAAATTCAGTGTGTTTTTAAATGCTACTTAAGACGTTGTGGAGAGATTTTTGCTCTATCTTAAGCCGCCGCTACCCGAATTTCTTCCGATTTTTTACATATCTCCCATAAACATTTGATGTTTTTAAGCTCTTAAAAAAAATATAATCTACGTTATTTTTTAAGATAATATCTACACGTGTTTGACGCCGAAATGCAAATTATATGTAATTCCCTCGATAGAAATAAATCGCAAAGATATCTAAAAAAAAACGGATCAGCGAATTTTATTTCCGATTTTCATGGAAAATTTTATTAAATAAATAGAAGGGGGAAATTTTTATAAAAAAACCCTACGTGTTGCCATGTGGGCTGAATGTATAGTTTTTTTAGTACATATGTTGTCAAACAGGTTGAAAAAAGAAGTTTTGAGAAAAACGCGTTCAAAGTTTTGCTGAAGGATAATTCACTATTCAAACTGTTTCAAACGGTTTTACGTAAAATGCTGTATCTCCGTCAATTTTACGAATTTCTTTAAACAATTTGGTGAGAGCATTCTTAACAAATGCATATTTCATATATTAATAATTTTTTCGTATATTATTTAGGTACCTACTTAGTAATATGGTTCGGAGATAGAACAGCTCGTAAAGCGTCGATGACACAAAGCGAGTTTACAAGCTACTATCTGCGAAATTCACTATCTGTTGTAAACTTGCTCAATGTCATCGTGTTACTTGCTAACTAGCAGATTGTTGACAATCTACGAAAAAAGTTGAAAGGTCGTCAACTTTACTCGCTACACGCTTGTTCGTGATTGGTTTATTTATGTTTTTCAAGATGGCTGCCAACTAACAGCTGATTTCGACTGTCAAACATCACAGAATTAGTTCACGCAGGCGTCGTTATTCTTGTTACTGGCGCTAGCAGCGACCTCAGTTTCCTACGCTACGTTTTGTGTGTCATCATGACAATCTCACTCGCCGATTTATCCGGTTTTAAACTTAGGAGATAGTAGCTTGTAAACTCGCCCTGTGTCATCGAGGCTTAAGTGTCTATTTATTTATATAAGACATGTGCCACTGCCCACCTGTAGTGAGTGTTTACATAAACATCCAGTACCTACCTCGTGTCACCGAAACAAGTGCGCCAAATGAAGTGGCCATATCAGTCTCGCGACAGCCGTCAGTCTTTTGGCTTTTTCTATGATTATTTAAGTGAATTCGGCGAGTGATAAAGAACGATAGGTAGATTCTACAGACAGGTAGAGCGGTGCAGATAAAGTCCCGAATCACTCGGTTATCGCTAATGTATATCTACTCGATAATTGTCACTCTATTATACTTTTTTATCAACTATTGCGGCGAATAACTGTGGCGTTGACAACCATAGAAAGTTATTACAAATAGGAAATATTTCAAGGATTAAAATTATCAGGAAAAACAACAAAATAATTATTGTGTAAAACGATCATTTTGTGGTTTGACATATTTAATAAAAATAAAACACTTGTTTTATGTAAAACCACGTGTTTTAATTAACTTATTTACCTACCGGTTCCGCTTTGCTCAAGCATCATCAGGGTGCAAATGAAAACTAAAAAGAAATACATAGTGTGTGCTTACATAATAAATACACTTGTACTTGTTGTCTCTTAAACTTCTTATCCCCCCTCTGTATTTATATCTATGCGTGGGGCGAACAATAAAATAAGTCACAAAATGCGTTTTTTTTATTAGTGAATATTTTTGTACAAATTAAACTGCACATATTACACTTACAACATCCGTCAAAAGTCGCCGTTAAGTGGTTCATATTGAGGATGTTCACAATCATATAAAAATTTTGCATTTGGTAAAGTGGGAAATAAACACATAAGTCAGATTTATGTTGTTAGGAACTGATTTTGTTTTCAGATTTTGATTTTTAAAGGGGGAAATAGACATATACCTAAGTCAGATTTACATCATTGGGAACTGTTTTTTTGTAGCTGGCAATATTATATGACTTATTTTTTAAATTTTCATTTATTTTTTATCTGTATGAAGTATGTTTACATTGGATTTTTTTATGCCTGTGTAGAGATGTCTGTGGCCACTCTATTATTTAAAATTAACTGTCATTGCTATGATTTTTTAACGATTCTACTTATTATTTGCGATAGTCCTATTAAGTTGGTTAGAAGCAGTTGTAAGCGTATTGTTGAGCTATGCAACAAAACCAACAAACACACGAAGGCAAGGCATTCGACCGGTCAATGGTTGAGTGGGCATAGCGTTTGGGCGTCGCGTGTTCGATTCCTCGGCTGGCTAAGTCCTCCGTCACAACGCAAGCAACATTTTCGGCTTTCTGTGGTGGTAGAAGGAGATTTTCAAACATTGTTGGGTTATTCGTAACCCGGAAATGTTTGTCTTTCTTTAAAAACAAAAATTATTGTTTTATAATCAATCGTTTTATGAATATTTTACTTGGTAAACCCGACCATGACCACAGATTACGTATATTGATGTTAAGTTATTTCTTGCACAATATTTCTACACCGTCGGATGAAAAATTTCTTTCGCATTGTACTCCTAGTATATCAGTTATTGATAATGTTCCCTAGATTGATGTGACTACCTTTGGTGTCTCCAAAACCTTAAGGAAATGGAAAGCCGAAAATAAATTTAAACGGAATCTAGGACTGGAGCCTAAGAACTTATAAAAGCATAAACTATATATTTCTTGTTTAGTTTTAATTTGTACCCTGTAACACTCAGTCGGTAGAGCATGAGACTCTTAATCTCAGTGTCGTGGGTTCGAGCCCCATGTTGGGCGCCATTTTGTAACATGATAACTACGTGATAAGAAATGAGTGCTACTACCTACAGCTCTCACCGGCAAGTTGAAACAATAGGCACAATATTAATAAATAATAATAAGTCTGATATAGAACAAAGGACATTTATTGATATGCAAATTATAATGATCATGGTAGAGCAAGACAATAATCTCAGCGCGTGACAAGTGTATAAACTTGTTAGAGGTAAAATGGATTTAGATTGCTATCAGAAAGTTAGTTAATGCCGTCAAAGCTATTGTGAATTTAAATTAAACAGGGCGCCAGCCAGGGAAAACATCCTGACATAATTTATAAACAGTGATCCCATTAAGCTAAAAAAATATTCATTTGTCTCACACGTGATACAAAGTTTCCAGAATCCACCCAAGCCACGGCGCTGGCACACGAACTCCACCTCTCAGCACGGTCTCCACACAACTGCCGCTTGCGGTTAAATCTAGTACTAGCGAACCCAGAAGCTCCGGCGTACCAACATCAGGAACAAAAGGCGTTGTTGACATTATTTAGGAAGCAGCCGGTTGCTACCCGCTACAACCCTGATGATGCTTAAGCACATCGAAACCGATCGGTTAATAAATTAATTAAAACTCTTTTTATTTTGTTTTTTTTTTTGATTACAAAAGATTCACTTAGGACATTCACACTCTTTCTCAAATTTGATAATCGATTTTTACAAGACAGGGAAAAGTTTAACGGTTAACGCCGATACATCTTCATTTTTTTACAATCGTTCCACACTGGAGGCTCTGAGAAAAACTACTTCCCTCGGGACCTTTGTCATTTTTGCGGGTGCTATGTAGAGGGCATTTTTAGGGAAAGGAAGGAGAAGAAGTTCCGTGAAGGAAAAAGGAATGAGGGGCGATTAGGAATCTAGGGGTCAGTATGTGCAGGAGTGACGGACGTATAAATCCGTTTTCCCAATGGGTGCAAGGCGATGGGTCGAGAGAGTTCGGCTGAAGAGGTCAAAATGTCTTACTCAACCAATGTCTGGGCAAACAGTAGGTGGGCAAACGCATCCGTTGCTGAGACCTGGACAAATCTCACCCATGAACCTGGGCCCTGTGCCTAATCACCAACCGTAGCTAACGACTTATCAACCTATCTACAACCTATCTCGGCAATAACCATAATTTTTACTCAAAACTTAAAAAGTAAAAATTATTTAAACAGATCGAAGACTTATTTATTAGTTCAGATTTATAATAACTTTATAAAGGACATAACAATAGCGAATCAGAAACTATCATTATTAGGTAATATTGTAATTTTTTTAAATCACCAAAAGTTCCGCACCCCTTTCGCGCATTATCAAAGTGACGTATCGCTACTGTAATAATAGTGTAATATATGGCTGGTTTCGCTCTGCATATGCCAGTCACGGTAACATTCCTGAGCAAACATGTGTTCCGCCCCGGGCAAGAGGGCTTCCTCCTTCCGCATCGAGGACATCCTCAAAACCAAGGGAAACCAGACCAAGAGGGATCGAAGTACCACCAGAACCACACCGGAAAGAAGAACCCACGTGGAACTATGCGAAAATGCCAAGACAACTGGCAAAAGATGCGAAATCATCAATAGACAACACGAATACAATGATGAACCAATTCTTAGAAAAACTTTAGCAACAAACAACAACACAACGTCTTTTAGTGAGTCCAAGCTTGCCGAAGAACAATTATCAATGATGTCTCAAGGATTGTCTCATCTGATGAACAATGCCAATAGTGAGGAAGTTAGAAAATCTTATGATGCTATGGAGCAAAGGAAACTAATTGGACATAGTGAAAGAATGTCTGCATTTAGTGGAGTGGACAGGTTCGGAGTGTTGGGGAGATCTTTTGGAGGTTTCCAAGGATATGGACCTCCTGGGAGGTTCTCTTATCCTCCGTCTTCCGCTTTTTTTGACTCCTACAATGCAGCATATAATAGTGGTAAGTTTCTTAACATTTTTTATAACTACTGCGATATTTTATTTGTTTCGGGTTTCACCGGTTTCATCGATTGTGGTTTTCCAAAATATAATCAAATTAAGCTATTTAATTAACTAATAGATTTTTTTTATAGGAAACTTGCACAATCCTATGTGTTTATTGTTTATTTACTTTAACCCCTCAGGCTAATTTGTTCGATTTTCGGAACAACTCATATGGGTCTCGTATAAATCGTTGTGATTCTCTTACTATCATGGTTATAAATATACTCTAAACAGTGTTAGAAAGAGAAAATACCACGCTTTATTTTCAAATCTAAAAGTTAACCGCAAAATATTTAAAATGTACACTTTTATGAATTCAAAATTTCCGACCGCATTTTGAAAACAAAAAATGAAACTTTGGGAATTTTTCATTAATTATTTTTACATGAATCGACAATGTTTACATGATTGTTTTGTACTCATTTTTTTTATATTAAAAAAAAATATTTATTTATTTTTAGTTATAAAGCTGTTTTTGAAAAAAATACCCTTTAGTTTTTAGTTTTCGGATGCGTTCAGAAATATTCAATATAATTGGATTTTTTTGCAAAGCGGAAATATTTTGACCTAATGAAAAATAGGCTTGAGGGGTTAAAAGTACTTTGGTGACTTTAATCCTGTCGAAGGGAGGGTTTTTCCGAAAACGTAAAGTCAATGGCGCTTTTGTAAATATACTGCAATAAAAGTTTTTTTTTTTTTAAATAATTGACTAACTCCATTCTTATATTGAATTTAAATCAGCCAAGAACTTTTATGCTTATTGATATTAGCAAAGTAATTACTTTACTTTTTATCTCACTTAAGTAAAGATTATAATAAATATAAGATAGTAAATAATGCAAAATAATTCGGACACTGAAACATATATTATAAGTGCCAAGTAAATATTTTCCCGAAAGAAGCAAACAATTCGGTTATCATTTTAATCGCCGTATCGAGATCAACGTGCAGAATCAAAAAATATTTTGTCGCATGAGGAATTCACGTGTTGATATTGTTGAACCGGTATCTTCGCTTTGGTCTTACTATTTTAATATTATCAAATCCAGTGTGTATGTACCTAAATGATAATTTTATTAATATCAATAAATTGACCGATGAGATAAAAAAAACATAATTTCGGAATCTGGAGAGTGTTCTGATTAAAAAGGGGATAAGTTGTCAACTTTACTATTGAATTAAATATTTGGTGTATGTTGCGACGCTGAAGAGAGTGAGAGGGAAGAAAATGAGGAAGAGAGAGAGAGATAGAAAAGTTCCCGACTGCTCAGATCTGGTTAAAGCCATTATAAGAAACGATGTCTTTTGCAAGGGCGATACTGGTAGTATCAACTACTCTGGATCGCGTCGCAAATCTCTGCGTATTTTAAATTAATCCGCGTCGTCTGTCTGACTGTCTGTTCGCGATAAACTCAAAAACTACTGAACGGATTTTCAGATAGAGTTTTTCGTGAGGAAGGTTTAGGTATATAATTTGTCAAGGATTTGTGTAAATTGCTTGAAACATAACGATAATTGTTAGAAGCGTCGGAAAAAGTCAAGCCGCCTGAGAGCTTTCATCGAAAACACTGCCTAATCCCTTTGAGATATAACACAACAATGCTTGGTGGGATATTCCTCTTTTATATATCTACAAAAAAGTCCGTGAATGCATATATCTATCTTTTAAGGACAGCTTACTACACCAATTCCATTTTTAAAAAAATGGTCATGTACAATGCGGTAATTGGAAAGTTATTTAGACGGATTTAGTATTAATCCTTATCAACTTAAATAAGTTAGTTACCTCAAGCATTTCTTGCATATTATTATAATCTTTCGCACCATCTCTACTGTCTGTCTGTCTGTCTCTTCGCGATAAACTCAAAGATGGCGGTGGTTATAAGGGTTGGATAACCATCCAGTAGATTGCGTTGTATTTATTTAGCCACAGCAACGCGTGGCCCGCCAGCTAGTAAGTACTTTATAGTTGTTTCATCCGTAATTGGTCTACTTAGGGAGTATTTCACCATCCTCCTGATAAACACTATCCTTAGCATAAAGTGTCATTTATAATTTTCGATTTACGATTTAACAATGTACTTATTTATAAAATCCGAGTTTACTATTCGGTACTAAAACCTATGAACATAGCTACCTCTATCGGAAAAGTTAACCGAGTTTTCTACGTAATTCGAATACTTATTTATTATAATGAATATTTATCAATAGGATGGTGAAATACCTTATTTTACATAAGGTTCACACAAGAGGCTCTGAGGAAAATAATTCCCCCTAATGGCCTATATCATCTTTGGGGTTGCTGTGTGGTGCGTCTTTTTAGAATGAAATGGAATTGTCAATGTGCCAAGGAGTGACGGATGTATGAATCAATTCCTCCCATTGTGGTACAAGGCGATGGGTCGAAAGAGTCTTGCTGGTGAGGTAAAAACGTCTACCTCAACCAGTCTCCCCCGGTCCGGTCCGCCACGCAGGAGACAAACGCATGTTCCGCCAAGACCTAAACAAACCTCACCCCATGAACCCGGGCATCCCTGCCTAATCATCAAACGTATCGAACCACTCGGGGTGAGGCTGGGGTGTTAGTTATCCGATTAATGGTTCCCGGGGCGGCGGTACCTATACCCGCCTCCCAAATTTACTTAAATTAATGGTAAATTACATTTAAATTATACCTAATAAAATAAATAAAGTAATTTTCGTTATTTGTTTTTGGGGTGTTATGCCGGTTGAGCTACCTCCTTCTTTAGCCAGCGTTTCGGACAGCGTTGTAGTATCCATCATCAGGGATAGATGTGCGATCTACCGGATACATCTACCGGATCTGCCCTGATGATGGACACTGCAACGCTGTCGTGAAAATCTTAAAACGTATCTAAATGAAGTAAGTATTTTTTATCAAAGGGGGCATACATTAATTACGTGAGCTCAAAAAAGGGGATTCAGCAAAATCTCACGTTACTTGAAAAGAATAAACGAAGTGGCCCAAATTTATCTCACCAAGGGGGGGGGGGGGGGTAACGTAATTAATGTATGCCCCAAAGAAAGCAAACGCTTTGTGGCTTGACATCACACAAAATGAAACAAGTTTCTTGTTTAAAACCCCTTTATTTTGATTTATATTTGTCGACCGGTTTCGGTTGAACACAACCTTCTTCAAGACAATAAACATAATAAATCAAAATAAAGTGGTTTTAAATATAGAACTTGTTTCATTCTGTAAATTTTTATTTGGGCAAGCCAGTTTTATTTATTTATTTACCCTCTTGTATTCGTGGTCAAGGATTTTTTGCATATTTATTTAAAAATATATCTTTGCCGGAAAAATGCTTCCAAATATCACACATTGTGTAGCAGTTCCTACCTTATTGCTACGGAATTGCTTATTATCGTTGCACAGCATTGTATGCACGGACCTTAATCGCATGGTCCACGTGATGTCTCTAGAGTGAGTCTTGAAGCGTTCTACCGGGAGGATGGCTCCCACAACACAGAAATCCAGGCACAAGGCCGCGTCAAGCAAGCATCAGGTTCTACGATCTACGTAACGTTGTCAACAATTTATTATTATTAGTTTCATAATGGTTATCTGCTTAACTTTCAACCTTTCTCGTTGGGTTGTAAAATTTGCAATGAGGTGGCGTCCACTCGTAGTTTAATTATCCGCACAGATACTAGAAACATTTAACTTCGTAATAATATTTAGTTAATTTAACAATAACTTCTACCTAAGGTTTTCATCGAGCCTTAGCGGCCCTGGGCATATTTATAATATAATTTAATGATAGAGTCTCATGCATATTTTTATGTTTACTTGATTAATAAATTTATACATTTTCTGAGCTAGCATCTTTTATTTTCTTTGGGCATATTGTTTACTCATGCTTTATATTTCAGAGTACACATGTAATTCACATATTCAAATAGGCACAACACTTTTAACGTTACAATTGGCAATAGGTCACTTGCATGGATTTTATAATGACTTGGAAAAAATCGTGTGAATAGATTTTTTTACTAAGATTACGAAAATATTAGTAAATTTTTTTAGAAATGTACAGTTTTTTTTTAAATAAATAAATCCATTATTTGGGCTCGTTACGTCACTACATGAAAATGTTCCATCTCCGAAAATGTTCTATTAATTTTGTAAAATTCCACACTGATTTATTTTTTTATATGGCAACACTTCGATTTAAGGCGAATTTTTGAATTTGACATTTAATGTTCACTAGATTTATTGTTTCTTGTCTGTGAACTCATCATTTAGTTTGACTTTTTGACCGATGTTATGAAGAGAACCCCGTACATTTTATGCTGTCTGTACCTGGTTTAGAGGTATAATGGTAATGGTGCTGATTTTAACAAAATCAAATTTTATAATGTTCTTATTATTATTATAATTTACACGTACAAGTATATTACTTTGGATTTAGTAAAATAAACGTTGAATATTGTAATAATTAATGACCAATAAGATGGATCAAGGAAAAAAATATTTATGAGATGTTATATTTTGGATATGCCTCGTTATTCTCCTATGCCATTCGTATGGAAAACGTTATTTTTTTTAATGATTTTGGCTATGTAATTATCGTTTTGTCGCACCCATAAAATTATGTCCCGTCTTTCCGGTTTATAAAAAATGGTCTGAATTTTCGGACTGAAATTTTCAAAAATCCAGGTTTTCAAAAATACAATAAAAAAAAATACAAAATATTTGCCTAAACCGGATTTTTTTTTTAAATGTGATGCAAGTGGCTTATTTTTGACGAGATATTTAATTCAAAAGAAAACATTTGCTGTGATAAATGTCGTATTTATTTGAGTTGCCTGTTTTAACGTGTATAGAGAACAAAACTTTTTAAGCCCGGCTTTGAGATATTTATAAATAGCAAGTTGTTCTCTAGTAGGAATAACAATCTAATTCGACGAATAACAATAATGAGTTGAAATACCGGCCCGGAAGAATGTTTAGGTTTACCTAATCGTGTAAACAATAATAGTGATAGTGGTCAGGTACAGAAAATAGGATTCCCCGTCCCCAAGAATAAATGGATTTAAAAAATTATTACCTCTATCAATTCAATAAGACGACCGCAAAGAAATAAACCTTTCAAGTAAAAGGGATTTACTAAGACTTAAACTGCACGTTTGCCTATTATCGGAAGTATATTTCTAATAGCCTGCGGTTACGATGCATCGAGATCGTTATCGCTGCAGCACCACAAATGCTTAGTTATTTGTTCTAATTATTATTTTATGTAATACCGCACAACAGCCCCATCTGACAAGAGTCAGTGGTATATAGCACCTCCATTTTGGGAAACCGGAGCAGCCAAATGATTTTTCAAATCAAAAGTTTGGCCCTTAACGTCACATTGCTATTTTAGATTGATCTTTACTACGAATCGCTTTACATTTTGAATACAAAAATTTTTTTTTAATAAATTGATGGTTTTTTCAATCGTTTCGCGTTAATAGAATTAAAATAAAGTCGTCAACTAGTTTATAAAAAATATAAGCGTAAACTACTAAAAAATGTTTAAAGGCAATGGTGAAATACCCCTTAGGTCCTCTGCATGCAATATTGTAGGCATGTAAAATTTTCTAATAAACAGTGCAAGGAATAAACACTATTGTGATCTACCGGGTAATTGTGTTTCTGTAAATATTATTATCTACATGTAAATAATATAAATAACATTTAACTAAACGAAGACAATATTAGCGAAACTCAATCGAAAATCTGGAGACATAAAAATCATAATGAGATATTGGCACCACTGGTAATCGAACCCAGGATCTTCGACTTTCCGGGCCATAGCTCTAATCACTGAGCTAAAGTGTCTACCGGATTCGGTCATTTTTAACTGTATCACACTTCGTCTAAGAACTACCAACATTATCTTCATTTTATTAACGCATATTTTATTGGCTATTATATTTATGTATGATTGCAAGATTCAAAACCAAACTCTTGCAATTATACTATATGCCTACTTGCATTATCATACTTGCAATCCTTCGACCAAGTAGTTAAATATATCGATGTTGCAATGTACCTAATATGTTCATTTTTACGCAGCGTCATGCTTTCATACAGAACTTTCATAAATGAACTGTGGAAAGCAATCTGTTTGCCTCAAGATATTAGTTGTTATATCAGATTGTCTATAGTTAGAAGTAGGATGGAGTCTTGGAAAATAATATATCGATCATCTAGTTGATTAGGCAGACATCTCCAAATACTAAGTTCTGAGATAATGACGAAAGTAATACTCAAATGCTCGGCATAAATCAAATATTAATGGTTTCGGATACGGTTACGGATATGAAATTATTTCGGATTATCCGCTAGTTTCGGATAATTTCGGTTACGGATATTAGAATTTTAAAATTATAAAAGCAAAATACAAAAAGCAAGATTTGACTTTTAATTCAAGTCTATATTATCATTTGTTTTTTACAATTAGTCAAATAAATAACTATTATTATTGCCACTTTTAAGTGTTATGTGGGTAACTATTACTATCATCCCAGGAACCTCTATTTTTCAAAGAGTCTGTTTTTTACACTCTTGTAAAGACGTTAGCTGTTGAGGTGGTTGTTGTTGTTTTTGTTGAGTATCCTTTTTTCAACAACAGTTCTTCATATTTAACAATGTTTTTTTATTTAAGATGAAGTTTCATAGAATTCTCCTTCGCGTGAAAAGTTTTTACCGCACACTGTTTACATTTTGCAAAATCTATATTAATTTCATCAAAAAATGTCCAAATTAAACTAGACTTAGGACGCGTTTTACCTTTTACCAAGACTATAACAATTTATTTACAAACACTTTGAAATAAGTAACTAGGTACTCGCAAATAATAAGTTTTAATATTTGTACACCCACAATCACAAAGTAAATCGGACGGCTCGGTCGGGCAAGACAAACAAAAACCTGTCGTAATCTGTCATTTAGACTCAGCCTTTATCCGAAACTATCCGAAACTTTTATATCGGTTTCGGTTACGGTTACGGATATTTTTTTTAATTCGGATATCCGATAGTTTCGGTTACGGTTACGGAGCTCCATAACATCCCTAATAAATTGTACCTACATATTTAAAATGTAAACTCTTCCTCCATCCACAAGCAAATGCTTTTAATGGAGGAAAAGTAACATTGTAACATGTTCCATTTTTTTAAGATAAGTACTAAAATTAAAAAAAAAAAAAAAAAAAAAAAATTATTTACAAGTGTCCGAGTTTTAAATATTATGAATACTATTGTATAACACCTGGAAGCATAATGGTCCGGTACATTAGTTTAACTTTTTGATATTTTCTACCAGTTAAGTAACCCAGTGAACATTACTTTATTGTTAAGTTTTTCTGCATTATAATTGATTTGGTGGTGTTTATGAGTAATAAGTGTATTAAACCAGATATATGAACCACTTTCAGATAGTTCCACGATAGTTGATCCGCCGACAATTGGCCCCCCGGCGTACTTATATACAATGTGCAGTCGGTTTAGGGAAAATGCGGTATACCTAATTACACAAAATATAACTAAGTTACCCCGAAGGGGTGTGCAGAGAGGACATACCGCCGAATAACAAAAGTACAAAACATATTTTCATTCAAATGCATCAAGGAAAAATCTGCTTCTCTATATACTGTGTATACCACCCATAGACATCAGAATTCAATAGACCAGAAGATACAGACGAGGGGGTAAAACCAAACTATGGGTGGCGAAGAGAGGAAGATGGCAGTGATTCGTTAAAAAATCAATCTGACAGTATATAGGCATCTCGCATTACAATATCACCATTTAGTTCTTAAAAGCAAAATCTGCTTTGAATGAATAGACCTTTTTACATGGGAGCGCGAATTGCTTGCCACGTTAATAACATATTTGCTAAGGCCAAATGCTCGCCCCAAAAAGATTCGCCCCAATACACATAGCAATATTTTGTTGCCGTGTTTAGTTAAAACACTTTTACAAATATTTCATAATTTACTTACCCCTGTAACCAGCGACGAGCACACTGGAGAACCGCCCACATTCGCTATGTGCACATTGATATGTAGGTATATTGTATAGCACAAGCTACCGTTTTGGCGTGTTATTTCGTTAAATGTATGGATGTTAGCTTCGCGCTGGTCGCGGCAAGAATGATGACGTCACACATTTTAGATTCAAGCGAGGCTCTATCCCCTCCCCATGGAGCGAGCCGGTTCCAAGGAGGAGCTCCAGCCGGCTCCATGGGGAGGGGGAAATAATACGTTTTTATCACTTAGGGCAGGTCCAGATATATTCATATGTCCGTGATACCACCGCATAAGCACAAAAAATCAACACTATATATAAATTCGTTTGATATTCATACCAACTCATTAGTAAGGGTAATTTTTAAGTCAATTTTACGTTTGAAATTGGTAAATAACGCACAAAAAATTATAATTTTATAGTATTTACCATTTTGGCGAGCCAACTGTTGGCGGATCAACTGTCGGGTCACCCTTTTAGATAATAACCGTATACTCAACGCAAATTTCGATTTTTCGGAGATGTCTGACTAATCAACTCGATGATCGATATTTACACCATCTTTGAGGTTATTTTTCACAAATGTACAAATCATCCAAACATTCTTCACTGCTTTAGTAAGACGTAATTTAAAATACAATTCCACAATTTGGTCCCCATATCATAAAGCACATCAAATAAAAGTTCAACATAAATTTTTAAGATTCATTACTTTCAAACGCTCCATACCCATTGAACAAATTAATTACTTTAACTTAATGAAAATACTTTATTTATCTAACTTATCGTGTAGAAGAACCAAGAGGGATCTGGTTCTTTGATTCAAATTAGTTAATGGATCAATTGATGCACCTGACTTAACAAAACTAATAACATTACGAGTACCAAATCGTGACACGAGACTTCCGGAGGTGTTCTTTGTTTATCCGTCTAAAACTAACTATTTCATTAACTCCCCAATCCAAAAACTACAAAGGCTTAGAAATAAATTCAGTTCCGTCAATATTTTCATTTATTCCTTACCTAAATTAATATCAGAAAATTCTGAAGTCAATTTTGTTATTCTAATATTGTTTTTGTTATTATTTCTTTTTAATTCTGCTTCCTTTCTATTAGTGTAAGGGAAGAAAAATAATACTACAAAATAATTGGTATTTTATTGTCTCTATTTCTATTATTACTATTATGTTACAATATTAATGTAAATGCTCCAGGGGCGTAAATAAATAAATAAAATTATTATCGTTGAGGTCAGAAATGTTAATGCAAACCCCAAACTTGTAAAATAAATGCAAACATAAAAATATAAATGCTTAACATCAAACTTCCTACAAATTGACATTTTTACAGATTTAACATAGGGCGCGTTCAGACGTTTCGATTTTTGTTGGTCCACTTTTATTTAACGTAAAAAGTTGAATAAGATTATGTTCACACGTTTCAATTTAAGTAGAACCGAATTTGACATTCAAGATGGCGCCAACTGAAATTGTCAGTGCGTGCGTCTCTCTAACTTCTGAGGTTCTGCGAGACGAGCTCGAGAAAAGCATAAAAAACGTCATATTTGGGCGAGAAAATGGATCATGAGAAGGAGTGAATTAGGCGCATCCAACACAATTTTGAAAGAGATGGCCCCAGAAGACTCCGAAGGATATAGAAATCACTTGAGGATGACAGAAAAACAATTTGATGGGCTGCTTTCCAAAATTGGCGATAATTTTTTTCAGAGATGTTTAAATTAATAATAATTACTACTAACTACAGTAACCGGCAAGGAAATAATGCATATTTCGTTAAAGTTAGCTTTATCATAACCTAAAAACGACAACGCCAAACGTCAAAGTTTGACATAGGTAGTTATTGTTATAAGATTTGTACAAATTGTTTTTTTCTTTTAATTTATGCGTATTAATAGTGACGCATGTCTATGAATATTTACCACTATTTTCTGTCATTATCATAATATATTGGGTAGGTATTTAGTGTAAATGAAACACATATTATTTATTGCAGTATCACGGGCATTTCTATTTTTGTACACTTCTTGCTTTTGATCCCAAAGACAGGGATGTATAAATCTGAACATCAAATCATTCGGCCATTTCAGATATTTTTTCGTTGAAACGGATTCCATGACGGTAGAAACTAGGAATGTCTAACGAATATTAACATAAATGTTTGACGTCTACTAGTGACCGCGAGTAACTATGGTAACCAAGATGGCGCGGTCATACTCGAACGTCAAAAGTAGACAGGCTATCAACTTTAGCTAGTCAACAAAAAACTCGTTCAACTTTGTTGAAAGAAGGTTCACAACTGTCAATATGCTTTCAAGTGTCGAGTTGATCAACTAAAATTGAACCGTGTGAACCGGCTAATAGAGATGAAAGGGCATAACTTGGTCATTGAAAATGTTAAAATTTAATAAAATAAATTAGAGGTTTCTCTTTGCAAACATTTGTGACATTTCAAATAATCGTTTTATTATCATCGTTGTATGTGATTAAAATGTAATATGAAATGTCAACTACTCGAGAATATACAAAACTGACCAAATTATTGTGTTGGAGATATGATATATTTATCTCGCATAATAACGCCTGCGGTTTTCTCAAAGAGGGAAATGTCATATTCCCCAAGGAAAGATTTTTTGTTTGCGTGGGAAGGAAGAAACCAAAAAGATTGCAGAAAAATATTTTCAATCTTACTATCGACCAACAGAAGCTCAACATTTACAAATGTCACAAAAATATACATAAAACTAGAAACAGTATAAAGAATAAATAGACGCATCAGGATTACAGAAAAATCTAAATATATGTACAGGGTGTTAAGGGACGTACATGGCTTACTTCCAGTGATTATTGAAATTATTTGAAGTGAATAATGTAAATGAAATTTTGGTCTCCGGTGACATTCTTCATGTTTCTTTTCTACTAAAACATAAAAAATCAGTAGGTATTATTGGACAGTTAGGAGCGGTGTGAGGGGTTGTTTGGTTACTCGTCTGAGTGACCAGTGATTTATTAGAATTTTTTGTTGTTGTTTGAAAGAAAAAAAAATTGTCAAATCATGGTTTGTATTGATCCAAACGTAAATGATTTCATCAGTAACTATTCACAACGCAAATAAACCAGTTTCCCAACGCCAATCGATATTATATAATTATCCCCAGTTCACCCCTGTTCCCCAATTACCTTCGATCTTTGAAAAACTAAATCTTTGAAGTTTGACTAAAGACCTCATTAACTAATCAATTTCCGTTTAGAGTAAAAAAGACTTTAGATTCAGACTGCCAATGCATATTGAGGTTAGTATTTCAATTCAAAATTGACAATTTATTTATATTTTTTCGTAATTGTTTGGCGTCTGACGTTTTGGAATATGGAATTCATAAAACCTTAAGTTTTGCCGGTGTATATCGATGTCATATTTATTCCCTGTCAATATCGGTTCGGTTGTCAACAGTGACACCGTGCTCGGTATATCGATATAGAATCTTCGGAAGTTACGCCTAACGATCCGGTATTGTAAAAAACAGATTGTTACATTGCTAACTGATAACTTATTAATTGTGAAACACTGTAAATCTTTAAAAACAATTATTATTAAATGTCCCTTAACCTTGCTCTATATCTAATCATTAAATCTAATTAATCATATATATGTTCTTAATAGTTTTATCTAGCTCCACAAAGCCCTTAATTAGTTATTATTCGTTAAGTTTTGTTTTATCTTGATAATGATCTAAAAAATAGTTATTTGTTAGCTAAATCAAGGTTAATTGGAAGCACTTCCTTGTTTTAATAATATCTTCATATCGAATCGTCACAACATTGTAATAAGAAGGTACTTACTTATATAGTTCCTTGAAACTTTATCTATCAATCTATAATTAACTTATAAACAACAGTTAGCAAAACATAGTTATGTCACTCTGTTGTAGCTTCACAAATTGATTTTTTCTATGTGGTCGGAAAATATTTAAAATGAGCTCCAAAAAATCGTAAACAATCCGAGAAAAAAGTTTTTATTTAGTCTGTCGCTTGACTGGCTAAACTTCCTTTTTAGTAGCGACATACTGAACTGATAAATATTGGAATTTTTTTTAACAATTTTAACACCTAAAGGGAACGGCAGCGCCAAAATTCGCTGTCAACCATAAATAAACCAAACAAACTAACAAAAATCACATCTAGGCATAGACAAATGTTAGCCAGAACAATTGGAGACTATCAAGCGGCTTGACGGCAAGCACGTAAATTTATTTTCCGTTATTGTATGTGGATGCTTGCCTCAACAGCTTGATGCGCGCTTCAAGCGGTTGAGCCAAGCCTTAGTCTATGCCTAGACGATATTTCTCTCGAGAGGCATTTGAACATATTACTCCTTTGTCTACGGCTTCCTGTCATTTTCGGTAGTTGAAAGTGATTTTTGTGCGAGATGGAATCTAGTACGGAAAAAGAATTATTTGTTATGTTATAATAAATGTTATATATTAATATTTTAATATAACATTAACGTAATAACATTATTAAATTATATTTACATTAATTTAAAGGAAAAGTCAGATGGATTTTTACAAATTAAACACAAAAACAATTATTAGATACCTATGTTGTAATAATTTAATTTAATTTTTATAAACGTTTTACGTGATACGTAATATCTAAAATCACCACTCAGGTACTTATTTGTCTATGATTTGTTGTCTACTCCCAAAAAATATAAATTCGCTTCAAACGTAGATTATTGCGCAATGCTTGGCTCAAGCGTCAAGCCACCTCTGGAGACGGTCAAAATGCGGTCAAAACTCTAGCCATAGACAAAAAACTACGTGATTGAGCCAAGCCGCTTGATAGTGTCGCTAGCCCTTTAAATGGGCAATTCACCCTGAATAGAGTGAAACAAAACATAATTTCATTCCTAAAAACTAATCTTAAAGTCACCTTTAAATTAAGTACCTACCTACGTCGCTAATAAAACGGCAATGGCAGGATAGCTATTAGATAACTTATACAATTCCACGGGTATTTTAATTTTGCAGGTTGGTATAGGTACCTGTTCTATTTTGATTTATGAATAATTAATTTAAATATCCCCCTTTCAAGGAAAACCACAGGAATATGGTCGGTTAAAAATAAACCATTCAATCAACCAATATGGGTTACGAAATAAATGCCAACAAAAAATGGCGGTCTCATTTGGTAGAAGTTGCAATACCTACCATTCATAGTACCTACATATAAAATACATAATAATATAATGTTAATAGGTAGGTAAGTATGCAGATACCTTCACGTACACATACTTTATGAAGAGATACCTAATTGTGTTAATCTAAGACTTGCGGTTACGATTAATCGTAATTAAGTGAGCAAGTCACGTAATTAAAGGTCAGGGAAACATAACATTTAAACCGTACATGTTAACTTTTGCCGTTTTACGAATTTTTTTTCATCTAACTCTCTCATGTAGGTACCTACCTATTGTTACGCCAACCAACGGGAGGCGTTTTGTCCATACAAACGTCTTCCCCAATTTCCTCTTTGGATTTGGACACTAGTGCTAAACTAACTAACTAACCATCATGCCGTTTCCCGCAGGGGTAGGCAGAGAGGACGCACCGCCAAACAACTCGGCTCACACTCTTTGCCTCGCTCACATTCATACATCGTCTCATTCATACTCTTCTATTATTCTGACTTTTGACATGGCCGGACTCAAGTATCTGATTCACTTGATCGTACCACGTCTTTCTCGGGCGTCCCCGACTTCTCCCACCATTCACATTTGCGTCTTACACGAATTTCTTCGACCATTTGCTCTACATGCCCAAACCATCTGAGGGTCCCTTTCTAAATCTTACTCATTATGCTTACATCAGCCTTACATTCTTTGCGGATATCCACATTTCTCACACGATCATACATGGTTTTACCACACATACGCCTCAGGGATCTCATTTCAACAGCATTCAATTTACTTTCATCCTTCCTCTGTCAGTTTCATGCCTCACTGCCATACATCAGGGTAGGTACCAGGACTCCATTGTGGACTGCTAGCTTCGCTTCTTTTGACAATGTTTTATTAGCGCCAACGGCATTCAGTCCTCCATTAATGGAGTTACCGGCATTCACCCTTCTTTCAATATCCCTATCAGCCTTCCCATCTCTCGTAAACATACTACCCAGATACACAAACTCATCCACCTAGTGCAAAAGTATTTGAATACAATATAGATATCGCCCACTACTAGCGTGTCGGTACGTTTTCCATTTTTTGATAAGTTCCTTCATAAGCGAGTCCAAAAATCGTTAAAATTGTCTGATTTGAATAACGCTATTAACAGGCGTTCATTATACAAACTAATCAATGTATTTTTTGTTAAATTAAAACTTATAGAAATGGAGTATTTTCTTCTAACACAGTTAGTAAAAAAAAACTTTAAAATTGATCCAGTTTTCGTGGAGAAAAATGGATAATACAAAACCCCGATTTTCATGATTTTATATAGGTAGGTATTAACAGCCTTAAGTGCATTTATCCCTTTCTTGTCGTTTTAGCCGAAAAGTTAAAAAAAGGACGTTTTTTTACTACCAAAAGTGGGGTATTTCCACAAACGAGGAATTCCGTTGAAAATGTACGGAATATTTAAAATATCCTACTAAAAATGTTTGTTTTATATGTTTTCATTCAATATTATTGATTATAAAACGGTCTAAAACTGACAAAATCAAAACGGCCCATGGTTTGAAAATCGGAATGTGACGTTACAAGCGTCGCTCAGCTGGACCAGCATAAATTAACACTGTCAGTGAGCTAGCCCCGCCCCGAAATATCGTTTTAGCGGTAATTCAAAAATGGGAAACTTTGACTCGCTGTAGAAAATTTATTCTAGAGGAATATAAACGCTAGAAATATTTCGAATCTCATGCCTGCAAAATTTAAAAATCGAGCGTCTTATTTGCACGAGGCAAGTAAGCGAATAAGTGGTTTTTATTTATTTTGTGTATAATTTTATAAAAACGAAAAAAGTTTGAACATGGAAAACCTCAAAAATAATCTTAGCCATAAAGGGGTATTTTTTTTAAATTGTTTCTTGTAGTACTTCCTAGTTAAGTCATGAAAAAACATTTTTTTTGTGGTTTACGCTTATATTTTTTTTTACGTAAATAATAATTTTATTGAAATTCCAATACGTAGAAAAGCTAGTAAAAGCTTCAAATTATCCGTTGCATATTTTTTGATGTTCATACTGTAAGCCGATTCGTCGTAAAGATTAATCAAAATAGTATCTAAATAGGATTTCACGTATACCTTCATCTTAACATAAGAATAAAATAAAAACGCTATAATCATCGTAATTTTTTAAGCAATAAGAAAACGTGGAAATACCCCAATCGGGAGGGGGGGGGTACTCTCGGGGGATCAACTTTCGGGTCACCTGTCTTGACATTCATGACCTGTCTGCCTTTGTGTGATATCAAAAAAAATCATCGCAAACTACCGCATTAAACTGTTGTGTACCCCTGCCTATATAATTGAGCGGGAGAGGTGATAATCTCCTCGATGCATCACCATAATCCTGGGAATCCTTATCACGATGGTTTGGAGCTAACTTGTACTTCCTGGCGAATCACTTCCCTTCTGCGGTGTGCGGCTTTAGCCCAACTTTACTCTTCTCTCTTACTTGAACAAGTACTTCGTACCCAGTAGGCACAGTCTATCAAGAAATTATAAACATAAATGTAGAGCATTGCGGTCATTTAAATGGTGTTAAATGGCAGCACCGAGAAGATTCAAAGGAAAAATGTTGTAATTTTAAAAAAGCAAAAGGTTCAAGTGAACATTTTCACATAAAAAAATTCAAACGGTATTCAGAAATTAGTGGTAATTTCCTAATTCCTGAAAGGCAGGGCCGTTTTCACGCCGGCGCAATTGGAGCAGTCCGCTCAGGGCGACGTATTGCCAAGGCGCCAAGGAACCAAGGAGCCAAGGCGCTGATAATGCCTTACACGTAACACAGCACCCTTCTGGTTTTTATAAGCGCCAGGCGCCGTTTGGCCTAGGGCTGGCCCTGATAAAAGGAGATGATTCTACACAACATAGAATAAGTATTTTTTTAGACATTGAATCAAAATAAATTATTATGAAAAGAATAAAAGATAAAAAACGTTAAGAAAAAATTTGCAATGCCCTTTTTCCTGTCCATTGTCAATCTGTCAAATTCTGAAGTCAAACATAACCTCACGTTTGAATCTACTATAATTTGTTCTAAAATCGGTGTTGCCATAGTAATGAAACAAAATGTTTCAATTTATTAAGACTCAGTTGTTTCATAAAAATTCACATACTTATTACAAAGTTATCAAATGAACGCTCAGCGCCATTTTTTTTTTTTTTTACATCTTAAAGTTTCCATTATAAGTCAGTTTCGACTTTTGAACGAATTGTGATCAGCAGAAGAGGGTAGCTATGGTGTTGGTAGGAGGAAACTAGCTCATATAAACGTATGAATCCCCAATTTCCTCTCTGGATTTTGACACCACATATATATTTACATATATATTTTTTAATATAACATAGGTATCGACCACTAGCGTGTCGATACGTTTTTTTGATAAGTAACTTCTAATAGGAGTTAGCACCCTCCAAAAATCGTTAAAATTGCCTGGTTTAAATGCCATCAACAGACATTCGGTATACAAACTAGACATTGTATTTTTCTTAAAAGCAAAACGTACAAACGTAGAATATTTTCTTCCAATGAATCTTAAAAGTCGGTCGAGTTTTGGGAGAGAAAATGGGAATACAAAACCTTGATTTTAATGATTTTATTTAGGTATAATCAGCCTGAGGAGCAGTTGTCCCTTTCGCTCAATATTCGTGGGAGTAAGATCGACAGACACAGTAATAGTTTTGTAAAATACCTACAGTTCAAATTTTTCGGCGACCGGGTTTCCTCTTAAGCTTGTCAGTTAACACAATTTGGTAAAAAGTTGAGACGCACCCAGAAACGCGCATAGGCGTTTAACGGGGACCTTTCAAATGTCAAAAAATCAAAATGGCCCTGAATGGACATTTGATGACAATGTTACATTTGATGACCATGTTACATTTGAAGACAATGTTACATTTGAGGACAATGTTAATACATTTGAATTTCTGCGGAACAACAAACTGTGCCTGTAGGTCTGGATTTTGTTGATGAACTGTATAATATATCTACCTACAATAGGTAGGTAGGGAATACCCAGGAGAGTTGTAACAATTTTTCATTTAAGGGACAATACCCGCTAAAGAAATATTCCACATTTATGATCTATGTAAATTAAGGTAGCACTATTCCTTCCCTTTCCAAAACAATCATCAAAATTAATTAAAGTATTACGGTTTCCGAGAAAATCAACAAAAATCAACAAAATCACAACTCCCCTATCACCGAGGTAAGTTGTGATAGGTACCGAGGTAAGTTGTGACAGCTTTGTATGTAGACTATTTGAGTATTTCGACACTAGCAGTGCCTTTATCAGTCTTTCGTGTGTAGTTATGAGGCATTCTGAAACAAAAAAGTAGTCATTCAGCATGCAACATCACACCGCAAGTCCAAATATTTTTTTTTTATCGAAAATGATTTTTTTGAGACAAGCTTTTATTGCGGACTGTACTTGCAAGATTTGACCTTAATATGCTATTGCACAAAAACCCATACAGACATCGCAACTTAATTTTAAAAAGTGTCAAAATAACCCAGCAAAAAATGCAGGCAAAAGGAGAGTTGTGACAGGCTGTCACAACTCTCCTAGGTGCTCAAAATTCGACTTGGTCCGAATAATGATTCATATTTTCTAAACACGACGCAAACACAAAAGATCAATGCAACGCTTTAAGACTTAAATTACTATACAACTTATGAAAAAATAACGCAACAACGCACATGTAATAAGACATGATATAATTTCAAACCTAGTAATTACGCAACCGCTTCTCGTGCGCCGCCGGCGGGTACTGAGTGAAGTAGCGCGTCTCTAAAGCGACAAACGAGCATTATTACAATATCTCTAACTATTATAGACAAGGAGAAATCGTCTTTGTCACAACTCTCCTCTGTCACAATTCTCCTAGGTCTCCCCTACCTACTTTACATTTTTCCTAATATTTCTGACTAAGGGATTAAAACTGAAAAATCACTCGATAAAAGGTTAATGCTTATTCAATCATTGGTTCTATCGAATTTATAAGCACCTTAAAAATAATTGGTTGTTTAAAAAATACTGTTCGTCTGCTGTGGGTAGCTCGTTCAGCTATTTGCATAACAAATCCCGGAATAGATTGATGATTACTTATTTTTAAATCTCTTTCCGAGGATTAAAGGATTTATACTGCTTTATTTAGATAACCTTCAAACTGAGCCCCAATCAAAACACTCTGCTTCGTTAATCTGCGGGTTTCTTGCATCAGTTTTTATTAAATTTACCGAAATAATTTAATGTATTCATTATTTTAAATAGTTTTAATAGCTCATAGGACATTTGACATTTTCAGATTGAAATAAAAGAGTTTATCATCGCCAGCATTACAGTCCTATTTCCAAGGGTATGATTTTGCCTCTACACAAATATTTCCGGTCGTTAACTAAATCCGGTCCCTTGCCATTCATCTCCAGTCCTCATGCCTTCCCACCGGGTACAATCTTCTTAAATGCAGTCAGTCTCAACCTAAGTCTAAATTTTACTTTTCGGGTCTTACAGCTTACAGTACCCAGTTTATGTCAATTCCTTATAGGACCGTGGGACAGCGGGCTTGTACGACGACGTATATAATCCTAAAATCCCAATTAAAATTATAAATACGAAAGTGTGTTCGTTTGTCCTTCTTTTACGTTGCAACGGTGCTATCGACGTGATTTTATTGCGTGGGGATAGTTAGAGAACTGAGAAGTGACATAGGCAACTTTTCAGTGATTTCTCCCTAACGACGTTGTACGTAGATAATATAAGCGAAAAATCGTTTAATAAGCGGAGCTGGAAATGGTCAATTTAAGTTAAAGTTGTTTTTATTTATTTTGTGAATAATTATATAAGAAATAAAAGTTAATCAAGGAAAACTGCCGCAAATAATCTTAGCTATAAAATAGTGTAACCAAAAATTTTTTTATTTTAATTCTGCTGCAGCGAAATTGCAGCAAGGGCTTCAATTTATCCACAGCACATGTTTGGTAGGTATTTATAATTCAAATCGATTCTAGTTAAGGTTAATCGAAAATGATGATTTCATTGATAGATTCCCTTTATTCGTATTTTCCTGCGTAATATCAAAACTATAACACACCTTATATTAATTATTTGGAAAAATTATCTAAGGACAAGCAGGTAAAGCGTACAGTTAGTAGCTACATTTACGCGTATTTATGTTAAAAATATAATCGTCGCGATATACATAGGTATAAATGCTTTAATAACGTGTTATCTTTTATATAGGTTGTGCTCATGGTCAGAGCTTTACTAAAGGCTGCAAGAGTTGTGGATTATTTACGTTACATTTCATGTATTTAGCAGACTCTGTACTCTGTGTGTATTGCACAAAGCAGACCACGCACATTCGCTGAAAAAGTAATGCAAAATAATGTGTTTTTGGTTCGTAAATTTGATTGCTTAGAAATATTTTCATTAACAGGTTACTTCATCGGCTTCTGAAGTGTGGCTTCACCGGAGAATGCTCAAGGTCCCATGGATCGACATGATCACCAACACAGAAATTCTCAGGCGGGCTAGAGCAGATAGAGAACGGCTTACCTTAATAAAAATCAGGAAAATCTCATACCTGGGTCATACACTTCGAGGGGAGAAGTATCACTTGCTCCATTTAATATTGAAAGGCAAGATAGAGGGTCGCCGAGGGCCTGGTGGAATTAGAAGTGTGGAGGAGCTATTCCGGGCAGCGCAAGACAGAGAGACATTTTCAAGAGTGATCGCCAACGTCGGGGGGACCTGACAGGGCACGCAAAGAAAATAAATATTTCAAACACCTTAATTAAATACTGCGAATAGAGCACATTTTGGCCTTATTTGAAATAATCGAGTGTTTTTTGAAAATCCTTTTTATAATCTCAGTAAAAAAAAACAAAGTATCAGGCCTGTAAAAATTGCTTTAAAGTTCAAAACCTTCTACTTACGAACCCCCTTTTGGTTATGGTTTTATTGTATAATGTGGTCAATTAACTTCTCTATAAAATGATCGGAAAACATTTTAATATTTTTTTACTGAAATTCAAAAAAAAAATAAAACACTTTTTGGCGATGTTTTTTATTGCATAAATCAAAACAGGCGGCTGGTGTCGAGTAAGAATTTAAACCTTATCGCCATCTACATAAGGAGTGTTATTGTTAGCAGTCTGATTCCAAATTTTACACGACGTGTATATCGCTTTAATTATTATCAAGGCTCGATGACACAAAGCGAGTTTACAAGCTACTTTCCACTAAGTTTAAAAGCGAGTAAATCGGCGAGTGAGATTGTCATGATGACACACAAAACTGTTCACTCGCTCAGTAGCGTAGGAAACTGAGGTCGCTGCTAGCGCTAGTAACAAGAATAATGACGCCTGCGTGAACTAATTCTGTGATGTTTGACAGACGAAATCAGCTGTTTATTGGCAGCCATCTTGAAAACATAAATAAACCAATCACGAACAAGCGTGTGGCGAGTAAAGTTGACGACCTTTCAACTTTTTTCGTAGATTGTCAACAATCTGCTAGTTAGCAAGTAACATGATGACACTAAGCGAGTTTACTAACAGATAGTGAATTTTCCAGATAAGGGGCCGTTCAAGTATTACGTAACGCACTTGGGGGGGGAGGGGGGTCTTGTGAAACGTTAGTGTGCGTTACGAGGGGGGGGAGGGGGGTTCAAACAACGCGTTACGTAACATGTTTTTCTTTATTCAGGTAAAAAACTAAGAAATAAAAAATTTCTAAGTTGACAATGGTTTTCGTTCTCGAAATCTCTTGTTTTATTTATTACCTCAAACGCGATTAAAACAAAAAAAAAATATTTAAGCGACTTTCCAGTACTTTGCGCAACTTAATTGTGATTTTCAGGTAAAAATTGTCACTTGGGCGTTACGTAACGGTTAGGGGGGGGGGGGGGTAAGGAACGGAAAAACGTTACGGCGCGTTACATGGGGGGGGGGGGAGGGGGGGTCAAAAATCTTCAAAAATTGCGTTACGTAATACTTGAACGCCCCCTAAGTAGCTTGTAAACTCGCTCTGTTTCATCGACTCTGGTGCATATATAAATTAGTAATAGCCAATAAGATATTTAACTCATTTGAATTTTGTGCTTACAAAGTGTTAAAGATCGTCCGCGTATTTTCCCGTAGAGAAACATAAATCCCATTATTATTGATAATAATTAATAATCAATCAATTGGCTTACTTCAATGACATTCTTAAAATCTTTTTTGTCTGACATTCCTTGAGAAAGAAAATACAAAAATCTTGTACTTCATCATATTATTTATGTATTTTCAAACAATAATTAATTTAACAGTTTCGTGAATATAAATACATACGATGGCGTTAATCCGTAATACCAGGATAATAATGTTTCTAAATGAATGTATTAATGACCTATGTACCCAATTAAGAGATTAAAAACAGATTAATCATAAAATATAACCGATTTATTCGTTCATTTTAGAAGCAAGCTAAATCCTACGAAATCTCGGTGTTCCCGGAAAACATGTCGTATCAGCGAATTAATTGCTTGTTTTTCTTTCATATTGGTCGATTTTAGTCATCGATGGTGATTATCGAAAAAGATAAGATTTGTATAAGGTCTTCTTGTATCAAATCAGTTTATATTGCTGAATTATTTTTCTTTTTTTATTTATTTTTAAGCCCTCGAATGATAAGAGAAGATTAGGAATTTACTTAATTTAGAGCTCGCGCTTCCAACCCACATTAATAATCATAGGTATTAAATGATATTTATAAACATTAATACCAAATAAATCGCAATTCAATCATATTTAGTCATTTTATTTATTAATCTAAGATTTGTATCACGCTTTGTTTATTTTAACCCCTCAGGCTAATTTGTTCCATTTTCGAAACAACCCATAGAGATCTCATAGAAATCTTTACGACTCCTTACTCTCTTGGTTAGAAATATGATTTAAACGATGTTAGAAAGAGAAAATACCACGCTTTATATCTTACATATAAATATCTCGTGTCACGGTGTTTCACTCGCACTACACAAATAACACTGATGCTGATCGAGTCAAAGTTCGTTCAGCGGCTCCGTCTCATAAGGCGAGTTGAGTAGAGATGAAATTGCAATTGAAATTGCACGCCTCTCAAAGAGCCGCATGCGGCTCGCGGCCTGGCGAGGGGCCCCGCCATGTTTAATCCGGTTCCATGCCAACTCAGAATCAAGTCAACTCAACAACTCTTTGTAAAGCCATTAAAAGCTAAGAAAAAAATAATTTTAACATAGCCGTTAACCCTATTTCATAACCTATTTAATCATTTTTTATCATCACTCTTTATGACCTTTCTGAGGTGGTTCTGAGTTGGTTTCATTCTGAGTTGGCCGGTCACCGTTTAATCCGCCCCTGGCGACGCCCAACTTTAGACTCCGGTGTGAATAAGGCTCTAGTTTTACTTAAGGCTCTACAACCGGGCCCGAAAAGAAGAAGATGGAGAGATACGAAATTACGAATGTTAGAGGAGAGCGCTAACATTTACAGCGACAAAATCGATGCGAAAATGTTTAATAAAACACGACTCGTTTAAAATAGAACAAAAAAATCTCGCGGGCATTATCTTAAACAGCATTTAAAGAAACACTGTGAATTTTTTCATACATATAACTTGTAAAATAACTGAAACAAACGTGTTAATAATAATTTTTGGAGCATACTTTGCGATTTTTTTCTATCGAGGGAATTTTATATAGAAAAATGAAACAATACAACTTTGTATAAACCACTTATATAATGTGCAAATCCGACCGGTTTCGGAACAAACGTTCCTTCTTCAGGGAAAGCTTATACTAATTTGACAGTTTCGAACAATGTTTTATTATGGTAGGGGTGGAGCCGTTGCTAGTTAATAATGTAGATTGGGTGGGTAGGTATTAGTGTAGAGTGGGTAGGGGAACAAATCCATGATTGGGCTATATGACAATATTTTTTGTTTGTTGATAATAGATTCATTATTTTTAAGGGATTTTTTAATTTCCAAGGCTTCTAAGTTATCTAAACGTTTTCGTTTATGATTAATATTATGAAGAATATTTATCCCTGTATTTTTTTTCAAAACTATGGTTATTTTGAATGAATCTATCTATCTATCTATCTATCTATATAAATAAAAAAAATCCCCGAAATGTATGTACGCGCATTACTTCCGAACGACTGCACCTAATTGGATAATTCTTTTTTTATTGTGTTCGTTATTGTCAGGACAAGGTTTGTATAAAACTACTGGTGAGCTCTGGCTGTATGAAATTTGCAATAGGTTGTACGCGAGCTGTTTGAAAACTGAATGCACTGAGTGTATGGAATGCGGCAGGGGGAAAGGGAACTCGGGTAGGGGGTTCGTGGGAAAGGCGGGAGGGGAACCAGGGAGGGAGGAGGGGAACTCGGGAGGGGGGTTCGCGAGACGGGGGAAGGGGTGGAGTGGAGTGGGAAGAGGGAAGGTGGAGGAGGCAGAGTGGGAATGCGAGGGAGGAAGGGGACGCGGGAGAGGAAGGGGAGGCGGAAGGAGAACGGGACGAATGGGAAGGGACACGCAGGAAGAAACAATTACTTTATTAAATGTCATAGCAACGCATGCCGGGTACCAGCTAGTTTTATATAATTTGCGTTTCGGCGCGGGCAAAGTCTAGATATTATCTACAAAAATAACATATATTTTTTAAGAGCTTTAAAACTTACCGTGTTTAAGGGAAATATGTAATAAATTGGTAGAAATCCGGGTTGCGGGTCCTCAATTAATTAATTGCATGGAAGGCTGTATCTTAATTTACGAATCATGAATCATAATATGTGAGTAGTATTTAGGTATTGCAGATTGTTAATTAGTTATTGAAATAATGGTTTGGGTGACTCAAATCCGATAATAAACTGATAAAAGATTTCTCTCAGGGAGTAATGGTTATTATTGACAAGGTTCGTTAAAATTAACCGTGGGAATAATATTATTGTAGGAATTTGATAAATCTTTGATAATAATACAGGAAGCAATTAATTAGAAGAAATGTGAATTTTGTTGTATTGCAGTTATTTAATGTTAATGGTTTGGTTTTAGTTAGATAAAAATATATTATACAGATTTGACAATTTTGTATTTAATTTTACATTGGCAGTAGAATAAATCCAGTTTTAAAACTAACGGTTTATTATAAACATTAAAAAAAATTAATTGAACTTTTTTTTTAAATCATGCATTTATAAATGTTTAGTTATTATAGTACATACTTGCAACTTGCAACTTGGGAGGCGGGAATGGGTACCGCCGCCCCTGAAACCTTTATTGGATAACACCTCTGCCATAGGTCACCCCAAGTGGTTCGCTACGTTTGGTGACTTAGCAGGGGTGCCCGGGTTCACGGGGTGAGGTTTGTCTAGGTCTTGGAGGCGGATGACCAGGACATACTGAACCCCATATTCCTACCCACCCCTTAAACCCTTTTCCTTTCCAGAAATCTCCTCTCCTTCCTTTCCTTAAAAAACCCTCCACACAGCATCCCCAAAGATGACATAGGCTCTGAGGGAAATTATTTTCCTCAGGGCCTCCCGTGTGGAGCTCATGTAAAAAAAGGTACCTTACCTACAGCTCGGTATAGAATTCTGGAATTTTTTTCATTTTTTTTTATTACTATAAATTAAACCAAACGACTCATTTTATGTTTGACATTATTTGTTTATCACATTCAAATTTCTTTGCTTTCTATTTTATTGTTTTTTTATTAATTAGATATTGTTTTATTTTGATTTAAAGTCCGCCAATAAATTACTGTTTTGGTCACGGACATATGAATATATCTGGACCTGCCCTAAGTGATAAAAACGTATTATTTCCCCCTCCACATGGCGCCGGCTGTAGCTCCTCCTTGGAACCGGCTCGCTCCATGGGGAGGGGATATAGCCTCGCTTGAATCTAAAATGTGTGACGTCATCATTCTTGCCGTGAACAGCGAGAAGCTGACATCCATACATTTAACGAAATAACGGCAGCTTGTGCTATACAATATATCTACGTATCAATATGCACATAGCGAAAGTGGGCGGTACTCCAATGTGCTCGTCGCTGGTTACAGGGGTAAGTAAATTATGAAACATTTGTAAAAGTGTTTTAACTAAACACGGCAAGAAAATATTGATATGTGTATTGGCGCGTGTCTTTTTGGAGCGAGCATTTGGCCTTAGCAAATAAGTTTTGAACGTGGCAAGCAATTCGCGCTCCCATGTAAAAAGGTCTATTCATTCAAAGCAGATTTTGCTTTTAAGAACTAAATGGTGATATTGTAATGCGAGATGCCTATATACTGTCAGATTGATTGTTCAACGAATGACAGTCATCTTTCCCCCCTTTGCTCTCCATAGTTTGGTTTTACCCCTCATCTGTAACTGCTTGTCTATCCATTTGGATGTCTATGGTTTTGGTACATTTTAGAAATACAGAAAATCAACTTCGACGTCTTTTCATGTCTTCGTTGTAAATTTTAAACTAAAAATTGTCTTAGATGAATATGATGCAAAATCATCTCTTTTCGGAAAGCATCACTTGGTTGAACACCGTTTGGTTAAACTCAAAATATGCACTTGGATCGGTGTGCTTTTTTAAAACGTAAGTTACACTTATAGTCATCCCCACGAGCCATCTTGGTGTTTTTTTTATTTTATTTTTAATATTATATATATTTATTAAACCTTTTAAACGATCTAAGCCAGGGGTGGGGAACCTGCGGCCCGCGAGGCTTTTTGGTGCGGCCCGCGAGCACTTTTGGTTCGGCCTGCTAAACGCATCACAAAAAATTACAATCAGAAAGCGAGAACTGTTTTCTTTCACTGTGTTTCAGATACTTTTTCAGTTCCTATTACAAAACCCAGAGAAAGTTATAACATACGCACCTACGAGCATGTCACCAGATATCAGTTTAGAAACAAACAAATACATGATTCACAACGTCCTTTTTTAGTTTTTTTCAAATTTCGTATTATTATACAATAGTGAAATTTATTGAAAAAAATATCTGAGTTGATGACAACTCTGTTCAGAAAGGAAAAAAAATGCTTTCTTTACTTATTGCCACATATCTGCCTAGTCTAGTTAAATAAAAATAAAATCATTCCATGTAAATTATTGAAAATAGTTTAATAAATATAAAATTTTTAAAAAATTATTGTATTTAATAAATTTGCTGTTAAATGCAGGAAATCCATTAACGTATTCTGGTTCCAAGTTTAACTATTATTAAAGCTTGTGGACTCTTATGCAGAATCGTGCCTTGTGTTCTAAACACAATGTAAAAATTCGTGTTGCGATATCTAATATGATTCTCGCTTTCCGATGGCAGTTATAAATTTCTAGTTGCAGAATATATGTAGGTACATTATTTTTTCTTATTCGAGGAAATGAAAAAAAAGGATTAAAAAAAAACTGGGTCTACCTAAGTGTTAAATACAGACTCGAGTGTAGGCGAGGTTATTTATAAATAATGCGCGTATTGGCGATATGGATATTTATTATAAGTAATGGCTATAAATACGTCCTAACTAACGTGTTGGCGGTTGGAAAAAGAGAGTGAGGAGAGGCCTGCATCTCCTTTTATATGCGGGATCACCTGTCTCGCTCTTGTATGGCCGGAAACAGGTGTGCCACCCTAAAACCTCTCTCACATCCTCCCCTACTTAAACGGGAGAATCCTGGCTACATAAGTGATACCTATAGCTACATATTTCATACAATATATTTTATATTTCATATTTCACATTTAAAATTAACACATTACATTTAAAATTAACAAAACATTTGTTTTTGTTCTTTCTGTTTCCCTTCTGTCCATTTCTGTCCATTTCGACTGCGAAGTGCTGTCACCTGGGCCGAAGCCTTCCTTGCCATGGGTTAGACCTGAAACATGGAGAAACAGAATTAGAGACACTTCTATTACGTAACATACCGGAGAGATCTAATTCGTCCGTCGACAATTCCAACGTGTCAGACGCGAATTCCTGGTTATCTTCCTCCTGCCATGAAACATGTAATTCCTTTAGCTGGTCTAAATGTCTTTTCCACACCATATTAGACTTGTTAATTTTTATGAAATATATTTTACTACCTTTTTTATCCACAATAACCCCAGGGACCCATAACCTATTACCCTGAGATCTGAAATCTCTAGTCATTACTTTCTGACCTATATTAAAACCTGATTTAACTCTACCCTTATATTGTCTTTTCTGATTGTTTTGGCTCTGAGTAACCTTTTTTATTACTTTGTTTCGTCGAGTAGAACCTGAACTACCCGTTCTATCCTCAATTTTCCTTGGAATCAGAGAGTCAAATACTGTTCTAATTTTTCTACCCATTAATAATACAGATGGCTCACATCCTGTTGTTGCGTGAACTGTATTCCTATAGTCTGCTAAAAAGTTACCTAACTTTTCTTTATAATCTGAAGGAAATCCATTATGTTTACAAATTTTTTTAAGGAAATTTTTACAAGTCTTTACTGTAGCTTCAGCTTGCCCGTTGCTACTAGGGTGATTGACTGGACTAGTGATATGTTCTATCCCATTTTTCTTACAAAAATTTTCAAAATCCTCAGAACAAAAACACGTACCATTATCACTAACTAAAGTTGCAGGAAAACCAAATTGCGAAAATAATCTATGAAGTATTTCGATATTTTCTTTTGAAGACAGACTGTTTACTTCCAGACACTCAATCCACTTTGAAGAAGAGTCTACCACCACTAAAAAATTTTTGTTATACAAACTACCATGATCAATATGTACCCTGAACCATACTTCAGGTTCATATGGCCACACTGCTAAAGAACTCTTTTGTGATTCTGGTTTAATTTCTAAACAATCTCTACAATTTTCCGTTATTTTCTCCAAATCTTGATTAATTTTTGGCCACCAGACAAAGCTTTTTGCAATACCTTTAGTCTTAAAAACCCCTAAGTGAGATCTATGTAACATCTTTAAAACCTCTTGTCTTAAAGACTCAGGTACAACAACCCTATGTTGATATAAAACACACCCATTTATCAAAGACAATTCTAACCTTTTTTCCCAAAAAATTCTAATAAAGTTACCACTTTGTGCCTTTTTTACTGATGCTGGCCAACCTTCGATAAGAAAATTTTTTACTTGACCTAACACATCATCCTTTTCGGTTTCGCTTTTTATCACGTCTAAAGACAAATTAAACCCATTATTCTCGAAATAATTAATGTAATCAGACTCTATCTCATCTTCACAGCTAACCTTTTCAATCGGACACCTGCTCAGAAAGTCTGAACAATTATTTTTCGATTTTACATATTCAATTTTAAAATTAAACGAACCTAACATAATAGCATATCTCTGTAACCTTGACGCGGCAATCTTAGGTACTTCTTTATTTTCACCTAAAATTCTCACTAACGGCTGATTATCCACAGCTAAAATAAATTCTCTGCCGTACAAATATTGATAAAACTTTTTAATTCCAAAAATAATTGCTGTTGCTTCAATATCTAGAATAGAATAATTCTTTTCCGCTTTAGTTAAAGTTCTGCTTGCGAACCCAATCGGTCTTTCTACGCCATTTTGAAACCTATGAAGTAATGTTGCTGCTACCCCATTAAAACTACCATCTGTGACAAGTTTCACAGGTATATTTTCGTCAAAATGCGTTAAAATCCTATCCGAAGTTAATATTCTTTTAATTATCGCAAAACTATTTTCTTGTTCCGTACCCCATTGAAACTTAACATCTTTTTTAAGTAATTCGTATAATGGTGACAATATATTTGCCATATTTGGAATAAAATTACGATAATAACTAATCATACCTAATAAACTTCTTAAATTATTTAAATCACTAGGTGCTGGTGCATTTAAAATGGCTTCTTTATTCCGTTCACACGGTTGAATCCCTTGTTCACTTATTTTATAACCTAAAAACTCAATAACTTTTAAATTGAATTCACACTTGTCACTATTCACTGTTAGATTACAATGTTTCAACCTTTCTAACACGACACATACGTTTTTCTCTAAATCGTCTTCGTCTTCCCCTATCACGATAATATCATCCAAATAAAACGTCATGTTCTGTAATCCTGACAAACAATTTGCCATTGCCTTTGCAAATATAGCTGGCGCGGGAGATAACCCGTACACTAACCGCTTATACTGAAACAATCCTAAATGGGTATTGATTGTTGTAAAACGCCTACACTCCTTTTTTAAAACAAATTGACTATACGCCGATTTAAGATCGATTTTTGCAAAAACTTTCCCACCATTTACTTTCGATAATAGCTCCTCTATCCTAGGTAATGGATATTTGTCAACTAATAACTGATTATTCACTGTCGATTTATAATCACCACATAATCTAATACTACCGTTTTTCTTAATTACTGGAACAATTGGACTTGCAAACTCACTAAACTGGACTTGTTCTATAATACCGTCTGACAGTAAACTATCTAACTCCCTTTCGACTTTTTCTTTCAAAGCGAACGGCATAACTCTGTGATTTCGAAATATCGGAATAGCGGTCTCTTTTAAAGTTAAATTCACTTCGTACTTATTAAATTTTCCTAGTTTATCCGTAAAAACTTCCGGGAATTTTTTTACTAATCGCTGCTTCAAAGTATTCTGTTTTATACTGTTTACGATTCCGTTAATCCCGACGTTAAAAAGATTCATAAAATCACGCCCCACTATCGATAACGAAGCACTTGTGACAACAACAAATTTCAAATTGTGACACTGACCGTTAAATTCCACTTGTGGCGTAATTGTACCTACCACTTTCACGAGCGTATTGTCAAAACCCCGTAGACTAATGTCTTCGTGCACTAGCTTGATTCTACTGAATTTACTGAAATAACACTCCTTGGAAATTACGCAACAAGATGCTCCAGAATCTACCATGAATTTACTCTTGATCCCGTCTAGTGAAACTTCAATAAAAAATGGTTCGACACTATTAACTTCACCCAACTTTGTGTCCGACAACAAAGTATTCACACTCTTACGTGTTGAGGAACGCTTGCACTGTTTTGCGAGATGACCCTTCGTACTGCAAATTTTACATAAATAATTTTTATATCTACATTCCGTCGCGATGTGATTATTGTGACCACAAACGGTACAATTTTGTTTCACAGCGTTCGCTGGCGACTGCGACCGTGCCCTGTTGCTATGCCCGAAACGCTTCACGTCTCTGTCTTTCACACGCGAATTATTAAAAGAGAGTCGACCGGCCTTGAGCTGTACATTAGCGTAAACCGTATTATCAACTCGGGACTGCGCTTGAGTTGAAGCTACGAGGTCAATGCACTCGGCGACTTGTAAACATTTTTCGAACGAGTGTAATTCACCCTCGAGAAATAATTTTTCCCTTACCTTTCCTGGTTTACAACCCAAAACAAAGAAATCCCTTAAATTTACTGATAAACTATTCCCAAATTTGCAATTAGTAGAAAGAGACTTTAACCGCACTGCAAACTCACGGATTGATTCGTCATTTCTTTGTTTAGCACTGTAAAACTTAGATCTCTCTTCAAAAAAACATTTCGTTGAACAACAATACTCATCAAGTTTAGATATCAAATCTTCTAACTTAATATCTGTTACCTTTTTAGGAATGCACAAATTAACCAATAAGGAAAAACAATCATCTTTCAATGCATTCAGGAAAATAGCCCTTTTTTTATCATCCGATGCAAACTTTTCATCATTCACGAGGAGAAATTGTCCGAGGCGGACCTTGAAGTTCTCCCAGTTCCCGTCACGCAAACTGAAGGACTCCAATCCTCGAGACTCCATGTTCCCAATGCCCAGAAGGTACCCAAATAGAGAGAAAGAAAACAGAAAAAACAAAAACTTCCCAATGAGGCTTCTTCTTCTGCCGTCTGCTCCCTGGACCCTGCTCCGGAAACTGCTCCTTGACCCTGTGAATTGATGGCTCCTTCCAGACCCGTCACACAGTAACACCGATGGCTACCCCAGATCACTCCTGCGACCTGGATCTCCGATCCTTGACCCTCAGAGATGTCGATTGACGCTGGACCTCCCGTGCTTCCCCCTTCCGAAAAGCTGGCTGGCTCCAGTGTCTTCTTGCACTTCACTCCTTGCAGTGAAGTGTTGGAATAATTTCGGTCCGGCCTTTCTTACCGACCCGAAATAATAATGTTACCGCGTATTTTTGCCAAATTTTTGTGCCAAATTTTTTTGCGCGTCGATTCTTTACGCGATCTGCCGTATTGTCAGAATCGTGTACCGTAGGCTGCGCCACTGTTAAATACAGACTCGAGTGTAGGCGAGGTTATTTATAAATAATGCGCGTATTGGCGATATGGATATTTATTATAAGTAATGGCTATAAATACGTCCTAACTAACGTGTTGGCGGTTGGAAAAAGAGAGTGAGGAGAGGCCTGCATCTCCTTTTATATGCGGGATCACCTGTCTCGCTCTTGTATGGCCGGAAACAGGTGTGCCACCCTAAAACCTCTCTCAGTTAATCATTTCGATAAAAAAATACTTTTGTATGTATTTATTTGATAATTTTCGAAAAGTTCAGATTATTTTTATTTTTTTTAAATCCAACACGTGCAATTGTTCCAAATCATGAAGTGCTTACTCCGGTTCTGTTTATTTAATTTGATAACATTAATCATTAAAGTAGTACTTACTTACGATAAAATTATTTTTTTAATATAATAATGTTCAATACCATTATCCCTTGTTAATTTTCCAAAAAATCATCAATCAGTATCGATCATTACGAATTATCATTGAAACAGATAATCCGTGTAATTTATATTATCAGTGTAAACGATATCGCGCAATATACTAGATTCCCAAAGACGAGGCACTTAATCCAAAAGAATTTTTATCTTTATTCACTTCTCATTGTTGAACCAATAATTATAGAAACTGTTGAATAATTTAATTTATTTTTAATTAAATGAAGACAATATTAGCGAAACTCAATAAAAAAATTGATAACAGTAAAATCAGAAAAGTTATCTACGGTCACATCTAGGACTCGAACCCAGGACCTTCGCCTTGCCGGAGCGCAGCTCTACCAACTGATCTAATGTGTCCCTATCCGGTTCGGTCACATTTAACTGTATCATACTTCGACTAAGAACTACCAACATTATCTTCAATTTCTTAACGCATATTTTTATTGGCTGCTATTTTTATGTATGATTGCAAGATTCAAACCGGAACTAAATGCTATCTAGATAGTGTCTTGGATAAATTGTATCCATTTTTATTTTTAATACGCGCCATCTATTGACTTTTCTGCAAGTCTAGGATGAATATTTATTTTTAATACGCGCCATCTATTGACTTTTCTGCAAGTCTAGGATGAATATTTATTTTTAATGAGTAAAACCTCAAATTGTAATATTTAATTAAACGAAGACAATATTAGCGAAGCTCAAGCGAAAATGGTGTTTTAAGATAATAAATCACAATAAAAAAAACCTACGGTACAATAATATAATAAATATATATGTAAATTCACTTTCCTGATTTTAACACACTTTTTTCCCCTTCAAAGAACACGTATGGAACAAAAATAAGTCTTTCTAACTTATCTTACTTTTTACAAATAAGTGTACTTATATTTCAGAGCTCCACGGCTCATGATGGAAACAACATTGCTAGCTTTTTCTACTGAGTGTTTGCTAAACAGTTGCGTTGAACTAAGTTCTAGAAGTTCAATAGAAAAGTTGTGCAAATTTCATGACGCCAGAGGGTTTGAGGGTTTTTGCTGTTTTATGGTACAAGTAGCAATTAGCTGATCGCGACTTTTCAGTGAACTAGAGAGCTAAAATTGAAAAATACGACAGTAATGATGTTCGTGGCTGAAAATATATTATTTTTCAAAAAAATTTTTTTCGTATGAAAATTTTTCATTTTGAGAATGCTGCTCTTCCCCAAACTAAGTAGAGGTCCCAAATTTTTTTGTGATAAACTGTACAATTCCCCCCCCCCCCCCCTTCAATCTGTTTCCCCGGGGATCGAACCGCTCCCCACATAAATACTAGTCTAAGCCCTTGCTTACAAATATGTAAGATTTTTGTAACTAATGACTTACAACGTAGCTAGCACTGATCTTGTAACTAGTGACTTACCTCTATGTTTCCTACTAATAATTTATTTAGTATTGATGGTAGATCCACCAATCACAATCGAAATCTTGCGTTACTTGAAACGGCTTTAAAACTTTATATTTTCAATTTAAGTCTTAAAAATTGTGATGTATTTTTGCAATAGAATCTGAATCAACCATAATGTAAGTAGTATCTGTGTATGCATGTAAGCAATCCTGTCGAGTCCAATATGTCTACAAATATTGTGTTACAGTTTAACATGCTTATATCTGCAGTTCTACATGTCGCAAAGAAGAACGAAATATTTTTTATATCCATTTTATTATATGTGCAAATTCAAGTATGCCGATCTGAATAAATTTAGAAACAGTTCGAAACATTGTATGTTTTTCAATCTCAGTTTTGAAATATTGAACCCAAATGAAAAATACAAAATGGATTACGCAACATTCAATAATATATTACCCTATTACGTTTGACGAAGTTATTGAAATCAATAGATAATAATAATTGGTTGTGCTTGTAAATAAATATATGTAAACGATTAGCCACTCGAGTGAACAACTGATAAAAAAATCGAAGGTAAGTAGGTACTTGGTTTTTTATTATCAGTCTATTAGGGATTAGTTTATCCGTTTTCGGTTACAATCTGTGCGACCATCAGGAAAACCTTCAAATTTGTTTAAATTTAGGTACGGCAATATTTAAAAAATATTATTAATTATAAAATAGGTATACCTGACCTTGTTTATTTCTGTAGGTTCGAAATAACAACAAAAAGTGTACCTACATTACAATGGGAATTGAACGAAAAACGTTCATCTAGGAGCGCGAAATTAAAGAGGGGGTAATTTTTTTAAATAAAATGAAGACAATATAGGAGAAACCCAATCGAAAATCTGGAAACAGAAAAATCAGAAAAACATATTGACACCTCTGGGACATGAACCCAGGACCTCTCTCTCTTCTCTTTTTTAAACTCTATTTTTTTTAATTCAAGCTCTTTTTAGGTGACACGGAAAACATTAGTTGCAAATTTTAAAGCTTAATAACAATAACAACGATTGGATTATTTATGCAGCGACGTTTTCGTGGAAAATCACCTAAAGAGCACTATAAAATATATTTTATTTAACCTACATCTTTTATTGAAGACATATTTAACCTACATCTTAAAAAGGAAAACTGCTTTCCTGACAACAGCATATAAACTTTTAAACGGTAACATCTGTATTCCCGATATAATACAAAAATTTGAGTTTTATGTCTCAGACAACTTCACAAGAGCGCGCAGACACAGAATATGTTGTTCCGAGATGCAGAACTAACTTACCATTAGTAATGCCGCTCGGAAAAATGATTCTGTTACTAAATTACCTGTCCCCTGATATAGATATTTTTCAACTAAGTATTCATCAATTCAAAAATGCTATTATTACTTAATAAAATAAATGTATGTTTATTTTTGGTTATGTATAACTGTAAATGTGCAAATAAAATAAATTGTAAGGGGTAAATACCTACTAAAACTTACAGCTAAGTTTAATTTAACTTTCATGGGATGAGGTTTGTCTAGGCCTTGGAGGTGGATGACCAGGACACACTGAATCCCAGATTCCTACCCACCCCTTAAACCCCTTTTCTTCCCAGAACGCTCCTCTCCTTCCTTTCCCTAAAGAAAACCCTCCACACAGCATCCCCAAAGATTAAACATAGGCCTTCAGGGAAATTATTTTCCTCAGGGCCTCCTGTGTAAAAAAAATGTAAAATGTAAAAAATGAAAAACTTCTTCTTCTTCTTGTGCCCAGTCCGTTCAACGGATGTTGGCTATCATGTTGGCTATGCGAACTTTGTTTATTGTGGCCCGGATGCGTATTTCCAAAACCTATACCGGTTCAGTCACTTTAAATCTTCAATATCAAAATTTAAATATTAAGAAATAAAATTATTAATTTCTAATATACACATTGGAATGATTATTTTATCTAGATTTTAGAACAATTTTCGTTTTTGCAAAGTGATAAAAAATTATCAATATCGAGGTGTATTTACAATATATGGGAATAATACTAAAATTTAAATATTTAGAAATAAAATGATTAATTTCTAATATACACATCAAAAAGATTATTTTATCTAGATTTTAGAAAAATTTTTGTTTTTGCAATGTGATAAAAAATAACCAATATAGAGGTATATTTAAAATGTAAAGTGTCGCTACCGCGACTGAATCGGTATAGGTTTTGTAAATACGCCGCCCAGATCAGCTCTACGGTAGACTGGCCAAACCACTGTCTCAGGTTTTTCAGCCGCGTCTTCCGGCAATCTTTCCCTGCATTATGAGATGCAAGATCTCATACTTCTCTGGATGTCTCATCACATGTCAAAGATATTGAAGTTTTCGGATTTTTATAGTTTTGATAACTTCTTTTTCTTTATTCATCCGAACCATAACATCTTCATTCGTAACCCTGTCCATCCAGCTTATTTTAAGTATTCTTCTGTAGATCGACATCTCAAATGCCTCAAGTCGCCTAGTTATTACTAGTAAGTGACTTACAAACAAGAGCATATAAGGGGGAGGGAGGGTCATCCCCCATCCGTTCGCCCCCCTCCCCGCCCTTCCCCTATTGGACTCAGTATTGCTTATGGAAGAGAGTATAGTACTCGTGGAATCCATTTATGGAAAATACAGTAATATTATTTGCCCCATCTCTTTTATCAATGTGATGAAAATAATAAGTACCTGGTGGTAAGTAGAGTTCTTAAAAAACTTTCTAATAAACTGTACAACCCCTCTGTGTCAGACGTATTTAGCTGTAAAATATTGTGTTCAATAAATAAATTTTCAGAGTGAGGCGAGCGAGCAGAGGGAATTTTTTTTGCCATCTGGCGCTTTCACTGGATTCTCGGAATCCGGACCCGATGGCCAACGGCTTTTAATGGGTTCTACGAATCCTCCCTATGCATAACGGCCCAACAATGGCATAGCAACGGCAGAGTGCTACCTTGCTACCGTGACTTAATAAATAGGGGCTAGAAGCCCTTCCAAACCAGTACTCTCTCTCTCTGCCTGCCCGCCCTTGCTCTGACCTGCTTCCACTCGCCTCTTTTCTTTTCTGACCATCGCCTTACCCCTGAACCTCGGACACTCTACGCTCTACGGACCAGACCCGGCTAGTTAGGTGAACTACGAGCCCTTGGATCACCTTCAGACAAGCTCTCCGAGCGGACAGCCCTGAGACGCTCTCCCGACATCTTAACGCCTTCGTGGATCAGAACCTCCCCCTGATTTCCACAGTCTTGTGTGCCTCACCCTGTGCGGTACACCCTCCCCCCTCCCTCAGTTGCCCTTTCAGTTGGATCAACTGCTCCCCCACGTGAATGCTAGAGCGCCCTTGCTTTATGTAATATTGTTGTAACTAGTGACTCACATCCAAGACTTTTACAGCTAGCACTGATCTTGTAATTAGTGACTGAGCATTTTATTATACAACTTATTTCTATCTTTTTGTTATTATTTTCTAATGCCAATCCCATGAGAAGGAATGTTAAAAATAAAATTACTGAAAAGCTTTTATGACAGGAGGAACACTTAAAGTTGCAGCAATAATGGAGAATTATATTTTCTTAGTATTTATTAATGATAAACATTCTCTAATTCAGAATTTATCATGCATTACCTGTCTTTAATTGCCACACTAAATGAGTTCATAGAATATTAATAAATTCTTAGTAGGTAACCAATATAGTGCTATCTATTTCTTATAGATGTCGAATGACGCATGTAAGTGAAAAATTAAATCGAATAGTGAATTTAATCACATTTTCAAGTACCGTTTTAGCACTCCTTACGAATTTATGATGATTATCAATGTAAAATGGTTTATCTAGGTCTACATGTAAATAGGGTTACCAAAAATGAAAACATGAATTATAGTAAAAGAAAACGGAGTGTAGGAACACAATGTTTTTTAATACTCACATGAGAGATTGAGATTATTGAAGTAAAAAGTGCGGAAATTGAAAATGCTATTTTGGAGGAATGTTGATAATGGCAACACTAAACAAAAAACAACATTTAAAAAAAAAAACCTTTCAAAAATAAATTGAATTTTTGCTGATGCTTCCGGCATGTTGATAATGTAGGAATAAATGTGTTTGAAATTTAATTCAACTGATAAACAATCATTAAATGGTTGTTAAAGGGGAACCATGTCGCCATCCGGTTGGGCAGCATTACGAGGCGGATTAAGGCAAGGATTGTAGGAAGGGATTTATTATTGCTCGGATTACACGAAGGAGGAAAGACAGATGTCGGTAGCCCGTTCCACGTATAAGCCGACTTACACAAAACGAGTCGAAGAAACGACCCGTTCTCATGAAGTCAACATTAACTGTGAACGGGCGTTCCGCTTGTGTCTGTCGAGTTTCTTGCACATACACAGGTGACCAACGCTACTGGCTCTTTAATAATTAAAACACCTGTAGAACAGACTCAGCATGCCTACATTGCATATGTGCATTAGAGACCCTAATAGGTTTATAAACAACGGATTGTCAATCAGACGACCTCCTTTTACACAGAATCAAGTAGGTTTCTCAAGTATTTTGGGGCTCCAGCCAGTACAGGGTAAGGTTATCCCATTGACCACAAATCCCGGCGCGCTGACGGGCTAGAGTAGGTCCGCCAAAAAACGGAAAGCGAGGACGACAGTGACATTTTCGAATAAAATATTAAATGCCAAAACCTCTGTAGGTAATTAATCATTCATTTTGTAGAATTGGCTATAATGTGTTTCTTATGTTTTTCCCTGATATTTGTGTTCCAAGTTTTGTATGCAGCCAGTCGCTATTTAATTTCTTCAAAATTGCAAGTGGTTCTAGGCTTTTGGTAGTGACCCAGAACGTCCCTGATTGCTTTGAGGACTATAATACTAAATTATTTTATTAGTTGTATATAGTTTATACATGTATGTAAAAAATATATATTATTATTGTTCGATTTATGAAAATTATGTTTTTTTTGTAACTTTTTGAATAAAAATGTGGAAAAAACTTACAAAAAAGGAGAAGGTTATGTTTGTGTCCTTATTTATACATATTTTAATATTTTTTTTAAATATTTATTTTTTTGTTTTTCTTTACCTTAATCCAATATGTAAACAAATTTAAATAAATTAATTCTTTTGAATATATGGTTCAAAAGTTACAAAAGATTTAGTACACCAACGAAGGTTTTCAATTTTTGGTACAAAATTAATTCAGTGTAGAAGGCCAATTTTTTTGCTCATTTATTTTGTGGCCAATGGGTTAAAGTTATCTAAAAATATGATATAAAAATATGTTTGGTGTTTTTGTAGTAAAACGACCGCAAAACGGAATAAAATATGTGTAAGTACAAAACATGGTGCATGGATGCACGTTTCTTACCGCACACAGAAAGGGCCTGATTTATTAATAGTTCAATGATAGCTTACCATGCCGAACTTTCCTCTTGCACCGCACTTCATTCTGGACCATGTTAGGAAGGGATCTTTTTGTTTTTTACTGAACTATAGTAATTACTAATTATATACCATTTTTTTTAAACAACCAATGAAAAATACATTCATTGGTTACCCTACATAAGACGCAATAATTAATAGCCTATTAAATTAGCGAACAAGCCATTAAAGTATTATTCACTATAATGATTATTTATCGGATAGACAGCTCAAAAAACCACATAATCTTAAATTTTCTAATTATTACAATAAACCTAATAAATTTATGACCATGGGGTAAATCATTATCTGATAAGTTTTTTATAAATGGATTATTGCCATTATGGGGGATGTGACAACACGTTGTGGATTCCTTCAATGTAATAAAATCATTGTAAATTATTACTAAGCAAGGTTCATTCAATAAGCAATAATTAAAGTTATACATTCTAATAACTGGGTAACTTAATCTCTCAGGCTAATTTGTTCGCTTTTGGGAACAACTCGTATAGGTCTCATAGAAATCGTAGTGTCTCCCTTACTATCGTTGTGAGAAATATGATCTATACCATAGGCGGATTTAGGGGGGGGGCACGGCACCCCCCAGACGGTATTTTTGTGTACTGTGGAGATTCCATCACAGTACATACTTAGAAGCAGAAACTGTCTTTATTAAACATTTAATTTTTCTATTGTTTTGACACTTTCATAAATCTTCCTATATATACTTGAACTTGTAACCGTCCGCCCCTTGTCTTGACAGATTTTGTAACTAACATTACAATACATAATACTGTGTAGACCTTAAAGAGTAGAATAGTATTGAATATTAAGTAATGTCGACTCATTTGTTTATCGACTCATTTTGTTCGACTCACTCAGTGAGTTTTATTACTGATTACAGTGAAGATTCATTAAAAGATTGCAACAATTTCATTTGCCTACCTACTTTTGCAACATCAAATTATAATTTTGTTGTTAATTGTTTATTTCTAGCTGTCCCCGCGAACCAGTGGTCTCTCTCCCCCACCCTCCTGTCTGGCTACCCCCCCTCCCCCTTCGCGCACCACTCCCTGCCGGGTTACCTGCGCCACTACCACCCCCTGCCCCTGGCCTTCACCAAGCGGAAGGGAGGACAAGTCAGGTTCACCCCACAGCAGACACAGAACTTGGAGAGACGCTTCGGCTCACACAAATACCTCAGTCCAGAAGACAGGAGGATTCTGGCTGGGCAGTTAAAACTGAGCGATAGACAGGTACTAACAGTGACATTAAAAATGTATAAATTTAATAAAGTTCTTATCTACAACTTTTTTCATTACTATGGCAATACTGAGTAAAATGAATTTTGGAACAAATTAAATTACATTAAAATGTAAGATTATGTTTTTGTGAATATGAAAGGAAAATTTGATTTAAAAGTTGCACCGGGCGGATGTCACCCCCCGGGGAGTGGTGTCACCAAATCAAATAAGGCCATCAAATGTAATCTCCACATAGAATCACCTCATTTTGGAAAGTACCATTAATTTCTGAGTACCATGTAGGTACACCAACATAATGTGAAAAATAGTAGGTGGTGATTTTTATATTCATCTTGGTGTTGCCAATTAAAGCAATTTAAACAACTGCAGCCCCCTCATTTTTTCTACTATGACACACTTAATACATTGAGATTTCATCAGTCCATTGTACAAAGCCCAGATGTGGCCTTTAATATCTTACTATCTTGTTTGAGGTCTTGAATGGGTTCGCAGATGTGGCAAGATTCATTCGTAAGTTGATTAACCACTGGAGCGATTATGGTCGAAAAATGGACCACTTTTATTTTTCTGTGATTGATAGCGATCCAAAATTGGACCACATTTTCCTACCATTCGTAAAACATTTATTGTAATTATTTAAAACATTTAAATGACCAGCCATTTATTTTAAAACGAAGCTATTGAAATGCTTTATCTATTAAGATCATAGATCTCGCAAATCCGAACTTCGTAGACTATTTTAGAATAATGTTAAAAATAATTTATATAAATATTTTTTTCAAATTAAGTCCTTTTTCCATAGATATGCACCTTTCATTATCAAGTAAACCACAGACAACATACAAAAATTGAAAATATTCTATGTTGACTCGAATAAATACCCCTCACAGCAGTTTCAAAGTAAAAAACACGCAGGATTTGCGCGGTTATAAACTTTACGATTTTTTTATAAATCCTACAATTATGAGGTAAACGCTAAAATACAGGTTAATTCGTTGGCTATATAGCACTATAATAAGTTTTTATGTCTCTGTGTTAAAATTCTAATGTATGATTTTATCAATGTTGACGAAAAATTAAAAAAATTATCTTCTGGGAAATCTCGAGCACTCGAGGCAAATTTATTTATTTCGCGTGATCTCTCCAGTGGTTATGACCCCAGATAACATTCAACACGTCCTCAATGACTAACCAGTATAGAAAGTAATTAGAAACACACAGTATCGATGGGGAAACATTAAAACATTAAATTTTAACCTAATATCGTGATTCAGCGGTGCTAATCTATCAATGTAATTTGAAAAACAACCTAATTATAGGGGCTTTTATCCTATTACTCTATCAGAAAGCTTTCCTGATAAAGAAATCAGTTCTGTGTAATCAAAACAATATGACAGCTTCCGTTATTACTAATAAAGCTACAATAACTTACCCTTTGAGATATTTAATCACTAAATGGTGCCATAATAAGTACAGATAAATCAGACAAACAGTTTTTATTTATATGAATAATAATAATATATAACAATATTTTTATATGAATCAGCCCTCCTTTCACAAAGGCCATACACGTGGATGACTTATTTGAAAGTCATTGTTGATTTAGACCATGGTTGCCCACTGCCCAATCCAAATCGTTTGGTGGGCTAATAAAATAAGCTTAAGTGGCCACTTGGGTGGGAGGGGGTGTTAACGGCAGGAATTACTGTTAATTTTTACCAGTAATTTGGTGTCCATAATTGCTTTTATTGTGAAGCCGCAACCATCACTGCTAGAAGGCTCTTTGCACTCACCCTACACTTATTAAAATTAAAATCAGGTCAGTTGCATTCGATCTTCCGAGAAATATGCGGAGAAAAAATACTAGTTGGAATTATTGATTGCTAAAATAAATTCTTAGTGCGGCCATGCACCTGGCACCTCTCAAGCGATAAATCAAAACCTCCAACGAGAGTCCGAGGTCTCATAACAAGAAAGTTCTAATTTCACACAATATAATATAAATGCGATAAATTTACAAGAACTTTTTTTCTTTTTTGTATGAAAAACAAAAACTTCATTTTGGGCTGCATAAAATCTTCAAAATCTTCAAATCTTCAAAAAAAATTCAATGTACAGCCCGTGGGCCGCAAGTTGGGCATGCCTGATTTAAGGCCTATCCGCACAAAACAGTGCCGGCGCAGTGCCGACACGTGCCGATCAGTAACGTATCCATCAGTGTCAGTGAAAAATGATATTGTGGCATACATTTTGTACGACGCTATCCGTACTCGTCAGTGACAGTGACGTTCAGTGATGTCAGTGCTGTGCCGACGCTCGCCGTGATCCGGCGTGAATTTCTAGCGGACAATATTTTGCCTGACACGGTCGCAGTGTTTCAAGAAGGACGACTAAAAGTTGATTGAATTGGTCCGTGTATATCATGCAATTTATGACCTTTCACATAGAAAATACATGGACATTAATTTTAAAGCAAACATATAGAACAATATTGGGCGTAAAAAGAGATAAATTATAATAATTTTTTTATTATAATTAAATAATTTAATTATAAATATAATAATTTTAGTTCAGATAAAAGTATGTCGAAACAATGTTTTGACATCCTGAAATACTCAAAAAAACTTTGATTCATCATCTATCATGTTTATATAGGGTGGTGAACTCTCCTTCTTCTTCTCTTTTCCTCCACGCATTATGAACCCAATGCCTTCTTCTCTCATACATTTCGTCTTCATCTAATATTAAAGCAATCGCTGCTAATTGTGATCTTGAATATCGAGGCATTTTAGCACATGAAACTGCTACGCAGAGTCTAGAGTGCCAACTAATCACTGCGCGCGTCGTCGCGTCGTGTCGGTACTGACATGTACGAATAGCACGTCACGGTACTGTACGGCACGGAACTGTCGGTCACGTGCCGGCACTGTTGTGTGCGGATAGGCCTTTAGACACTTCTGCAAAATGCAGCATACTTACCTATTTTAATGATTGTTACCACTTAAAAAGCTCTTGGTGAAGTTATTCTACTTTCAGTGATTCATTACCTCTTGTTTCCAGCAATATTATTATTTCACAACCTCATCAGTTCAGCCAAAAGGTTGTGCATAAAACATAATTAAAAATAACTACTTTCCGGCCTTCCGTATCTCTCATCGCTCAGCATAATATGCGCATATATTTACTAATTTTATTTTATATTTCTAGGTTAAAACCTGGTTCCAAAACCGAAGAGCCAAATACCGCAGGGCTAACAACATGACCACTCCTGAAGCGGGAGACGTGGATAGTGACAATCCCTTTGACGAAGACGATTCTTCGGGGAGTACCAACAGAAACGATATGTTCCGCAGTCCCAGAAATTCACCCATATCTGTTGGGTGACAATATGACCTGAGCGATAATGTAACTTATAGTATTAGTAAAGGTTCCACACTCGAGCATAATGGGAAATTTCCACCAGACATCAGATGACAGTTTAGAAATAATTTTAATAGGTAGTTTATTAGATCTGTCGGTTGTAAAATGGTTAAGGAGAATTTCCATCAGTCACAAATTAAGTTTAGGCACCTAATAGGTACTATTATTTAAATGTAAACATACAAGCATTTTCTAAATTTGTTAGATTAAAAAATAAGTTTGAAAGATCTCAGAAACTACAGATGAAGTGATAAAGAAGAAGTAATTTCTATTAGATTTGAGCTAGAGTGAAGTCAATACACATACGAAAGCAATATACGAGTAAATAATTTTTGAAAGAACATCTTTATAATATACTTCAGGGTTCCATGACAATGTGTCCTCCGACAATTCGTCCGCCGGCCTTATATACAATGTGCAGTCGCTTTAGTGAAAATATGTTATACATAATTACACAAAATATAACTAAGTGACCCAGTAAGGATGTGCAGAAAGGATTTACCACCGAATAACAAAATAATAAAACATATTTTCATTTAAATGCATCAAGGAAAAATCTACTTCCTTATTTACTGTATGTATCAGCGCATAAGTATGAAAAAATCGACACTGTGTATAAATTCCTTTGATATTATTCACATCAACTTATTAAAGAGCATTTTTGAAGTCGTACTGAACATATTTTACGTTTGAAATTGGTAAATAATGCACAAAAAATTATAATTTTATAGTAAATATCATTTCGGAGATCAATTGTCGGGGGAACAACTGTCGGGTCACCATACTTTCAGTGAGTTTTGTGACAATGGGAATATACAGAATTTCTAAAAGATTATTAATATTTTCTGTAACTTATGCTTGCTCTGCGAATATGATTGATAATTTAACTGTCTGATGGTCAATACACTAAAAAGAAAAGCATTATCACTTCACTTAGTACCTACTAAAAATTTGTTTCGCAATATTTATTTGGATATTAAGGATTAAATGATATCAGTACATAAATTAAACAGATTTAACATTTATTCATAGACTTTGAAGTGGTTACAATAATAAAATTAAGGAGTGCTGGTAATACAAATATTTTTTATCGCTTTTAAGACTTAGCTATAAATTAAAGCATTTTTTAAAGAGTACAAATAGTCTAGAACCTATCTACTATTCCGTAAGACAAGCTATCATTGCTTTTAAAAATACGTATTCATAGATAAATAGAATAATTGTATTTTAATATAATCCAGTAGATAGCCAAAGAGATTTGGGATCTCGTTAGTCAAAGCTACCAATTTGAAAGATCATTCCGTTTTTCAATATACATAAACTCCATAGCTATCAATAATATCATTTTCATACAAATTTGAAATTTTTATAATCTCAAAAATTTGAATATCTGAATCACGGTTTTATAAGTAAAAAAATAAAACTAATGATTTAAAAATATTCCAGAACTATGAATCATATTCTGTTATAAGTATCCTATTTAAAAATATGATGCATTATAAAAATACGATAAACGAGTTCAATAAATAAATCTGAACAAATTCAACAACCTGTACATATCATAAAGGTATGCAACCTTACTATGACAGGATTGCATGAAGCAAATAATACAGTTGCTTCTGTAGTTCAAAAATATAATATATAGTCTGTCAAAAAAGAGTAGAAAATATAAAAATTGGAACTACTAAATTTGTAGACTGGCAACACCAATTTAACTGTAAATTTTTTTTTGAAGTGTAATGACACTGAATGTATAGAACACAGTAAACCACATTTTAAAAAACATTTTTTCTTCATGAAATAAAATTGATTAAAAGGTGATTTATAAAGAGATTTGCTTTAATTTAATTTAACATAAATTTGAATTTAACAATAGATAGAAAGGAAGAATCACTAATGGTGAGTTTAGTAACACTACTTTTAGATCTGAATGAGTTAAATATATTCAGATCTAAAATTAGAGACAGGAACTAAAGCCCAGGCAACGCTAGGTACTTTATCTAGTATTAAATAAATGTGAGCAATTTCTAAACTGTGCTTTATATTTTATTACATTATAGTTATTCTTCATTATGTTAACACAAAATTGCAAAGGTATAATAATAATGTACCTATACGCAATTCTAATTTTGAGATCGGCAGGTATCTATGCTGCAATGAAAAAATATTTTTACCTATGCCTTTTTATGCCACTTTTATGCCTTTTTAATTTTTTATAAAAATGTAGGTTACACAGCTTTACTTTAACACCATGAGTTATGTGTTTAGTATTGCCATTTGAACAACAACCTCATATATTTTCTACTCTTATTTGACAAACTGTACATACAGTAAAAGCCTCTTAAGAAGTTTGGTGGCTTAAGAAGTTTGGTTTTTTTTTGGTCCCTCGGCCCAAAACTGACCAAATTTTTCACACGTATAAGGTTTTTCTGCTTAAGAAATTTGATTTTTCCGGTCCCTTGGAAAACTTCTCAAGAGGGTTTCACTGTGGGTATTAAACATTTTTTAATTTGCTTGGAGAGATACTACGATTAAAGCTCGCTTCAGTGCAAAATTTTTGTGACATAAAATATTCTTGGATCTACAATACTGCCAATAAGTTATTTGAAGTATCTTAGCAAGAAAAAATGTAGTTCTATAATACTGTACAAATATAAAACAAAGTTGGTTAATTTCTCAGAAACACAATAACCCTGTTATAGTAACTTTGCATTACGATTTGATTATGTAGGTACATCAAACATCAATTGATTATTATTGCACTATCTAATTTATAAGACTTTTATATAAAACAAAAACTTCTTTTTAATTCTGCCTTTATCACAAATAAAAAAATACATTTAAAAAAAATATATAACAAAAGAGACGAAAAACTAATTTAAGAAGTAGGTTATATGTATGCAAACATCAATGGTTGTTACTTATTATATCCTATACCCATTCCTGAGATACCTACACATATTACGGTATATTTGATTGAAATCACTATGTATTACACTGACATGTCCCAAATGTGGGAGTTGCTAATAGCAAAGTGATGTTCTATGATTAGTAAGTGAAGTACACGCTCAATCAAAGTGATTGACAATGATATAAGTGAGGGAATTGAGTGGAGTGAAGTGGTGAAGGATGATTGAAGTCCTATAAGTGGGAATAAAAGGTGGGAGATAGTGAATCAGTAGTCCGACAAAGTGACTAATAAAATGACATAATTCAATATACGTAAGTACTTACTAAATATATTTGAAAATGAACAGCAAAACAATTGTGTTCATCAAGAATCATTTTTTAAAAAAGTAATTAATGAATTTGTAGTAAATATTGCGATGTCATAAGTCAACATCAAAATTTCGAAAATACATGTCATCAGTTAAGAGTGACAATTGGCTAACTAACATTTTTGCCAAATTGAGATTTTAATAGTCAAGTGATCTTTATCATTGAAAAATAGATTCATGATAGGGGATATTATAAGAACACTTGATAAATAAAAAATCACTTTGGAAAAACGTTAGTTAGCCACTTGAAACTCTTCTGATGAGCTATTAGATTCTGAAAAACAAAAATTGTCACAATATAGCGTCCTCATCCAGTTCTCTATATTAAGAAGTAATATTCCACTTCTTGTCAATATTTAACCCCTCAGACCTCGGGCCTATTTTGTCAGAAGGTCAAAATATTTCGCCCGGTCAGTGGTTGAGTGGGCACCGCGTTTGGGTCCCACCCAGGCGTTCCAAGTTCGATTCCTCGGCTGGCTCCTCCATCATGACTCAAGCAACATTTTCGGCTTACTGTGGTGGTAATAGGAGATTTTCAAATATTGTCGGGTTATTCGTAACCCAGGAATGTTTGTCTTTCTTTTAAAAAAAAAAATTCCCGGTTGCAATAAAATCCAAATAAATGGAATTTTATGAATGCATTCAAAAACTAAAAACTGTTTTTGAAAGGTGATAAAACATGCTTTCAAATTTTATAATTTGAAATAAACATATAATTTTTTAAATATAAAAATTTTGATTGCAAACATATAAAAGTTTTAAATCTATTTTCTTCAATTCACTTTTTTGTCGTTTCATGTAAAAATAATGAATAAAAAATTCCCAAAGTTTAATATTTTTTTAAATTGTGGTTGGAAACTTTGGATTCATAAAAGTCTACAATTTAATTATTTTGCAGTTAACTTTTAGATTTAATTACAAGGGGCGGTGTTTTCTCTTTATAACACTGTTTAGATCATATTTATAACCATGATAGTAAGGGAGATAATGATTTCAATAAGACCTACATGAGTTGTTCTGAAAACCGAACAAATTAGGTGTGAGGGGTTAAAAGTATCCACAAATATCCAAGATGGCCATCAGAAAAATCATAAAAGGAACTTAACAAAATATGAAAAGCAAACAAGACTGGGCATATTGAGTATCAGGATCACATCCCAGTCTTGTATGCTTATCTTTCACATAGAGATAATAAAGATCCTGAATATCATAAAGCAAGTGCGTTGGACATTGCACTGATTAAACTTGAAGCAAGAGAGCTACTCCTGCAAGGGTCCACTTGGAAGGTTTGTCTTTTGTCTTCAGATTGAAAGTCCAAACAAAAGTTGGACCACGAGTGCGAGTTTTGTACACTGGACATTCGTACATGTTGCGCAAGTCCTGCTTGTCTTGGGTTATGGCCTGCAAACCAAAATATTATTTAAAATACTCTTATTTATGTTTACACCACTTAAAAGCACTGCTATGTCATGTAGCGGAAGAGAAAGAGGGAACAGGAAAGTTGAGGGAAATGAATAAAGTTTAATGGAATGGTAGCTACCAAACAGATGCTATGGAAAACCAAGGAAATTGTTGAAACGAGTCCTATAATTTCAATTCCCGCTATATCCGATTTTTTGACAAAATGATCTGAGTATGACATTTTGTTCACATTTTTGCGAGGAACAAGACTAATCTAAAATTGAGTTTCAATACCTCCTTTATCACGACCAAAAACAATGTTAAAACTGCGAGTGAGAAACAAAACCCGCTATATCATTCAAGAAGTTACTATCAAAACCCGCTGTATCGGAATTCAAAAAATCACGAGCAGTTATTTTGCCAAGATGGCGGGTGTAGAAACGGTTCCATGGCAACTCAGAATAAAACCAACTCAGAAACACCTCAGAAAGGTCATTAAAAAACTATGAAAATTTTTTTTTAAAATAGCCGGTAACCCTAACCTAACTTAACCTATTTAACCAATTTTTTTATCATCACTCTTAATGACCTTTCTGAGTTGGTTTCATTCTGAGTTGTCTGGTCACCGTAGAAACACGCCCCTCAGGTCAGTTGAGTTTCAAAAGCCTCTACATTCCATATAAATGACGAAGTGAGTATCAAAATCCGCTATATCCATTTTATTTATCCAAATTACTTAAGATGAATATATACGTGAAATCCTATTTAGATACTATTTTGATTAAAAATCTTTACGACGTATCGGCTTACAGTATGAAAATCAAAAAATATGCTACGGATAAATCGAAACTTTTACTAGCTTTTCTATGTATTGGAATTACAATAAAATTATTATTTACGTAACAAAAAATATAAGCATAAACCACCAAAAAAATTTTTTTTCATGACTTAACTATGAAGTAATACAAGAAACAATTTTTAAAACATACCCCTTTATGGCTAAGACTATTTTTGAGGTTTTCCATGTTCTAACTTTTTTTCATTCTTATAAAATTATGCACAAAATAAATAAAAACCACTTTTTCGCTTACTAGCCTCATGCAAAAAGACGCTTGATTTAAAAATTTTGCAGGCATGACATTCGAAATATTTCTAGCGTTTATATTCCTCTTAAGTATTTCTAGACATACATTGAAAAATGAACCCTTTTCGAATGCATATTACTCCAATTCATTATATAAAAAAATAAAAGGCAATTTTTTATTTACGCTAGAGATGTGACAGTTTTTTTCGGTTTTCTCCGAATCGGTGAAAGTTGATATAGCGAATATAAAAATTGAACGACTCAAACATAAGCTGCAGGTTAAAATGTTCCAAGTATAATCCTAACTGCTTTTAAAGCTGTTGACTGCATATATGGGCGGAACAAAGATGAATCTAAAAGAAACGTTTATTAGTAGGTTCTTCATATTTTTACCCTAATGTTGATGACTGGCATCTGAGGGAAAAGTTCCTTAAGTCTCGAATCCATAATGATTCCAGCTTGGACATCCCAACGAGCTCCCTCCATTAATAAGCCATGCACATAAGCGCCATCTTTTGGAGCAGATCTGCAATAGAGTCAAAATGCAAAGATTTCAATCAGTACAATCTAATTTGATAGTCGGTGGATGACACACAAGATAAGAACTACTCCAGATATAACTTGTCAGAACGATTAAGATAGGTATTGAGAAATGATATGGTGCTTACGTGAAGTCTTCTTTATTCTTCTTGGTGACATCGCACTGCAAGCACATCTTGTCAAGGGGAAGTTCATTTCTCCGAGCTGTACTCTGCATGATGGCTGTCAACAGACTCTGGGGGTTGAAAAATCCTCCCAACCATACAGAAGATGGAAGCTGTCAAAAATGGGTAAAATTTGAGAATTATGAATATAAATTACTGATTAAAAAAAAAAAAAACGAGTGTGCTTTAGACCACACGACCGAAGTAAAACTTCACTAACTTATAAAAGAACATATGACATTGACATTGGGATGACATATGACATTGGGGTGACATATGATCATGGGGTGACCTATGACCCTGGGGTGACCTACGACCTTGGGGTGACCTACGAACCTGGGGTGACTTACGACCTTGGGGTGACCTACGACCTTGGGGTGACCTACGACCTTGGCGTGACCTAGGACCTTGGGGTGACCTACGACCTTGGGGTGACCATCCTTATTATCCTTATTCTTATCACTCCCCAAGTCAAGCGTGCGTAAAGGCCCGACCGTTCGCCTCGCCATCGATCACCGTTCACATCGATTACCGTTCGCATCACACTTTTCGTAACATCACACTTATCGTAACATCACACTTATCGTAACATCACACTTTTCGTAACACATCACCACTTTTCGTAACGCATTCACCAGCTTACCCCCCAAGTCGAGCGTGCATAAAGAAGTTCTACTTCAAAAATTTACAGTAAATTAGATAAAGATATAATATAAGTATGATGATTCAACTCTTACCACAAAATCTGAGGACCAAGTTTCCAATTCTCTCAACCTTAGAAGAAGATCCAAGAACCATGACGTTAAGCCCAGTAATGAGGGATATGCTCTCGATGACCAAACTGGCGGAACCTTGAAATACATTGTTGCCATAACAATTATTTTTTTAAAGTGCAATACAAAACATGTAATCACAAGTAGAATACTTAACAACTCTTACTTGGTCCAAAAATAATGCATTCTCCAGGTCCTCCATATCAGATGTTATTGTTAATTCTCCCTAAAATAATATTATAATAAAATAATTGTTAAATCAATTATATAAATGAAAGACATATCATGTAAAAAAAAACACTATAATTAATATTATATTGTATAATCTTGCCTTCAATCCTAGATCCAATTCCTTCAGTGATCTCTTGAGCTCGCCTGTTAAATAATTCATTCGCTCGCACTCCTGGAAAGCCACTATTACATAAGGTGTCCTCTCCTCTACCTTGCCCATAATCTCTACCATATTGAATTCTTCCGGAAGTTTCTCCATTATCTCGTCAAGCATTTGCTTCACCTGGAAAAATCAGTGAATTTCAAAAATAACGCACATTATAAGAAACAAAAATATTAACAATATTTTAAAAGAGCAAAGAGATTATGGGGATGTGCACTCGATCGGTCCATGGCAGAGTTAGCATCATATATGGGTCCCATCTAAACATCAAAACATGCTAAAAAGAACCAATTCTACAAAGGTCTTGTGAAATTTTGAGAAGTCTTGCCTCGAGAAGAAAGCCATAGTTATTTGGTCTTATCCTCTCTTGTTTGTATCAGAAAGTCAACCTCTGCATAGAATTGCAGTCCATAGATGTGGGTAATTCAGACAGTATGGCTTTATCAATGGAGACTTGCTTCTCTTCTTCTTCGATGGCGCTACAGCCCATATCGAGCTTTAGCATCCTGCAAAATTCACCTCCAACTCCTTGTCCTCTGCGGCTGACTTCCAGTTTGGTACCTGGAGAAAGTGTGCTGCATCCCCTCTTACCTCGTCTTCCCACCTCAGTCCGGGTCTTCCCACTTTTCTCCTTCCACCTGGGTGTCCAGTCATAATTCTTTTTGGGACGCATGTGTCCGGCATTCTCTGTACATGTCCAGCCCATCTCAGCCTGAGGAGTCTCATGTGGGTTGAGATGTTAGGGGCCTGATATATATCATACAGTTCTTTGTTGTGCCGGATGCGCCACTGTTCCCTCTTTTTTACGGGTCCACATATTCTTCTCAACACTTTTCTTTCAAAAGTATCCAGCATTTCAGCCATCTTCGCCGTCAGTGTCAGCGCATCAAGACTTGCTAGATTTGGTGATTTAGAATGGTTTGTATAAACTGGTGACCGAAGGGAGCAAATTTTCTTGAGAGCGTGCAGGATGAACTATATCAATTTCCTACAAGAGCTGAAGAAGATATACATACAAGAAGACTCTTTGCCTTCTTCACACAGCACAGACAAGGAAAGGGATTATGAAAAATCTTAAATTTTGTGGATTGACCGAAAGAATGGATAGCGCTTTTTGGAGAAGTATCCAGTCAGACAAAAAAAGCAAACTTCAGGAAGACTACTATAGACAGCAGATATTCAAATGACTAGAGAAAGCACATCAAACCTTATCCTCCCTCGTGACAGTAGCCCCGCCAGAGGAGCCGGCATCCCTGGGCTGCATCTCAAACACGGTTCTGAAGAGGTTCTCGCTGGTGGTGGTGAGGAAGCCTATCTCCGCATTGGGGTGCAGCCCGTAGAGGTAAGGAGACTCGGGCGGCATGGCATCATCAATGTAGGTGTGGTAGCCCACATAGTCCGTGTTGGGGGGTGCGGGGAAGCCGGGGGCAAGTTGAAGCTCACCGTCAACCTGAATGGTAACAAATGAAAATGATTTATTTTTAACATTCATAATAAGATTTAGTGGTGTGAGATCAACAGCAAGTGATGCGTTTTGTTGCATTACGTATTGGACTGCTTTAAAAAAACATGATGATCTGCAGAGAAACCAGATTTTTTACAATTTTTTATTTCTTCCCATTATTTTTACACACATTAATTAAATAAAACTTTACATACCTTTAGAACATGGTAATATAAAACATAAGAAAAAAGTTAATAAAAAGTAAGTTTATAAATAATACAAGACAAAATAAATGGGAACCCAGCACAGCTTGTTTGTAAGTTACATAGTACATAAAATACTAAAATAAGTCAACAAGAACCTAAGTATAAAATATAAATTTTAAAGTTACGGTCGAAGAATATAGGTCTGTATGTAAATATTATAAAAAATACATTAACAAGCAAATATGTAGGTATATAAGTTCTGAAGTTGTGGGAGTATTGTAGGGAAAAGTGAAACACAAAGGTTACAGAGAGTGGTTAGGCATTACAATATGTTTATTTTGTTTGTTTGAAAATTTAAATAAATGTATCTATATCACAAGAATGGTAGTTAGGCACTCTTTGGATTTCACAGAGACACCTGAAATGGATTGTTTTTGAAAATAGAATCCGAACAAGTGAATAACTGTCATCTGCTGTTTTGGAAAATTTTGCTGTTTATTTTATCATTGTGAAAACTAACTAGTTGTGTACATATGGTTGACAACTAACTACTTGTACATATTTTTTAAAGTCATAAAAGAATTACTGATCTGGAATTTAAGCGGAAAAATTTACGGAGGCCTCCCCAGCTACAAAAAAAACTGCATACAAGGTTGGTGAATCTGTTATTTTCCCTGGAGTTTTCGATTGCCATTCTTTGTGATATATATTTGTCCGCGCAAGTAGATTTTCATAATCATATCTTTGGGTATTAAGCCCAGAGGGTCTGGGGTTATTTACACACCTCAGGCTCGCATATTATAATGCAGAGAGTTTATTAGGGAAGGGGTAATTGTTAAACAATTTGAATTAATTTATTATTGTCATGGTTTAGGTAACCGTAAATTGAAAAATCACCAAGCCAAGCAAAGTCTTCCTTTGTAGTGCGGTAGTTTTGGAGAAGTATCCTGTGTTTGAGACTCAGCCTATCCATACGAGAAAGGGATAAATGGATGATTTCAGCAATAGAACTAGTTAAGATTTTAGAAAGCACAGGTAATGACCATGTCAATCAATAAAATAAATAGTAAAAGTGTTACCAAATCAGGTTGGAGAAGTTCCTCTAGATAAGAGATGCACAGTTTTCTGTCCCAGTCATCTGTGATGTGCCCTCCGTACATAATCTCTCCAAACAAGTAGCGCAAGTCCTCCCAAGGTACCTTGGAGTTAGCCTCCAAATAATTGTAGAGAACAGATACACTGATGTTCAAATCGCCTGAGAAAAAAACATTTTTGTTAAAACCAGCGGCAATGAACAATGATACTGCACTTAAGAGTTTGCGACAGTCGAGCTACGAATTTACAATTTTCAGAAAGAAACATAGGTCGCTTTCCTTCCCTGATCCTCAAGTATCCTGTATCCTTGTATTATTTAATAAAAAAAGTCTAGTTAAATTGTTCTAAGAGGATATTGAACTTAAAATGAATAAATCGTAGAACTTTAGCTGAATCCTTTCGATATATTTTAAATGACTTTTATTTATATGAGGTGACCAAATGACGGAATTATATTCTACTTGGCTACGAACTAATAAGACAAATAAAATTTTCATGACAGGAAGTAAATTTAAGTTTTTTAATGATTTCAACATCATTTCATAGAGATCTCACCGACATTGAAAGGGTACACTTTGTTCCAGCCCTGGGGTCCAAACTTCCTCCTTTCTGCCACAACGGCGTGGAAATAGCACAGCGAGAACAGGATGACCTTGAACTCCGCCTCCTTGCCGCACATCTCCAGGGTCTCCTGGTTGAAGTTGTCCAGGGCTTTGTGGAGGTTAGCCTAAAATATGTACTTTTATTAATTAAATTAAAAAATACAGAGAGCTTATAATATAACATAATCAAACATGTTTATAGCTCCATTGTAATCTTTCCGTTAGGTACATTTATTTTTTTTTATGAGAGAAAGGGAAAGGTTAAAACAGAGTTATCAGGGGAACTTTTAGAGTATCTTTTTTTTACAGTACAGGAGACCCTGAAGAAAATAATTTCCTTCAGGCCATGTGTCATCATTGGGGATGCTGTGTGGAGGGTCTTTAAAAGAAAGGAAGGAGAGGATATTCCGGGAAGGAAAAGGAATTAAATGCGGGTAGGAATCTGGGGGTCGGCGGGACCAGGAGTGATACACAAATGTATCCATCCCTCCCACTGCGGTGCAAGGCGGTGGGTTGAGAGAATCAACCAGTCCCTCCCAATCCGGCCTGCCATGCAGTAAGTGGGCAGACGCATCCGCCGCCAAGACCTAGACATACCTTACCCCATGAACCAGGGCGTCTCTGCTAAGTCACCAAACGTAGCGAACCACTTGGGGTGATCTATTGGAAAAGTGTTAGTTATCCAATTTACGGTTCCCGGGGCGGCAGTACCCACACCCGCCTCCCAAATACATAATATGACGGGTTGAAAACCATACTGGTACAAGTGACAAAAATTAGTAAAATGAGTTAAGTGCGAGAAGTTATAGTAAAGGTGGTATTTTTCGTTGTGCCAAAAGTGTATGAACGAGAAAAAATCGCAACGCTATCTATTATTGGTTGGGTTAACTGACACTGTATGTAGTGTGTTACAAAATAAAACACAAAAATGTCATTTTCTCTTTTCTTCTGATTTGTTGCTTATACCAGTATAGTTTTCAACCCGTCATATGAAGCTGAAAAATTGGTGAAATCTTTTCAATATTGTTTATTCTCCTGATATGACCATGAAAACCTAGAATTGACGTTTATGATGAATGTCAAGATTGAAAAATAAGAAAATAGGGAATGACTATAAATAAAAATAGTAAATACTCACCTGCCAGTAATTGAGTAAAAAATAATCTGGAGTGCAAAGAAAATATAAAATGCCAGTAACTGAAAGAAATAAAAATTTTAACAATTAAAGAACAAAATCTAACAAAAAATGTGTCCAATAATTTAATCAGGCAAGAAAAAGACGCAGAAAATAATCAATCAAAAAGAGTTGTTACCTGCATTCCAGTGGGTGGTTCATTGGTGATCTTGATAGAAGACTCGAGGATACCCTGAGGTATGATGTGGGCTGCTGCAGTGGCCGCTGGTTCCGCACTCATGAATACCCGGTACTCCGGGTGAGAACCAAACGAATATAGCTCCAAGGTCTTTTCTAAAGATGGCAGCCATTTCTTTACCAAATGAATGTTCTAGAAATAATTTTAAAAAATTATACAAGGTGTCCGAAAACTCGTAGTACAAGCGGGAAACTGGAGAATCCACATCACATTTGGAGTCGATTTTGTGGTTTAACTTTTTTTGATTTGAGCTTTCGTTTTCGAGTAAATCGGGTCCGAAGTTGGAATTTTTTAGGTTAAATTTGAAAAAAATTTTCACTAGGGGGTTGATTTCAGCTGTGTAATGTCTTATAAAATACAACGAAGGGTAAACCGGGCTCAAAATTTTTTTTAACCCTTTAGTTGCCGAAAAAATGGAAAAATAGAAAAAAAATAATATTAAAATCGAAATGCTTAGATCGAAAAAAATAAGTTTTTTGGGTTCTCTACGTGATGTAGATTCACCAGTTTCCCGCTTGTACTACGAGTTTCCGGACACATTGTATACAAAGGAACAAAACTTTTTGTACTACGAGATAATTAATAATTTAGGTTTTATTTTGTGTCTGCTATAATCCATCTACTGCAAGAAGAAGGCTTTCCCAAAAATTTTCTATTTATCTTTTCAAGTGTCTGTCATACAAACTGAAATCAGTTGAAACTGAAACCTAAGTAAAAATTCAGTGGTTGTCCTTTTTTATTTTCTTATTATAAACCTGTTATTATAATTATATACAAAACTGTCTTCCTTTTAACTAATAAATATTTTATGCATATTAATTTCACATAACTTATTTTCAGAAGGAGATGGATGCTGAAAAAATTGTTATGAGAAAAAGATTATTTTTTATCTTCTTTTTGTTTCCGATTTTTTCTGCACTTTTTCTGATTCTATATTAATTATTTATTGTTTTTATTTTCTTTACATCTGTAAATATCTTAAATAAGTAAATTTTAAAATATAAGTAGATTGTCAGAACCAGCTGACAAACTGCTATATAGCAGTTTAACGGGACTTCATTGTTATTATGTAACATTAAAAAAAATACATATTTATACATATTTGCTTTTCAGTCTGAAGTAGTCAGAGAATTAGGAGAGCTAAGTTGGATGTCTGAAAAACAAGATATCTTTATTATCTTACCTCCAGAGATTATCCAATAGACAAACTTACATTTATTATATTATTTTATCGATAACTGGAAAAAATAAATCAGTGAAAAAACAGAACATGACAAAAAAATACTTTTCTTCAAAGTTCTATTTTGCCATGGAACCAATTTCATCATAATAAATGTATCATTTTACTTGTAACACCACCCAGTGTCCACTCTGCGCCGCAGTATCCATGGCTTTCTCAGCCACAACTTCTTGCCCCTGACCCAGCGAGACATTATGGAAGTTCCCGTCATCAGAAGTGAAACCCAGCGTCCTGCCGAGCGTCTCCACGTCCTTAAGCGGGTTGACACCCGGAGACAGGATGAAGAATATGGGAGTGGAGGGACTGGTCTCCTCAAAAGATTTGCTGAATTCCATGGTGCGGTTCTCCACATATTTGGCGCCCATTTTTTCTTCAATGAAGGCTCTAAAAAAAAGATTTGGTGATGCAATAAATACACAGATTATATTATTATTCAAATGCACTATTTGACAACAATATTTGACAGCCGGCGTAGTCCAGCGGTAAGGCTCTTGACTCGCACACCGAAGGTCACGGGATCGAATCCCGGCGTGGCAAATAAATTTATTTGATTAATTTGTGTTATTTCACAATTTATTCATTTAAAATAATATATAGTATATTTGCAGTACGTTCCAGAGTGGAAGGATACTCTCAATATCGCCCTAATGTAAGACCACAATTCAGAATTGAAATGTTGCTTGAAAAGGCATAGCCGTGTTTGGTGACCAGATCTGAATAGCCAGGTACTTCCCCGCCTTCCTCTTCCCTATCTCCTTCCCCTCCCCGCTACCATCAGCCTCACAACATACCCCAATTGGGGATGCAATAGTCTCACTGGCTTCAGACGGAAGCAGTTGGGACTCTTGTGCGGTATCATATAAAAAAAAATTTAAAATGCAACCATGTAAAGTACTATGATAGTCGTGAAATATTTCCCATATTTAAATAGCATTGAGGATAAAGAAAAGCTATTTATATCAAGATAATAAAAACAGCCAATTTATTATTTGTACCAGTCTGAAGATGGCTCTAACGAGCTGAAACCGGTTACGGTCAATAAAATTAAGTGGAATAAAATTTTACATTTGTTTTATTATAATATATTAAAACAGCCAAATTTTTTATTTTTTATTCTGGACAATAAATCAGGACGGATATTGAAATAACTCACGCTACGGCATATGTCATTCTATCAGGACGCAGAGCTCTGAGCATGCATAATCTCTGAATGGGTGTTTTATTCTTCCATTCCTAAAAACCACAAAAAACATGTTATGCTTAGGAACAACAAACAACATAATTTATTATTTATTTATTTTAAAATGAATATGCGTATGTACTTATAAATGTAATGCAGACTAATTTTCTCGGTTTCCCGGGTAACATGGTCCTTAAAAGGACTTTTTAACTCCTGACGTTTCGGACAGATCTCACTGTCCATCTTCAGAGGCCTTATGTATTGAGTTTTGTCTCAAACTGATAATGGACAGTGATAATGGACAGTGAGATCTGTCTGAAACGTCAGGAGTTAAAAAGTCCCTTTAAGAACTACGTTACGCGGGTAAACCGAGAAAATTATTCTACATCTTACTCCCGTGAAAACCTTAACCATAACATTATAAATATAATACGTATACAGCAACACAACAGAAAATGTTCAATGCGTACCTGAGGAAACTTTTCTTTCTCAGGACAATCAAGTTCTACTAGCTTCTTCCATCTTTTTGATTGGGTTTCTATATCACGATCAAGATTTCTACGAAAAAATTTCATATTTAAGTGTTGAAATACCAAAAAAATGTATACAATATAACTGATAACTAAAGCAATATCCAACCTAAATTCTTCTTTTCCGGATAAGGAACATATTCCTCCCCAGCTTTGATTGGTCAGGAAGTCTACGGGGCTGGTGACGTGAGGTTTAATTGGAAACCTCAATAAGAAATCCAATTCAGCGGGAGAAATCTCTTCACTCATTAGAAGAATCTAAAGATAGGATACAGAATTAACATGTCAATTAATTTAATAATGAAATTGAGTATTATTATTTAATCCTGGGTTTGTTCGGATGATATTTTACAGACCTAAGATCATACTTGATTCCAAAGACAGCCTTAGGACCTTCGATCAGAGGGATACGCAAGTATTCGATACTCAATGATTCAAGTATCTTGGTGACTACCGCCATACATCTGCGCGGAGGTTTGGACACAGGTACACATTGCCGACATTTTGTAAGCTCGTTGGCAATGCCAGTGTCGGGCAAGGATTTTGCCACTATCGTCGTCGGTACTTTAAACATGGTATCACTTGTGTCAGACATTTGGTCAATGCGTGTGCTTTAGATCAATGCTGGGAACATAACAATCAACAGAGAATGACTACTACCCAATGGGAGTAGTTTGCATACGGAAAGAATTTGTTAATTTCGTTGATTTTTTGAAGATGTGCAATAGTATTGGTTAACAATATAGTTTGAATATGGAAAGAATTCGTTAATTTACTTTAACGTTTGTTTAGTTTATTAATTAATTATTTGTTCATTTAGTTTAGGGAGCGTTCAAGTATTACGTAACATAATTTTTGAAGATTTTTGACCCCCCCTCCCCCCCATGTAACGCGCCGTAAACGTTTTCCTGTTCAACCCCCCCCCCCCCTAAGCGTTACGTAACACCCAAGTAACAATTTTTACCTAAAAGTCACAATTAAGTTGCGCAACGTACTGAAATGTCGCTTAAATACCCTTTTTCTTGATTTTATCGCGTTTGCGGTAATAAATAAAACGAGAGATTTCTAACTCGCGATACATTATATACATTTTATTTATTCATATTGTCATTTATGAAAAAAATTGAGAATATAATTATTTTTATCGGCCTTGTATTCCTTCCAGATCTCCACAATTTAACACTGTCTTACCTAGAATAAACCTACATGGTTTTACAACACATACTTTCTTTTATATTAGCTTTAGTGAGGAGGCCCTGAGGAAAGTAATTTCCCTAAGTTTTCCCTGTGGAGCAACACTTTATTCCACTATGATTCACAAGCTGACTCATAGTGGAGTTAAATCTTTTCCACGTCCCGAATGCAGTTATACAAGTTCTCAAAGGGAAGATTTAAAAATCAACAGTATGATTCACAGAAGATAAAAACCATTTTCAAGTCCTGACTGCAACTATTCGTGTCCTCTAAAGAGATATCTAAGAAGTAACTTGCTGACTCACGGTATAGAAAAACCGTTTTCATGTTCCGACTGCAACTATTCATGTACTTCGAAGAGAAATCTAAAAATTACCCATGTTTACCCACAGTGGAGAAAAATCCATTTCATGTCCTGACTGCAACTATTCTACTTCTCGAAAAAAAAATAACGAAAACGGCACTTGCTAACTCACAGTGACGAAAAACCTTTTTCTTGTCCCGATTTCGACTATTCATGCGCTACACAACGGTATCCAAAAGTTCATGTGTTGAACTACACTGGCCAAAAACCTTTTTCATGTCCCGACTGCAATTATTCATGTAGTGCAAAGGAACTTCTTAGAAATCATTTGCTTACTCAAAGTGATACAAAACCTTTTACATGTTTCTACTGCACTATTCATGTTCTACAAAGAGTCACCAAAAATCACGCACAGTGTTAACGCACAGTGGACAAAAACCATTTTCCTGTCCAGAATGCAGTTATTCAAGTTCTCAAAAGGACAATTTATAAATCCACCGTGCGATTTACAGAAGAGAAAACCTTTTACATGTCCTGACTTCAACTATTTGTGTTCTTAAAAGGGATATCCAAGAATTCACTTGCTGACTCTACTCATTGTGGAGAAAAGCATTTTTCATGTTTCGACTGTAACTATTCAGAGAAATCAAAAAATCACATGTTTACTCACAGTGGTGAAAAACCCATTTGATGCCCTGACTGCAACTATTCTTCTTCTCGAAAAAAAACTAAAACGGCACTTGCTAATTCACAGTGATGCAAAACCTTTTACTTGTCCCGAGTGCGACTATTCAGGCGCTAAAAAATGGTATCTAAAAATTCAATGTTTTCCCACACTCGACCAAAACCTTTTTCGTGTCCCGACTGCAATTATTCATATTGTACAAAGGAACTTCTTAGAAATCATTTGCTGACTCACAGTGCTACAAAACCACTTACATGTTTCTACTGCAACTATTCGTGTTCTACAAAGAGGCACGAAAAATCACATGTTTACCTTCGGCAGACAAAACTATTTTTTTGTCCCAGCGTGGTTTTTCAAGTTCTCGAAAGGGAGATTAAAAAATCCACAGAACGATTCAAAGTGAAGAAAACCTTTTTCATATTTTGAGTGTAACTATGCATGTACGACGAAACCTAGCTTTAGATAATATTATTATATTTTAGCAGTAAACTAACGTGTAATAACTAAAAAGCGTTGTTCTTACTAAAAACTCTCGTATAACATCATTCATATGTTGCAAAGACATTTTTAATTTTTTAATTTTTTAAATTTTTCTTTTGCTGTCTTCCAAATTTGGTTGGCATTTTTTGGTTGCGCTGCGCTGGCAAGTCAGCATGAGAGCCTTTATAGGCCAATAATATCTGATGATGTAAATCTCCCGGTTTAGAGGACAATATAATTCCTAAAAACTCATATTAACAACACAGACTACAGCAAATTGTGTTTATGCGTAATTCGTGTTTAAAACATTAACGAATACTGACAACGAAAATAAAATAAAAATGACGCACAATACAGTCGAGGAATTCCCCGTACAACATAAACTAAAAGGCTTGCCAACTTGGAAAATTTCAATTCCGTAGTTTTTTATTTAAATAAAGAAAAACATGTTACGTAACGCGTCCTTCGAACCCCCCCCCCCCTCCCCCCGTAACGCGCCGTAACGTTTCACCAGACCCCCCCTCCCCCCCAAGTGCGTTACGTAATACTTGAACGGCCCCTTATTCATTAATTGGTTAACAATATCGGCGACACCAGGAAGCGCAGTCCCACCCAGTAAAAACTGTGGATAGCACATCTCTTATATTTCAATATCTTTGAATAACACAGAAACATACCTGGAATGTCATTTGAGATGAGAATATAAGTTTGTCGCATTCAAAAAGTCCCCTGGTGGTGTACTGAAACACGGAATAGCTGATGCAATCAATCAGATTCTTCACTCGCTGCGTCACATCTTCTGCTGGTTCAGCTTTGGATATCGCTTTTTGGAAAACAACACTAAACGCCTGAAACAATTAACAATAATTAAAAACATTCATTAGTTTGTTCAATGTACACAAAACGGCAACCAATAAAAATGTAAATAGATTATTGCTCACCTTCAATGAAAACTGGTATATAGGATTAATAGTATTGAGATCATTTAATATGAAATACAATAAGCTAGCCCTGGCTGCGGCAGGACGATAGAATTCTCTCGCTTGATCTATTTGGTGAGATGTTATTTTAGCTTCAGCAACCTTGAAGTATAATAAATAACAATAGAATAAACAATAAAACCAGTATTTGAGGCCATTTTAAAGATTAAAACAATCTCTATATATTATAAATTCAAGTCCTCCCGTCGCGCCTGCCTGTCTGTCTGTTCGCGATAAACTCAAAAACTACTGAACGGATTTTAATGCAGTTTTCACCAATAGATAGAGCAATTCACGAGGAAGGTTTAAGTATATAATTTGTCAAGGGTTTGTGTAAATTGGTTTAAATATACAATTAAAGGAGAATGTCTGTATATGGTGGACTAGCAGGCTGGCAAGCGGGCGATGTGGATTTGATTTGTATGCAAATTAACAGATGGCAGTGTGAGTTAAAAGATTGGGTAAACATCCAGTAAATGGGGTTGTGTTTCGTTAGCCACAGCAACGCGTTTCCGGGTCAGCTAGTTAGAAATAAAAAGTGAAAATAATTTGAATAAATAACAAAAATATTATAACTCAAATATTTGTTTGCTCAAATTGCTCAAATATGTTTGGTCTAAACTAGGAAAAAAGGATTTTAAATAAAGAACAAACATGAAAGCAAAATAAATAGGTGAAATATTGTATGAAATGATATTGCAGATTCCTTTGCAATAAACCACGACGGGTAAAGCAGTTTAGTAAAGTGTTATGGGAGTTGTTTTAAATGTTTAGCGGGAATTCTCAAACGAATTATGCTCTTTGAAATCTTTTCACATTAGTTTATTGCGGTATTTAAAAGTTTTTTTTAAAACTGTTATCCCAAAATCTGCAAAACTTTTGCAACCATTTTAGAATTTAAATAGTTACAAAAAACGGTTTCACATTATTTTACCCCTCTTCATAATTTGAAATAATGACCTAGAACACTCTTGAAAGGTTAAAGCCAGAAATGTTGAAAAAATAAAGTACCAATACTAATATTATGTAACTATTTGGTGAGTAGCCCCATAAATCTTTTTCATTTAAACAACATTTTTACAACACTGCTCTGAAGCAGTATTGTAAAAATGTTGTTTTTTCTTCTTTGTGAATCAATTGTTTTTAGGTATTATGAAAGCAGGTACCTTTCTTTCGATGTCTGCTGCGGTTTTTTTAGTAGTTTCTAAATTCTCTACAAGAGCGGTGTCTCCAAGGATGTTTGCTCCAGCTGAAGACAAACGGGAGAGCAAGTCATCTTCCAAGCCCTTCAGCTGAATTTTAAATTGATTCTGTTGCTTTGTCAGCTCGGCCTGAAAATAAATTTGAATAAAAAATTATTTATGGTATGGACTAATATTCTTTTACAATATTCAATTTAAATAATAGAAGATAATAGCTGATAATAATGAATGCAGATTGTAAATTAGATACAAATCTTCATCTTTCATATCACAAGATTGGATATCAAAAATATTTTGTTTATGTGATATCGCACAAGAGTCCCAAATAGAACCATTGGAACTAGGTCATCACCACTTTGAAGAATTTTGTATGACTGAAGACTGTTGAACAAATATGTCATTTACATACAAAGTAAATAATACTGGTCCCAGAACGGTGCCTTGTGAAATACCAAAATATGATGTTTCTTGGTCACTTGTTTTAAAAAATATATACATATTTTTACCATAAACTAATGTACACATGTATTTAAATTACATGTGTGAACTTGATTGGATTTGAACTCAGAACCTCTGATATCATAGCCAAGAAGATTGCGACTGTGCGGAGGGGGTCGACATATAGTCATATTTAGATTAGTATAAAAATAACACAACCTTCAAATCTTCCAGATCTGGTCTTTCTGCCTTGACAACTTCGGCCAGTAGCTGATCCTCCAGCCCATCCCTGGTCACTGTGAAGTTGACCAGAGTGGTCTGCGCCTGCATCTCGGGCTTGTAGTGAGGGTTTGCCAATTTGGTGTGAAGAATCAACCTGAACTCTGAATTGTACTCCACCTCTTTGTCTCCTATCTTTATGGCTCTGAAAGAGAAAAAGTACGCTCGTATAATAAATTGGTGCATCAGAAATTGTCCCAGAACGGTGCCTTATGGAATGCCAAAACTTGATGTTTCTTGGTCACTAGTTTTAATATAATATGTTCATACTTACAATAAACAAATGTACTTAAATTACACATGTGAAATTGATTAGATTGAAATCAAAACCACTGAAGACTAAACTCTGCCAGAGGGGGTCGACACATTATAGTCACATTTGGATTTGTATAAAAATATCATTACTTTAAAATCTTTCAAATCATCAATACTTGTAACATTTTAATGAATAGTGTTTGTTTGTATGTATTCGTTTATTATTTATTTAATTAAATTAATTGAAGTGTCTTACTTTCCTTTCTTGATGAGATTTCTTCCCAGCAATGGATCTAGTACGGGATCAACATTCTCTCCAATATTTTCAACCAAGACAATTTCTCCTTTGTTCAAGGCCTTCTCAATAGTGTCCAAGTATCCCTTTGAACCCAAACGAATAACTTGAAGGACATCTCCATACTTCTGCTTTATCCACTTAACCCCTTGGAGCTAAGGAAAAGACAATATTTTAAAATGCTATGTTAACTTATAACTATGTACTTAAAACTAAGTTAAAATCCTAAAGATTTAAGTTGAGTTTTGGTGAACACACAATATATTGGTTGTTTTACCTGAGGATCTATCATCAATGGCCACCTGTCAGAATTGGACAAAATAGTGGCGTTCTCTGTGCTCATCCTGTCAGAAGGTAGTCCTTCATTCTGCCACATTGCTATTTGAGTGTCATCTGTCAACAGGGTGAGAGGATCCAAACCCTCTGTTATTGGCAATGGCGGCTGAAAGATGAATGAATTTATTGAAATTATTTTTAAACAAAAAATGGTAAGTACCGACTTTGAATTTTCATCATCATTGGTGCTACAACCCTCTAGCCACCTGTAGGAAACTCCTTTACTCTGCTGGTTTTTTTTATGTCTCCATCAAGTTGGTAAAACCTGAAATCAATTGGTCAACAGAGCCGTCTGACTTTAATGAAAAAGTTTTACCTTACAATAAAACTTATATTATGTACTTAGCTTTATTTAAAACCTATAAAGTGAGATAAACATTACCATTTTGCAGCCAAATCGACGTTCCTTACCAATATTCGTATGTAATTTTCAGTTTAAATCTGCCGCCAATGTCACCTGGCAGTTCCAATTGTATCTGTCAGGCGGCGTTACTAACAGGAAATGCCCCAATAATATTCATTAGATCTCATCAGGCAGCCCTTGCCTAGGTTTTAAATAAAGCTAAGTACATAATATAAGTTTTATTGTAAGGTAAAACTTTTTCATTATGTAGCATAGGCTTTATTTAAAACCTATAAAGTGAGATATTGTTTGTTATCGCCTGGTGACATGATGCTAATGTGAATCAATTATAATATTTATATGCTAGAAATTGGGGCAAGATTTCTAGGAATCGGCTAACCAGTTACAGTGGTTGAAAAAGGTCAGCAATAGATGGGATTCTGCAATTTCCCTTCTATAGAACTTGGCAAAGGTATTAGGAGTTCTCCAGTTGCCACACGACAGTACATCATCTTATATCAGTAAATACTTCTGCAACCAGTTCAGGGATGTCACCACTGAACGGATTCTGTCAGGTGGATCCTCTACTCCGGCATCCCTGAGGATTGTCCTAATCCAACCTGCAATTACTGCCCTGGAGGCCGCCTTCACCGTCCTACAAGTTGTAATAAATAGATTAGGTAATATCGCCTGCGCTTTCCGTCCCCTTGACAGTTCTAGGACCTTATCTGTTTAATAGACGGGGTCTATGTTCCTTGTCTCAGAGCGAGCCAGCTTCCATCCTGATTGCTGCCAGTCTACCGAATCTGTCTTGGCACCAGCCACTTGCCAAATGGAGATGCCTTCTCTGTCCACTGACAGTCTTTCAGCTGTGCAGTGGAGTAAGGTGAGATCGTGGACTCGGCGCCCTGATGCCAAAAGCAGGATTGTGGCTGCTCTCCTTGATGCTTCAAAGAGTGTTATGTGTTGAGGCAAACTCTTCTCCAGCCAAGATGATACAATCTTCGGGTCCCAAATGGGGGGGTTGGGGACTTCGAAGGCTTCACTGCAGCTAAAGATATTCCCTTTTAATATCTTTTTCACTACCGGATTGGAGTTCAGCTTTCTATTATCCTCTGGAGAGCCTAAGTTACACACCACTGACTTAAGACTAAAATGGTCCTCAGCTATAGCGATAGCTTTTCCTTAATGTGTAGGTCGGCTAGGAACCTGGTCAGGTTGGGACATATGGCATCGAGCTGATTCTCTGACACCCAGTGCTGCCACCTCTGCCATGCCAGAGTATAAGTGCGAAGGATAGAACTTCTCCTCCCAGATCTAAGAAGTTCCTTCTGCTGAGTTGACCATCTTCCTAGTCCTTTTGTCCCATCCCCACAAAGCCAAATCTCCAGAATGAAGGATTCTACTTGAGGAGTAGGGTTATTGGTCCTGGTGTCTACCAGTGCTTCTTCTAGATTGTGAATCGTGAGAGGTGGACCTAAGGCCCGACACTTCAGATCCGCTCTCCAAAATGCCCTCTCCCAACGAGGAGCCACTATCAGGTATAATTCCCTTGCTCTGTTCAGGTGGCAAAGAACCCTTAGCAAGAGGCATGGGGGAGGGAAGATCCAAGCCAGCTGATAGTCCCAATCCCTGGTCCAAGCATTGTGGTATCTGCTTTATCAACCTGAAAATCAAGAGAAACTTACCTCTGAACCTCTGTGCTGTCTTAGAGCCAAATAGGTCTATCTCGGATCGTCCCCATTTTCTGAATACTACCTCTGTAAAAGAGGGTAGCAAGTGCCATTTGGGTACAGCACGATGACGAGATAGACAGTCCGCTACTTCATTGAAGCGACCTGGTAAGTATTGTGCTGTCATGGAGATATAGTGTTCGTCCAAAACATCTAGCACTAGTCGAGTACAACTCAGGAGTTGAGTTGACCTGGTACCACATTCCTTGCGGAGGTAAGATCCGACAGATTTGTTATCCGACTGGAAGACCCGAGCCGGATAGCTCGAGCGCGTGAGGAGACAAGGCAGCCAACACGGCGAGCATCTCCTTCAGATTAGAGTGAAGATTCAGCTGATCTTCAAGTCAAGTACAGCTCAGGAGTTGAGTTGACCTGGTACCACATTCCTTGTGGAGGTAAGATACTACAGATTTGTTATCCGACTGGATCAGAAGACCTGAGCCGGATAGCTCGAGCGTGTGAGGAGACAAGGCAGCCAACACGGCGAGCATCTCCTTTATATTGGAGTGAAGATTCAGCTGATCTTAAGTCCACACACCACAGAGAAGTCTCTCGTCTAGCTGGGCACAGTTGTCAGGTAATGCTCAAACAGCGGCAGATGTATAGGTGACGTCAGGGTGAGCGATCGAACCCACCATCTCAATTCCCAAGCGGTAGCTGCAGGAATCGTGGTGATAACTTCCAAGGGTGATAGTGTCAGAGTCCTAAGCACCCTTTTCGTATATACCGGCTATTGAGTCTGCCTCTTGGAACTGCAAAACTAGCAAAGTTGAAAGAACCCAAGAGGCTGCGCCCCTTATTTAGTGACCACCTTCCTGTCTGATTCAAACCCTTTAACAGATAAGATAGGACTAAAATCTTGTTCTGAGGGAGACTTTTCATTAGTTACAGTATTCCAACTGATACCAAGAAAATGGACTTGTGATGGTTCTAGTATTGACTTATCAAATTGTACTTGCCATCCCAAGTCTTGTAAAAACTTCACCATTTCGCCAGACTACTGTTTTAAAGTAAGCAGGCATTGGTTTACTAATAAAAAATCATGCAAATATATTCAAATTCTCATCCCTCTCTTCCGCAGTTCCTGCGCTACCCAGTTAGTGATAGTTGCGAATGCCTTGGTGCCAGGTGAGGCGGCCAGGCCAAAGGAGAGGGATGTCATCAAGAATTCATTCCTGTAGATAAGGAAACATCTATACTGCTCACTCACAGGCACATGGAAATCCAGGCGTTTGGTTGTAGGAAAATAGGAACTCAGTAAACATTTACCAGACAAAATTTACTAATATTCAAAAAGTTGTCTTTGAACCATCTGATTTGGGGACGAGAAACATGTTAGAAATAAATGAGGGAGTGGCAGGTGCCGACTCTAAAACTTCAAGGGCCTTGAGTTTTTCAATTTGTTCCGTCATTGCCACAGAAGTCTTAGAAGCGAATGGGGAATTAAATAAATTAATATTTTTATTCAGCGGAGGTTTTGAAGAAAATGGAATTCAATAGCCCTCCAATATCTTAAGAATGATAGTAGGGGTGCCAAGGTTCCTCCACTTACCTGCGAATGATTGCAACTGACCCCCCTGAAAAGGGGGCTGGGTTAAAACCTCTTACCATCTGACTTCCCCGCCCTTTCAATGGGCCTAAACCTGTTTCGGCGAGTGAAATCTTTAGCAGTTCTGGGCTGGTTCCTGTTCTCGGCTCTCTGGCTGCTCCCTTCTCGCGATGGTCCTCCTCTGCTGCATTCTGGGACGAAAAGGGCTGCAAGTTCTGTGCTGCAACGGGTTTAACGGGTGGAGCAGATCGCGATGTGCTAGGCTGAGGAGCGAAGCACTTCTTCACTCCTCCCAACCTATCCAGCTGCGCCAACAGGATGTTTGGGTTGAAGAGATATTCTGATGTGGGTGGAATCCTTCGTATGGTGGAATATTTTGGCCATATGAAAGACTCCACCCACCATCTGCACAATGTCTTTGGACACCTTCTGGGAATCATGGCGAAGAGAGACTGTACTTTCTCATAAAGAGTGGAAGTGCTCAGCTTCATGCCCGGTTCCGCGCTCCAGTTGACCAACTCCTGCAGTGAGGCCGTCAGGAGATCGGCATGCAGTGAAAGCGCATTGGTCAGGGATACGCAGGAGTCCGTTGACGTACTGGCCGATTCTTCCTGGGCTACGCGCTTCAACTCCGGTTTCAATGCCAACATTGAGAAGAGAGGGGTTGCGGTTCTGGATCTCGAGGTAGCGGACATTGTTCCAATTAGCTGACCCCAGATGCTGAAGGAATTCTACTCTTTTCACCCTCCAGGGACAGGTGAGACATTCATCTCTGTCAGCTTTCCTCGCCAATTCTTCCCTGAGCGACGCGGGGGTGTCCAGGTAGATGCTATCCTTATCATCGTCTTCCGAGGCGTCACGGATAGGGACATCCGACCGCTTTTCCAAAAACAGATGCAACATCTCCTACATCTAGGACATTTGCGTGTGCATGTCAATTCGCGGGTCGCCGGGTATCGGTTCACAGACCTTCTGCCTTTTGGCATCACCGCAGACCCTCGAACGTTTGCCCCGCGCGTCCGTATGAATACTATGAATAACCTTCATAATCTTCGTTTATCTCTCGAAATTTCGGCTCCCCCGCAATCCGAGCTTCCCGAATTCGACATAATCACAAAACACACGAAACTGGAATGTAATTTCGGGATTCGAACAGTATCACTGTTAAAAATATCCTCGAAATTAAAAATTTTGCACAAAATACTGTAGAATAACTATTTTTATGGTATTTCGGAGTTTCAAAACAAAAACGAACGTGTTTGACATTTTGCAAAATAAATGCTAATGAATATTATTGGGGCATTTCCTGTTAGTAACGCCGCCTGACAGATACAATTGGAACTGCCAGGTGACATTGGCGGCAGATTTAAACTGAAAATTACATACGAATATTGGTAAGGAACGTCGATTTGGCTGCAAAATGGTAATGTTTATCTCACTTTATAGGTTTTAAATAAAGCCTATGCTACATAATAAATCTTGTTATTGACTTTGACTTATTTGCAGTCGTAATGCATATTGAGATGAGATATTCAATTGGCTGTATCCAATTTCTCATGTTTCCATGCTAACCTGTACTATCAAAAATAAAATACATAATTGATATAAAATTTGAATTAGAATAAGTTACTAACCTCTAATGTCTTTAGATGTGTGAGCCACATTTTATTGAGAAGATCAAGCCGGTACTGTTTGGTAAAGCACCCGACGTATGAAATAAACGCTGTCACAAGCAACACATCTCCCGGGAGAGTGGTATTTTGCTGCATAAAGCTGAAATAAAAATAAAACATGTTACATAAGTATACATTACATACATATGTCATGTAAATATATGAGGGTACTTACTCTGAGACAGCTTGCGCCCATCTAACATTCTCACTAGCCAGCCCGCCTACCAGTCTATTGGCCAACTGAATGGTGCAGTTGGTAGCATCGGCCTCCTGTTGGCAGCGGAGTTTCTCCAAGGTGGCCACCTCAAAGTCAGCCGTCAATTTGGCCAACTGTTCTTCTAGAGACTAGAAAAGATTGGTTTACCATTATAATTTCGTATTATTCTTGCTAAAGTTCCAAGCAAAAAAAAAATTATTTCAATTTGCATGTAAAGCGTTGTAAAGTAATTATTACAACAAACATGAAAGCAATATGTACACATTGTGATAAATGGTTGTTAGACACTTACGGCAACTTTAGCTTTAATGATTCGCAGTTTCTCTGTGGCTGCTGCCAACTCGGCGTTGGCTTGCGCTAGAGCCTTCCTTTTAGGTTCCACATCACAAAACACTTCATAGAATTTGATAATGTTGATAACCCACGCACACAATCCGGCAGCAGCTCCCGATTTGGATCTAATAAATTCTACAAAACAAAATTATTACTTAATAAAAGAAGGATTCAAAAATTTTAGCTTATCTTCGCCTTGTTTGGACAAGGTTTTAACTGACATTTTTTCAAAAGTGATCGTTGAAAGCAAAACCATTTATTTTGCTGATTTGTATAATCAAAATAATTTTCAGAGCCATCTGTGTTGTATTTTGTTGTGAAGAAGTTCTAACCTCACTTTTAAAGATTCCATTTATTTTACAAGGTTCTAACACCACTTTGAACTTTTTGCAATAAGGAACTCCAGTGAAAAATATTATGGCTTTAAAAAAAAAGGTAATTTAGAACAATAAACGCTGATTCTGAATATATAAGTTTTATTTCATAATATTAAACGCAGAGTTTTTAAAAAATTATTAAAAAGTCCATTTTTAATCGGGTTATAAAACAAATGTTGGTGGTGACGTCACTGTTCGACGTGCCGTGACGTCACCGTAAAGTCATTGTATGGGAATGCGTGATATGACAAAGCCATCGTATTAATTTATTCGTTTATTTACATACTGTTTATAGAGATTTAGTTGTTGTGTTTATTGAAACATTATTTAGGCCTAAATAATGTTTAAAAAATAAAGGTATCTCTTATTAGTTTATCTCTATTATTGAAAATATTCAAATACTACTGCACAAAAAAAATAGTAATGCTACTTGTAGGGAGAATACTTCGAACAACGGAATTCAAAATGGCGGCAGTTGATCAGCTGATTGCCCGATCCTATAGTAATTTTTCAGGAGTGATGACGTCACACGATTCACCATACATACGGTGGTTTTCGGGGGGCCTTGAAAAATTAAAACTTTGATAATTATTTTAAGTATTAAAACTAACAATAAAAATAAAAATGCAGTTATTTAAGTTAGAAGGTTTAAAATTCATTAAAAAAAATAAAAATTTGGACTCGAGTTCTCTATTGCCATTTGGGGTCATCCATAAATCACGTCACACGAATTTCATGATTTTTTGACCCCCCCTCGACCCTGTCACACATTTGTGAGACCGCCTCCCCCCTAGCGTGTCGTCACATATTTTGCAATTTTACACGTAAAAATAACAATAAGGAACTCCAGTGAAAAATATTATGGCTTTAAAAAAATATCTTCATATAGACCAATAAACGCTGATTCTGAATATATAACTTTTATTTCATAATATTAAATGCAGAGTTTTTAAAAAATTATTAAAAAGTGCATTTTTAAACCTCTCCTCGAAACACAGTGTCAAGTTGGCATTACTGAAATGGTGAATGGTGAAGTCACGCGTCACACTCACCCACTGTCACCTGGTGATCGTGTGTATTGTATTGTCAGTATTGCAGTATTGTATTGACATTTGAAATGACAAGTGCACATATGCAATTCAATATTTCGTGTTTTTGGTTTATTTTCATACTGTTTATAGAGATTTAGATAAATAATAGTTATTGTGTTTATTGAAACACAATTTAGGCCCTCAACAATTTACGAAAAGAGCTATATTTGCGGACAATCTGCAATAAATTTTGCCTTTGAGGTTAAAGTCGTGTCGACCATATTCGACATTTAGTTTGTATTTTCAAATTATTTTTAGTAAAGGGTTTTTTATACAAGTTAATGCAACACAATCGTCATGATCAGTGTATTATAAATTCTATTCTGTATGTGTTATACATAAAACACGATGTTATATGTATTTGCAATGATTGCAAATATTTACGATGATTGATTGTTTTTATATTGCACTTTGATTAAAAACAATAACAGTAGCGGTGAAATGTGGACATTTTACCAATGTTTTTCTATATTAAAAGCAGTTAATCTTGAATAAAAAACGACTTCTAACACCTAAATGTCATAGTATTAATCGGCCATCTTCTGCCTTCTGCCATTTTAAATTCAAAAAGACAACTTGAAAATAATAAACTATAGGTGGGTGAAGAGATCACATAAACCACCATAGATACGGTGCGTTTTTAGGAGTCTTGAAAAATTAAAACTTTGACAATTATTTTAACTATTAAAACTAACTATAAAAATAAAAATAAAAATGCAGTTATTTAAGTTTGAAGGTCTTTATTCATTAAAAAAAATTAAAAAATTGGACTGGAGTTCTCTATTGGTAATATTTTCAAGTTTTTCGTCAACATTTAATGGGCTTAATGGGATACCAGGTTTCCACAACAAAGGGGGTATAATGGGATAGGGAAAATATTTTTGTGGCAGTTGCATTTTGTGGCAGTCGTTTTGTGCATGTGACGTCACAAAGCTGATGACCCCCCGTAATTTATGGATGGCCCCTTTTGTTGTATCAGACAGATGATCATTGTTACAATGCGCATTTTAGTTCATAACTTTGATTGGATAGGGTTCTAACTTCGCCATACCATGTTCTGAGGTGCAAAACTTGCAAAGGCGAAATCTCATAATCTATTTAACAATTTCTGATTTAGAGATTCAATCTTGTGTAAATCATTTATAATAATAATAATAATAATAAAAAATTTAGGCATATTAGATTTGTCAAAGAATTTATATATAAAAATGCAAAAATCAGTCACTTTAAATACGTGTAGGATTACAAAAGATTTTTTAAATATTTATATTGAGGGATCAGTAGGGTTTATAGGTTCAATTAGGAATTCCACGGAGCCGAACCCTCTGATATGAAAATATCTGGAGTCGGTGAATTATTTTCCCATTTGGTCTCTGGTAGGTTGACATGTTGTTCTTGAATTGTTTTGTATTTATAATACTTATATAGTGCAATTGCATAGCGTGGATTCACTAGATGATCATTTGGGAAGTGTGTGAAAGGGTTTAATTTTTAAAATTTAACCCGAACATGTAAATCTGGTGCGTTAAAATGTTTATTCCAGGATGTGGGGAGGATAGTGCAATCCCACACGTCCCATAAAGTTGTACATATTTACACAACAGATAAAGTAAAAAAAGTAAATGGAAAAAAAAAGAAAAGAAAAAAAAAAAAAAAAAAAAAAAAACAAAGAAACAAACAAATATAAAAAACATAAGCGATAATAGAAATAAAATAAATAATCAATTATAATGTAGGACATGGTCTGAAGTGCGCTCGGGCCCAGCGCTCGCTCAGGAGTGGCGCTTGGTGCTGGAAGGCTGCGATCACCACTGTGTTATCGGAAGCCATTAGCCGCATTTAAGTTTAACATATTTTAAAAGAAAATATTTAAATAGAACTTGAAATGGCGTTAGGGAAATGTAGTTAGAATCTTAGACGATAAACTTTTAGGTCTTATCAGGTTATATTTGGTTTTATCTGCAAGTTTAGGTATGTTCTAAATGGTAAGTATGTAAAGAAAAGCACTTATGAGGCCTTTCCTTAAGTTTGTATTTGCCGCGTTACCAACAAGTTAGTTGGTGGCCCACTAGATGTCACTGCTGACAGCTGTGACGTTAGCGAAATCAAACGAGTTATGAAAGTAAACTGTCAGAATTATTTCATTAAACATTCCTGTTTATACTATCTTATATTATAAAGTGTTATGATAAAATATTTGTTAATATTTCTCGCAGTCTATTTTATCATAGATTTAGGCAAGCAGGTACCTAATTTCAAGAGGTGATTAAATAATATTTAAAAAAATAATAAACTTTAACAAAGATTTATTTTTTTTAAATTTTGGAAGTAACATCATTCATTTTTTCTTTTTTGAAATGGGTATAAAAATCGAATATTTTGTTTAGGGCCCACTTCTTAGTTATCTTTCAAGGTGGTAGAGGGTTTAACTGACGAGTCGGTCGTGATTTCATTTGATATTATTTCGTATAATTTAATTAAGAAATACGAAGGTTATTGTCCGAAACTGGAACATAATTAACTAGGCTGCGATCATCGTTATCGTGATGCCCATAAGTGTATTTAATAACACATTTCTAACGTCGTAATTTACACGAAAATAACCGATGGATAATTTCAAATTTTAATTGCCAAGTAACAGGCATCTTATGTAAACATATGGAAGAAAAATATCCTAAAGGAAATCAATCTGATAAATAATGAAGATTTATTATTCTCGCCTTGATATACAAGATATTTATGGCTGGATTTGATTTTGGGAGCAAATAAACATTTCGGCTGAATACAGTACCAGGTATTTTGTCTGTCTATACTACAGGAGAAAAACCAGAAGCTCAAGATCGTAATTTAGATAGATAGATAGAATCTTGTATTTTTGGTCGATCCAAGGAAGGTGAGTTTATGTTCTGTTATTATGTTAATTTGTCCCAGTTTAATTTATTATGTGTTAATAAAATCTTTAATTTAATATATCTTAACAATACTGTTTAATTTATTTTAAAATAATCCTTCTAATTTAATCGTATAGTTTACATATCAAAGGCCCTGAGAGTGTTTCATTGCTTTACTATCTGCTAGCCTGGTTAATCAACCAGTGGCGCCCCTATAAAAATAAAGCTGGCAGATCTTTTATTCTACCCTTTTAACATCATTATTTATTAAACATTACATATTGCGTAACATTTTGACCCACTCCGGGATCATGTAACAATTTGGCGTCCCGTATGGTCTATCCCAATTTATTCTTTATCATGTTATAACAATTTAATAATTTTCTATAGCAATTTGGCCGCCTTAAACGTGTTGGGTTTCGTTTTTTTTTACTTTACGATTGTTTTACAAGGATTTTAATGTATATTTTCTTTTTCATTGAAAAGAAGTCTGTTTGTTCATAACATGTCGTTTTTTTTTTCTCTCATGAGCTTTTGTTATTAACAAGTTTCATTTGTTTTGAAAATATTTCATTTGTTTAAAAACAATAGAATGTTATCAAAGTTGATTATTTTTTTTTTTAGCTTAACTATTTTCAGCTCGTAACGTCATTTCTAATTTTTAATCAAGCAAAATTTAATACCTTTTCTTTATGTTTGAATTTTTACGACTGCGTACTATTTATTATACAATTGAGAACGTCTTCAATCTTCGATTAATTCTACGGCTATTATTATGGAATAATGCTACGAACACTTTATTTAAAAGAAAAACAAAGGATAAACAATCAAATGTTATTGTTTATTGTTTGTATTTCGGTATAACTATTTTCATTTCGCTACGTCATTTCCAAAATATTATATTACTACGAATTATAAATGAATTATTGCGGCAGAAATTTTAAAACGAAATGCAAATAGAACAACTTTGAACAAATTAAACAAATTTGATTTTCCGTAATTTAAAAGAGAATAAATGTATTTACTTCTACGAATTGTATAATTTTAAAAGTTTTCTACGTGATTCAAATCGTTTATTTTCTGAACTGGAATATTTTATTATTTTTTTTCAAAATGTCGACTTCATTCGGGAACGTAAATGGTAAAACAAAAGAAGGTCTAGTTAAGCGTCTTATTCAACGACTGCATCGAAAACAAGAATCAATTTTTCCTTTTATAATATTTTAACAAATAAGGTATTTTTCTAAACGTAGATTTTAATAATTATTTAAACGTCATTTACAAATCTAGTAAAGATTTTATTCAAAAAATATTATTATGGAATACAAATAACTTGAATGGAGTTACTCGATTTTCTCACATTTCAAGCGCACGGAATGCAGATATTTCAGAGTTGTCTTTTCTGGTTAGACAGTTCCTTTCTATTTCGTTTTTTTTGAGGTGGTGGGCCCATCATCACAGGATTCGAGATAGGATGAAATAGTCAATTGTATTATAACGTAATCGATTGTTTAACAATATACATAATTATCAATAACCTTTAAAACTTCTTTTTGCCAATTGTGACATTTTCTTATATTTTATTTACAAAAACGGGCATTATTTTCAATAAAAATTCTGAAAATCGTATTGAATTTAGTACAATCAAGTAATTTTCAACGGTGACACAAGGAATAATGTGATATTTATTATCATTATTTTAACAAATAAAGGACAATATACACGAAATGTAATAAGACTTGGAGAAATAATGGACAATGACGCAACGTCATTATTATCATTGGAGGGGAGTTGGCGGAGGTATATCCAGTTTGAACAACTGGGTCCTGGTGTTCAACTTACCATTCCTAATGGTCTAAATAAGTTCCAAAAGGTAAGGGTGGGCGTGTACCCCATCCGCAACGTATCGATCCGGCGTCGATAACGTTTACCTTACATGAGAGACAGAGGGCGAGAGATGCTTGCTGTCTGCTCATCAAACCCTGAGCTGCTGTCTTAGGTACGGAACAGTGTGCTACATCGTCAGTCGGGAGGCAGTGGATCCGTTGTCTGTAGAAGGATAATACCTATAGGTGATGGAAGGACTGCAGTCCACTGGTCCATGTGCATACACGCAGTATTACGTGGTATGAAGCTTGTTTGAGTGGTTCGAGTTGTTCTGGTTGTTATTATGAGCAATTCTGACACAACATTCTACAAGTAATTCATAAACTCGGTACTATTGGTAGTGATTTCTGCAAAATCACATCATTATTTTTCTCAAATATATCAAGTCTCAATTAATTTGTGCACGCCTTTATATTTTCTTATGTTATGCTCTACGTCAGAGCCAATAAAAGTCGAGCCCATACAATCAATAATAAATATTGTACACTCGACACGTAATTTTTTTTGATGTCATAATCATGGAGAATCTATCCATTGACTTTAAAACATGTAAGTTCTGTAAAGCCGAGCTTATATACCGAAGTTATATGGTGGTTTCCAAGGGTTTGGCCAAAAACATCAGAAGAAATTTACTCAAATTTCGAAACATTTCAATCAGGTCTGATCAACCGATTTGTCGCTGCCTTGCATTTATATAGTTAGTAGTATATTTACAGTTTTACAACTAAAATATAATAACATTTAAACATTAAATATACAATTTTATGTAATAATGGTCTTTAACAACATTCTATAACACAGGTACAACTCTAGTACTTCGCTCGAGTTCAACCATTATCGTGTATTATTACGGAGTTATTAATAATACAACTTATTAATTTACATGTTATGAATGAACAGACAAACTAAAATTTTAATCACGACGTTTTGTATATATATGTGTATATGTTTTAATTTTATTTAACTTAGAATTTAAAAAAAAAAGATTTACCACCAAGTATTTATACTTTATTTTCTTTTAAAAATTCTAAGCAATCAGTTTATAATGAACTGTGTACTTTTACATTTAATTCTACAATTTTTGTTGTTTAATTAACGGGATTATTCAGAGATCCAAAGATTCGTACCTCTTTGCAACTTGGGTTGTCTTGTTAGTTGAAAAATATAAAATTTACATAAAAATGTTAACATTTAATTTCATTTCATATCGTATTTCTTTAAAAAATATATAAAAAATATATAGAGATATAAATATAGTTATAGATGTGGTTAAGTTAGTTTATATTAGAGCATATCTCCTATGCATTCGAGTATGCAATACGTATTTTTATATTAATTAAAGAGATTAGTTTATTTAATTTATAAACTTTTGCTTAAAAAGTGTTTGTTTTCTCTTGGGAAACTGGAATTTGTTTGTTTCAAACAATTTACTAAACAATTTCGACTCCACAAAGCTGGTTGTCTACCTCAATTATTTGGCACCATTCATTGGCGATGGTTGATGACTTTATGACATTTAAATTATTTAATTTTATATAAATTTTGAATGCTATTTTGTATATTTCCTTCTTGGATAGACCAATTGACCTTAGTGAGTTAGTCAGGAAACTCCACGGAGTGAACTTTCTTGATATCCTAAAGATGGATTTAAATTCAGTGCAAAGTGAGGGTTGATTGATCTCCCTAAAAGTGATGCCTATTGAGGCTTAATACCCTGATTTGGGACAGTGACGCTTTAGAGCATAAAGTGATATGACGTTTCTGAAGGAGTTATGTAAAATTTGTAGAAATAATAATTATAATATTTTTTCTTTCCAGTTTAATGTGTGTTGATTATTAATCATTTAACGATTGTTGTTCATGTAACATTTAATTATGTCTATTTTAGGTATTTTAACTATAATAATCAATAATATTGTATTCTAATCCTAAATCAAATAATTATTAATTATATATTATGTTTTATTTATCTTTGAAAAGATTGTTATATATTATTAATTGCTTTGTTGTTTTTATTTTATAGAAATCCTTGGATCGACAAGAGTATCAGATAGAATAGGTTTCTTTTATAGTTATGTTTGGGGACAAACATTTGCGTGGTCCGGGAGGTAATGTTATGATAAAATATTTGTTAATATTTCTCGCAGTCTATTTTATCATAGATTTAGGCAAGCAGGTACCTAATTTCAAGAGGTGATTAAATAATATTTAAAAAAATAATAAACTTTAACAAAGATTTATTTTTTTTAAATTTTGGAAGTAACATCATTCATTTTTTCTTTTTTGAAATGGGTATAAAAATCGAATATTTTGTTTAGGGCCCACTTCTTAGTTATCTTTCAAGGTGGTAGAGGGTTTAACTGACGAGTCGGTCGTGATTTCATTTGATATTATTTCGTATAATTTAATTAAGAAATACGAAGGTTATTGTCCGAAACTGGAACATAATTAACTAGGCTGCGATCATCGTTATCGTGATGCCCATAAGTGTATTTAATAACACATTTCTAACGTCGTAATTTACACGAAAATAACCGATGGATAATTTCAAATTTTAATTGCCAAGTAACAGGCATCTTATGTAAACATATGGAAGAAAAATATCCTAAAGGAAATCAATCTGATAAATAATGAAGATTTATTATTCTCGCCTTGATATACAAGATATTTATGGCTGGATTTGATTTTGGGAGCAAATAAACATTTCGGCTGAATACAGTACCAGGTATTTTGTCTGTCTATACTACAGGAGAAAAACCAGAAGCTCAAGATCGTAATTTAGATAGATAGATAGAATCTTGTATTTTTGGTCGATCCAAGGAAGGTGAGTTTATGTTCTGTTATTATGTTAATTTGTCCCAGTTTAATTTATTATGTGTTAATAAAATCTTAAATTTAATATATCTTAACAATACTGTTTAATTTATTTTAAAATAATCCTTCTAATTTAATCGTATAGTTTACATATCAAAGGCCCTGAGAGTGTTTCATTGCTTTACTATCTGCTAGCCTGGTTAATCAACCAGTGGCGCCCCTATAAAAATAAAGCTGGCAGATCTTTTATTCTACCCTTTTAACATCATTATTTATTAAACATTACATATTGCGTAACATTTTGACCCACTCCGGGATCATGTAACAATTTGGCGTCCCGTATGGTCTATCCCAATTTATTCTTTATCATGTTATAACAATTTAATAATTTTCTATAGCAAAAGAAACCTGAAATAAGGGCTTTAAATATTGTTTCTTTTGTTTATACAGGTAAGTGATTCTTTTGTTAACAGATAATGTAATTGTTAAGAGTTGTAAATACGTATTGTTAATAAATCTTTTGTTTTTACAGAGAACACACAATTACACCTTTGTTTTATCCAAGATTATAAAAGTCATTGTAAGTATTTGTCCTATTTAAATATTTTTCTCTAAAATATGTTAAACTCGGACACTCTACACAAGATTCAACCTCAAAATCAGAAATTGGTGAACAGATTATTTGACGGCCGGCGTAGTCCAGCGGTAAGACTCGCACTCCGAAGGTCGCGGGATCGAATCACGGCATGGCAAATAATTTTTATTTGGTTAATTTGTGTTATTTCACAATTTTTCATTTAAAATAACATATAGTGTATTTGCGGCACGTACCAGAGTGGAAGATACTCTCAGTATCACCCTGGTGTAAGACCACCATTCAGAATTGAAACGTTGCTTGAAATGGCTTTAGCCGTGTTTGGCGACCAGATCTGAATAGCCAGGTACTTCCCCAACTTCCTCTTCCCTATCTCCTTCCCCTCCCCACTACCTTCAGCCTCACAACATACCCCATTTGGGGATGCCATAGTCCCCCTGGCCCCAGACGGGAGCAGTTGGGACTCTTGTGCGATATTCATATAAAAAAATAATATTTTTTTTTTTTTGTTTTTTAAATGAGAGAATGTCTTTGCAAATTTTGACGCTGATATCTCAGAACAAGATAAAGTGAAGTTAGAACCCTGTTCAACCAAAGTGACGTTATGAGATTAAATGCATATTTTAATATTTCTGTATTTCATTATTTACCTGGTTCAAATTCAACATCCTTTAGATATGGTGCAATAGCCTTGATCACTTCTGGGTGAATGTTTTCCTTGTCGTAATTTATAAGAGATTCTAAAAATGAATCGACTTTTGCCATTACAATCTGAAAAATGATTAATACAATATTAATCATCTTGTTTTAAAACTTAAAACACTGATCCAACCAATACACTCACCCCACGTCACCCAGTTATTATATTTAAATAAGTAAAACAGACAATCTAAAAAAAAATTGCTGCCACAGCTAGACTTCAGATATAGCTAGGTGCGCAGATATAAATCCGTTGCTAAGCGCAGAAAGGACGTGATTTATTAGTAGTTTGCTAACTTTGGTTGGTGTCGACCACGTCGCACACGGACGGCCATTTTTTTTAGTTGAACTATAATAAAATAACATACGTACTTTGGCAGCTTTCCAGCTTCTATCTTTTGGAATCTTTCCTCCCGGAGCCAAGAGAACCATGACAGCAGCTGTAACATTAGTCACAGCTCCCGGAGGTGAACCAAAGGACTTGAGTTCCGTGAGGTTGGCTTTGTTCAAGGTGTTCAGGGCATCCTGAGCAGCTTGCAGGGCTGGCTCGGCTTTTACCAGGTCTTCTTCGCAGTCTTTCTGCTTCTTGGATACCTCTTCTGCGATGATGCCCACTTTGGATTCCTCGTCATCGGCTGAAAACGAGGAATTTATAAGAATTAAAAAGTTTTTACTGGCAATTTTTCAATAGAGGAAAGACCAATATGACAGACTTTAAACATACCCAATGCCTTTTCCATCTGCACCTTGTCAGTTTCAACTCCAACAATTTCTATAAGTGCGTCCGCTGCATCGTTCTTCTGCTGCAGTTCTATTTCTTGAACCGCCAATTTGGCTTTTAGATCTTCCACTTGCTCTGCCGTACTACGCAACTTTTCTAAACCATTTTCCAACCTGGAAAGAGATTACGATATCAACTGAATTTACAGATGACAATAAAGGAGCACAGAGAAATGATGAGAAGTATAGATAAAAAATATAAAGGCTACTAAATAATACAAGTTAAGTTTCAGAGAGACATTAATAAGCAAACAAAAAGAAATCATTTCGTCCAGGATACAGGGTAAATTAATAATTTGTTGAATATAGCTAAGAATTTAATAGACGTCTTCTTACCTCAACACATTTCCAGAGAGCTCTATCGACTTCTGATTGAGTAACTTTGAATACAAACTGATCTGCTCAAGATAACTCTTTGGAGTGGTATAATTGTACCGTCTGTCGTTTGCTAGATAAGCTTTAGACATGGAATTCACAGAAGTGTGAGCAAAAGCCATGAATTTAGCAACAGAATCACGGAATGCAACCTGAAAAAAGGTTTTTTATGATTGTTACAAATGGCAAAACCCTATAAAAACAATATTAATCTACAAGTGTTCTACGGAAAAAGTATGTAGCTTTGTAGAAACTACTAAATATGTACATAATGGTGCCATGACAACTCAACAAAGTGGCATTATTTCAACATCGCTTTGAAAAGTATTAAAAGTTCCCTTCACAAGCTTGCGCATAACAACTCCCCAATGTTTCATCCCAATCAGATGAATGGTGAAGGAAATAAATTCATAATGCCAGAGATCATCATTATACATATTTTTCTGGATCAATTCAATTACCAATTCGATGTTATAATTTTATCGGAATGCTGGCTTAATAAATGTGATGACCGTGGCCGGTATCAACATTACTTTACTGGACTCCGGGTGTGGATCCAGCTTCCTCTATATGTGATCTCAGTTTAGGGAGATTGACACAATAATAAGTCGTAGGTAGACTAGGCGAGTTTATTCCGAGATATGTTACAGGTCGTGCTTCCTACGAAGCGATAATGCAAAGAGGACGGTAGACAGCAATCACACCCTTTTATACGTTCCTCATGCTGTCTCACTCATACACGCATGTCTCTTTCATACCGCAAGACATACGTTCACCACAATAAAGATTACACCTCAAAAGTTATTCACAATTACTCTGAACACCACACAAACATATATCTTAATAAGTCTAGCGGAATCGTTGTATACATCAGAGACGGACTTCAATCTCAAGTTGATGAAATTTTCTTATCACAAGCCAACTGCCTGAAAATTGTTTTGAATAATAATCTATGCATTTTTGCAATATACAGATCACCCTCTTTTCAAAATATTGATACTTTTCTGAATTCACTCCAATCAATTATCAACAGCTCAAAAAACGTAGAACGACAAATAATTATAGGCGACCTCAACATCAATACAATTACTGAATACCACCGCCAATCCAACGATTACCTATGTCTACTAACTGAAAATGGGTTCATTCAGACAATTATCAGCCCTACTCGTGAGCAGGGCATGAGTAAATCTTGTCTTGACCACATCAACGTCAAAAAAATTAACCATGTTGACTCATTTGTCATTCACTCTACAATCTCAGATCACTATACAACAGCACTCTGCCTTAAAAACAAACCTCCTAATCCTGCTAAAATTAAACATGTTACAAGAATAAACTATAATAACTTAATTGAGGACTTGAGCTCAGAAAACCGGCAAAATGTTCTAGACCAATCTGATGCCGACTCATCGATGAATGAATTTATCACTAAATTACATTCATATATTTCCAAACATACAAGCAATAAACTTATACCGCATAAACAAATAAAACTTACGCCATGGATCACCCCTGGCCTTATCAAATCGATTAACATTAGGAACCAACTTCATGAAAAGGCGAATAGGTGCCCTGAGAATATTATAGTACAAGCTCATTACAAAAAATATCGGAACTTTTGCAAAAAAACTAATAAAATCGGCCAAAGAAAATTATTATAAAAAATTAATTTACGAAAATAACTTTACTCCAAAACGTTTATGGGAAGCATTTCGCAATATAACTAAAACAAAAATAAATAAATCTTCCGATATTAAATCACTGAACATCAATAACGTGAACACCTCAGACCCAAAAATCATTGCGAATTTCGCCAATAATTATTTCACGTCAGTGGGAGTCACACTTGCGAAAAAAATTCTCAACAATCTTAATACAACAGAATCCGATCTCGCTAAGTTAACAATCTCTAATTTCGGTCATAAATTAGACAATATCCAAACAACTTCAAACGAAGTCATAAATATAATTGACGAACTCAAGCCATCTAATGTTTGTGGTCCTGATAACGTTACATCAATTCTGCTAAAAAGTACTAAATCCTTCATAGCAACTCCAATCGCGTATATTTCCAATCTAAGCTTCGATTCAGGAAAATTTCCAAATCATTTAAAACACTCTATTGTTATACTGCTTCACAAAAATGGAGATAAATCGCGGATACACAATTACCGGCCAATTTCTTTGCTCAATTCTGTTTCTAAAATTATTGAGAAAATTGTAAAGAATCGTCTCAGTCATTACCTTGAAAAAAACCATATCCTTTCCAATAGACAGTATGGCTTCAGACCAGGATTGAGCACTGAAAATGCAATTACAAACCTGACGAAAATCATCTCCAACAATATCGATAGAGGAAGACAATGCATTGCGCTCTTCTTGGATCTAGCCAAAGCGTTCGACACCATCTCACACAAAATTCTCTTGAAAAAACTACAGCGCATCGGCATTCAGGGTCAGCTACTTAAGTGGTTAGGTAGTTATATAGAAAATAGGAGCCAAAGAGTGAATATTAACGATACTCTAAGCGATCCGGCTGATATTAACTTTGGTGTACCTCAAGGAAGCACTCTAGGACCACTTTTATTCAATATCTATTGTGATGAATGCCAACCTTCAACCTACGAGAAGCCTACAAGAAAAAAATTTTTTCCTCTAAATATTATGTAGAGAAAATGGTACATTCGGCGACATCTGTCCGAGCAGTTGGGAACTATTACAGAAATCTGCATAGAGACTGGAGCGAGGGAACCCCCATATCATAGCTATCTCGAGGACAAAGGAAGTTTGAATTCTGCCAATGAGGGAGTGGATAAGGCGATTAAAAATAATTTGAACCAATCAGAGAAACTATAGGCGTGTATCGTTTTAGTGGGCTTTGATCAGATTGAGCGGCCTTGAATTCTTTCCCACAGGAACGAAAGTTCAACGAACGGAATTGTAAACAGAACTAAAGACAAAGAGCTGGAGGATTATTGACTCCGGGTCGTGTTTACATAAGACGCGATCGGGAACTGGAGATTTTGGGTGCCTAAAGTTTTAAACGGAAACACAAAAAAATCTTAGACGGGAATGTTGAAAATAAGTAAATGAAAAATCATCAATAAGGGCACGGAAAACGTAACATGAATGGTCCCAGGGGTCGATTTAATTAAAACCGATCTGGAATGATCACAAAAAACGGGTAGAATCTCGGAAATTTTCACAAACTGAATATAATAACCTGAAAAAGTGGGAAAATCTATTGATATGGAAATGGAATGGTGAAACGAAGTTATTAGAGCCAAATATCTCAAAAGAAAACTGATTGGAACTACTTAAATTGACTTTAATAGGTACCGATATAAGGATTACTCTGATCTGACAACACTATTCACGATAAACAGGATATTGAAAATATTGCATATCAAAGGCCACGGTACATTTTGGTCACTCTACAATTAAATCAAATCACAGGAAAAGATGCTTAACGTAGCCTGACACTGGGAAATGCGCGTGAACCGTCGAAGGAATCGCTAACCGTTTGACTAGAGAAAAAAGGTTGGCTATCACTTTGTTGATATGACTTTATCCAAATAAAATTATAGAACATGATTTCAAGCAATTAAGGGTATCATTAACACGAAACGACCTAAACAAAATTATACAAGTTAAATACGAATATTTACTCTAAAATAAAAACATTACTTTTTATGGTGTAGGCATTAAAAATGAATTACGGGCAAGTACATGAAATTTTTGTTATAGATACATGTCAATGAGAAAATTTATGTGATTTCCTACGGGAGGGAGATAGTAGACAAATTTGGTTCTAAGACATGAGATAGGAGATTAACAGAGATTTGACAAAAGGTCATATACGGAGGAACCGAATTTGGTCCTTTTCCTATGAAAGTCTGGGCGATCAGGAGTCATTTTTCTATGAAAGGAGAGCTCTAAAAAGTCTTTAAAAGACCATGGTTTGATAAAGAAGGGGAATTCGTTGGGAGATTGGGGGAGAGTTCGGATGAAATAACGGGAAGTGTGCGATCAAGAAAAATGTAAAGGTGCGCGAAGAAGACTAGTAAACTAGTGCTTCTAGTAGAGTTGAAAAATGTCTACAAGTGTTTGCAAAAAATAGTAAATGCAGTGATTTATTTTCCTCTTAAAATTGAGAAATAAAAGTCCGATAAAGTGCCTTAAAATAATACTTCGTGAAAGTTCGGGTGTTTTATAATGAAAGTGTTTAAAGCCAGTAAATAAGAATTAAATGACATTCGGGAGTCCTTCGACAGCTGGCAAGGTTGCTTAAAACGTCGCGCGTGTCGTGAGAATCACCCTGGTGATTAATTAATAGAGTTTAGAATCAGTTCATACTTTGAAAATACAGTGGAAAAATAGCGTCAGTTTTACACTTTAAAAATACAGTGGAAAAATAGCGTCAGTTTTATACTTTAAAAATTCAGTGGTAAAATAGAGTCTACAATCAGTTTTATACTTTGATAAAACAGAGAGTGGAGTGTCCGGATACGGTTAATCGTGCAATTTAACGGAGTGTATGACCTTATAATAAATCTTAAAATCAGTGTTTGCAATAGTCTCCGATTCAATAAAATCTAATAATTAATTAATTAATTACGAATTCAATGCGGAAGGAGTTTAATAGAGTGTGTTTGAATTGATTTAAATCTGTTCTATGAAGATTAAAATAAAGTTATTTAGTCCGAGGTTAAATAAAGAAAATTACAGTCTAATAAGTTTCATTGGAATGTATTTCAGTTGAGATTGACAATTTTAATTCCCCCAAAAGACTACTCTTACCAAATGAAATTAGTAATATTGTAAGCGATATGCTAATTAAAAAGTATTCTGGATTCAACCAGATCTTCACTGATGGATCAAAAAAATCAGATCAAGTTGGAGCAGCTTTCCTCTCAATGCCAAACAATTTTTCCCATCAAATAAAATTGAATAAAAATTGCACTATTATGAATGCAGAATTGATAGCAATCAAAGAAGCGGTGGAATATGCAATTAAAAATAAGTGGAAACAAATTGTAATATTAAGTGATTCTAAAAGTGCACTTCAACATATTAAAAGTATTCCGAAAGGAGTTCCCTGTAGGAAAATAGCCTACAATATTGCTGAACAAATAAGGTGGCTACAGCAGAAAGATGTGTCCATATGTTTACAATGGATTCCATCTCATGTAGGAATACATGGGAATGAAGAGGCAGATTTGTTGGCAAACGAAGCATGTGTGAATGGAATCATCTACGACTGGACGCCAGACGCTGAAGATTACTGCCAAAAAATAAATTCCATATGTAATAATATGTGGAATAATCATTGTTCAGGATCTCAACTTCCGCTCTCCTGACAAAGCAATCCGGCGTGGTAACACCAGATTCCAAGGGAAGTGTGGCTGGAGTAACTCTTCAATAATAACTCCAGCTCTTGAATAATTGGTCTTTATTGAAACAATAAAAGACCCGTAGGGTAGCTCATGTACGGTGAGCCCAATGATGCTATCTCTCTCCGCGGTTTTATAACCCACATGAAGTGAAAACCTGGCAGCAGACGTTTTGCCCAAAAACGACCCGCCCAAGACGGATGGTAACAAGAGAAGAAGGAATTAAAAAATCCGTGGCAATACGAAATCGCCCTGGCAATTGCCAACACAAAAAATGTTGCCACAACCATTAGGGTGACAATCACAAATATTAATATTTCAGTACCTGAAATCTTAACATATTCCCGCCCAAAACGAGTATTAAGGAATAGTCGTTTTTCATAAAATAATATATTAGAAGAGATTGCAACATTGGTACTCAGAATTTACCCAACGAGTTCACATACAAAAATAAACAATATTCAATATATGGATATCAAAATAATAACAAAAAACTTATAACTAAGTATATAACCCTATGTCAGACTTGACATTAAAAAATGAAAGTTTAATAACGTAGAACCTTCTGGTGCGCTGCACCCACTTATGTGAAAATGGTTTAACACTTGGCACTGATGAGCCTGACGGCACTTTGATTTACACATCACATCACTTTTAGCGTTGTAATTGGTTCTTAATCCAGGTTGGAGGAAGCATCCTCCATGGGAAGTAGACAGAGCTGTGTCACGGCTCTTTTGGTGACACCTCTGGCCGTCCTCAAGGAGACGACGCGGACGCGTCCGTCTTGGCCAGGGTGGATCTCCGTCACTCGCGCCATCCTCCAGTACTGCGGAGGTAGCTGGTTGTCTTTGATGATGACCATGTCACCAGGCTGTAAACTGCGTTGACGTCCTTCTTGCCATTTGACTCGGTTCTGCAATTCTGCTAGGTATTCCCGGCTCCATCTGTGCCAAAAAGATTGAACAACGGTAGACATCTTTTGGTAAATATTAAGCCTGTTTGTAGGCAGATGATGGATATCAAGCTCAGGCAATGCTAACAGGTTGTCGCCAATAAGGAAGTGTGACGGAGTGAGGGCGTTTAAGTCATTTGGATCTGATGTTAATGGAGTCAGAGGACGGGAATTTAAACAAGCCTCAATCTGTATTAGTATGGTATTCATTCCTTCGTATGTCAAAACAGTTGACCGCATTGCTTTTTTTAAATGCAACTTGGTCATTTTAACTGCACTTTCCCGAAGTCCCCCGTGATGCGGTGAGGCAAGAACCTCCAGCTAATATTCTGCTGGGCCAAAAAATTATGGATTTCTTTATCAGATGCCTTCAAAAAATCAAATAGTTCAGTAAGTTCCCTATAACTACCTGTAAAGTTATCAGTAAAGAGTCGTGAGGGTTTACCCCTCCTAGCTATAAATCTTTTCAATGCATTCATAAATGCCATTGAAGTTAAATTAGTCACTAATTCTAGGTGAATTGCCTTCGTTGAAAAACAAATAAATAAACATATGTAAGATTTTACACTCTTAGCATTTCTGGTTAAACCAGACTTAATTAAAATAGAACCTGCAAAATCTATGCTGGTTACATAAAATGGTCTATGGATTCGGAATCGGTCAGCAGGAAGGTCACCCATGAGCTGGCGACACTTGCGCGGACGGACTCGGAAACATACAATACATTTATGCAGTGCTCGCTTCACTGCGTTTTTACCAAATATTGGCCAAAAACGTAAACGCAGTAATGCGAGCAGAGCATTACATCCTAAATGTAAATTCTCATAATGCAGATGGGCTATTATTAAGTCAGTCAACTTATGATTTTGTGGTAACAAAATTGGATGTTTTTGAGAGGCTGAGGTAATATCGGATTGTGATAGTCGACCTCCAACACACAACAACCCATCCTGCATAAAAGGATTTAGTGCCTTTACTTTGCTCTGCCTAGATACAAATCTTCCATTACTCACAGACGCTATTTCATCATGAAATGCGAATCGCTGAGCGTTCAAATTCAATACATGCATGGCATGTTCCAGTTCGCTTACAGAAAGCTCGTCGACCCGCATCGGTCTTCGTTTAGAACAGTTATGTATGAAACGTAACATATAAGCAACTACGCGCCTCAGTCGTCTTAATGGAGAATAATTATTAAATATTTCCCTATTTCTAAAAGATTTTTTATTAAAGCAGAAAATTTTCCTCGGTACCCGAATATGATTTGCTTTACGGAGACTCAGCGTGTAAATCTGCCAGGCCAATAAAAGGTCATTGGGTAGCTTGTCATCCCAGGATGTTTTTAGCTTCCACAATCTTTGCATAATTATCTTACCGACAATGATTACTGGGCCTACCAGTCCTAAAGGGTCAAACACTTTTGAAATTAATGATAAAACTTGACGTTTTGTTACTTCTAACTTTGAGTCTATGCTTTCTACCTGATAGGTAAACTCATCAAGTTTGGTGTCCCATATTAATCCGAGAATCTTAGCTTCATTGGATTCATTTGGCAATAATTCTAAATTATCTTTAGAATCATTAATCGAGGGCGCATTAGACCTCCATTTTCTAATCTCCATGCCTGCTGTAGCAAGCGCATTAATGATTTGTGATTTAAGCAAGTGACAAGTATCAATGGAGTCACTACCAGAAAGAAAATCATCTACATAAAAATTTTCCTTAAGGGATTTACTAGCTAATGGATGAGTAAATGAAACGTCATTACCTAGCTGATGCAGACAACGTATTGCTAAATAAGGCGAAGGAGCCAAACCATATGTCACCGTGTTTAGCGTATAGTGTTTCGAACAATCCTCCGCATCCTTTCTCCATAATATACGTTGGTAATTTCTGTGTTCCGGGTTGATATTAATTTGGCGGTACATTTTTGCAATATCTGCAGTGACTGCATATTGATGTTTTCTGAAAAATACCAAGTGGCAAAATATATCATTTTGAATGGTGGGCCCAATCATTAGAGCGCGATTCAAAGAAATCCCTCGAGCGGGTTTAGCCGACCCGTCAAAAACAACACGAATTTTAGTAGTTGTGCTTGATTCTTTAAATACAGCGTGATGTGGTAAATAATAAGTAGTTTCATCACGTATTGGAGGTTCACATTCAGTCATGTGACCTAACGCAAGATACTCATCAATAAATTCCGAGTATTGTTCCTTTAAACTAGGTTGTCTTAAGAATTTCCTTTCCATTGACACCAATCTACTTTTAGCAATACTAAATGAATCTCCTAATTGAGATAGGTTAGATTTAAATGGTAAGTTCACTACAAATCTACCATTTGCATCGCGTTTATGCGTGCCTTTGAAAATCTTTTCACATTCACTATCTTCCAGAGAGTGATGCTTACTATTTTCAATTTCTTCAACCTTCCAAAACCTTTCTATTTGATTCTGCAAAGAATTTAATGAAATATGACAAACTTTAACTGGCCTCGTATTTTGACGCCTCTGTACAGCTCCTGATATTATCCAGCCTAGCTCCGTTCGATGCAATGTAGGTTTATCCTTTCCTAACTTTTTTTTTTTTTTTTTTTTATTTAGTAACTATATAATATTTTTTACATTTTTATATGAAACATGTTAGTTAGATGTATATGTAAAATATAAATATATTCGAAGTCCTCCTCACTAGGAGATCCTGTGCTGAGGGGGACTATGCTTTGGATAAGTTTTTCAGCGACTTCTATGGTTTAACTTGTTTGGATAGAGTTTTCCAGAAACTTCTATGATGTTTTAAGTATACTAGTAAGGTCATTTTCCGGTAGTTCCTTCAGCCAACATTTAATGTCCATAATGTAGCTATTTTTTGTTTTAAATTGTTTGATACTAAGTGGGAGTTTGTTATATAACTTTACTGCTAAAAATTCAGAACTTCTTTGACCAAATGAGGAGTTACACTTTGGTATATTAAGTGTGTCTGTTTGTTTGGCTCTGGTTTTATGAGCATGTGAGGTTTCTTTCTCTGGGTCGTTTTTGTGGTGATGTACTAGAATGTTTTTGGCATAGATTTTCTGTATGCTTGGAACATCAAACTGTTTAAAAATTTCTGTTGTTGACGTCCTTATAGGGACGTATCTGATATAACTGTATCTGATCCGTACGAACCACCTGCCAGAATATCTCTGCTCCGATCAGCATATCAATAGCAGCTGGCTGGTAAAACTGCGGATCAGCTAACTGGATGCCGTCTGGAATGTTCAACATTTTTGGATTAATCAAGGTCTGTGGAAGATTGCAAGAAATCTCATCTAATACCAAACAAGATATTTCATCCCGGTATTGAGAACATGATGATTTAAATTTAATGTTAACTGTTTCCTTTACATGAATTAAATTATTATGCAAACCTGAAACAGGTATATTCAACTTTGTACAATGCAAATTTAATCTTTTACAAGTATCCTTTGTAATAAAATTAGACATTGAACCCGAATCCAAAAGTGCGCGTATTTTGTGTGTTCCACCATACGCGTCTTCTATTTTTACTATTATGGTAGATAGTAAAATTTCCCGCCCGTTCATGTCACTATGACATGCTAAATTTACTGGTGCCTCCGACTGACCCTTGCCAGTTGAAGTACCGGCTTGTACATTATCAGTATTGATATGTAACAGAGTGTGATGTTTTCGATCACAAACACTGCATTTTTCCTTCCACCTGCACAACTTTGAAAGGTGCCCCGGTTTTAGGCAGTTATAACATAAATTGTTCTCTGAAACGAGCTTTCTTCGTGCCGCTGGTTCTTTGTTAACAAATATTTTGCAAGAATAAATGAAATGACTGTCATTACACAGCATACAATTAATGTTGCTCGACGCTAACGTAACCTTGTTTGTAGACTTCTTTTCCTTACAATTAAAAAACTTTGCTTTTGTTGTAACTGGTTCCGATTTCTGTTGCATTCCACCAATATCACCTTGGATAGTTTCCAGGATCTGAGACCTTTGTGAAATAAAATTGCTAAACTGCACGAACGTAGGATAAACTTCGTCGCATTCTAATGATTCCCAAAGGCTACGTGTGTGATTATCTAACTTTGAGGTTAGAATATGAATAATTAAAGTATCCCAATGTTCGGTTGGTAGCTTAAGGTTGTGTAAAGCTCTCAAATGAATGTTTGCTTGATCAATTAAATTCCTTAATTCATGATGATTCTGTCGTTTTAACGGTGTAAAATTACATAAGAAATTCAAATGTCTATTTGCTATAAGTCGGACATTTTCGTATCTCGAAATAAGCATTGTCCAAGCTGCACTATAATTATCCCCGGTTATTTCTAGCGAACTAATCAAATCAAGTGCCTCTCCGGACACATAACTAATAAGGTAATGAAATTTCTGAACATTATTTAATTTACTGTTATCATGAATTAAGGCAATGAACGAATTTTTAAAAGTCAACCATTTATGGTTGTCACCTGAAAACACTGGTATAGAGATTGGTGGTAAATTTACTGATATATTTGGGATATTTTCAATCTTCTTAAATTTTGATAACATTTCCTGTCCTAATGCAATTACATTAAAATATGTACCTTCAAAATTATCCCTCGCGTCATTATCTTCTGATTTGTTCAATAAATCAATCTCCAGCTGAATTTTGGAGAATTCTATCAGAGAAGGTTTAATGGCTTCCAACCTCGTTGACAACACGCCAGGTGTAATATCATTTTCGTTGCTTAAATAGGTTTCGAATCTCGTTAATGAACCTTTCAAAACCCCGCGCCGTTTAATCAACTTGTCGAGTTCCATTTTTTACAAACGAAATAACACTAACTTGATTTAAAAACTGAATACACAATACACAACGCGACAGTTTGACGTAAACAACAATGAATAATACCATAAATAATATACTTTGGATCATAGAGAAACCACTCACAATACTATAGCATACAAAGACGAAACTTGCAACCGCGTGGCTAGAAATGTAGGTAGGCAAAAGCAAAGTTATTCGGCAGACTGAATACAACAATAAAAATTATTATCACCAACAAAATTTATGCTATATTGAAAGCATCTGATTATGAACACCCGAATATAATTCGATATAATCAATACGAAATAATGTGGCATCTACACAGATTTTTAGCTTTTTAAATGGAATTTGAAAGGACAATGAAAGGAAGGCTACAACCTGATTTGCTGTGCATGCGAGCGTCGTGATGAGGCTCGCTTGATCAATCCAATGATGGTGATGAGGACGCCGACTGGACCACTCCCGATGATGATGAGGCCTGACTGGGCCACTCCAAATAATGATCTTCCGTCTCAAATGGATCAATCCAAATAATGATCACCCAGCTTGAATGGGTCAATCCAATAATGATCATCCGGCTCGAAGGACCAATGTTCAGGATCTCAACTTCCGCTCTCCTGACAAAGCAATCCGGCGTGGTAACACCAGATTCCAAGGGAAGTGTGGCTGGAGTAACTCTTCAATAATAACTCCAGCTCTTGAATAATTGGTCTTTATTGAAACAATAAAAGACCCGTAGGGTAGCTCATGTACGGTGAGCCCAATGATGCTATCTCTCTCCGCGGTTTTATAACCCACATGAAGTGAAAACCTGGCAGCAGACGTTTTGCCCAAAAACGACCCGCCCAAGACGGATGGTAACAAGAGAAGAAGGAATTAAAAAATCCGTGGCAATACGAAATCGCCCTGGCAATTGCCAACACAAAAAATGTTGCCACAACCATTAGGGTGACAATCACAAATATTAATATTTCAGTACCTGAAATCTTAACAATCATTTTGAAACGTTGTCTACAAATAAAGGAATATGGTACAGAAAGCTCCAAAACGAACCGTTTAAAAGACCATGGTTCACTGAGGTTAATCTGAAAAGATCGGAAATGAGAATCATTTTTAGATTAAGATCCGGACATGCACTAATGGGAAGAATATTGTGTTTGATAGGCCTCTCTGATTCTCCAATGTGCTCGATATGTGAACAAATTGAAGATGTCGAGCACACATTATCGAAGTGCATTAAATATGAACGACAGAGAGTTACAATACTAATGACCTCGAACTCATCGGAAGTTCAGAATTTAATAGCCTCAACTGAGTTTCATGCCATATCGAGAATTATGAAATTTATTAGATCATGTAAACTGGAAAATATTTGAAAGTGATTTTTTATACGAAATGAATATAAAAGGACTCTAAGTACCTTTTAAAGATCATTAGAGATTATAATGATAATATTATAATTTAAAAATAGATGAGGCAAAAAATGACAACATTGTGTGAGTCAGAAGCCTCGATAATATACATGACATAAAAAAAAAAAAAAAAAAAAATATCTAGTATTAAATAAATAAGTTTCATTAAATAAAAAATTTACGTTTAGGTCGAAAGTTGGAAATTTTATTACGAGATATTAATTATCGTTAGGTGACAACGCAATAATAATAATTGATCCGAAATCTGGAAAATACTTAACCCGAAGTTCTAATAAATAATCCCAATTATTAATTTGTTGCTAAACGAAAGTGTTATAAAATAAAGTGGAAGTGGTCCTTTCAGTTTTGTTGTAAATTGGGTGAAGACTAATTTTTAGTTATTCGTTATAAAAGGATTCTAATTTAAATTGGAAAAAATAAATAAACTTTAACTTTGTCCTTAAGTGAAATAATTCAAATTTAAAGAAAATCTTTAGTTGTTATGAAAAAAAAAAAATAATTTAAATTGAGAAAAAAAAAATAAAACTTAAATATTTTTATAAAGTGGAATAATACAAATTTAAAGAAAATTCAAATTAATAAATTAATTTATTAAAGAGTAAATAGGTATAGTTATATATATCAAATAATCAAATAATATTCGAGCGAACGATTATTAAGAATCGATTCTCTTCTTTAGATTGAAATCAAATATGGAAGAAAAGGGGAAGGGAAGGAAATGAATTCCGGGTCTTGTAGGGTAAAATCGTTAAAAGTGGGAAACCGAAATAAAAGTGCGATGAGTTACACAGGTAGTCTGGATGCTCTAATAAAATTCATATCGATGATATTACCCGATGGAGCTGAATTTAAGACATTAGAGCTTTGGTGAGTCCTTACAATATTTAAGCTTTTACAGGTTCCTGCGGGTAATCTGACATTGATGAACGTGATACCAAGTAAGGGTGAATAAATAACTAACCAATTTATTAGCATTCGCATGTCACTTCTCCCATACAGAATGAAAGGTTGCAAAACAAATACTTAACACATAATTAGATAGAAACGCATCACTAAACCAATTTTGGTATCTTAGCGTATTTGTATAACAAATACCTATTTGCCTCCTTTCACTAGCATGATTAGGGTAAGTTTATATGACCTTCGATAGTGTACCAAAAATTTCGATTTGAGTTCAACGTCCCCCATTGACCCAGTCACCTAAATTCATTAACGAATAAACAAAACAAAACTTAACGTCAGGGACAAGTTTTTCAATTATAGCTTGCGATGAAATCTGCGGTAAAAATGTGAAGACGACATTGACGCTAAATTCACTCAATTCTAAACGACTTATCTGTACTAGAGCGATCGCCAATAGGTAGCATTGTTTTAGCATGCAAAATTTTCGCAAAGTAAAGTACTGCGACTAGCTTCAAACTCTAAGAGAGCTCATCACAATTATCCAGGAGGTCATTGATTCAATGACAACTTGATTTATCTCATTTTTAAATCCTTTTTATAGGAAGTAGGTATCCAAGAACCCATAAATACCCATTATCCTAAATACCTAACACACGAGGAGCTAGTGACCTCATTTAAACAACACTGGTGTTCAAATACTCATACAGTCCTGAATCCTAACTTGTCTTCGAATGTAAGCTTCAAGGCTCCTGTATGTAGGTATGAGCCATCTGGAAATGTAAGTGTCAACCTTTCTCGAACGGACGGCTTTGATCTTGTGGCGGTATTGTCGAGGTGGGCATGCGGGGAAGAGGAAGGACGTATGCGGACAGTACGCTGACGCGGCATTAAAGCCACAGGTTATTTGCATACCGTGAGTCTTGTCGAACCTGAAAGCAAACATAAGGTTCACGAGGTGAGTTTTATGTCAGCTAGTCAGAGGTGGAGTGTAACGCTGGGTCGGTCACGTGGGAGGAAGGATCTGCCCGTCACAAGCTTACGCCACATTCAACGGATAGAGGCATGATAAGGGAAGACATGAAATACCCCTTCTAGACTCAGTAGAGTTAAATTCAACCCGGAGGCGTCGGAAGTCGGAGTGGGACAGAAAAACGGCATGAAGACTTGGTATTCCCCCTGCTGGCGTGAAGGGCCCCTTTCATAGCATGAGACGCTCGTCGAAGAGAGTAAAACTCGGATCTAAGGACAAGCCTAGCAAACGTACTGGGAGAATTCGAGTTTGTAATTGTTGTTCATCGGTTTTCACTTGGTTAGCGGAGGAGCCGACTTTTCAGCAAACATATTATCCCCCTCCCCATATCCATCCATCCTTTCTATTTCAACAGTTTTGCGAATACTAACAAATAACACTAACTATGTATACAAAACATTATGTTAGGGGAGGTTGCAGACAAGGACTTCAATTGAGAAAACTGGACCTTCGAGTACGATCATCCTACACCGGTAAGGTAAGGTTTGTTATCTTGAAATGTTTAATTTATTGACTGTTGTTTATGTTATCGGTGTATCAGCGGTGATAGGAAGAATTAAATAAACACACTAAATTCCTACGGAAATCAAATAGACACAAAGTTAAAGGCGGGGTTAGTTAATCAAACTCGGTTAAATATTCAAAAATAATAATAAATAAATTGATCGGAAAATTCTCACCCTTTCTCTAAAAGAATCTAGGGGTTACCACACGTAATACATTATCTTCTCTACATATGTGTGCATATTAAGTATGCAAACAGATGTAAAATCTAAAATAAAAAATCACACAACGCAGATTATAGAAATAATGTGAACTAAAATCTTAAATCTTGATTACTGTGAGAAAATCGCAGGGATTTAAGAAGATAGGGTAGGTTTAGCTAGATTATAAGGTATAGGGGTTTAGAAATCACGAGCCTGAGGTAGAAATAAACCGAAAGGAGGGTTGAGTCAGGCCATCATACCTAGTGGTGTGATCAGTAGGACATAAGGGTAGAATTATGAGCGTGGCTACGAGACAGGAGCTACGAGATTTAAACTACGAGGTAGAAGCTTAGAAAAGTAAATCAGCTAGGTAGGGTTCATCACAATTGGTCACAAAAGCCAGGAGTGGCGGAACATTACACTATATAAATGAATTATGTAACAGTTCATTTGCCGATCATATTATTACCTTTGCCGATGACACAGTATTATTATTTGAAGGCAAAAATTGGAATGAAGTTCATAATAATTCAGAAATTGGTATCAACAAGGTAAAACAATGGCTAGATAATAATCTTCTCACTCTCAACACTGACAAAACTAAATCCATTCGCTTCAGTGCAACTCAAGCGGGACAACCAAGAGAAACTCAAAGAATTATTATACAAACACTTGCAATTGCAATACCTTAGAATATGTGGATAGCATAAAATATCTAGGAATTATCGTAGACAAGAATCTGAGATGGAATGAACATATCGATTCAATTTCCACAAAGGTCAGAAAACTCACGCATCTTTTCATGGCTATTAGAAATATTCTTTGCGCAAAAGATCTCAAACTATTGTACTATGCCATGTGCAATTCATTACTTGAATATGCATCTTTAGGATGGGGAGGATGTACCAAATCAATACTAGACCCCTTAGCCAAAGCACAGAAATCACTACTAAGGGTCATACTTAAAAAACCATTTAGATACCCCAGCAATGATTAATTCAAAGAGATAGGAGTTCTGGATGTGAGGCAACTATTTATAAGAAAAGTTATATTATACACACAAAAATATCGTCACCTCTTCCCCTCCGTAGAACATTATCACAACACCCGACATGCAGGGAGGAATCCAATAGTTTCACTTGCTACTATGACATCCCTTGCTCAAAGACAATATTCTTACCTAGGTCCAAAAATGTTCAATCTTATACCCGGTTCTTGGAAATTGAAAAGTGCAAGCGTCCTGCGTAAATTAGTCAGTGATTGGATTCTGAACTTAGGGAGAGTCGAAAGTGAACGTATGCTGTATAACTGGTAAACAAATCACTTAACTTTCCTGATCACTAGACCAAAATTCCTACCACACTTCATTGAGTTCAATGTTTCGACATCCTTTATCATGTTTTTATACATGGGATTTATGGTTATGCGCCCCTGAAGCCTGTCTGCTCCGTGTAGGTACCTACATCACCGTAGTAAAGCGTTGACATGCACGTCGCACGTCGCTAACTCTGTGTGAAACTTTGTACCTTACAACGGTAATGATTTATGATTTATAATAAATAAATAATACCTGCATAACACAACATGTATGGCGTACGAAGTAATACACCAATTTCACCAAAGTAGCACTAAATTTGGTACTATTTTATTATTATTCATAGTTTATATTTCTAGTTATATTTATAGTTATTGTTTTTATATTTTAGCAGGAGTAGTTCAAGACACGAGCGCGGTGTATATTCATACTGTCGTACTTATAAAATACTGTTCTTAAAACATGTTTTAAATCAGTGAAAATAATTTGTAGTTACAAAAATCATTGTAGTTACATCGCTTAAAAAAAAATCATATAGATTATTACGTTCGTTATTATATCTAATATTGTAAATTTTAATATAGTTTCTCCTATAAGTGTACTTGTATTAAAAGTTCAAACTCCTAAACACATAATTTCATTTCTTTACGTTGTAAATCTTTTGTAATTCCTCCATCTTGTTCTTGTAATTCCTCCATCTTGTAAATCTGAATGTATTATACATATGTTACCAGGTAATTCGGTAAATCCTATTATAATATACCTATGCTACCAGATTACCTTTTCTACTTTGTCACAAAAAATGTATGTGTACTTATATTTATATATTTTATATACATTTTCTGTATTTCACACCTTAGCTTCAGAGAAAAATGAAATTTTCTGTTTTTTTTTGTTTTTGTTTTTTTTGTTATGTAATTATGTACATTTCAGGTATAATATGAACTAAACATGTCAATTTGTCTGTCCTGGAACGGGAAACTTTCCTAGTTGGACAGGCAAAGCTTTCTTATTGTAATTTGTACTTTCTTTGTATCTATAATAAATAAATAAATAAATAAAAAAATAAAACATAAAAACCTTCGCGGGCATGCGCACAACAAATCACCAATCGGATGAATGGTTTAGGAACGCATAAGGGACAAACAAACATAACTGAACTGTCTCAGTAATGACAGTTTGTATTTGTTTTGTGATAAATCGAAGATGTCCATTGTCTTATTGTAATTATGTAGTAAGTAATTCAATTTGGGAGGCGGGAATGGGTACCCCGCCCCGGGAATCTTTATTGGATAACCAACACCTCTGCCATAGGTCACCTCAAGTGGTTTGCTACCTTTGGTGATTTAGCAGGGGTGCCCGGGTTCATCAAACTCTCCTCTCCTTTCTTTCCTTAAAAAAACCCTCCACACAGCATCCCCAAAGATGACATAGGCCCTGAGGGAAATTATTATTTAAAAAAAAGTTATATATATGGATATAAAAATAGTCAATATAAGCAATTTGTGGTATAATACTTGTAATATTAATCATCCGTTTTGTAGGCCTTTTCATCCAATGGCAAAATTTTGTAAGAAGAAAAACATTCGATTTGTTCGAAACCTTGTACCTACTTAACCTTGTGCCTACGTATTATAATGTAATGTGGACGTAAAGTAGTGTTAAAATATAAATTTTAAAATTCGTGTTAAATTACCGGCAGCGCTTTAGACTCCTGCAAAAACCTGACAGAGACGGAGACCAGGGCTTCTTGCGGCCACTCGTGGAACCAGTTGATGGCCGTGCTGTTGGTGATGGCGGGGAATTTGCGGGAGCGGACCCGCAGTGTGGAGCCCACCGGAGAGAAGCAGAGCACCACCTTGAGCTGGCGCCGCACCCGGTCGATGAAGAACTTCCAGCAGTTCTCACGGGTGTCCAGTATTCCAGCACCTTTTACCTGAAAATTTATTATACTGTTATATGAATACCTATATACAGCCATATGTCACCCTGATTGGTTTCTACCCACCCCTTATACCTTTTTGCTTACGAGAGCTTCTATTCCTTCATTTACTTAAAAAACCTTGCACACAGTATCCCCAAAGATGACATCGCGCATAGGCTCGTAGGGAAAATATTTTCCTCTTGGTTAGGTGAAATAATATATTTTTTTGTAAATATGATTTTTTGAGATGCAAAACCCGCACTAGAGGTATTATGAAAAAAAGGGTTATAATGCAGTTTTGTAGCAAATTAAAAGATCTATTGATAAAATTCAAAGTAATTTAGAAATTCCATTCCATTTTGCCCAAAAAAGATTTTTGTTTATGGGTTACTTGCAAAACCCACTCTGAAGGTAAAATGCGATACGCAAAACCCGCTCCGCAGAACCGACCAATCAGAAGTCTTCATTCAAATAAAGATTCTTAAAATCCAATATAGCCGCTTGCTTATGGAAGTGTCCTGCAAATCCAGATGCGTGGAAACATAAAACAGTGTTGAATCTCTAAAATACAAAATCAAAAATAATTTTAAACATTCCCTTGGTCATTTATTTTTATTTTTAACTTTATGAGTAAAACCTCAAATTGTAATATTTAATTAAATGAAGACAATATTAGCGAAACTCAATTGGAAATCTGGAGACAGAAAAATCAGAAAAAGATATTGGCACCTATGGGACTCGAACCTAGGACCTTCTGCTTTCATGGCAACAGCTCTACCAACTGGTAGAGCTGTTGCCATGAAAACAGAATGAATTTTCGATTGAGTTTCACTAATATTGTCTTCATTTAATTAAATTCTCCCTTGTTCTCTCCAAAAACGTAAATTCAATCCTCTTTCTTTATCCTGATTATTATAGTGCTGAATTGAATTCTTGGACATCTTGGCATCATGGGTAATGATTTTGCGGATACCTTGGTAAAACAAGGAGCCTATTGTTACCCACATTCCCCTATCTGACATTTTTTCTATCCTCAAAGATAGATCCCGCAATCTTTAGACAGATTGCTAGTCAATCCAAGGGAGCCTGCTACACCTTAATATAAAGGACTATCCCATCAAAACCGAGGTTTCAACAATTCCTCCATTTTCCAAAAAATAAATTTCTTCACTTATTCTAATGAATATTGGACATTGTCCCGGATGTACTTTCTGTGGTCTAGAAGTCGGAATTTTATATCACATTTTTTTTTGGTTGTCCCTCTCCTAATAAATATCCTCTCTTCTATCAAGCCTTTTCTAAAATTTACCTCCCTTCCATTCAACATCTCATCTCTTCTAAGTCTGAACATGACTCTCCAAACTTAATTTAATTTTGAAATTTGCGCACTTAACCCAGGCAGCCCGAAAAGGGGACCACAAGATCCCCAATATCCACAATATCTCGTAATCGTACAATTTCATTAATATTTTTTGTAATCCTTGAGAAAATGTCAACCATTTTTTTGCCATTTTTTTTTTAAATATTTGCAAAAGTTACCTATCTATGTAAAGAAATTATCGTTGTTATGTTAACAATACTTTCTTTTTAAATTTATCGAAATACTTGTAAGTTTAAATGAAAAAAAATAAAAAAAATACAGTCGAATTGAGAACCTCCTCCTTTTTGAAGTCGTTTAATAAAGAACAGTCAAAACTGCAATGGTTTACTAAAAATATATCCTACTGTTTAGAAAGCGTTGGCTAGCTACGGCTTCAGTGGCTATTACAGCTCTGGTCACATTCCGCATCAAGCCAGATGGTTGACACGACGTTACATACATAACACACCATATTTTGCGATTTATACAAATATGAGCGGGGCATGCGATCCCCCGGTTCGGTGCATGTGGAATTTTTAGATGCTTAGTATGGGGAAGGTTAAATAAAAATTAATATATAAATTCACATTCCTTCTCTCTGTAATTTGAATCAATGGCCTAGAACAACATTGAAGGGTGATAGCTAGAAATATTTGAAAAAGAAACAAACTATGCGTACCTTTGAAATATTTAATAAGACACAAAGCCATAAGTAGAATTTATTTCAAGTCTAACCTCATTTCTCACTCCAGCAATAATATTTTCCACTTCATCGTCGGGGAAAAGGTCGGCAACTTCTCCAGAGGCCAGCAGATCATTGATCAGAACCAGGAACTGTTCATTTGGTACTTGGGCGTCAGTCATTAGGAACATTATTCCCACATTCTTTATTCCCGTCTTCATATAAAGACCGGAGAGTTCATGCTGGAAATAAAAATACAAACAAAATATTACGTTATAAAAATAACCAACCTACCTATCCAAGTTGGGGTACCAAAAAGAAACGAGAATTTCTTTATAACTTTTTTATTTTTCAATATTTTTATACAATTAGTGATTAGACCTTTTTCAACAATTTTTCCTGATGCTCTCTCGCAACCTCTTTAGTTCCTCCATGTAGAACTGTCGGTTAACTGTTTGGCCTGAAGGAACAAACTCTGTGTGCACAACATCTCTGAAAAAAACCAATGAGCATCATCTTGATGTACAATTTCACCTGACTTTTTTCTGAAGAGGAGAGAGAGCACCCTTTCATTGGCTTGACTGTTGCTTGGTTTCAGGATCGTATCAATAACACCATGACTCATCAACTCATCAGTCATCACCAATAATAAACCTTGGAAAAAAATCTGGGTCCTCTTCCAGCTGATTTTTCAATTCATAGCAGACTTGAAGGCGAAGGCTCTCTTAGATCTTCTGAGAGGAGACTTTCGCATTTTTGCCGAAAGAAGAAGTCTTGATTTACTTAATTAAACTTTGGATGAACGCGTGGACCCACAGCAACGCGGCTTCGCACACTGACCGAGAAAAAGTATCCGTACAACCGCCGACCACACAAAACCCGTTCCCCCTCCACTTCTCCCCTCTACCGCCCGAGTCTCTTTACTTTTCGGTCCCCCTAAGTATACTTCCCTAAAAAATATGTATCAGTCTCTTGTTTTACCCTTGCAATATATTTTTTTAACTAAACAGTAATAAAAGTTGGGTTAGGATGGGTTGGATTCATAGAATAACCCCGGCAGCCTATCGGGTGTGCAACTCAGGTACTTAACCACAAACCCCGGCACGCTGACGGGCTAGAGTAGGTCTGCCAAAAAACGGAAAACGAGCATGACAGTGACACTTTTGAATAAAATTTTAAATGCCGAACCCTCTGTAGGTAATTAATCATTCATTTTGTAGAATCGGCAATAATATATTTCTTATGTTTTTTCCCCGATATTTGTGTTCCAAGTTTTGTACGCAGCCAGCTGCCATTTAATTTCTTCAAAATTACGAGTGGCTGTAGGCTTTTGGTAGTGACCCTGAACATCCCTGATTGCTTTGAGGACTATCATACCAATTTATTTTATTAGTTATACATGTATGTAAAAAACAAAAATTATTATTGTTCGATTTATGAATATTATGTTTCTTGTAACTTTTTGAATAAAAATGTGGAAAAAAACTTACAAAAAAAGAGAAGGTTATGTTTGTATTCTTATTTATACATATTTTAATATTTTTAAAATTTTTACTTTTATGTTTTTCTTTACCTTAATCCAATATGTAAACAAATTTAAAGAAATTAATTCATTTGAATATATTGTTCAAAAGTTACAAAAGATTTAGTACAACAATGCAGGTTTTCAATTTTTGGTACAAAATTAATTCAGTGGTGAAGGCCAATTTTTTAGCTCATTTATTCTGTGGCCAATGGGTTAAATTTCAAATACAGAACTGTGTTTCATCATCATTATGAGATCCAAATGGGATGGCGATATAAGATAAGGGCAAGTGTAAGAGAGATAGAGCGTATGCTAAATGGGCAAGAAACAAAAGTTAGTAAATCAGTGGCGAAATAAGTTTCCATTCAAATCTACATAGAAAGCTTTTTTATGTGTTTTCTATTCAGTGATTGAGTTAGATTAGGTTATGTTGGATTACTTTAGGTCAGGAAAGGTTAGGTTCGCCTAGGTTAGGTTAAGTTGGGATCTAGTTAACTAGGTAAAGTTAGATTAGGTTCAGTGGCAGCCAGCTCTAAGGAGCGGCGGAGCGGCGCACTCCCAAAATTTCTGCTAATCTAAAAATTCCCGACCGCCAATAAAATATACTAAATTTCCAACAAGCCTCATCACAGTTGACAATATACACTTCAGTTTTATGTAATGTATACATAATATAGGTGGCTCTACAACTGCGCGTAACACGGCAGACCGTTGTGTGTGGTTCTGTGTCTGTGCCTATATTCAGAGCGGTGGTTCGTTTTTCAAAACACTCACTGAATTTACGGGAATCCTTCTTTAATTCTCTAATGAACCATGGGTAAGTTGAATCCTTTGCAAAATTTTAATATATAATTAAATTTATTTTAATTAGAATAGTTAGTAGATAGAGTCCAAGATTTTTAGCGCACTACCTATTTTTATGAGCATCAGCCGCCACTGGTTAGATTAGGTTGATATAATGTGAAAGGGAAATGACTACCAATAACAAATTAGGCTAGTCCACATCAATTCTGTGAATGCATTATAATATGTAGAATGTTTTATCAAATTGTAGGCATACTTTGAGATCAGTGACTCCGTATCCCTTCCTCAGCTGAATCTGGAACACTTCTAAGCTGGAAATGAAGGCAGCCAGGCGAGCCAGGGACTGCTTTCCAGAACCTCCCACCCCCACAAGTAAGGCACTCCCCCGGGGACTTTCCAGGATACGATTTATCCTAAATAAAATTAATAAAATATTATAACACTTTCGAATCGTAAACCCTGATCACTAATAAAAACTCTCCAACATTTTCAAATTTATCACGAGTTTTCTGTAATGTCGTTTAAATGCGAAAGATGAACACGCATGCGCCCTAACCAACACCATCTTGCGGATACGAATTAAAACAACAATTTAAATAAGTACACCATAACCAAATATAACGTTGCCAGCTCTAAAATATATACAATGCCTTTTTACAACACGGCCGCGGAGGTAAGTTTATTAGTAACAGATCAGAGTTCGGGTGTGTATTGGCTTTATTTATGTTGTTACAACAACATAGTTTAACGGGCGTGAAGTGTTTTTTTTTTTTTAGTAAGGCGGAAGTGTTTTCTATTTTATATTACCGATAAACAATTATTTATGTATTGTAAACGGTTACTTATCAGTTGCTTAAATTTTAAAACATTTTTATTAAAAAGCCTGCTAGTGTAGGACAATATATAATCTCGACAATATAAATAAATAAACAATAAAATGTTTAGATGAATATTAACAAATAAAAATCAGTAGTTGAAAAAAATTGTATTTAATTTGAGGCTCACCGGCAAATGTGCATCATAGCATCTTCAAACAACACAAGGTTCATGGCGGCCACCAGATCATTGTAGCTCACTAAAGCCTCCTGCAGCAGGTTGTTGAGCATATCCCATGAGAGGATGGGCATGTACTTGGGCTCTCCGATACCACCAGCAAAGTGGCAGAATATGTTGGGCTTCTCGAATACCAATCCTTCGTCTACTTCCTAAAAAAAAAAATATATATATTTTTTTACTGTATAAAAATTGAATACAATTGGCATTTATTACCTGCTAAGCTACTGCAAGTAGCTTGTCAGCAGGAGATTAGTTCCACAGATGAGTTACAACAACAAATTAAATAATCATAAACGCATTAGCGTAGCAACAACATAAACAAATGCACATACACATATTCAAGCATTTTGTACGTTTCCGTGGAAAATAAAATGTTGAAACATAATGATTTCTGAACGGTATGGTGGCTGAACAACTCCACAAACTACTTTGGAAAGTCATTAAAAGTAATCAGGTTGAATAGGTTACGTTAGGTCCAGGTTATGGGCTATTTTTTTTTTCCGTCACTTTTAATGACTTTTCAAAGGGGTGTTGATTGTCATGGAATCGAAAGGTTTATATGGGCATGATTCTTGAGACGAGGCAAGAATGTATAGTAGGAAAATATTTTAAATTATGAAAATTTTCACAACCATTCCCACCCCGGATCTCTCTAACGATATCACTCAATTTGGGAATTGAAAATGTAATTTTATTTATTAGCGTCGTAAAGAGTCTTTATAAAGTCATCTTTTAACACAATATTATTATTAATTTTTGGGAGGCGGGTATGGCTACCACTACCCCGGGAGTCATTTATTGGATAACCAACACCCTTGCCACGTAGTTCGCTACACTTGGTGACTTAGCAGTGATGTGAGGTTTGTCTAGGTCTTGGCGGCAGATACCTTTGCCCACCTTCTGCATTGCGGGCCGGATCAGGAGAGACTGGTTGAGAGAGCAGGACTCTCTCGGAATGAGACTCAGATGGAGACACAGACCCCCAGATTCCTACCCATCCAACATACCTTTTTCCTTCCCAGTACTTCATATAATTCCTTTCCCATCCCCAAAGGGGAAATATTTTCCTCAGGGCCTCCTGTGTGGAGTTAATGTAAAAAAAAATGTCATGTTATAAACAGAAACATTGAGATTAGAAATGATTGGACCGATAATTAAAAAAAAGGATGCTCACTTTCAGAAACTTTTTTTTCCACCTGAAAATAAATGATATCTCTTCGGTTTTTGAATCAGAAAATTTTCTTTCCGTTTACATTAGTTTTTGTGTGAAGTATTTATTTAAGTTTTATCTAGTGTTATTTTTCTATTGTTTTCGGAAATAATAACATACGTATCCACTTATCCTAATGAGATTTTAGGTGAAATAAAAAAAAAAAAAACTAGTTTTATTTGGGAAAAAATTCCATAAAAACCTGTCATTTTTGACATCTCCCATCGGCGCATTTTGATACAATTTCTTACGTGAGTAAGGTGAGTATCTCAACTCAAACTGATTCCATAAGCTATGATGTGAGAAAGCTGTAAGTTCGCGCATGTTTCTTACTATCGTGGTACGAGAATACAACAAAATGGAACAGAATTTGCAGGAAACCACTTCTTCTTCTTCAGCACAATTTATTAAATGCAATAAAATTCAAATACAAGGAGTCTATTTTCCCTTTGCTCGGGTGATCTCCACGACCACACTGACAAATATCGAAGTCTCTACTTCGATATCTCTACCGTCAGTTCTTTACAAAACTGAACTGTAGGTACAACATGTACCTACCTCCCAGCTTCAGTTGTGCAACTCACTGCAGGTACCTATCTACCTCTCAGCTTGAGTTCAACTACATAACTGAAGGTACACCTCATGTACCTTCCAGTTCCACTGCAATAACAAGACTAACTCTCTGTTCAAAACTTCACCATATTTAAAGAAAAATATACAAATTAATATGGTACATCAAATGGTGGGAACAGAATATTTTAGCAGTTTGCACAACTGGATTTTAAAATCTAGCAATAAAACAATTGCTCAAAAGTCAGCCGAAAAAGGCCACCAATAAAACTACATCTAAGACACTTAAGGATAGACAAATATTGCAAATTTTAATATTATAGGAGTTCCTCTTAGGTTGGGCCATAAAAGGCCGACAGCAAACACATTCCATTTTGAGGGCTGCCTGTATGCATCTTGTTTTCATGAAACTAACCTCAAAATTCTTCTTGCAAATGTCCACTTGCAATTTTAAGAATGTGTCAATGTCCTTGTCATCAGTGAGTTTGTCTCCGTACACTCGGTGAGTTTCATGCAGCCAGAGTCTTAGCATATCACTTGGAGTGTTTAAGCAATCATTTGTGCTGAACAGCAAACCCTAAACAGATATTTAAAACTATTGAGTATGCGTTGAAAACTATAGAGTACAACAGTATATAATAACTGTTGCATACATTAACTGACCCATCTTACGATTATAATACATGCCAAAATTTAAGACCGGCCTGATGTTGATCAAAAATTGTCACAATAGGTGAATTTAAGTGTCAAAAAAGTGACATGCCTCCCTGCCCACACCTTTCTCTGTCGCACATATGTTTTTACGCATCTTTCTCTTTCACTTACGTTCATTGTAAAGTTAGTACCTGCGCTAGAATGAATCGTACCATGTTCAGGCCGGTCTTAAAGTTTGACATGTACTAAACCGATAAATGACAACCGTGAGTATAGGTATGTAAACTGAAAAAAAAAACAAATATAGCTACAGTAAGTTCGTTAATAACGACTTTGCATATAACGGCCTACCGTTTTTAGCGACGACAATGTAAACTCAAGTTAAGTTTCATAGCTTTTAGCAGGAAAACGTATTCGTTTAAGCGACCAACTGCTTAAAGCGAGCTATTTTGACGTATTTTAATGATAAACCGTCTGGTTAGAACGAAGCGCAGTGTTTTGTTTACAAAACCTACGCACCAATACCTCACTGCCCCGCGCATCACCTACTCCTCACGCCCGGCTACTCTCCGCGTGCATCACCGTCAGTGTTTAGTGGCGTATTTTCAATGCTGTGCAAAGGTCTTACTATCGAATAAAAATTGGACAAAAACAAACTCACATTACAGACTTTCTACATTAGTAACTACATATTTACTTGCATATAATGTAGGTACATTATATCCTTTTGGATTACAGTAAATTATGTATGTTTGTTATGTGAAATGTTTAAATTAAAGTTATAATTTGTATTAAATGTTTTATTTACCTAAAAAGAAATTTATCTTTCTGTACTACTACATATTTCATAACAATAATTACAATAACATTAATTTGAATCATAATAAAAACAAGCTTAAATTATCTGGCCGTTTTGTGCGTCATTCGGTTAGTACGACTAAGTATCGCCGGTCCCTTAAGGGTCGTTATATCCGGATTCTACTGTATTTTTAGACACATTTGACTATTCTATTATTAATCCATGTTGCATGGTTGCGTATTATTACATAAACCTAACAGGTATTTAAAATACGGTCACTAAAACGTCATTAAAAGTTTACCTGGAAAACATTGGACAGATCTCTGAGATTGAAGATGTAATGGAATTTAATTGCTGTGGGCAGAAACACTTGGCTGACTTTGTGGTGTAGAGTTATGGAAGCAGTCACAACATTTGCTGAAAGATAAAAAAAGCATAAAATATTAAACCTTAATAGAAGAAAACAGCAAACATTGTTACATATTTACAGGCATACCACTGATAACACCGATTTAGCATCTCCTATTTCCAATAATCGACAAATAATCGTCACACAGCATCAAAAAGAGAAGTCACAACGGAACTCTCAGCTGCAGTGTTCAATTATTGCAATAAGATGGTTTGAGACAAAAATAAATGAATTTGTAGAATACTTACGCGCCATCTTCGCGATGATTTGGAAGAATCTCAACTCAGGATTAGCAAAGTGTTGACTCAAGATGGAATGATAAATGCTGTTGAGAGCTTCCGGTCCCGGGAAACTGACGGCAAACACACAGAAGTGCCTCTGAAGTCTCGGGTTGATTGTGAAACTGCCCGACGTTGGATTCATGCAGGACACATACTGACAGTTGTGGATATCTTTCAAGGCCAACCTCGATCTGTCATACCAATGACTGTAATCCAAATGCTGTCGGATGATTGTATGCGGTTGGACCGTGCCGTATCCGTCAACTTCTGGCATATTCATATCATCAATGAAGTACACTAACGTTTTACTTCCTGGCGGTCCATAGTTCCTACCGGCTTTCTTTTCAAGTGGTTTCTCCAAAACCTTTTGAAGCATCTCCGAAGTGGTGTAGAAATTAAAAGGCACATTTGCGATGGCATAGTTTTCTGAAAGACTTGCCAGTTTTTCATTTACCAGCACCGTTTTACCACAACCGGCATTACCGACCAACATTACCGGATGTTTCTTCTCCATCAAAAGATCCATAAAGAATCTGATCCTAATGCACTCCGAGGTGGGGACTAAAACAGCTTGCAACGGCATGTCCGGATCTAATTCAAATTTAGGCAGCCTTTCTGTCCAAGGAAGAAATGACTTGGACTCTGTGTCTATGTAATAATCAAATACAGTGCCACCTGTAGGAAACTTTATAGACTTAAATTCGTTGGTCCACCATTTTGTGAATTCTGCAAATATATTAAAATATTATTTCTTATAAATTACAATTACCATCTCAGTATCATATTGATATCATAGAGTTTTTTTTTCCACACCTCGTATTTTAATTCTTACCATTACGATAGTCAATGTTCTGTTCCTGAAACATGGCAGATCCAAATGCCCAGACGCAGGCAAACACAAAGTACAAATCGTACCATTCCTTGGGGCATTCTGCCGGAGTGTTTGCTGGTATCAACAGGCAGTTGAGGAGTTGGCACAGCATGGCTACGTGGGCCATCTCAGCTATGGGCGTTATCTTTTTGAATCTGATACGGACATTCTCAAGGCACGAGGGAATGTATTTGTCGAACAGAATTACCAAGTTGGTTTTTTCTGATGGGATGGTACGTCTCTCTATCCAACTGGTTACGTAACTAAATAAATAAAAAACAATTGGTTATAGAAAAAGAAATATTAATTTGTCAAAAAAGAGTCAGTTTCAGTAAATAAATATGCTCATTGAAGATTCAAGGGTTCAAGCTCCCAACTAGCCATATAAGCTTAACTTACGGATTCCAGCCCAAATCTTGAGGGTTGATGTACAATATTCCAGCACGAGAAACTGTTGCAGGAGTTGCTGTTCTCAAATTAGATATTTCAAACAACAATCTCATGGCTGGAGTGAGTGCTATTCTCTCATTACTTGCGAGGGTCAGCACCTTATTGTCATCCATCACAGTGTTCAAGGATTCTATCCACATGGGATCTATGTCACCATCTAAAACAATCCATTTTGGACCATCTCCAGTTAAATTAGCCTGCTCTCTCATTATCACAGAGAAGAGTCCGTCTTTCCACTCCCTTGTTGCCGGATTAATTATGCCAAATAGCTCATCGTTTGTCACTGCTTTCGGATTCAGATCATTGTACATGGGTTTCTTTTTAATGTTTTGATATGTGCGAAACAGAGTTTTCCAAACTTGGGTTTTACCCGTACCTGCATTACCCACAATGAAAACTGAATGCCTAACTTCAAGCAGTTCTTCAAGTTGCACTACTTTAAGTATGAAGTTATCTTCGGGTTGGAGGGCCAAATCTAAAGCAGCCTGTTTGACAGTTCGCTCAAAATCTAAATCCCTTTTTCTTGGAACTTCCAAGGCAGGGAAAAGGTCTCCAATGAGCCCCATAAAGATTGGCATGTCATCGGTGACAACTTTGGGAATGTTGAAATCTCGAAGTGCTCTCATCAAGACTTCTTCTTCAGGTCTTCCAGGATCACCACGCTGTTAAAAAATAAGATCATTATTTCCATCTTATGAAATACAGTTACAGCAAATAAAATGTGTACCAACTCTAATTTACTGAATTAAATTACCTTCAAAGATCCAGCCACCACCAGAACAGACTTAATAGCCCTCAATCCCCAATCGTAGTGATCTTGTTTTGACAGCAACTCTTTACAAAGAGTATAAAGCGTAATAAATTTACGAGCCAGAACTCTGGCATCTTGAAAACCTTCAGCCACCAACATGATTTCACAAATCAGCTCAAAGTCTGGAACCACCATCGCACACGGTCTAAATAATGCCTTTAAATTCTCCGGTAACTCTGTTCTTCCAGCGTATCCAGGATTCATTGTAATGAATATCCCGACAGAGGGAACCATAGCAATTTGCTCTCCCATGAAATTGAATACAGTCTTTTTGTCTCTAATAGCATCTTGCACTGACTTTACTTGTACGGCTACAACAGACAACACTTCAACAGATATCCTGTTGAACTCATCAAAGCAGCCCCATGCTCCAGTTTGCGCCAAACCTTTGTAAATATTTCCACAAGACTTATAATCCATTTGTTCAGAACAATTGAACACGTACACCATTATACCAAGAGCACGTCCAAGATCTTTAGTAGTTTCAGTTTTACCAGTTCCAGCGGGACCTGCTGGGCCTCCTCCCATTATCAAATGAAGAGATTGAGTCAAAGTAATGTAACAGCGATCCGTCAATGGTGTTATAACCAATCTTGGAGTGTTGCCAAGATACTCATAACTGTAGACAAATTGAGCGTCGCAAATGTTGGCAAAACAGTGTTTTTCTTTTTCATCCCATCTGTGCCTCAGTTGCGATTGCCACTGAAAAGCAGATGCACTTTCCACTTTAGCCTGAATAAGTTTTCCCACCATATCTCTGGAATGGACATCAATAGTACAAATTGTCATAATCTTCTGCCTGTCTTGTTTCGATAGTTCGCCAATAAGCAGTGTAATGAGCGTGCTCAATTGATACACTAGCTTCTTGAAGTAATCTTTGAGGGCGTTATCGTAGCCTTCTTCGAGCCTGGAGAATGCAATGTTAACTTCGGTTGTCCACCAAATTTGAGTGCCACAAAGTGACACCTGAGCAGGGAAGTCAAACACCCATTGTTCTCTGGGTTTTTCTTCATAACTGACAGCTCCATCGGCGAAGTATTGTCGTATAGACTCTCTCATGGAATTTTGAAGTTGATTCAACCAGACTTCAACCTGAAACAAATTAATGGAGTATGATGAAGGACAATTTTAGAGGGTGATGTTTTCATTATTAAAAGAAACTCACTGGTCCATGGCAATCACAATCCTCGAAGAAAGCAACATACTCTCCATCTTTGGCAATCATTCCATCGGCCGAACGTTCATTGTTGGGTCCAATCTCTGGCTTGAATTGAAGTTTTGCCATGGAATCAAACAGTTTTGTCAGATGCCTGAAATATAAGAAAATGAAGTCAGCTAATTAATAGAATAATTATGAAATAGAGCACAACATGATGAAATATAATGGAAAGCGATGAACTGTGATGAAAATTGATGAAATGTGATGAAAAGCGAAGAACTGTGATGAAAAGCAATGAACTGTGATGAAAACTGATGAAATGTTATAAAATGTAATGAAAAATGATGAAATGTGATGAAAGGTGATGAAATGCAATGAAAAAATATTATGATAATTACCTGCACACCATTTCCGGCTGATTAGCATTAGATAACACATCTAACAGATCTGCAGAAGAAACAAAATAAAATCTTGGGAAAGCTAATCGCTTTGTTTCCAAGTATTCCGCCAAAGCTTTTTCACACAATGTCAGCTCTTTCTGCAGAGCATCCAACTGCAGAACCAAACCTTCCTTGTTGGTGCCTTGTACAACATTTGGGGTCTTGGACATATCTGTCGTCAGAACCTGGAAAGCCAGGATTAAAAGAATATTGCGCCGTTGCAACCTCTCCCTCACCATCTTTATTTTAATTAATTTTTTATTATTTTGGAAACAAACAGTACATTAATAAAATGAGTAGTAAACCGTTTACAAGGTTTTATAAATTATTAAATTATTATAAGGATTGGTACCAATGACATATCTCTGACAAGAAATACCTGGTGAGAGATTATATACATTTTACCAGGCGGGGTTAGTATGTATATGCTAAGAAATGATTTGAGTCATTTACTTTCTCATAAGGGGGCGTACATTAATTACGTGAGCCCAAAAGAGGGGGGGGGAGTCCAGCAAAATCCCACATTACCATATACGAAGTGGCCCAAATTTATCTCACCAAGGGGGGGAGGGGTCTAGATTTAAAAAAAAACTGCTCATGCAATTAATGTATGCCCCCTAAACAGGGCATACATCAGAGAGCGGTTACAAACGGAGCACTCAATGGCACAACCATACTTATGTACATAGTATGCATCAATGTTGGTCTTGGCCATGTTTAACCACTGGAGCGATTATGGTAAAAAATTGACCACTTTTATTTTTCTGCGATTGATAGCGGTCGAAAATCAGACCACATTTTCCTACCATTTGTAAAACATTTATTGTAATTATTTAAAACATTTCCTTGGCCAGCCATTTATAGTCTGTCAAATAAGAGTAGAAAATATATGAGGGCGCCACTGTTGATCAAATGGCAATACTAAACACATAAACCATGGTGTTAAAGTAAAGCTGTGTAACCTACATTTTTATAAAAAATTAAAAAGGCATAATAGTGGAAAAAATATTTTTCATTGCAGTATAGATACCCGCCGATCTCAAAATTAGAATTGCGTATACCTAGGTATATTATTATTATACTTTTGCAATTTTGTGTTAACATAATAAAGAATAATTACCTACAATGTAATAAAATATAAAGCACAGTTTTGAAATTGCTCACGTTATTTAATACTAGATAGAGTACTTAGCGTTGCCTGGGCTTTAGATCATGTCTTTAATTTTAGATCTGAATATATTTAACTCATTCAGATCTAAAAGTAGTGTAACCAAACTGACCATTAGTGATTCTTCCTTTCTATCTATTGTTAAATTCAAATTTATGTTAAATTAAATTAAAGCAAATCGCTTTTTAAATCACCGTTTAATCAAATTTATGTCATGAAGAAAAAATGTTTTTTAAAATGTGGTGTACTGTGTTCTATACATTCAGTGTCATTGCACTTCAAAAAAATATTTGACAGTTAAATTGGTGTTGCCAGTCTACAAATTTAGTAGTTCCAGTTTTTATATTTTCTACTCTTTTTTGACAGACTATATTTTAAAACAAAGCTATTGAAATGCTTTATCTATTATGACTATAGATGTCGCAAATCCGAACTTCGTAGACTATTTTAGAACGATGTTAAAAATAAATTTTTAAAATATTTTTTCCCGCAGAATTTTTGATCAGCTGTTTACGATTAAAATTAAGTCCTTTTTCCATAGAAATGCACCTTTCACTATCAAGAAAACCACAGACAACATACAGAAATCGTAAATATTCTATGTTGACTCGAATAAGTACACCTCACGGCAGTTTCAAAGTAAAAAACTAACTAAAGTTATAAATTTTACGATTTTTTTAATTTTTTTTATAAATCCTACAAATATGAGATAAACGGTAAAATACAGATTAATTCATTGGCTATTGCACTATAATAAGTTTTTACATCTCCATGTTAAAGTTTGGAGGTATGATTTTCTTTATGTTGGCGAAAAATTAAAAAAATGATCTTCTGGAAAATCTCGAGCAATCGAGGCAAATTTATATATTTCGTGTGATCGCTCCAGTGGTTGCTATTAGTTTTGAGCAAACTCACACTCATATATTCAGATTTAAACAAACCTAACCTAAACAGGTTATATTGGATTAGGTTAGGTAAAGTAATAAAAAGTTATCATTATAATATTATGTGAATAACCTATCTAAATGTAATACGTAATTGCTTACCTTGAATTCTTTGTCTATTCTATCGAATCTGTCAGAATCAACGGGTAACTGTTTTCTGATGTCTTCGGAGCTCATGAATATGCTCTCCAGGTGAGTCCAAGTCCTCTGCACCTCAAACCAGATGGTGATGACCTGGTCTGCGATGCACAGCTTGTTCTGCCACTCCGATACCTCGGTGAGGAAGTGAGCGATGAACTTGGAAGTTATCAAATTTTGCAATTGCACCTGGAAGAAAATATGGAATGGAATGAATTTTATTTATTTGTTAGAAAATCAAACGCCATAAGGGGGCATTAATTACGTGAGCTCAAAATGGGGGGGGGGTTCAGTAAAATCTCATCAAATCTTGAACAGTTTTTCAGCGTATTGTTGCGATCATATTTACCTCAACGGGGGGGGGGCGTAATGGGATAGCATGGGGCGGGATGGGATAGGGTGGGACCCCAGATACACCACTGATCTCACGTGAGGGTAGGGGGGGGGGTCCCACCAAATCTCACTTAATCTCACCAAGGGGGGGGGTCTAAATTAAACTGTTCACGTAATTAATGTATGCCTCCTAATGAACTCTAACGAATCTATCTCTAGAGCCTATTATCGCAAAGTAGAAGGGGTGGCGCGGCGGCGCCCCGGGTGCCGACCCGACCAAGACCACAATTCTCTAGCTACCCCCCCCCCCCCCCCCCCAGAACGGACCATTTTTTTATGAAGTCGAAATTTGTGTTTTGTCAACTTTAATGGAGGGGGGGGGGGGCTATGGGCTATTATTCAGACTTCTCGACCAGGGGCCGCCCGCGCGCTGGCTCATTTATTGACCGGCGGACCATCTTCTAGCCTCTCGCGGACCACTGGTTGGGAAACCCTGTTCTAAAGAGTTGATATGCACAGTTCAAACCACGCAACTACGAGATTCAAATTTTTGTGATAACTAATCGTTTGGATTGAATTACTAAGCCTCAAATGTTTGAAATCAGAATTCTTTACATTTGAATGATTCCTGATGACCGCTAAGTCTCGGACCATTTCAGCGTTTGATCAAATCTTGATCAATCAAGCATATTATACTATTATGCTTGATGACATAAAAAATTATTATCAAATTAAAAATAACTTGTCAAATTCTGATAGGTGCACCTACCTGAAATAAATCTTAGCAGATAATATTATTTTAATTCTATAATTGAAACGTGAATACATAATACCTTTGATTAAATTTTGCAGGCCATTTTTAAAAGTTGAACTATGCAAGTCAAGTTGCATTCCGCATAACAAATAATATTAACCTGATTTTCTTCCAAAGTTTCAATTAATTCTTCGCTGGCTCGTAACAGAACAGAGTTGGTTCTTGCGTGCATCTCTTGCTCAAACTCCATATTACTCCATGTGGAGTTGAGGTCTCTGAGCACTTTCTCCATGGACATCTCCTTTACGGCCTTATCCACTATGTTCTTTACCTCTTCTTCACACTCGTGGAGATTGAGGGCCAGTAAGTCTGCCAAAGTCGTGCTAGTATCCATGACTATTCGCACCTGAGATGATTATCATGCATTAAACAAGTTAACTTGTGTAATTAGAGAGTTATAATACATTATACTATGTAATGACATAATAAACTTTTAACACGTCATATGCTTATCACGCCTAAATGCAGCGGAACAAAAATTCACAGATACGGCGTCTATTAAGTCGCTTTAGAGGAGATGTGATATGACTCAACATATACGTATGTTTTTCAGTTACGGATGCGATACAACACAACAGACAGGGAAGTCGATTATGAAGTATAAATAATCATTGGAGCGCTTTTTGACACAATATGGCACTATTTAAAATACCTCGGATTGCTTTGCAGCCAATTTTGGCAAATTTTTCCTTATTTGTAAGTAATTAAGTACATAGAAGTTTACGATGTTACTAAATATTTTTTTATAAATCCTGTGAACATGTGATAATCAACAAAAGATAGGTGAATTCATTGACTCTATAGAACTATAATCAGTTTGTATGTCTCCATTTTAAAATTCGGAGGTATGATTTTTTAATGTGGATGGAAAATATTCAAAACGGTCACCACAAAAATCGCGAGCAATCAGAGAAAAAAGTTTTAAATTGAGCTGTCGCTCCAGTGGATAAGTAATAAGTATAAATAAAAGTATGAAGCCTGTCTATTTATGTCACTACGCGATAATTTCTATATTTAATAGTTTCACAACCAAGGATTATAATTAATTTTGAAAGAATATTGTGAAAAAATACATATGTCGTATCACAAATGTCTGTTTTCCATCTTTTTCCAATAAGTGGCTATCAATATGTTAACACCGAAATCTAAATTCAAATATTTTTTTTATAAGAAAACAATGATGAATAGAATAAACAATCAAAACTCTACGAGTGGACGTCATTTTCTTACTCAAAATTTGCTTAGAATATAACGCAAAATCGGACGTTAATTTAGTGGAAAGATGCATTGGAGTCCTACCAGTCATCAAAGGTTCAATTCCTCTGCTAGGTAAGTACTCCATCATTGTACAAGCAACATTTTTCACTTATAATGATATAGTCAGTCAGTCTGACTGTATTATTGGATTGCGTCTAATAGGTTGCCAGAACGTGTCTAAGTATATTATGTCATTGATTTATTTACATATTGTGGTGCTCTATTGTGTAGTTACAATACTTACAGTGAGTTCAGGGGGCAATTCTGCTAAACTCTGTGAACCAAAAACATGACATATGATTTATTTACAAGATATTTTGCACATTCAGATGGTTTTCACAGTGATTTGTGATTTGCTGTGTGAATACAAAGAAACTATTATTATTTACAATTCATGATATTTTTCGTAAATTTTTAATTTCTCTACGCATTATGCATTAATTTGTCTTTGAAATGTAAATGTTTGTACAAACATGCTGTTTATTGCATCTTTTAAGGTTAATAACAAACTAGGTATTATGGGTATGTGATCATTTATTATTGACAGCTCTATCTCGAACTTGTTGCCATGGTAAAAAGATTGAGTGTTTTTATTAGATTGAGAAATCAAATGGATACGAGAAGGATGAATTTAATATATTTAACCTTCTTGAGTGGATATATAAGTGAAAACATCAAACTATAGCTTAACACACTCGGGAGGAATGCAGATCCCGCCAATGTGGGGGATTTTAATAAAAATGTACTTTCTATATGAGAAAAGTGTGGAAAAGTTGAATAAAAAAGAAATTAATGCGCGCTTGGCAAAATTGAGGGAGATACAGCCGTTTAAAGAATGAATAAAATGACACTTCGTGAACTTATACTACGCCATTTTGTTACTATTATGTTGGTATCTCAGACTTGCTATTAACGAAGGTTGATACGATTGTAGCCGACTTCATGTGATAGATGCGTAATTATGAAATTTTTCTAGCGGACTTTTTTTCAACGATTTTTTAAACTGTTTATCACCTTCCAAATTAAAGTAACCTAACCTAAGACTACGCTAAACATGGTTTGTGCCCCTTTATAACGCCTACTCGCGTCAACGCAAGAAAAACATCCCAGTTTTCAAATAGTTTAGCGGCTACGCTAGGTTTGTGTAACATGGTTTATGTAACATGGTTTGCGCCCCTTTATAACGCCTACTTGCATCAACGCAAGAAAAACATCCCAGTTTTCAAGTAGTTTAGCGGCTACGCCAGGTTTGTGTAACATGGTTTGTGACCATTATTAATTCTGTTTTTCATAATTACGTGTTTATCACACGAAGTTAGCTACAATCGTATCAACCTTCGTTTAAAGCAAGTCTGAGATACCAACATAATAGTAACAAAATGGCGTAGTATAAGTTCACGAAGTGTCATTTTATTCATTCTTTAAACGGCTGTATCTCCCTCAATTTTGCCAAGCACGCCTTAATTTCTTTTTTATTTAACTTTTCCACACTTTTCTCATCTAGAAAGTGCATTTTTATTGAAATCCCCCACATTGGCGGGATCTGCATTTCACCCACACACTCAACTTTGCAGGTGGTCAACAAAAGAACTTTTTTTAATGTAAAAACTATGGCATCCCCAATTGGGGTATGCTGTGAGGCTGAAGTAGTGTGGAGGGGATCAAGATGGAGAAGAGTAAGTTGAGAAAGTATGTGGCTATTCAGATCTGGTCACCAAACACTGCTAAATCCATTTCAAGCAAAGTTTCAATTCTGAATTGTGGTTTTGCACCAGGGCGATACTGAGAGTATCAAACTTCATCAATCACAAAAAATTTACTTGTGTACGCTGGGATTTGAACCCGCGACCTCCGGATTGCTAATCAAGAGCCTTACCTCTCGACCACAGAGGCTATCTAATGGTTTTTTCAAAAGCACAAAATGTACACTCTCTACACCACCAACTGCAAGTTTAAGTGTGTTAAGCTAAAAAACATACAAATGTACATCTATGTAAATCTCAGTTCCATAGTCAATCAAATAAAGGAATGATGCAATCATATACAAAGTAAAAAATTGCAATTTTGTACTAATTTGAGTGGGGTGTTAAAAACACTATTTGGTACCTTTTTGCAGGATGAAACATTGATTCTGTACATATTTATTTTGCACACATGCTATTTAGGTACCTATATTATGTATACATGCTTGTATACACATGCTATATCGTTGTTAAGAAAGCATGTATAAAACATATTGTATGCTGTGAATACATCAAAAACACTTTTATAATAAATAATTGCACAGTAATATTTTACATCGTTATAAACTGAAGCAAAATTTCAATTAAAAAAAAAGGGTTTATTTAATTCAGAGTATTTCATTGGTACTTGTAAGATTTATCCCCACTTGTGAGAGGATTTTTGAAAGCGTTGTACCATGAACACTAAGATGAGACTTGTTCAGGCGTTAATTTTCCCCATATTTCTATGTGGTGTGGAATCATGGATACTTAAAAAAGATAGATGCTCCCGAAATGTGTTGCTGGAGAAAAATGCCCAAGATTTTTGTGGCGTACAGTATTTATGTACAACTTTTTTTCTTCCTTCAATCCAATTTTGTTATCAAAAACGCATGCTGCATGCATGTATAATGCGTATGTAGTTTGTTCGAAATGTAAAGAAACAATGGATGATATTTATTTTTGGAAACAGTATTCTGCAACCAACGGTGAATGCATTCCAGTTGTATAACATGCAGTCATAAAGAAAACACACATTTCATTACAATAAAAGATTTCTTTTCCGACGTTTCAAAGGTCTATTATAATAGAAAAAATGTGTGAAAAATCTTTCATATAATACAATACCTAACTAATTATTCTTTTATAATTTTATTTATAATTATTGAGGCATCTCAATTTCTTTCCTATCAGTGTTCAAAAAGCACATGTCTTTTTACTTACATTCTTACTTGTATTTTGTAGAACTCAAAAATTACAAAAAAAATCTTTTAAAGTTCTGCTAGTTCTTAATCTTTTAAAGTTCTAATCTTATCATTAATATTACATCTGTTTGCCTTTTAAAGGCATTGTAAATCTGTCAATTTAACAACTAATTCAATATTTTACAAACGACTCGATTTGGCAAAGCTTTATGAAGATACTAGATTTACATAAATTGTAAACAAAAATAAAAATAAAATGAAAAGTTTACTGGACAGATCGGTTTGAATGCTTTCAATATTTTTTGTAATAAAGAATTTGTGATAAAACACCGATAAAAGAAAACCGAGTAGTCGTCTGTCCCGGTTTTTACCTTAGTACTTCTCATAAGCTGATCCCAATGGCGCTCCCTTATAGCTGGGTTTTGCAACTCGCCAACAGCTCTCAAAGAAGTAAGCATATTCTTTACAGTCGCTTCAAGAGTGACATAAGTATCCCAACTAAAAAAACAACACAATGTTGAAATAAGAACAAATTAACTAGAAGTTGTCAACAAACAAATCAGTTATGATTTACACTTACGTTCGCATCTCTTTGTCTAATGCTCGTATTTCTTTGGCAAATTTCTTGCATTCAATGTCCATGTTTTCAACATCGATCTTCCTCCAAGGGGTTGTCTTCCAGTCTTCAATACTGGCTCTTACTATATGAGCATAATCCCAGAGTTGCTGGTAAAAAAACAAACGGACAAAATTATTAGACACTAGTTAAAGTTCCCGGTGACGTCCGGGCTTTATTCAGCTTTGTGATAAAGGGAGGTGGGGTAGTTTTTACGACATCTCGTGTAGACAGTGACCTTCCTCTTATTTTGAAAATCAAGTATGCAAAATTTCAACAATCTCGGAATAAATTGTAGATTTGTATTAAAAACAAACCCATACTGGAAGACTCTTCTTTATTTATGCTTACAAGATATTGACACTGTATTGAAGTCAGTTGAGAAAGAGATCAATACAGAATCTTCATGTTGTAATATTTAAATTCTTTCAAAAAAGTTGTATGTCATTTGATTATGTACCTTTAGCATCCGAAGTTCTTTTCTGCACTGTTTTAGGAGTTTAAATTCTGGAACGTTGACTTCAAACAGTGAGCCAGATTCTTGAATGCTCGTGACAATGTTTTCACGGAGCAAAATCTCTTTGTCGGTTCTGTCCATCAGGTAGTACGGATCCTCACATTCATATTTGAAGAACTAAAAAATACATTACATTTAACCATCAATAAAAAAATGATTGTGATTTATTTTTGGGGTACTATGCCGTGTTGCGCTACCTTGTTCTTTAGCCAACGTTTTGGATAGCTTTATAGTGTCCATCATCAGGTTACAGAAATATCCCAAAAAAATCAATGAAATAAATCACGATAATATTTTTGGCCATGAAAATCTCAAATCACCTCATTAATATACAGTGGACCCACTGAATTTGACTGTATAGATGTGATAGAAGCCTAGCGAGCGTTCATTGTTGTTATCGATAAATCAAGAAGATGATGACGACATAATTGCAACCACTCCGCAATAGACAGCACAAGATGCGATCAAGGCATTTGATCTGGGTTTTCAATGGGCTGAAGAGAATGGTGTATCCTACAACGAACTTTTACTTTTGAGAAGACTAAGGGACAAAGCTTTGGTCTCGCGCTTTAAAAAGTAAAAACAAAAATTTATGAATATGTTATAAATTGATTGGTACATATTATCGTTTGATGATGTTATTTTTATAATAAAAGTTAGCTCTCCATTGTGATGTTTAATTTACTAAATTCCACATACATATTATATACATAATTATGTAGTATGATTTGTAGTTCAAATAGATTCTTTGATTTGTAATTTGGCGGATTACAAAGTACTCTTATTCAAAAAATTCCGGACTATAGAGGGTCTTAGGCAGTACTCTATAATCTGACAAGTTCGATAATTCGACATCGCCCTGCAAAACATTTGTCGATTACCGCGGGTCCACTGTAGTATATAAAGACTGCCCTGCTGTGCAGAACACTTGTCAAGGATGAAAGATAGAAAACACCAAAAAGGCTTGGGAGTCTTAGTGCAGAGACAAACATTAAATTCTTAGGCAAAACAAAGCACTCTTTTCAGGGTGAATTGCCTAAAACCAAAAAAAAAAATTCTTAGGCATGAACTCAATAGCAACCGCAGGAGTGGGGTCGAGACTATCCAAGGATTGTAGTACCCTTAACGATGATGAAAAACGATTACTAAGGTACATATTACCGATTAATAGACGTGAAGGTTCCTACCTCATATCTCTTGAAAACATCTCTGTAGAAAGTAATTTGAACATCAATATCAACGATTTTTTGCCTTATGCATGATACCTCTATGGCCTGAAGAGGAGCCACTTGCTGTTTGACAGTTACAGCCAACTTTTTAGTGTTGTTCCATTGTTCTGGTAATTCCTGAAATTTTAAATTAAAGTCGATAAGTTATAATGTAAAGAATGAACCATGGGTGCTCCTTGTTTTAAGAAAAAGTGAAAATAATTAAGATGGGTAGTTAAGGGTTCTTTTCTCACCTGCAACAAGACATTCACTTCCTCTGGAATGTCCATATCATAAAATTTGAGGAGTTCAATAGTTTCAGTCAGAGGACCAAACATTTCATCTGTTGCCACACCTCGATCTTTTACATTCATTAAGTAGCCCATGACGCTGACCAGGGTCTTGTAATCTCCTTCTGTTACTACCTAAAAATAGATTGATGAACTATAAAAAAACCAACAACAACAGCAATAATATGATGACAATAGAAGAAAGTCATCCAAAGTCAAAACACTATATAAGACAGTGATTTGTTAGTCCTGGTTATTCAACAATTATGACTTGGCAGTAGATGCACATACCTGTAGTAATCCCTCGTCGGCTTCTCTAATGAATGAGGCCAAATCCGCCAGTCTAGAAGTGACATTGCAAACAAGATGTTCCTTGTACATGTTACCCCATTTTCGCACTATATTTAGAAGTGCTTGACGGAATGGACGTACGTCTACCTACAAGACATAATTTATTTGTTTAAATTCTACTCAGACAAATTCTAATTCTCATCCACAAACGATCGTTCGCAAGTTAAAATGCTATGTTTTAAATGATAAATTTTAAATGATAAGCAGATATACAATTTCAAAAAACCATAAACCAACATAATGATACCTTGTTCTAACCTAACCTAACCCTGTACCTATATTATTAAAAAAAAATTACAGACGTCTGTCAAATTATTACAGTTTTTGGCTATGATTTGATTAATAAGAACCACTTGAATTTGCTTACGACCGTACATCCTCCCAATCTGATGCACGTTGCCGATACCTTCAGATTGACAGTCATATTGTCACGTAAATAAAAGTGTGACAGAGTTAAACTCAAGATTCTAGCAATGTGCTTGCCAAAAGTTTAAAATCTGGAAGTGGCACAAAAGAAATACCTGGAACCAAGAATTGAAGATCTGAAACGAAGCCATATTCTCAATCTCCGCAAACAGGTTCTCATAGCTGTCAATCTGATCTCTGAAGGCGTCCATGTTGGGGGCTTTATGCGGTGGACCCTGGGACTCATCAATGGCCAGGGCATCCAGCTCATCATTGGTCAGGGATCTCCCGTAGTACAGGAACATCTCCATGACACTTTCGCGGTCCTCCAGCCAGAGGTAAGAGTAGTTCTCAAAGGTGCCACAGAAGTCTTTAGCCTCGTCCACCACCTAAAACATTTGAAGCAACAATCTAATTAATTTATGATAATAATAATTTTATGATTATGGGATTCTGCACACTTCAGTGTTTTTCATGGAATTATGCGACATCTGCATAAATCAGGTTAAAAAAATTACCAACCTGCTGGACACCTTGAAGAATTTCTTTACACATTTCTTGCATATCGAAATTCCCTTTGATCTCTTCTTCGTATGTAAGTTTCTTCTTCTTGGATATTCTCCCAATGAGGGAGGCCATCTTGATAATGTCCTCAATCAATTCTGTCAAGAGACTGTTGAAACCCTTGGGATCGTCCATTTGCAACGAGGGTACAAATACCATGTCGGGTTCTCGCAATTCCAGTTGCGATTCAAACAGTGGACAGAGGCCATTCTTAGGTTCCATGTTGTCAGTAAGATAGCCCAAACTACAAATAAAAATATGTACAAGAAATTCAGAGAATCTAAATTCGGTGAATTAAAAAAGTCATAACAATAATTTGAAGAATGTTATTCATACATTAAAAATTAATTATGCAATTATTATTCTGGCAATTAAACGATGAAAAAAATAGTGTACTGCATTCATATAAATTGTTTTAAATGACAACACCATGATAGTTCAGAGGTAAAAGAATGTAACTTTGAAAAAGTACCATGAACTACACAGTGTTCAGAAATTAGTGATGTTTCGCGAAAGGAGATCATTCTACATTACTTTAATAAATTTTACTTACATTTAATCGCCGAAGTGTATTTTGCTGTTAAATTATTTAATAACACTTTGACTAACCTGCATCCAACGGTTTTGAGTAAAAAGCTAGAAACAATACTGTCCACGAAGTTGACATAGTTAGACCACTGAGGAGAATCCCTCGCCTCTTGCATTCCAAACAGAGCTACATTTTCCTCCAACAAAGCCTGTATTGTTTCAGATGCTTTTTCAATCTCTGCATACCTCTTGGTTGAACGTTCAGCCCTCTCTTCGATGCAAAGCACCGTATCCTAATATCACCAAATAAATCATGCAACATATATGTTACATAGGTTAGGTTAAAGTGAGGTTAGGTTAATATGAAGTTAGAATAAAGTTAGTTAAGGTTACATAATGTAACTTATAGTTAAATTTGTGTAGGGTTGGTAAGGATAAGCTAAAGTTAAGGAAGAATCAATGAGCATAACATGAAGTTTTTTTTTCTGAATTGGAATTCATTTTGAGCAAAAAATTAACTAAGTGGACTTTAGTTATGTATGTTAAATTCTGGAAAAGTTCTTAACGTACCTTTTTGCCTTCCTTTCGTTCAAACAGGGGAACTTTGCACCAAACTGACATTATGGATCTGATTTCTTTTAGATTGTCTTGACTTTTTTCCATTCTATTCTGCAAATTACCTACTAAGTCGTGCATCTTTTGCAAATACTCCCAAAGATCTGAACAAATCAAACATAAACAACAAATTAAGTAATTCTGAAAGAAAAACAAATACCTAATAGTTCTACTTAATTCTAATTAAGTAGGTATGTATAGCTTTAATAGAAAAACTGAAACTATCTATATTTTTCTGAGAATCCGCCCTCTTTTTCTCATTTAACAATTCAATAACACGGAACACATGGGGATTTTAAAGCGAAAATGAAAATATATAGTTGTTTTAACCACTCGAGTGATAGTTACTCAAATTTGAGTAGCACTGCTAACCCTTGAGCGATAGCTACCCAAATTTGAGTAGTTGAAGGTAGGTAACTTTTATGAATTGACCTCTCCGCAAACGAGTTTTAGCGAACAAAACTGTATGTTAGGAGTGGTTTTCGTTTGTTTAATTTTGTTTTAAATTATCATAGATTAACTAAAAATAATCTTACATTTTGAATTAAAACGTCATCGACATCTATCCACGAAAATAAACCAACATCGAAAAAAAACATATGGATACAAAAAAACTGTTTCCTTCCTCTGACGACTGCTAAATGATGTAAAAGCAATTTTTAAACTAAAACTATGAATCGGTATTGTAGGTATGTCTTCCAAAACTTCAACAAACTGCACGCAGATGTCTATAGATGCCACTACAAGTCAAATATGACGTCGTTTGAATAATAGCCTCGGACGCAATGTTTCAGCCATACACTTCTGATCATTATTTCACTTCGCCGAACCGTTTCGACCATACTCATGCAGAGGTTAAAATTAATTTATTTTGAACTTCCCGAAATCAGCTAATATGTTTATTCACTAGCTTGATTAAGTTTATATCGAACACCAAAAGATGTCACTAATGCGGCTCTCACGGAATATTCTAGTTAATGTTTTGTATCATGTAGTCTGCATGTAAACCCCTAACTGTTAATTGTTTTCTAAAAATTGAAAATCTTTTATTTACATGTTAAAAATTGCATTTTTTTAATTTTTGTGATTATGGACATTTCTAATATACTATAGACAACTTATATAGATATAGTTCAATATTGCCCCAAAGAAGTACAAGGTAGGGCAATTTTGGTGACTAACTAAAGAATTTAAAATATATAACCGCTATCGCTCGAGTGGATAACCTAGAAAAATCTGGGGACACAAATTATGTAATGCCAGTTTCACCAATCAGGAGAACTTGTTAATTAGGAGAGTTTAGTGAGTTAAACACATAGGTTTTCTACTTTGTTAAGTTCAAAATAACTTACTTTCAGAGTTCCAGTTGAGTTTTGTTTGTCCGATTTCAATTTGTTTATCAATCCACTCTATCTCATCCTTCACCAGATCAAACTCCACCTTCTGGCTGGCTTTAGTAATCTTATTGTACCACTCCACGGTGCCCTGCAGGTTTATCCGATATAGCCGGAACGTATCCTCCTTGTCATAGATCTTTATGGCGTCTTCTGGTATAAGAGGGAGAAGGTCTTCATTCCTCTTCAGGTAGTGGACTTCTCGCAGTATTGCCACAAGCTGAAAAAGTATTGTTGTGTATAGGTTAGTCATTTAGTTTCAATATCCTTCAATAGATGTCATTAGTTTAGTAAGTTTAACGAAGTTTTGTAATATCCCAACAGATGTCATTAAGTGTTATATTAGAACAGGGTCATCTATCGTCGATCGTGTCTGATGTACGAATGGTTCCAATAATAGCCGAAGGCATCTGGTAGTCAGGCAGACACCACAAGTTTGGCGACTCGGCGCCTCGGAATAACTTAGAGCCTACTAGAGTAAGGACGTCTAGTCCAGTTGAATATTCATTGTAAATTTTACGAAAATCTAAATAAATCAATTTGAAATCACAAGGAACCTCGATTTTATTTGGAAGTTTCCCAAGATATTTTAAGTAGAATTAATTATTACAGCTACTACAGGCATAAACACATGTTTCAGTTTTATGTGAATACCGCACCAGAGACCCAACTGCTCCCAAATGTCCAGAACCAGTGTGACTACAGCATCACCAATTGAATATGTTTGTTGTAAGGAAGGAAAGGAGATGGGAAAGAAGAAGATTCGGAAGTATCTGGCTATTTAGATCTAATCACCAAACACAGATAAAACCATTTTAAATAAAGTCTCAATTCTGAAAGGCAATCTTTGACCAGGCCGATACTGAAATTATCTACCACTCTTATCACTTATTAATAATATGTGCAAGTTGTGTAAATAACAATAAAATATGAAAAAAATTTTAAATTCTAGAGATTGAAATGATTATACAAACATTCTGTAGAGTTAAATTAAACAATCTCATCTATATGGTGTCTGGAAACTCGTGGTACAAGTGGGGAACTGGTGAATCTGTATCACATTAAACACAAAAAATGTCTTCCTTATCGGAGATATAAATATTGACATATTGGAAAACAGTCATCCCAATAGAACTGATTATCTACAAACACTGGCCTCCCATGGACTCAAAAGTATGATAAATAAACCTACGCGTGTAACCAATGACAGCAAATCTTGCATCGATCACATGTTCGGTAAGACTATTAAATCAACCAAATCTATCATATTCACCTCTACTATAACCGACCACTATACAACAATTTTATCAATTACAAAAAAGAAAATACAAAGATCGCAGCCCTACCCAATTATCGTGCAAAAGACAGAAACCAAATGGAATGATGTAAAACAACAGTTACTCAATACAAACTGGATAAGCCTACTGGAGAACCTTGATGCAAATAATGCCTGGAGTAAATTCATTGAACATATAACATACACCATCATGTCAAATACCAAATCAATAGAAAAAAAGATTTCGCATAAAAACCAACATCTTAAACCATGGATAACTCAAAGCGTTATAAATTGCATTAGAAAAAGAGATGAATTACATAGGAAAGTTAAATTAAATCCTTGTGATATTTTTATACAACGATACTATAAAAGGTACAGAAATATTTGCAAAAATGTTATGCGAAATGTCAAAGAAAATTATTATAAGAAGAAAATAGACGAATGTAACAATGACCCGCGCAAATTATGGAAGATCATTAATGAAATTACAAATGCAAAATCATCCCAGTACAAGAACATGAAGGAATTAACAATTGAAAATACCCAAATCTCTTTCGCAAAGCATCCGGACAAAATTCTCGAATATGTTAATGAATTTTTTACTAATATATGGTCACAATTATTAGCAAAGAAAATCAGACAACCAAAAACTAGCATTCTACCAGAAGAAAAGGAAAATATGAACCAAATAGAAAAATTAAAGTTAACTGAAGTAACCAATACTGAAATCAGAAACGCAATTGCATCCCTTAATATTAATAAATCATTGGGAAATGACGTAATCTCAAATAAAACAATAAAACAACTACAAAAAGAACTGACCTTCCCATTGACATACTTGGTCAATCTGTCTATATCTACAAATGTATTCCCTTCATGTCTTAAAAAAGCTACAGTTGTACCCATACATAAAAGTGGTAACAAAAAGGATGTATATAATTACCAACCCATAAGTCTCTTAAGCTCCTTTTCAAAAATCTTGGAAACTGTAATGAAGAAGCAAATTGTTCAATTTCTTGAACAAAACAAATTATTATCACCATCCCAATATGGTTTTAGAGAAAATCTGAGCACCAATGATGCCATAGAAAATCTAACAAGCATGGCCATAAAAAACATAGATGATGGGAAAAAATGTTTAGCTTTATTCATAGATCTTCAAAAAGCTTTTGACACAATAGACCATAAAATATTACTAACTAAACTAAAAAAAATTGGAATGGCCGAATCGACAATGAACTTATTGGAGTCATATATAACAGGGCGAGAGCAACAAGTACAAATTGGCAAACAAAAGAGCAAACTTCTATCTTTAAACTATGGCGTCCCTCAAGGGAGTGTACTGGGACTGATTCTGTTCATTATCTACATCAACGATTTAACTAACCTTACCATTAAAGGAAACATAATCAGTCTTGCTGATGATACTGTTTTATTATTTCAAGAAGAAAATTGGACAGATACATTTAAGGAGGCTAAAAAAGGGCTTAGTTCACTTCAAAACTGGCTTAAAATCAACTCGCTTACCCTTAATATAAGCAAAACAAAATATATAACATTTTCAATGAACTCAAGGGGCCAACCAATAAAATCACTAAAACTAAAATTACATGAATGCCATGGAAATAATACACAATGTTACTGCCCTGTTATCGAAAAAAAAACAAAACATTAAATATCTCGGAGTAATAATTGACAAAAATCTTAGATGGGACCTACACATCAAAGGTATTACGGAAAAACTCACTAGCCTTATATATTTTTTTTTAAATTTAAGAAATGTGTTAAATAAAAAGGATATGAAAAAGGTCTACTACGCGTTATGTCATTCTCGAATTGAATATGGAATCATAGGATGGGGATCTGCTACACATACGTACCTACACAACCTGAATACGATTCAAAAAGGAATCACAAAGACCATATTGAAAGTACCAATTAGAACGCCTTCAATTGAAATTTTCAATAACTTTGACGTACCAAATGTACAGCAAATATATGCCAAAAATATATTATTGAAGCTCTTCAAAAATAATGAATCCTCTACTAGACCGTGTATGCATAACACTAGATCGAATAAAAATGATTTAAAAAATATTCCAAGTTATAAAACCACATTTGGACAAAGAAACTATACATACTTTGCAACAAAACTTCATAACATACTTCCCCAAGACATAAAACTAATAAAAAATCCAATTGAATACAAATCAAGAATAAAAATATGGCTTAAAGAGGTCAATGAGAAAACCCTAGCGAAGATGCTAAAAACGACATAGTAGACTAATGAACTATATTTAAATAACTTTAGTCCGCCTCGGCACAGGACCCCCTAGTGAGGAGGACTAAGAAATACAATATTTTATTCTTAATTTCATCATTATATTTTGTATGTAAAATTTTTTATATAATCGCTATAATAAAAAAAATAAAATATTATAACACTGACCCCCCAGATTCCTACCCACCCCTCATACCCTTTTCTTTCCCAGAACTTCCTCTCCTTCCTTTCCATAAAAAGACCCTCCCTAATTTGACAGAGGCCCTGAGGGAAATTATTTTCCTCGGGGCCTCCTGTATGGAGCTAATAAGAAAAAAAAACTGAAAGTTGAAAAATTGAAATTACTGGTATTTTCCGAAAGGAGATGATTCTCCATCAGTTTTTTAAGACAAATTTATGATTAATTTTTTTTTATTACAACGCTACGCAGAAAAGAAAATTACATAGAAAGGTAATTTTTTTGTTATTCTAAATTTTAAGTATCAAAATAGCCATTTATTAATCAAAATAAAACAAGATCTAATTCACAGATCAAAATGTTAATTCAAAACTTAAAAAAAATAGAGTTATGTTGTGAAGAACATATTTCAAAGATAAGGTGAGCAGCTTGGTATTGCCATAGTAATATAAAAATTTACTACCAATTGAATAAATTTCTAAAATATTATGCCAAGTACCTGAGGGTCAAAATTAAGCATTAGTTCAGGGCCACCATCTGCTTTTCTAGTAAGTAAACACTTCTTGAGGTTTCTCTCAATGATGGCTGGAACCCCCAGCGCCCAGTCTCCAAAGTATAAGTTGCAGAATGTGTTCATCTCCTTTATCAAGTATTCAAACTTCTCAAATATGATGACCGCTTCAGAACATTCGGTTATACTGAAATATAGGACACAAAATGTCAAGAGTCAGATATAATAGAAGAGTATGTAGGAGACGATGCATGAAAAAGGTGTACATTTGAATTATTTTGTGGTTAACTTTTAGATTTGAATATACAGCGTGATATTTTCTCTTTCATACACCATTTAGTCCATATTTCTAACCATGACAGTAAGGGATACGATTTCTATGAGACCTATATGAGTTGTTCTGAAAATCGAACAAATAGACCTGATAGGTTAAAGCCATGGTCAGATTTTTTCAAAATCTGTATTGTAAAATACAAAAGGGTTTTGTGACAAACTTTTGTCAGTCTATTTTGAATCAGCCGCCCAAAATTGCCAGAACATGGAGATATGTTCAAAATTTTCTCCTGCAGTGCTTTGTTTTTGTGTTCTATGATTGTTTCAATAAAAAATTGTGGTTTTAGAAAATATAAATTGGTTTGCGACGCCACCGACTGCAAAGTTAACCAAGTCAAGCTGTATGTACCGTACCCCCTGTGGTCTGCAAAGAAATTGGACGTGGATCAATTGTACCTCCAGTTAAGAAGGTTGAACTTCACTGCTCTAGTTAAATATTTAGATACATAGCAATAATCTTGTCTAATGAGAGAGTTGCGTCAAAAATTTGTGAAGCACAGTGCAAAAGGAGATCACAGCCTGATTTGGAAAACCTGATTTTCGGTCCGTCTTTTGCTCTAGCAATAGTGTTAAAAAGTAATTTTGTATTTATATTTTGGACCTTATGAATATGCTTTGTTACATAAGATCATTTCCACTGGAGCGATTATGGTCGAAAAATAGACCACTTTTATTTTTCTGCGATTGATAGCGGTCCAAAATTAGACCACATTTTCCTACCATTCGTAAAACATTTATTGTAATTATTTAAAACATCTCCATGGCCAGCGATATATTTTTAAACGAATCTATTGAAATGCTTTATCTGTTATGGCCATAGATGACGCAAATCCGAACTTCATAGACTACTTTAGAACAATGTTAAAAATAATGTTTTTTTAAATATGTTTTCCCGCCGAATTTTTGATCAGCTATTTTCGGTTAAAATTAAATAATTAAAAAAAAAAAAAAAAAAAGTTCTTTTTCCATAGATATTCACCTTTCATTATCAAGTATACCACAGACAACACACAGAAATCGAAAATATTCTATGTTGACTCGAACAAGTACCCCTCACGGCAGTTTCAATGTAAAAATCACGCAGGATTCGTGCGGTTATAAATTTTACGATTTTTTAATACTTTTTTTATTAGTCCTACAAATATGAGATCAACGGTAAAATACAGGTTAATCATTGGCTACATAGCACTATAATAAGTTTTTATCTCTTCATATTAAAATTTAAAAAAAAAAAAAATTTTAATGTTGGTGAAAAATTTAAAAAATGATCTTCTGGGACACCATGAGCAATTGAGGCAAATTTAGACCTTTTGGATATAACAATATATTTTTACATATTTCACAATAGACATAATATATAATTTTAAGTATTGGAAACATACGGATGCTGTAGAGCCCTGAAGCTGTTGATGGGAGCTGAGGCTCTTCTTCTAACCGAATCCACAAACAGAAGACCACCAGCTGTAGGAGGCATGTAGAGGTCCACTTCAATATGGCCAAATCTTTCCAGCCGCCCCACTTGCTCATCGAAGATCATCTAAGTATATTTAAATTATTGGTAAGCATGTAAAGTGAATCTAATACTTTAGTCTGTAGGAGATACATATCTAATAATGTATAAATGTGAATCATACAGGAGTATGTGTCAAAACAGAGTTGTGTAGGGTTCCCTCCTTTTTTTGTCATATGAATACTGCACAAGAGTCCAAAACTGCTCCCAACCACCTGGAACCAGTGAGACTATGGCTTACCGAATCGGGGTATGTTGTGAGGCTGAAGGTAGTGGGGAGTGGAAGGATATAGGGAAAAGGAAGGTGGGTAAGTACCCGGCTATTCAGATCTAGTCGCCAAACACAACTATGGAAATGCGATTAAGTACTGACAATCATTATTTAAATCTATAACCAAACCGCGTTATGGCCACATTGGTCACGTGACCAATGTAGTTCTCCCAACTTCCGTCGGAGAGCGCAACCATTCCAGCTACTGAACTCGGCCCGACAACACGATCGGGATAATTTAATTTCATTTCCATTCTTCTCCCGCGATCACAAAATCTGTAAATACTTTTAACAAAGACAGAATAAATTATTAAACGTATAGAACTCTTTCACTCATACAAAATACACGCAATCCTCTTCCTTGGAGACCAAGTAAGTATTCCGCCGACAGCGAACAAAGACTCTCTACATCTGGTGACCACGACAAGAAAAAATGATTGACACAACTAGTGACCGCGTGTTTAACTTTCAACGTTTAGACCATTTTTTAAAATTCTTTTACACGTGTTCTCGGACCGCAGTTCAGTGGCTGGATTCCTGGGATTTATCTGGTGAGTACCGTTTTAATTTTGGTATTTTAAAATCATCATTTCAAATTCAAATAATCGTTGCCTTATTTACAGCTATTTTATATCCCAGTATTTTTTTAAAAATTTATACCTCATGTTTTTGGTTCTCAAAGCATTACGAATAATATCAAAAAATTTATACAAATACGTAATAAATGAATCTTGTGTGGCTTTCGTGTACCGATCCACACGTGTCAAATAGCCATTTTGTTTTTTCTCAACATCGCAAGTCCAACTTGAGTTACAAACTGACGCAACTCTCTGTGGAAAAGCTTGAATATGCTCCAATCTTATGTTTTAGCACTCACAACTCTTTTGTGAATTTGATTTACGAACATGTTCAGTTGAACGTTCGGATTCATCACAGGTGATGTTCTATACAATCATACGTATAAATCTGCAATGCAAAATGACCCTATTTGTGACTACTTGCCTATATCCTGTTCTTATCTCGGATTAAGTGCGTGTTACCCTCTATTCTAGGCATCGAACATCTTCAGCAACGCGTGATGCTACCAAGGGAGCTTCTTCAGCCGAGTCACACTTCCTGCAGCCCCGTCAACAGCTGGACGCAGCCTCCATTGCCAGCATCAGCGGCGGACACCCTCGGAACGCAAAAGGAGCATCACACCTCCGAGCCCCTGTTCCTGCAGCCCGGTCGACAGATCGACGCAGCCTCCACCACGAGCATCAGCTGCGGACCCTCTCGGAAAACACACATCTGCATCATCTCAACAACGTTCAGCCACGTAAATTTTTAACACAGTTTATACGATATTTCTGGAAATAATTTTTGCATACCCACCACAAAATTTAGCAAAATAATATGTTACAATTTTTAACACATGTCTGATAATAATATTTCTACATATCAATTATTAATTAATCTGAATTATTCTCGCATGATTGAAGATTTCTACTTAAATGGTAACAGTTGATTTTCGTAAAGGTTTGCGTCTTGAATAATTTTCTAGTAACTTTCGTACATTTCACATAGATGTCAACAGCTCTAATTTTCCTCTAAAATTATTACGGATTTTTAATACATAATTTGAAATATTTCAAAAAAATCACTATCTTTGCGTGCTTATTTCCGTATAAATGTTGAAATGACCTCGGATGAAGAATCTCCAGCGACCACACCGACTCATCAACTCAAGATTTTGTTTCAACAATCAATAAATCCGGAACCAAAACCAACCAACATGGAATCAACTGGCGAACCTAGCTCTGCGGCAGCAGTAAATCACGTGTCCGTTAGATTACCAAATCTATGGAGGGATCAAATTTCGCTTTGGTTTATACAGGCTGAGGCCCAATTCGCGAATTCACGCATTAAAGAGGATTTCACGAAGTACAATATAATTATAGCTGCCTTGGATTCACAAACCTTACAATGTGTGAGCGACATCGTGACACATCCACCGATCAATGACAAATACGCCAATTTGAAAGCAGCCCTTATTGACCGACTCCAAGACTCTGCCGAAAAACGCCTCACACGCCTACTAACAGGAATCCAACTGGAGGATAGGAAGCCAACCGGTCTATTGAGACATATGCTAGAGCTAGCAGGACCTACCTTAGGGAACGTTCCCATACTACGTGACACGTTTAGGGGGGGGGGGGGGGTCTTCAAAATGTCACGCTCCATACAAATTAGCGGCGGGTTGCTTAGGATTTTGGTCACCGGGGGGGGGTTAAAAATGGCAAAAAGTTGGTCACGTAGTATGGGTACGTTCCCTTAGCGGATAACGCAATTGTGCGGACATTGTGGCTACAACGATTACCTCAACATGTGCAAGCAATACTGTCAGCACTTCCCGATAACGACATTAACCAACTTGCCACAGCTGCAGACAAAATACTAGATGTCTATCAATCAACCGATTGCAGTGCCATGGAAGATCGCAACAAACCCAGTTCATCTCGTCAGGAACCAGCTGAACATTCCTTATTACTACAACTGCAGAAACAAATAGCAGCACTTTCGCGTGAAGTAGCCCAGCTACGCATAGCCAAAACTGAGCCCACATCAACTTATAGAGGACGGAGAAACCAGAGCCCCCGCCGAAAACCTGGCCGCTCAAGTTCCGGGTCACGCAATTCATCTCCCAATAGGAATCAGGATGGAAAATGTTACTACCATGCAAGATTTGGAGAAAACGCTCATAAATGCTCCAAACCATGTTCTTATGTAAAGAAGAAGTCGGGAAACGACAGCGGGAACTCCCAGTAGAGACATGTGAGATCCCTAATACCTCTTGTCGTCTCTTCATCTATGACCTGCGAACAAGACATAAATACCTAGTAGACACCGGCGCGGACATCTCAGTCATCCCTAGGAACATGACCTTTGAGAAAGGCAACTTGACCTCCGACAACTGCCCTTCCACATTATATGGGGCAAATGGGAAGCCAATAAGAATGTACGGCACGAGAACAGTCGAACTCTACTTCGGCCTACGCCGCACAATGAAGTGGCGCTTTATCGTAGCCGATGTGTCCAAACCCATCATTGGCGCAGACTTTCTTCACCACTACAACTTGACAGTCAACTTGAGACGAGCCAAACTTGAAGACCAGTCTACTGGATTGAAAATTAGAGGATCTACCTACAAAGGACCAGCATCAGGCATCGCCACAATTTCGTCTTCTCAAAAGTATCTTGACATTTTGAAGAAATACCCTACGTTGACAAGGCCTACCATGCAGACACCGAATGCAATCAAACATTCTGTGACTCATTGCATAGAAACTAAAGGCCCTCCAGTATCTGAACAGGCACAACAAACATAATCCACGACACGCAGTATGAATCATGTCGCCGTTTTCACCCACAGGAACATCACGCTACGACAACTAGTCTAGCTAACTCTGCCTCTGTTCAACTAGAACAAGCAGCCAAACTGGTTTCGCGGCAGCAACTAGCCCCGCACACAAACTTCACCATTGCTAACCGCAACTCGCGGCAATGCTGAATACATCATAATTCTCTGCTTCTGTTCAACCAGAACAGGCAGAGAGCCTTGCCTCTGTTCAACCAGAACAGGCAGCCAAACCAGTTCCGCGGCAGCAACTAGCCCCGCAAACTAATTCCACCATTGCTAACCGCACCAAGCGGCAATGCTGGATACAGCATAATTTTTTGGTTCTGCACGTAACAACGTATTGTCATTTGGAGACACCAGAAAAAAACAAACCCTGCACCTACGGCTTGACTACTTCCTGAGCAATCAACATCACACAACTCCTGCAAACATGTCCAAAACCATTGCCTGTAACACCGATAACCAAAATCTCAACGCGTCTACATAGACCGACTCAAGCCCGCTTTCGTTCCGGTTGAAGAAAATGTCACTACACACCCACCAGTTCCCGTACGCCGATAACCAAGACCACATCCACAACTGGTCACAAGATCACAACTCGTTCAGGTCGGCATGTACATTCCCCAAAGAGACTTGGGATGGAATAACGCACAAAAAGATATTTTTATTTGACATTTTTCTCATTCATAACTCATGATAGAAATTAAATTATAAATTTCGCATAGCTTTGTATTGCAAACCATATTCATAAAGTACACTTTTCTTTAAAATACTGCGAATAACACAATATTTAAATGCACAGATTTTTTTTTTTTATGGAAATCTTACCTATAATATTGTAAATTGTCAATCAACATAATCTAAAACTTAGATCATTATTGTGTATTCACAAGTGTGAAACGCCTTCAATACGATGAAACAATTCATCATTTAACTGCATAACTCATGCATTTTAAATCCTACCTGTAATATTGTAAATTGTCAATTAACATAATCTAAAACTTAGATCATTACAGTGTATTCACAAGTGTGAAACACCTTCAACATGATGAAACAATTCATCATTTAACTGCATAACTCATGCATTTTAAAAAAACATTACATATTAAGCATGTTATTACAATTTTAAATCACTCCTAATTAGATGAAAACTTTTCATCATTCAACTGCATACTTTGTGCACTTCAAAGGTACTACAAACACCACTGTGTTTTTACAATTCTTAAAAAATGTTATAATTAAAAACGTTATAATAAAAAATGTAAAATTCACATCATTCAAATGCATTTATGCATTACTACAAGTATTACAGCATTATTGTAATAATAATTGTAATCAACCTTCCAAACAATCAATTAAAATCATCATATTATATAATATTATGTACCAAGGTACACACTATCTACTCTACAAACTATGTACATAGTAGGTAACTCTTTACCACATGATAAACATTGTTATTCATGCATTTTGTCTTTTAACCACGCTTCTCTGGATGTACACGGCACTTTTATACATCTAGTGAATCATGTGGTTGAAATCATTTATTTTTAAATATACTTTTCTCTTTCATGTTTATACACTTACAAGTTAAAGCCACTTTGTCTTACGTACGTAAAAGAACATGGTTATTCGACTCACATCAACAAAAAACACACTTTTACGTACTGAAGACAATGTGCAGCCTCTTTGACTTAAAAATCATCATTTTTCGCTACAGAATAGCATAAACCCTTATTATTTATAATTTTATTATGAACGCCTAACTAGGGCTCCAAAAAATATAATACTTTTAGGAAGAAAACTCTACCATATCTACTTATGTATCAATTTAAATATTTCTTACACTAGATATAGCTTATTGTTAAACATACCTGCTACTATAGTTTTCTTTTTCAATATAACTTATAAAAAATACAGCATTCTGCTATATACAACCTACCTTCGAAATGTTTCTCAAGTAAATTACAACTTTTGACCATACATTTGCGAATATTTTTTTTTTAAACATGTATAATGTTATTTTAAGGTTACTTTAAGTCATAGTCTTAAATATTATCTTTTATACAATCGATGTACAATGATTTTACAACCAGCGCTTCTAATTGCGCACGACTGGTAAAACAATTCTACTAGCTCTGAACATAGTTCATTGAGGCAACAACATTCAATGTTCATGCATTAATTGAAAAACAATCAACTGGAATCATTTCTCAAATTCCATGTACCACTACAATCAGCTGGAATCATATCTCTAATTCCAGGTACCACTACAATCAGCTGGAATCATATCTCAAATTCCATGTACCACGCTATATCATGTACACCAATGCTCCGAACGCCTAGTTCGTCGATGCGTTTACCACGGTAAATAAAGTAAAGAGCTCATAGAGCTTGACAAGTTTAAAAAAAAACATTATTTAAAACTAACTTGTAAATACTCACATCAGAATTAACTGATTTCAACACCAAATAAAATGGTTATAGTATACAATAGTGTAGTAATTCTCAACATTACGTGTCATGGTTACACATTAATTTTATGATTTCATGTATTAGAATTAAGATTTTCAGCTTAAAAAATTTCTTTTTGTTTAAACCTTTAATACCTTCCAATGTGTTCTTGAAAGTATAACAACAGTCTACTTCATTAACTGATCATTCTACTCTGCTCGAGTAACGTAACCCTTATAATTTTTCGAACACATTGGAGGCTATTCTTGTTTTGACTGAAGGTGCCTCAGTCAGAATAAGATTAGTACCAGTAATATAATCTCCTTTAACGATTTTCCATTGTTCACATTATCGTTAGCACTGGAGGGGAGGCTATGGAAATGCGATTAAGTACTGACAATCATTATTTAAATCTATAACCAAACCGCGTTATGGCCACATTGGTCACGTGACCAATGTAGTTCTCCCAACTTCCGTCGGAGAGCGCAACCATTCCAGCTACTGAACTCGGCCCGACAACACGATCGGGATAATTTAATTTCATTTCCATTCTTCTCCCGCGATCACAAAATCTGTAAATACTTTTAACCTTTTCCACGCGATCGTAACAACAGTTGATACGGCAAAAGCCATGCCTCACACGCGCCCGTATCAGCCCTTGTTACGCTAACTTCGACTGCCGATATAACAGCGCTACTATGTCACAGTATTTTTTCCCGCTTGCTAGGATATTCGTGTAACTATCACGATGCTGACATATTCAGGCATATTTCGAAAGTAAAATTTTTTTTCATAAAAAACATCTATAATCAAGTGAATGTGTCCTCGTGCCTCGTGGTACTTGAAATATGACATATACATACCGCGTATGGGTATTGAAAAAACGGAGTAGATCAACGCGGGTAAAAAGTTAACAAAGACAGAATAAATTATTAAACGTAGAGAACTCTTTCACTCATACAAAATACACGCAATCCTCTTCCTTGGAGACCAAGTAAGTATTCCGCCGACAGCGAACAAAGACTCTCTACACAACTAAAGCCATTTCAAGCAACGTTTCAATTCCGAATGGTTGTCTTACACCAGGGTGATTCTGAGAGTAACTTCCATTCTGGAACGTGCCGCAAATATACCTTTTATTATTTTTAAATCATTAAATTTGGAAATAGCTCAAATCAGTCAAATAAATTTTACTTGCGCACGCCGGGATTTGAAACCGCAACCTCTGGATCACTAGTCGGGAGCCTTACCGCTCAGCCACTGAAGACGTCGTTCGGTGTTTAGTATCAATTTTACCAATATGTTAGTATTTGTTTAAATTCCTGTTGTATTTTAACCTTTTCCACGCGATCGTAACAACAGTTGATACGGCAAAAGCCATGCCTCACACGCGCCCGTATCAGCCCTTGTTACGCTAACTCCGACTGCCGATATAACAGCGCTTCTATGTCACAGTATTTTTTCCCGCTCGCTAGGATATTCGTGTAACTATCACGATGCTGACATATTCAGGCATATTTCGAAAGTAAAAATTTTTTTCGTAAAAAACATCTATAATCAAGTGAATGTGTCCTCGTGCCTCGTGGTACTTGAAATATGACATATACATTCCGCGTATGGGTATTAAAAAAACGGAGTAGATCAACGCGGGTAAAAAGTTAAAATGTTTATATATGTTTATATATTAATTTCAATCTTCCTATAAAATTAACCTAGTAAAATACCCTCCAACACAGATGAACTCCTAGCGTGCAAGACATTATACTTTCAGTTGCACAAAACAAACGAGTTTGGTTGGGATAAAATAAAAAAAATGTGTTAAATAAGGTGTAAACAAATACTAAATCAGCATTTTGTACATACTATGAGGCGTTGGAGATAAAATAATTGGTACTTTATATTGCCCACCTGACAGACATCAATTTCATCTTCCAGCATCACAAGAATATCCGTGTACTTTGCAGTGAATTCGCTTTTGATCAATGGCCTATCAAGAACAGATCCAACAATATCAATTAGCTGTAAACATAAAAAACAATGCATTAGTCACGCAAATCAGAAAATATATTGGTTATATACGCAAAAATACTTGGACTAACCTTAAAAATAGACTCCAAGTTGGCACAATTGTCAAAAGATTCACACAGAATAGTGGCCAGCTTTGTATCAAGGATTATAATCTCATCCTGAAAGCCTTGGAAGTCCCCCATGAAGGTGTCATCGTCAGGATCCAGCACATCGTAGGTCTTGGAGGCGAAGGCAGTGAACAGCAAGCTGAACTCCTGAGAGACTCCTGCTATCCTGGCACTCAGAACACGACCCTTGAGTCCTCCAATCTCTATCTTTTCCAATTTGGTGAATTCGAGGACCGTGTGAAAAAATAACTGAAATCAAAAAGACATGATTTGAGATGTTTTACGGCCAAAAGTATTATTATTGAGATTAATTTTTGGGTTATTATGCTGTGTAAAACTTCCTCTTTCTTTAGCCAATGTTTCGAATAGTGTTACAGGGTCCATCATAGGGCAGATTGTGGTGAAGCATGTGTTAATGTATGGAGAAGTTATACTGTATTGCAAGCCTTAATATATGGACACCGATTTAAAATCTCCATTGGACGTGATTAAAATGACATAGATAACTGTAAATAGTTGGAATAACTAGAAATGGTAGACAGAAAAAGTAGTGTACATTTCATGATGTCAGAGCTCACTTCGGACATCAGGAAAATTAATGTTAAGCTTTTTTGTTCATATTTTTTAACCACTAGAGCGCGAGGTGCCCACAAAGTGGGGTAGATGGCTTTCACACTTGTTTATACCTGCGTCTACGTTTCAAAATTAATTAGAATATATTTGAACATTCCCGCGGCCCAAATGAATTGCAAGCTGAGATAATGCTTACACCGATAATCAATAGATGGCGGTGAAATGTTTCCAATGAAATTAGCAACAATAAAAATTATGTAAACAGTTAGATTTATTTTTTTCATGATGTTTATTTTAGGCAAATTCTGTTATGTGTGTTATACAGTGAGTTTTTTTATTTAATTTTCTGCTTATTTAAAGTTATTTCAAAGTCCTGGAATTAAAAATTCGGAAAAGCATGTGTTTTATCATTGTAGTCCATTAAGTCATAGGTGTAATAATCGTAACGTGTGCAGTCTTCAACAGAGTGATTCATATATTCTACGATAATTTTTAATATTTTAGAAAAAATTAAACGGTTTTCGTGAATTTTGTAAGTTTTTATAATTTTCTACATAAAAATAGAAATATTATTATGTGTATTTCATTTTAAATCTTGTTTCTAATTCTATTATGAACAAAAAAACATGTTCATAAATAAATATGCTGTAATAAGTGCAAAATTAAATGATTTCTGTCAACAATCAAGCAAATTTCACGCTTATGTGAATTTAATGATTTTTTTTTTAATATGAAACCTAAAAACTTAAGATAAATGATGAAATATAGGTAAATTAATTAGCTGTAAACAACAGTTAACAGTTTATCTGTTTCATATCAATATTCAGAGGTATGATTGTTTTAATGAGCGCGTGCAAATTCAAAACCAAACGTACGAAAATTTCCAGCGCTCAATGTATTTTTTTTGTAAATGTCTTGGCACTCCAGTGGTTGAAAGGAGAAAAAAAATACAACACAGTTTAACACACTCAACTTTGTTGGCGGCCAAGAAAATCTCTACATATTTTTAAATCCATACATTTTTTGTATCCACAAAAGAGTGTCCAGCTACAATTATTGAAATTCTCATTCACCTGAATAGTGGTTAATCTATCCAAAAACTTATTCAATCTCTCAAAAACAGAGTTCGGATGAAAGGTCCACAGTACAGGTTCACTTTCCTTGAAATACGAGGCAAGGTTTTCTTTGTGAGAATCAAACACTGAACGAAATTTCTTCAAAATTGTCAGTGTCAAATTAATCCTTTGTTTGGCCTCATCAATGTCACTGTGGAAGAGGGTTGTGGGGTCCAGAAATCTCTTTCCCTGCATAGAAACAAAAATCGTGAAAATCAAAGTGAAAAACATTAATTGAGTTTGACTGTTAGGAAAATAATCTTATGTTTTATCTTGTTGTCTTACTAATATACACCTCTTGAATTCCATTCTTAATATGTTTGTAGTAATCTATTCTACTTCCCACAAATATCCTTTACCTGTACCTTTTTATTGTACAACTTTTCACATCAAAACTTAATGGCTACAGATATTAGTTATTTCGGAAAATGTTGTTTTGCCTGAAATCAGTTGCCAATTGAAATAAATTTTGTGGTTGAAACAATGTATGTACTCGTATGTGCATAAGAAGAATATTAATATACAGCTCATGAGACATATTATGTAAAGAAGATGTGTTATGATGCAACTGTTGGAAGTGAAAAACACTAATATAAAATGTAAAAAGGATAAAGAAACTCAATTCATCAATGGTGCCCATTCTACATCTTGAGAGAGAGATGGTTCAGATAGAAGGCAAGTTGTGGAACTATGAGACACAGCCGAATACCCACTGACAACCTTGCTGAAATTAATTAAGGGAATAAGGTAAAACATGAGAAAAAGCACAATGGCCCTGTGGCCCAAATACTTACGGGAACTGCGCAGATTAATCAATTATAAAAATAACTTTTTTTTTACATTGATTCCACACAGGAGGCCTTGGAGTAAAAAATTTTGCCTCAGGGCCTATGTCATCTAAGGAAGGAGAGGAAGTTCTGGGAAGAAAAGGGGTATGAGGGGTGGGTAGGAATCTGGGGGTCAATGTGTCCAGGAGTGACAGATGTATGAATCCATCCCTTCCACTGCGGTACAAGGTGATGGATCGAGATAGTCCGGCTGGAGAGATAAAAAGGTCTCCCTCAACTAGTGGGTGTGTAGGTGGGCAAATACATGTGCCAGACCTATACCCGTGAACCCGAGCACTCCTGCTTAGTCACCGAATGTAGCTAACCACTTGGGGTGACCTATGGCAGGGGTCTTGGTTATCCAATAAATGGTTCCCGGATCGGTGGCACCCATAATCGTCTCTCAAATTTAACCTATATTAATGATAGGTTAAATTGTGATCATCCTTATTAAGTCTTTGGATCACTTTCTGATCTTGTTGGCTCATTCTCTTCCGTTTGCCTCTGGCTCATTTGATCAGAGAAATCATTCTGAATTTGTAGAAAATCATCATTCTTTTGCGAGGTTATATTTAGCTAAAATAGATAAATACGAAGTTTGATTCGTTACCTGATGAATAAGCAGATTCCCAAGCTCCTTCAGTATGACCATCAGTTTGGAGGAGTGGCAATAATACTTGGATTCTGCCCAAACGATGCACAGAATGTGAAACATCGGCCTGAATACAGGAATCAGCTCAGAAAACTCAACTTCTTCCAAGTTCTGGAAATGCTTGGCCAGACCCTTCAGATGCATGTTAATATCCCTGGCTTCTGTGAGGGCTGTAAACATAATATTGAACAAATTACAAAAATAATATTGAACAGTAGTGGAAAGATAATATTTTAAGAGAGAAGTTAAACTTTCTTAGGTGGTACATCTCTAAAACTTTGGACCCTGAAAATATCAATAACTACACAAACTTTAAAGAGATTTTTTTAGATTTTGAAGGATCCAAATGACTAAAGAAAAGAATTAACCCGGCGTCAGTACAGTTAAAATATGTAACAACAATAGTAGGGTTGGGTCTAGGAGATCCGAATTAAAAACTGGCTTTGATGTCAATATTTAAAAGAAATTTAGTAACATATTGCAATAATTTGATCAAAAACTATTTTGTTTACGAGATTTTGGGTAAAATAAAACAACTTCATATAAAACAATCTTTTAATGACATTTTTATAAAAGTATAGTAAAATTTTAACAAAATAGACAACCTCTGTCTTAAAGTTATAAAATTTAAATAAAACATAATTTTTATTCTCAAAATGTGAACCAATATCATATATATGAATTAGATCTATAGTAGGACTACGAATAATATACTCTATATATTCCACCAAAATGTGGAGTATATATATAATACACTCCACCTTTTGTCAAAATGTATTTATCTCAGATTTTTTTTGTCGCCGGTAGATGTATCAATACTGTCATCATGATGCAAGCTTGACATAAGTAAAACCACTTTATTTTTTTTTTGAATATATGAAACGATCGTGATATCTTTCTGAAAACCAAAAGTCGACGAGTTTATTTCTTTTACCCTTGTTTTCATAATTTTTTCAGGTATTTGTCTTTTATTTTTGCGAACAGTGCCTACAGATGTCAGTTTGTGTTCTTGAAGCAAGTGGTTTACTAATTCATAGCTGGTGAACCAATTGTCGAATGTAACGTTTAGTTATTAATTGGCGCGAAATTACGACACGAAATGTATGGTTGGGTCATATTTACCTTTTTCGGGTATAGCTACGTCTATCCACCGTCGCGGCCGTTACAACACTGAACAGCGATAGCCAGCGGGGAGGGGAGATTTTTAGCTCCAGCTACTGAGAAGTGTGGCAACGTCGCACAAAAATTCTAAGAAATAAGCTAATTTTAAAATGGCGCGGGTCAAATTGACCCAACTGTACTGACGCCAGGTTAAGATCATGGTTCAGAGAATAAATTGCAATTTCAATATCAAAATAGGTAGCAATCTGGATTTTTTTTTTCTTCTTTATCATTGCTTTGATGGTTACAATTTATGGATTTTTCGAGCACCATGCTAGGCACTTGCCCGTTTAATGGTGGTTGATTTTACATTAATGCACAAAAATTTTGTAAAATCAGCAATAATATAAGGGAATATAACGTCATAAAAGAACATAAAATAACATAGTATTAAAAAATATAAAAGCTGGAGCGACTAAGATCAAAATATGGACCGCTTTTATTTTTCTGCGATTGACAGCAGTCCAAAATTGGACCACATTTTTTTTATCACAGTTTACGATTTTATAATATTTTTTTTACAAATCCTACGAATGTGTGATAATCAACAAAAGATAGGTGCATTCATTGACTATACAGAACTATAATCAGCTTGTAGGTCTCCATATTAAAATTCGGAGGTATGATTTTTTTAATGTTTGTGGAAAATATTCAAAATGATCACCAAAAAATCACGAGCAATCAGAGGAAAAAGTTTTAAATCGCGCTGTCGCTCGAGTGGTTATAGAATGAAAATGAGTATAAAATAATATAAAAGAGTATAAAAGAGATAAAAGAATACAAAAGAATACACAATAAAAAATAAGATAAAACCATGAAAAAAAAACTTTTATATTTGCTTTCTGTAACTAACGTTTCCCTGCAGGGGTAGACAGATAGGATAGACCGCCTAATAACTCGGTCTTGGCACACACTACTTGCTTCATTCACATTCATAGATCCGCTCATACATATTCTTCTATTATTCTGACTTTGACATGGCCCGACTCAAGTATTTGGATTACTTGATAGTACAGTGTCTACCTCAGGCGTCCCCGACTTCTACCATTCATATTTGCATCATAAATTTCCCTTACACTCCTTTCTTTGTTCATTAGCTGTACATGCCCAAACCATCTAAGCTTCCCTTTATTAATCTTACTCAGTATACATTCTTACATCCACTCTGCCTTTTTTGATAATTTCCATATTTTTCACATCTCGCATAGTTTTACAACGATTCACATGCCTCAGGGATCTCATTTCTACAGCATTCTGTCTGCTTTAAAGTATCAGACTTGTATATTGGGTAATTAATAGTTTACATCGGGACGTAGATAATAATGATCAATTAGTAAATATATTTGAATGTTTTACCAGCTACAATATTCCTGAAGAGATTTCTGAAGCAAGGAAAATACGCAGAATCTGTAACTTCTAATATTACAGCCATACATCTGACTCGTTCACTTCTCAGTTGATCGTAAATGTAGTTCAAGTTCTTGAGACGAGATTTCCAGAACTCCATTTCTAGAAAAAAAAAATTGAAGAAATGTATTAATAATTCTTTCTTAATTAACACTTTCTTTTTTTTACATTACATTTACATACAGGAGGCACTGAAGAAAATAATTCCCTTCAGGGCCTATATTATCTTTAGGGATGCTGTGTGGAGGGTCATTTTAGAAAAAGGAAGGAGAGGAAGTTCTGGGAGGGAAAAAGTAGGTGTGTCCAGGAGTAACCGACGTATGAATCCAACCCTCCCACTGTGAGGCAAGGCAATGTTCCGAGAGAGTCCTGATAGAGAGGTCAAGACGTCTCCCTCAACCAGTCTCTCCCAATCCGGTCTGCCACGCAGTTGGGCAGAAGCATCCGCCGCCAAGACCTGGACAAGATCATCCCATGAACAAAACTTTACTGTAAGCAATAAATTAAAGTGCACATAATGAGTTAGAACATTTGGATATCTCCAATGACTAAATAAACTACCCTAAGAGAGGACTTGACATACCAATAAAACATTCTGTCCAAACGGTTATACAAAAATAGCAGCCAATATGGAACCAATATTTATTACTTATCATATAAGTAACTGAATAATAACCATTTCAAGGTAACATCATTTTTGTATAACCGTTTAAACAGAATGTTCGGTTTGTATTTGGATCGGTGTGCCAAGCCCTTCTTCAAGGTATTTTATTAGTCATTAATGGATATCTCAAACTTCATCACTGTACATGCCATACTTTGTTGCATACATGTTATTGCTTTACGTTATAACTATTATTATACATATAATTATATTAAAATTTATTGTAGGAACCTTACAAATTGGCATAAAACAGCAATATGTCTTTTGGTCTCCTTTTTATGCTGTCCACATTTGTTACATCGAATCTGTACAACATCGCTTCCTACGAGGAATTGCTTGGAGGTTAGGACTTGAAAGAGGAGAATACTCGTATGATGAAATTAAACAAACTTTAAACATTTCCTCTTTAGAAAAATGTAGAAAGGACTCTGATCTAATATGCATTTTCAAAATTATCAACAGTATTACTGACACACCTGCTTTGTTACAACTCATCCAGTTCAACATTCCTTCCCGTAGACTCCGAAATAATGAATTGCTGTTCCTCAATCAACATTCTACTAATTTATGGATATCATTCTCCTTTATCCAGAATGTCGAGACTTGTCAACGCAAATCAAAGTATTGAATTTTTGGTGTAAGCCTAAATGACTTTCGGCAGTCATTACGCAATGTGGTTTTTTTAAAGTTTTTTTTTAAAGTCTTTTTAAATTCATCTTCAAGCTACTTATAGTTATCTTCTCTATGTACTATTATATTATATGTATTTTGTCAATGCTCTTCATCAATATGTAATCTCCTTTCATTGTGATCTCTCTTTTTTTTCTACTTATTCGTGTTATTGTTATATTGTTAATTGGACTATTTGTCCGTAAATAAATAAATAAATATACCGGTAAAGTTAGTCGTAAACTGAAGTTGAAACTAGTTTTATGAAAGCGTAGCACGTTTTCCTCATAATAAAGTGATAAAATACATTACCATTGTATTAATAACTATCAGCATTATTAGGTATAAAGCTAATGAAAAATAAAGAAACGATCGAAACGATGTTTTAATCGATTTGACAGAGCTGACATTTTATATTGTCAATTATAATTTATAATGTTGCAAAGTTTTCACGGGAAGACGGGAAGTCCAAAAATATTCGAATGATATTATTCTTTTGGTAGGTACCTACCCGGGTTACATATTTATTTTTTTTAAATTCTCACTACAATAACAAAAATAGTAACACATCTTTGATAGTAAAGCATTATTTTGGTTTTGTTATTTTTTGTGGCAATACGAACTCCACTGAAAATATTACGTTTCAAAATAGAATACTTAGTTTTAACCACGTTTATTGTTTAAAAAACCAACATGTTTCGTAAGCAATACTTACATCATCAGGGTTTACTCAAAACTAGTTACAACAATAGACATAGACTTAATATAAAAAATACGAGTGTGCTTTTGACCACACGACTGAAGTAAAACTTCAACAACTTATATCTCCCTCTCAACTTCCGTTCGCCTCACCCGATCACACTTTTCGTAACGCTCTCGTCACGCATTCACCAGCTTACTCCCCAAGTGAAGCGTGCGTAAGAAATTTTACTTCAAAAAATATGATGACTTTACAGTATCTGTACGTGAAAAGGTTAGTTATAGCATTTTGTGAACACCTCACTGGGAGAATCTATGCTGAGGTGTTCGCATGTTTAGGATTAAATGCTAAACTATCGACTTAAGTAAAAAACAGTATTCTCCCTATTATTGTCAAGAAGGGCACTGTGGGTCGACCAATGGCAACAGTTTCGTACACATAAATGTAAGGTTAGTGGCAGTTAAAGCTGTTGTGAATATTTATATAATGATACAATTCGAGTGTGCAAGAAACACCGCTCTAGGATAATACCTAGAAAGGTACCCGAGGTATGCCTATCTGCAACCAATGGACTTATTTAAAATTCCAAGAACTTAGCCGCCCGCCGGATAACAAATGAAAAGGTATTAAATCGCTCCCCAACAGCGAACCAAAATGTTAGATTTCGGTCGAAGTCAAGTCAGTTGTGGGGGTTGGGTTTACATCTCACCGGTGGTAGTCTTGGCCTTCGCCTCCTCCGGTAGCAAAGGTACAGTTCACTTGTCTACCCAGCTCGGGACACTGCAGGAAGAAGCTCCTATCAGCCCGGCAGGACCTGCCGAGGGTCTAACCGAGAGCCCTTCGCCTCCTGCTCTCCGACGCTGTGATCCAGCCAAGGCCACTGCCGTAGGAGTCACCACCAGAGAGCAGTCGAGCGCCTCTGCCCTCCTGCTGACTATCATCTTGCCGCCGGGGATCGTACGACAAGCGGGAGCCAAGCCGCATGTCCATCCGATTAGTGTTGGGTAGGACACGATATCAGGATGAGTTTGTATGAGGTACTCAAATATTGAAATGAGGTGTCGAGGTGTCCCACCTCATTTGAGGTGAGGTGCTACAAAATATTTTCGCTTACGGGGGGGGGGGATGTGGCTGGTTTTTTTCCTTCAGCTTGATTTTCTTGGTTCAGAGGTGTTGGTTTTCTAATAAATACTGGGGTGGCGGTACCCATACCCGCCTCCCGTGTCTGTTATTTTTGTGATATGAAAAATGCATAATTTTTTTTTTGGAGCAGTTGGTACTGTTGTGCGGTATTCACTTATCAATACATAATTTACAATAAAAAATATTTTGAATAAAAACAAAAAAAAAATAAGCAGTTGGGACTCTTGTGCTCATAAATTATTGTTATGTGTATTCACAAAACAATAATTTACAATAAAAAAATATTTCAAAAAAAAATTTTTTTGAGCAGTTGGGACTTTTGTGCTCCTAAATTATTGTTGTGTATTCACATAACAATAATTTACAATAAAAAAATATTTAAAAAAAAAAAAATTTTGGAGCAGTTGGTACTCTTGTGCGGTATTCACTTAACAATAATTTAGAATAAAAAAATAAAAAATAAAAATTTCGGAGCAGTTGGGACGCTTCTGCGGTATTCACAATATATGAATTGGCTTACCCTATCACCACCTCACGGTTCTAATACAAAAATAATGTCATAGAATATAAAAACACTTCACGCCTCACCACCTCACACATTTGTCCCAAACTATGCGTGACATGACATGTAGTTTAATACATCAACCACCTCACACCTCACCTCATATTTGTCCCATACGTGACAACGTGACATGACATGTAGTCCAATACACCAACCACCTCACACCTCACCTCATATTGGTCCCGTACATGACATGAATGTAGTCCAACAAAACAAACCACCTCACACCTCATATTTGCCCCTCCTTCATATTTGTCTCCCCTTCATATTTGTAGTAATACAAAGAAAAAGAGTTGGTACAAATACATATTGTGAGGTGGGGGGACATTTTACGTGTTTGTATGGGACATTTGAGGTGCCTCTTGAATGAGGTACTCAACACTACATCCGATACCAAAATTCCTCCTACTCGAAACCCCATCTGCTCCTAGGCTTTCAACCCTAACACCGAGACGATTGGTAATCTCCCCACTAATCTCCCCACGTGTACGAGTAGATTACCGGTGGAAGTAGTTTGAGAATATATTATGTATAAATAAACCTAACAACTGTGAGAAGAGTGTGAATTTATATTGTGAAGAATAAAAAACTCAACCATTAACCAAGTTACCTGAAATCCTATCACCCCAATTATCCAGGGTGTCTGGGGGTAAAGTGCACAAACTTCGAGAAGTGGTAGATTAACGGTAGAAGTAAAAAAGATTATAACTTTTCTCGAAATTCCAACATTTTTTTCCCTTCGAATTCAAAACACGTTCGAATTTCGAAAAAGTTACGTATCTGTTTTACCTACTTGTACTATCATGTAGATTCAACTCCTTGTGCGCTTTACCCTCGGACATCCTGTTTACCTATTATTGTACGTAGATTTTATAAATCGTTATTTAAAAATGAATAAAACATCATCACATTAAAACGCAGTGTTTGGTTGATACGATTGAGTGTTTTGATGCTGACGTCACCAGTCACGGAACTCGGTCCACAAATCAATATTAATTTCATTGTGGTTTTAAATAGATAAGTACTAAGCCAATGACACTCGGATGTTGTTTGGATTTAAAAGATATTATCATTGTTGTTGTTTACATTGTTGACGGAAATGAAACATATTTTGGTAAATATTTCCCTATCGAGTCCACGCTCAAAACACGCTTTAAAAAATTAAAACAAATTGTACTAGGTAGATTACAGTTAATTAGTAACCGGAATAAGTAAATTAATAATAAGTAAATTAGTAACCGGAATTGAAAAATATTGTATTTTAATGGTTATTTTGTTATCTTTAAAAACGCGAAATGTCATTTCTCAAGGAACGCGTTGTTAATTACGATGGCAAACGTCTCGCGTGATTTTTCGTGTTTATGGAACCGAACAAAATAATGATTAATACGCATTGTTTATCATTTCCGAAGATTGCAATTCGTACTTATTAATGTTTAACTGACAGAAAGTTATTTTTTCTTTTAAAAATGCGTATTTCATCGTCGTTATTAACATGGCGGTCCTTGAAAAATGACATTTCGCGTTTTTTTAATTAAAAAAAACATTAAAACGCAATATTTTTCAATTCCGGTTACTGAATTATTTATTACTAACCATTATCTCTACCTACTATAATTTGTTTTACTTTTTTAAAAACTAACTAACTAACCATCACGCCGTTTCACCGCAAGGGTAGGCAGAGAGGACGGACCGCCAAACATCCCGGTCTTGGCACACATTCCTTGCCTCGTTTACATTCATACAACGTCTCATACATTCCCTTCTATTATTCTGACTCTTGACATGGCCCGACTCAAGTATCTGGTTCACTTGGTCGTGCCATGTCTTTCTTGGGCGTCCTCGACTTCTTCTACCATTCACATTTGCGTCATATATTTTCCTTACACTCCTTTCCTCGTTCATTCGCTCTACATGCCCAAACCATCGGAGCGTTCCTTTCTTGATCTTACTCATTACGCTTACATCAGCCTTGCATTCTTTGCGGATTTCCACATTTCAGTGTGTGTGTTTTAAGCGTGGATTCGATAGGGATATATTTACCCATATTTTTATACCCTCAATAATTAAAACCCGGACGGAAAATTACAGAAATCGGTAACATTGGAGGACATTCAGATCAGATAATCTTCTCATAGTTTATATGGAGATGGCTATTTTATTCTATGATAGGAGTATATTGTATAGTAGGTACCTACCTACTGACTGTAAGTGCAGAATTTCGTGGAGTAAAAGCTTCTAAGTAAGAACATCATCTTATTATAAAATATTATACTTGTGTAAAAGTCGAATTTTTCCACAAAAAATCATTGTAATAAATACCTACGGTACGGTACGTTTCAGGCTGTGGGGGGGTTATGATTATGTCATATTTGACATTTTCTTAACAATAATATCGAAAGTAAGTATTTGCGAATTGGTTTTAGTATTACGAGATTTTAATATACTGCAAATTATTACGGTCGTCATGACAGTGTATTATAAATACCAGGATGTTGTTTAGACATAATACGGTGCACTTTTTCGTATTAATGTAGGTTTTGAAATACTGATAAATTGTTCATCAGATGTGCTCATATTAGTCCGGTCAATATAAACATTTCAAATAGAAAAAATCGCACAGCGCTGAAATTTGGTAGAGACCTTAGGTACACTATTAAAAATAAAATACAAAAATCCCCATCGATACCATGTGTGCTAAAAAAGTTATTCAAGGTCAAAGGTCAACATTTTCGGTTTTTTGATTGAAAAAAATAAAATGGTAGGTATGTATTCGAATTCCTTATTTTGGTTTCGTGTGCACAGTGAACATTTTGCCACCATTTATATTTTAAAATAAAAGGTAATTGTTCGGAACAAACGTCAACGGTTAATACGCACTTTTTTTTGATAAAACTTTTAGATTCTTCTTAATTTCCATAAAAGACAACTATTTGCATTGGGGGAGGTTGAAAATGTTACATTTTTAATTTTATTTACGTAAATTGAAAATTTGCTTTCACACTGTCAAATCACTCTGTTTGCAGTTCGGAACAAACGTCAACGGGTTAATACGCACTTTTTTTTGATAAAACTTTTAGATTCTTCTTAATTTCCATAAAAGACAACTATTTGCATTGGGGGAGGTTGAAAATGTTACATTTTTAATTTTATTTACGTAAATTGAAAATTTGCTTTCACACTGTCAAATCACTCTGTTTGCAGTTCGGAACAAACGTCAACGGGTTAATACGCACTTTTTTTGATAAAACTTTTAAAATTAAGATAATATACACAAGCCCGCTACACAAACCCTGCGTAGCCAAACAAACCATTCAAAAACGTAGGCTGTTTTTTAAAGTAAAGATAACATACACAATCCCGTTACATAATCGTTGACGTTTGTTCCGAATATTTACCAAATAAAATAACAGATAGGAAAAATGTGATAATGACTGGGGAAACTTGAGAAAACGAAAATTCGAAACCAAAATCAATAACATAGATAAGTATTAACATATTTATTACAATAAAAGACAAGGTTCCTAGAACGTTTAAATATATGTGAGCAAGTGTGAAAATGCAGTGTTTTTCAAATAATGAATTACACGTAGGTAATAATAATGTAACATTTTTGCTTTAATTAACATTTCCATATCGGAACTACCTACTACTTAATTTTTTTCCGTAATAAAATTGGTAATTCTTTGAACAACCTCCAAAAAAGATTAAAAAAGTATGTTTCTAACGTTATTTTATTTAATAAATCAAAACCAAAGTTGTCTTTGTAATCATAAGATTTGTATGTATTTTGTATTAATATTTTTTTTAATTTCAAATATGGAATTACACAGTTTATCCTAATAAACGTCATCATCTCAGTAACAATTCTTTCTTACCATGCATTAAATTGCAAGTATGTGATTAACTACTAATCAGGGCCGGATCTACGAAATCTAGCGCCCTGTGCAGTAGGTACCGATGGCGCCCCCCCCCCCCTACATTTTTATTTTGATTAAAAATTCGTTTACCCCAATTTTTTTTTTTAATTTAAATTTTTTTTTTTACACTAATTTATCAAATAAAATCAAGACATATAAAGGGTGTAACCCTATCTAAAGTTTTCGAATAAATAAGCCATGATCTATGTAATTCTTCTCCATTAGGCATTTTCTTGTAATAATACTTAGTATTAAATTTACGCTTGTTCGTAATAGGAAAATCAAAACCTTTCAATTGTACAGGGCCTTCCTGAACTAATAAACTAATGGAATTTTGAGATAACTTTGGCCAGCATCCGGGATCTTTCAATTCAAGCTCTGAAAACAGAATTAAATTTAAACTGCTATCAGTAACGTTATTTTTATCTTCTATTAATTCGACCGGAGGAATTTGTGCGATAGATGTTTAGATGTGCTCGGGACCATTGTAACGTCATTGCGCGGGACATCATTTTTTATCGGTGCTGGAGAAATTGGAATTAAAAAATTCCCAATGGAAACGAGTTTTTTTATGTCATTATGCTCTTTAACCTGTGAAAGGCCAGGAACGTGCCCGCACGCGAAACTCGAATTTCAAAAAAGAATATTAATTCAAATAATTTGGATGCGATTTAAATTTTTTTGTATAAAGAAACTGTACCAAAGAAAAGCTCAGAATAGCTTCCTCCATTCTTGTTCTTAAGGTAATTTAAAAAAGGTAAGGTAAAAAACCCTGGCCTTTGACAGGTTAATTCTAAGTTTTATATTCTGCGAGCCTGAAAGTTTTTTTTAATTATTGTTCTATTCATTATAATCCACAATCCACAACCTCTAATAACCAATAGAAATGTAGTTATAAATTAAAAAATCTAAAAATATAACCTCAAATTTGTACCTTGCATTTCCATTTCCCCTGTGTTCTGTGTTGAGCGAACAAACACGAACGTATCTATGGTATCAACGGCTTACGAAAGACGCTTACACTGATTATTACTGACTGTAAAATAACAAATCTAATAGAAATTAATTATAGGTACATTTAAGGAACTTCAACTGTCAAAACAATGATGAAACTGTTAACAAGTTGCAACCTTGCAAACCGTGCGATGTTTATGCTAATGGAATTTTGAATTTACTGAAGATTTCATAAGAAAATGGTCTTTAACCACATTCTCCTAGAGACTTAAATCGTGCAAAAGCACTTTGAAAGGCGCCGTCGGTTTGTTTGTTCTCTTGAATAAAAGTACGGCGCTGTGATTGGTTAATGAATTTGGATCGCACTCATTCGTCGTAAAAGACAGTAAAAGAAATATGGAAAAGTAGATCTTACGTTTAAACTAAATATATGGAATTTGTAAAAAAATTCTGTAACTGACTATAAATTCGTAAATCGTTGAATTTCGTTGAATTAAAACCAGATGCGTGCGCACTCTGTATCTTTGGAAAGTGTTGCTAGAGCGTAATAATTATTTCGTACTATGGGTAATTTTTAAACGATTCAGGGAATATTATAACAAACTTTTAATACAATATTTATTTTCTCACGGCGCCCCTTCGGAGTTGGCGCCAGGTTTTTTGCACATTTTTGAACGTATGGCAGATCCGGCGCTGCTACTAATGTATTGCTGTTTTTATATTGCTCAACTTTTTCATGATATTTAAAAAATATATAAATATATGAACTAAATAAAATGGCAAACACAGATATCAATGCACTAAAATTATGGTTTGATAAAAACCTGTTGACTTTAAATTCTAAAAAAACCTATTATTTACCATTTTCCATTAAAAAACAAGAAACACCTAAAGAATTAAACATAATAATCCACTCTGTGACAAATACAGAAAACCACAAATGCAATATATTATGCACAAACATAGAAAGCAAGACCGATATTAAGTACCTGGGCATAATAATAGACCAGCGTTTAAAATGGTCCCCATACATAAATATTCTGAACAACAGAATAAGGAAACTAACATATATTATATATTTAGATGCTTGAAAGATATTTTAAACGAAAAATTACTTGAACAACATACTTCGCTTTCTCTGTCAATCAATTATACAATACGGCATTATAGGATGGGGCGGTACATATACAAATCAAACACAAACAATTTACGTATCACAAAAACTAATAATAAAAACAATTAAAAAAAAAACCCTACTCATATTCATCAGAACTGTTATTCAAACAATTTAAGGTCCGAAAATTAAGTGCGTTATACTTTTATCACGCAACATTACAAATTTATAAAGATAATATTCAAAATAAAGTTGCACCCTTCAAAAATAACACAAATCTTAGACAGACATCAATACTTCCTATTCCAAAATGTAAAAAACAATAGGACAGTTAAATCATAAATATCTCGGAGTTAAATTTTTTAATTCACTACCTGAAAAAATCAGAAACATGAACAGTAACATAAAAAAATTTAAAACTCAGCTTAAAACTTATACTGAAAATTTGAACTGAATAAAAAATAATAAATTGAACCAATATAATAACACCCCCCATACACACAAGCCCTGCTTATTTATAGGGGTACATCAAATACATGTATTATGTAATTAATTATTGTAAAAAATATATTATAATTTATGTATCTTGTTGTAAATAAATAAATAAATAAAAAAAAAAATATATATATATATATTTTCCTATTCCACATCACAATGGTGGTAGGTATGTTATATGTGTATTTGTGTATGTTATTGCTACGCTAATGCGTTTTTGATTATTTAATTTGTGGTTGTAACTAATCAGTGGAACTAATATCCTGCTGACAAGCTACTTGCAGTAGCTTAGCTGGTAATAAATTCCATTTGTATGTAATTTTTGTACAATTAAAAAAATAATTTAAAAAAACATTATTTAGGCAGGCAGTTACATAATGTTTAAAAAATGCGGATAAGATAGTCCAAAAAACCACGATGATTTCACATAAAAAAATTACTGCAGATTTCTGTAAACCTGTGCTACTTTATTTACCTGCCACTGGTGTAGGGTTAGCCCCATTATTGAAAGCGTGCGAAGAGTCCTCCTGCATGACATCATTGATCTGCGTGGCCCACTTGATGATGACCCCCTCGATGGCGCTCTTGAGGTACAGGTCCACCTCCTCGCCGCGGAGGATGCCCTTCTCCATCTCGTGGACCCTTTCCACCCCCACGGGCATTGGCAAAACGGTCTGGCCGTTGACCTGGCCTTTTACCTAGAAAATAATTGAAATATTAGTGGATATCTGGACCATAGATCATTGTGACTAGTTCATATCAATTTTACTCCGTCTTAAAGTTTATTTTAAACGTTAAACCGCAATATTTAGCAAGTAAACAATAGTGCTTCCTGTTTGTGGCATCATAGTCTAACATATTCAAATAATATCTAGGTGTTTTACTGTCGCACTTATTTTAATTCAGAATAAACACTATTCTATTATAATAACGTCGTGTGGGTAGTCATTATAAATCATTTACAATGCACTGCCGCGTATGCCCTGAAGTTATTCTATCGGATGAGTCGATATTTGTGTGTTCAGTGTGTAAAGGCACCTACCATCTAGCCTGTGGAGGAATAACGGAAAGCACTTTCCGTCGACTCACTCAGGAACGTCGAGAACAACAGAAGTGTAAGCAGTGTAAAAGGGACACACGGTCGACCGCCGTCAGCGATAACACATCTTTGGAACCGCCCAAAAAAACAACGGCCACTAAGGACCAAGCAGCTCCATCATCACCTTCGTCCCCCGCTATTCTCGAAGATATCCAGAATTTAGTCATGACCAAAACGAACAGCCTGGATAAAAAACAGAACGACATCATGGACCAAAACAACAAGATACTGGAAAGCATACAATTCATGAACGCACAATATGAAGACTTTATGGCCAGAATCCGTGACGTCGAGCACCGTAATGATGAGCTTACAGCGAAGAATACTGCACTGGAAGCTAGAATCGTAATACTGGAGAATAGTCTTGATTCCCAAGAGCGGGCCTTAAAGTCTTGCAATGTAGAAATAAGAGGCATCCCCGACATCAAGGACGAAACACTAAAAGACGTGGTCTTCAACATCTTCAAAACAACAGGATCTCCCTTAGAAACTAAGGATATCGATGCTGTTTATCGTCTTCAAAAAAATAACAATAATCAGAAGCAACCCAGGACAATTGTTCTTAAACTAAAATCGAACATGGCTAGAAATCAACTGCTAGCTGATGTGAAATCTTTCAACAAGAATAAACCCAATACCGAAGATAAACTCAACACGTTAAATATCGGTCTCGCCGGCCCACGGTTGCCGATCTATGTATCTGAGCAGTTAACATTTCGGGCGAAACAAATTTGGTACAAAACTCGCCAATTTGCTAGAGCGAGACAATTTCAATTTGCATGGATCCAACAGGGACGTATATACCTGCGGAGGGAGACAGGTTCAGGCGCAATTCTTATATCCGATGAAAGCAAGCTGGCTTCCCTATGATTATCTCAAACACAATATACCTTCTGCCGACAACGTTTACAAGATGAAGATTCTATTATTACTATTACTACTTCTACTACTTAGTACTACTGCCGACAACGGTTACAAGATGAAGGTTCTATTATTATTATTGCTACTACTACTACTACTTATTACTACTGCTAACAATGATTACAAGATGAAGGTACTATTGTTATTATTACTACTACTACTTATTACTACTGCCGACAACGATTACAAGATAAAGGTTCCTGCAGACAACGATTACAAGATGAAGTTTACTGCCGACAAAGATTACAAGATGAAGGTTCTATTATTACTATTGCTACTACTACTACTTACTACTACTTCAGACAACGACTACAAGTTGAAGGTTCTTTTATTATTATTGCTATTATTATCCTGCGATTATCCCCATACAATCATTCGAATCAAATATACCTACTCACGAGAAATGGATCATAATCGTATAGTAGTGAAATTTCCATTGCATCACATCTCACCTGAATAATCATGATTCAATTACCTCCTGATATTTACAATGACACAGATGTAACGTGCAACATGTATGTGATTGACGATCTCAACAAATTAAATAATTTCAGTTGGAAGTCTTATAATTTAAAGATTATCCATCAGAATATCAGAAGTATGTCAAACCTTGATGATTTTCTGATATTTCTAGATCAATTCAATCATACTTTTGATGTTTTAATTTTATCAGAGTGTTGGATCAATAAAAACTACACCTCTAAAATAATACAAACTTACACGGAATATCACTCAATTAAAAATATAAATAAATCTAGCGGGATTGTTGTCTACATCAAAGACGGTATACAAGCACAAGTCGAAGAAATTATATTATCACAAGGTAACTGCCTCAGAATTGTTCTGAATAATAATTTATGTATTTTTGCTATTTATAGATCACCTTCTTTCCAGAGCATAGATTCTTTTTTGAATTCACTCCAAACAATTATTAGCAATTCCAATAAATTTGAACGTCAAATCATTATAGGAGACCTTAATATTAGCACCTTATCTCCATTTCACAACCAATTCAACGACTACATATGCCTGCTCACAGAAAACGGATTCATTTTGACAATCAATACACCAACTCGAGAACAGGGCACGAACAAATCCTGTTTGGATCACATCAACGTAAAAAATATTAACTTCACTGACTCATTCGTTATCCACACGTCAATTTCCGACCACTATACGACAGCCCTGTGCTTTAAAGATAAACCGCCCCCCCCTGCTAAAATCAAGTACGTCCCTCGATTAAATTTTAATAATTTAATTGAGGACTTGCATTTAGAAAACTGGCAAAAAGTATTTGATCAAATTGACACTGACATTGCGATGAAAGAATTCATTTGTATTCTACATACATATATATCTAAACATACAAGTAACAAACACATATCGAACAGCCAGTTTAAACTTACGCCCTGGATCTCTCCCGGCCTTTTAAAATCGATTCACAAAAGAAACCAACTTCACAAAAGGGCCAAAAAGTTTCCAGATAATATTTTAGTACAAACTCACTACAAGAAATATAGGAACTTATGCAAAAAGATTATTAAATATACAAAGGAAAATTATTTTAAAACGTTCATTTACGAAAATTCTTATTCTCCAAAACGTATGTGGGAAGCATTTCGAAATATTAGTAAAACAAAAATAAACAGGTCTTCCGAAATTAAATCGTTAGATATCGGTAACGTAAACTCCTCTAATCCTAAAAATATGGCGAATTTTGCTAATAAATACTTCACATCGGTGGGAACCACACTTGCCAAAAAAATTCTCGATAAATGCAATAAAACAGAAATCGAACTTGCCAAGTTGGTCACCTCTAGCCTCGTCCATAAAATAGACAATATACAAACATCGACGAATGAAGTCTTGGAAATAATTGACGACCTAAAGCCATCTAACGCTTGTGGACCAGACAAAGTCTCGACTAATCTGCTTAAAGTAACTAAGTCATTCATAGCATCTCCGATAGCGTTCATTTCCAATCTAAGTCTCAAATCAGGAATATTCCCTAACCATCTAAAACATTCAGTTGTTGTATTACTACACAAAAATGCAGATAAATCTGCGATTCAAAATTACCGGCCGATATCTTTGGTCAATTCAGTCTCAAAAATTATAGAGAAAATTGTCAAAAATCGTCTTAGCTTTTATCTTGAAGATAATAACATTCTTTCTGAGAGACAATATGGCTTCCGTCCGGGTTTAGGTACTGAAAATGCCATTGGCAATCTGACTAAAGTAATTTCTAATAACATCGATCGAGGAATCAAAAGCATCGCGATCTTCCTGGATCTGGCTAAAGCTTTTGATACCATCTCGCACAAAATCCTTTTGAAAAAATTACAGCTAATCGGTATACAGGGGCAGTTACTTAAATGGTTAGGAAGCTATCTGGAAAATCGGAGCCAAAGAGTTATTATTAGTGGTACTCTAAGCGATCCAGCCAACATCGTATTTGGTGTACCACAAGGAAGTACTTTAGGACCGATATTGTTTAATATCTATATCAATGACCTTTGCAACAGCAACCTTGCCGATCATATCATCACTTTTGCTGACGATACGGTCTTAATATTTGAGGGCAAAAACTGGTATGAAGCGCACAGAAAAGCAGAAATTGGAATAAACAATGTCAAACATTGGCTAGACTATAATCTTCTTACTCTTAACACGGATAAGACAAAATTTATACGTTTTAGTGCAACACAAGCGGGTCAACCCAAGGTTATACTAAATATTACTATTCACATTTGCAATGAACCGAACTCTTGTACTTGCAATAACCTAGAATGCGTGGATAGTTTAAAATATCTAGGGATCACCATAGATAAATATCTGAGATGGGACGAACACATTAACGCAACGGCCTCAAAAGTCAGAAAACTTACACATCTTTTTATAACCATCAGAAATATTCTCTCTGTTAAAGATATGAAATCAATATACTATGCTATGTGTAATTCTTTACTCGAATATGCATCCCTAGGATGGGGTGGATGTGCCAAAACAATATTAGACCCCCTGGCTAAAGCTCAGAAATCAATACTAAGAGTCATCCTTAAAAAACCATTCAGGTACCCCAGTGATGCATTATTCACGGAATTAAAAGTACTTGATGTTAGACAATTGTATATTAGAAAGATTATATTACATGTGCAAAAACAACGTCAACACTTCCCGTCCATTGACCATCTTCACGACACTCGACTTTCAAGGAACAATCCAATAGTCCCAATAAAAATCACGACGTCCCTCGGCCAACGGCAATTTTCGTACTTAGGACCTAAATTATTTAATATCATTCCTAATGATTGGAAAACTAAAAGTGCAAATGTTTTGCGCAAATTGATCAACGACTGGCTCCTTGATTTAGGGAGGATCAAAAGCGAAGATATGTTGACCAATAGTTAGTCTCATCATATAAAATAAAACAAAATTAAAAATATATAAGAAAATAAAAAAAAACAAAAAAAAAAAAAACACTCACTCATAGTTCCATTCATTACAAAAACACGTACTTACCATTGCAGAACACAATTGTCTATTCTTTTATCAATACCCTTCCCATTTTTTTCTACATTCAATTCCAGCGGAGATCTTTCTTTTCATTATACAAAATTACGTAAATTATAATTTATACATAATACGTACAAAATTATACAAAATTACGTACTATGCGTAATATTACAAAAACACGTACTTATCACTTCAGAACATAATTGTCAACTATTTTATCAATACCCTTCCCATTGTTCTACATTCATCTCCTGCGGTGATCTTTCTTTTTATTATTACCATCTGGATTTTACTTACTTTACCTGTTTTATTTTATATTAAGTGCTCTAAGGGAAAATATCTTAGTAGGATGAAAAAATGACGCAAGGAAAGGGAAATAAATACAATTGGTTATCAACCCCTTTCTCATGTCACTATTTATACATTAATTTAAGACATATTTATATACAAATTGTTTTTATTCATTTGCTGCATCCTTTTCGAGTCTCATTCTTTTTGAGTTTCTTTACCCGCTCGTAAAGTTGAGGGATACGTCACTCACGTTAATTATACTTATTTTTTGTAATCATGTTTAAACATCCACTTTAATTATAATATGGATTTTGTCATCACACTTGAAGCTGGTCTCGATTCTCAATTTTTGCTAGCGATTCACATGTCCAAACATTTATCTATTGTTAAACAAGCATTCGATACTAAATCTGTACTTTAAGACATTGTTTTTTTCTCTTCGCTTATTCTTTTTTTTATGAGTTCAAAATTGTAGTTATTAACTAAAGCTTCTACGAGGAATTTAATCGTAACACTTGTTTCATTCAATAAATAATATGTATATAATTTATCAATGTAATATGAAATTATGATATGAACTAAATTTGTCAATTTGACTGGCCTAAAACAGGATCCATTCCTAGTTGGCTAGTCAAAGTTTCCACATATGTTTCATTGTATAATTTTATGCGAAATAAATATTATTATTATTATTATTATTATTATTTATATCGAAAATATGCAAATTTGGTGGTAATTTTCTATCTACTGCAACTATTGGGCGTTTTTATTATTGCCGTCACGATCCACCATTACAGTACCGTAACGACACAAAAAAGCATAAAATGTAACGTCTTTTATCCTAGTAATGCTGCAGCCTTTTCTGACACATTAAATAATGGTGAAACAAAAGATGAGTCACAATGGACGCGTGTCTGTTTCCTCCAAAGGAAAAAAGTAGTACTTTAGAGGAAACAGACACGCGTCCATTGTGACTCATCTTTTGTTTCACCATTATTCAATCACTATTCACCATCCAAAGGAAAAAAGTAGTACTTTAGAGGAAACAGATGTATCTCAGCGACGGCGACGGGATGGCATTCATTTTCTTTATACTTGTGCGGATGATTTTTATTTTATTTATTTTGATACAATATTTTACATTTCAAGTCCAATCCAGTAATATTGGCCTCATTAGGTGGCTTACCTGTGCTGAGGCCCCCATTTTATAATATAAGAATTTATGCCTAATACATTGTGAAAAAGATATGTATAACGTTGGTGATGAAAAAACACTTATAATTAAGATAAATTTAAACTAAAAATAATGATTAAAAATTCAAATAAAATTTTAAAAATAAAATTTAGTGAAAATCGGCATATATTATGATTTGTGTGTTTGTGAGTGTTGCGTGTTTTATATTGGTTTTGTGTGTTGCGTGTACCTACATGTTTTTTTCGTTGTAAAATTTTGGTAATATTGTCTTTTTTGTTCTTTAATCCATTTTTTTTAATTTGTGTCTGAAATGATTTTTGTTTTCCTCAATTTTTGTTTCAAGTGAAAGACTGTTGAATGCTTTTATGGCATGGTATTTATGGTGTCTTTGTCCAAAAGTAGTGTTTACCGTCGGTGTTTTTATGTTTTCTTTGTACGCTTGTCTAACCGGTCTGTTAGTGATATTTTGTGTTTGCTGGAGTTGTTTTTTTTAGTTAAAAATGTAGTTTAGTAGTGTTTTAACATATTATATTTAGAGTATATGTGGTACGTCACAACTTTTGAACATTTGGTCTGTATCGGTCAGTCTATTTTTTTCAAGTATTACCTTTAAGGTCGTTTTTTCTACTTGATCGATAGCTGCGTTTGTTGCTCCTCCCCAAGCAACTATTCCATATTCTATTATTGATTTACAAAGTGAAAAATATATTGTATTAATTTGTTTTATTTTATATATGTTCTGACCGGTCAGTGGTTGAGTGGGCATAGCGCTTGGGTCCCACCCCAGCGTCGCGTCGTGTGTTCGATTCCTCGGCTGGCTAAGTCCTCCATCACAACACAAGTAGCATTTTCGGCTTTCTGTGGTGGTAGTAGGAGATTTTCAAACATTGTTGGGTTATTCGTTACCCGGGAATGTCATCTCCCCCCCCTGAATGGTATCTCCCCCCCCCCTCCACAAACACTTCTTCAAGGGTACTTTTGGGGAACTGGCTAAGGGACGCGGGCGTTTGGGCACGTTGCGACCAGGCCGCTCGCCCGCTCATTCTCGCCGGGACTGCCCCGTGATAGTGGGACAAACTGCCCCCAATATCTTTCTTTTTATATATTTTCTTTGGTTTTAATCATACTTACACCTGTAAATATTTTTCTTTTTATTTATTATTTTACTCAACTAGATGCTGAACCAACAGGCGAACTATTTTTATCTTTTTAATTACTGCAAATGTAAGTATGCATACATTTTACTTTTTTTACTAACAATCATGCATGCAGGGACATTGGAGGGTCTAGATTCGTTTCAAAATAAATGTAGCTTCCTTTTTACAAAAAATTAGAGTCCTGACGTGTGCGGCTAAGGAGGTTAAACAATCAGTTTCCTCACACAGCCGTGGGAAAGTGGTGGGTCCCCTCCAATACCCGGGAATGTTTGTCTTTCTTTTCAAGTTAAAAAAAAAAAAAAATTAGGAAAATGTGTATTGTTTTGGGGAGTTTATTTGTGATTTGTTTGATATGATGTATCCATCTAAGATTATGATCAATTACGATTCTTAGGTACTTTATTTGTTTTGTTTTTTCTAGAGAACGGCAATCGCGTATCGTGTTCGTGAATCGCAGATGTATGATAATATAATGATTGTATGTTTCCTTTAGGGGGGTGCAGACATACGTTCACCGTTTGTCTCATTATGGACTATTGTTATTTGGTGTGTAAGAAAGAGCTGCAGCATTATATGTTTAAGAATAAAAGCAAAACCAGAAGCGCATTGACGTTTGACGTTTTTGAATTTTTGGAATCCACTCAACGTCAATATTACCCTTGTAACTATATTCCAAACTTTCATAATTATCGTCACGGCTAGTAGTATTGTAAGGATTCGTCACGGTGCGGTATGTGAGACAGATGCAAGAAAAAGATAACTTTTTTTCTTTTGGAGGAAACAGACCTACCTTATGTACGTTGTGTATCTCATCTTTTGAAAGAGCTGCAGCATATTGTGATATAATATATAATACTAGCTTTTTCCCGCGGCTTCGCTCGCATGGTATAAGGGGATTCCCATCAACCCCCTTCCCCCCACCCCCTACCCCTCCCCACACCCTCCTCCATCCTTCTCCTTTCCCCTTCCTTCCCTCCCCCTCTCCCACCCCTCTCTCCATCCCCTAACCCCCTCCCCCCCACCCTCCTCCCCCTCGCCTTTCCCCCTCCACCAACACCCTCCAAACACCCCCTCCCCCCCTCTCCACTCCATCCTCAAACCTCTCGCATTCCACACATTCATTCCCGATACATTCAGTTTTCATAATGCCAGAACTCAACGGTAATTTTATACAAAATAACGAACAAAAAAAGAGAATAATCCAATTTGGTGCAGTCGTTCGGGTTTATGCGTATATATACATTTCAGTGATTCATTTTTAGAAATAGTTATTAAATACGACGCCAAATCACTCTTTTTAGGGTGAATTGCCTAGTTAAAAAAAAACATAGTTTCGAAGGCGACAATTGGTTTGCTTTTTTTCTGACGTTTGCAATAAATCGATTTTGTTAGGGGCAGAAAACGTATGATAAATAATTTCATAACGCCAGAGCTTACCAATATATATACAGCCTATAGTACTCGCAAATAATGTAGCTTTCTATTAGTGAAAGAATTTTTAAAATCCATTCAGTCGTTTTTGCGTGAAAAAGTAACAAACATACATCCAGACATCCATACATCTATACAAACTTTCGCATTTATAATATTAGTAGGATGGGATGTTTTTTGGATACGTTTTTAGATTTTCACGGCCAAAAGTTTTTGTTTTCACATCTGTCGGATCTGTCGGATCTGTTGAATCTGCCTTGATGATGGACACTGCAGCGCTGTCCGAAACGTTTGCTAAAGAAGGACGTAGCCCAACACGGCTTAACACCCCAACAACAAATAACGAAAATATGTTTTTTGCCTTAATTGTGCCGTCACATTACCGTAATCATAGATCGTGATGGTAATAATAAAAGCGCTCACTGAATGATACTTTTCTCTACAACACAACAGGCAGCCTACGGGCAATACGTGCATGGATTGTAATGCGGGTTCCATATTTGTGATTCGTATTCTATCGAGCTGCGGACATCAGCAAATTAGTAATCTATGATAGTTACTCAGTAATATACCTGATAAACTGTGCTCTTCAAGCTGTGCACATGCTTCTTGATGTCCTGCGCTACCACCGCCGGCCACGAAGCGTGGTTGAGGGGGTTTGACAGGAGGGGCACGAAGATCTCATCCACCAGGGCCGCCAGCTGGTCTATCGTCTTGGGAGCCAGGTCACCTGTTTAAATATTGATGATGTAGATAAATTACTTTTTTTGCCAGCTATAGTTTGCTTATTGCGGGATTAATATTTGAGCCCTTTCCCGGAAGAATGTTGCTCCAACAATATTCTTTTTCCGAGAAAAATTGAAAAAACGAAACCAGTTATGTTTCATAACATTTTATATTTAAAATACAAAAAAACATACAATTCTTAAGAGTTTGAAATGAAAATTCATCTGGAAAGGCAATTAAATTAAAGTTTATTACTAGAATTTACGCTGAATTTGTGGAATAATGTTGTATACAAAAATTTGGCACAAAACTTTATTCCACGAAACGTTTTTTTTTTACTCTTCGTATCTTTCATTAAGCAACATACTCTTCTGACGTAAATGTCATTGATATTTTTGAGCTTAAAAAGCAAAAATACTTTATTGATAATATGAAAACATTTACGTTCTAGATATTGTCTTGGGATCAACATACAACATTATTCCAAAAACTGTTTCAACGGGTAAAAAGAGGGCTTCCTATAATTTTTTTGGAAAATTTTTACTTTCCTGCATTCTTCAGCTTCTTGGCTTTAAAGAATTTCTAGTTGAAGCCATAAGATGTTCGTTTACTCTATTTATTCCCATAAATTAAACCATGCGCCGTGATTTCGATAAATCGCATTATACAACATTCTTCCACAAACCAAACTTTAAAAGACTGCCACAGGCCTTAAAAAATTCATTACTATGATCCCTACCTTAAAAGATGTATGTTAACATGCCCAACTTTATTTCATCAATAACTCAACAATGATTGTTTTGTGAGATACCACATTATTCCGGGCAAGGGCTCATTTATTGTAGGAATCTCAACTCCTGAACAATACCGATTAATTTATTCCATGGAAGGTGGGTATGAATAGGAAATGTGATGTACAATAGAAAAATGGGGACAGGCTGACACCCAATTGACGGGTTGAGGATGACATTTTCATTGGGTTCTTAAATATTTCGAAATTTTGGGTTACCAGAGAATTCAAAAATTTTTACACCTAGCACCTACAAATACAGAGAAAATTAAAAAAAATGCATTCATCGCCATGAAATTTATATGCGAATGTTGTATATAAAATAATATAAATTCATAAAATTAAAATACATATATACATAATTTAAAAATTATAGTTACATTCTGTAATTTTAATTATGCAATTAATATTGTTCTCCAAACTATAAAAAGATGAAAGAATCTCATCCTTGCGATCTCTCGAAAGAAACCACTCCTTTGTTCCGAATGCAATTATTAATGTTGTCCAAAATGACCTTGAAAGAATCACATCCTTGCGATTCTTTCAAGGACAGAAAAAATCATTCCTTTGTTCGAAATGCAATTGTTAATGTTCTCAAAAGTTGTCTTGATAGAGTTTCATTCTTGTGATATCTTGAACGAAACCATTCATTTTTAAGAATATTATGAACTAAATACGCAATTTGGCTGTCCTGAAATGGGAAACTTTCCCTGTTGGACAGACAAAGCATCATTTTGTAATGTATTGAATTGTAATATATATATAAATAAATAAAAGTGACAACATTTTATTTCTAATTCTACCATCATAATACGTGTTAAAATTTTGCTTGTACAAAGAAGGACTCAGTTAATTTAGGATTAAACCCGCGACACCTGATTGGTAGCCCGAGTTTCTTCAAACAGAGCAACTACATAATGTCGTAGACATAACCGGATGAATGTCGTGTTTAGTAAGGAATAACCTTTGCGAAATCTAGGTCTGTTGAGATTAATGGGACTTCTTTGTTCTACATTGTAGGTACTGTTATAATTACCTTTACTTGTCACATTAAAATTCTTAACATGAACAATTTAGAACTTTAGAAGTACAAGTAAATAGGTACCCGGCTGCAAATATTCTGATAAGAACACTTACCACATGTCTGGGGATTATTGTACCTTTTTTAGAAAATTCCTATTTTTCGAGACATATTTTTTCGTTTTAACCGAAAAGTTAAAAAAACGACAGAAAATTCCAGGACGTTTTTTCTTACCACAAAAGTAAAATTTGAATTTGGCTTTTCGGCCAAGTAAAAACATTGTCAGCCAGGAACTTTTCAATCTGGCAAATCGTATGTTTCGGGGAAAACACCACGGCTCATTTTGGTGTCAACATTTCAGCGACTAACTTAAAATTTCAGAAGCATAAAGGTGGAAATGAAGCTAGCAAAAAACAGATAATTAATAATTATCCTGTTTTTTTACATTAACTTTAGACATGAGGCCCTGGAGAAAATAATTCCGACAGGGCCTCTCATCTTTGGAGATGTTGTGAGGAGGGTTTTTATAGGGAAATGAAGGAAAGGAAGTTCTGGGAAGAAAAAAGGTATGAGGGATGGGCAAGAATCTGGGGATCAATGTATCCAGGAGTTACGGACGTGCGAATCCATCCTTCCCATTGCGGTGCAAAGCGATGAGTGTAGAGAGTCCGGCTGGAGAGATCAAAATCAGTCTCTCCCGATCCGGCCTGCCACGGAGTTGATGGTCAGACGCGTGCGCCGCCAAGACCCAGACAACCTCACCCCATGAACCCCGGCACCCCTGCTAAGTCACCAATCATAGCAGGGGTGACCTGTGGCATAGGTGTTGGTTATCCAATAAATAGTTCCTACAACATGGATCTCTTCTAGACTAACGTTCATTCCTTCCTCTCCTCAAAAAGGCCCTCCACACTAGCTTGTGTCGCCAAACGCCTGGGGTCTCAAAAGTTTCGTATGATCTGTAGCTATTCGAAAACGTACAAAAAATTTAAATTTTTGTTCACTAATAGCTCGCTAAAATGGCAGGAAATTTTGAAAAAAATGGATTTCGTGATTTGAAAAAAAAAATTAAACAAAGGGTCCATATTTTATATTTTGTAGCAAACTTTATTTTTATTCCATAACTGCAGTACCTACAAAGAACCTAAAAATTTTTTTTTTTTAAACATGTGATGTGTTTTTAAAAATACAAAAGGGGAAAATAACACTTTTTTCTGTATAAAATCAGTATTCTAGTTGAATAACTTGTATTCATAAACTTGATTTTTTTTCATTTTGTCAGCTATACGCCGTTTTTAATAACAAACCAACATTAAAAGCTTAAATTAATGAAAAAAAAATTAATTATACGTAATTTAAAAAAAAATGTTTTATTTTCTGATATTCATTGCATTTTAGCCGTTTTTAAAAAATAAATTTAAATGCAGTTCTCATTTTCTTTGTAAGACGCAACTTTTGAGATCCCGGGCGTTTCTGAATTCAAAAGTTGAAATAATTGACACACCCTACTCCACACAGCACAATAAGGAACTCCAATTTTTTTTTTAAATTTAAAAATAAAAAATGACCTTCTAACTTAAATAACTGTACATTTATTTTTATTTTTAGAGTTAGTTTTAACAGTTAAAATAATTCTCAAAGTTTTAATTTTTCAAGATCCCCCGAAAACCACCGTATGTATGGTGAATTGTGTGACGTCATCAATCACCAAAAGTTTATTTTTATTTTGAATATGTGTTTTCATTTTGTATAACAGTTGTATGGAAGACGCTATGGAACTATTCAATAAGTAATTATGTGGAATTACGTATTTATTACATTACCATATTTTTTAATATTATTGCGGGAGAGTTGTCTAAAAATTGTTTGAAATTATTGTCTTTTTAGCTTCACGAATCGAAATCAAAATTACGGAAACCGAAGAATCGGTAGACAACTGATAAAATACGGCGCCGGATCAGCTGTTCGATTTCAGCCATTTTGGAATTCGTAGTTCGAAGGATTGCCTTGGAAGTATCATTACGATTTTTTGTACGGTTAAAGTTGTTGAATATTTTAAATAATAGAGATGAACTAATAGAGATGCCTCTATTTTTGAAACTGAATTATTAAGGCTTAAATGTTTCAACAAACACAACAACTAAATCTCTATAAACAGTATGCAAATAAACGAATAACATGAAATGTTGTTAATACCGATGGCTTGTGTCATACATTTCAAAACAATTACTGGAAAATTACGATGAGAAGTGACGTCAGCCCTAAACATTCAATAATACCAATTTGACAATACGTTTAAAAAAAAAATTAAAAATTGACTTTTCAATAATTTTTTAAAACTCTACGTTTAAAATTATTTCATAAATCTTATATATTCAGAATCAGCGTTTATTGGTCTATAACTCGCTTAACATTTCATGCTCGCATAGAAAAGATCTGTAAATCAGGCTCAAAGATGTTGGGTTTTGTCATACACAATTCAAAGGAATTGACCAACTTTATAAGGCTGCTTTACTTCTTGGTGCGTAGCATTCTCGAGAGTGGATCTCGGATATGGGGGCCATAGGACATCGTCTATGTACAAATGGTCGAGAAAATACAAAAGAAATTGATACGATATATGAGAGAGATAGGTTTTTACCCATGGCTGTTTTATCAGCATTTACCTCGGGACTGCTGGGTATCTGCAGCCTTAGTTCCAGAAGAGATGTCGCATCACTGCTGATGGCTTATAAGCTTCTAAATGGTTTTATATCGGTACCAGATATTCTGGCTGAAATAGGATTCTATGTCCCGGATAATTTTTAGCGAATTTTCTGGTAAGTTAGTTCTGCATCTTCCCAGATGCAGAACTAACTTACCAATGGTGATGCTCCTAGGAAGACTCACTAGGTTAATTAACTGCCTCGCAGGAAATGTGGATATTTTCCTCATTTCCTACAACGATTTAAAGCGTGAAATAGCATTTACGTTTTAACTAAATGTTTTACTTTAACTGTATTTATTATGTATCTTTACTAACCGCTTTTGCAATGTATTGGTTTAATGCTGTTTTTGCAAATAAATAAACTCTATTTGATCAGGGCCGGATCTACGAAATCTGGCGCCCTGTGCAGTAGGTACCGATGGCACCTCCCCCCTATATTTTTATTTTGATTAAAAATTCGTTCACCCCAATTTTTTTATTTAATTAAATTTTTTACACTAATTTATCAAATAAAATCAAGACGTATAAAGGGTGTAACTTTTCCAAGTGACCTGGCGGTAGCTCTCACACTCGTTTTTTTTAAAGAGAGAATCGCCAGGAGTCCTATACTCTCTGAATCTATTGGGTAAACATTAAATTATGAACATAAATCTATCCAAATGCTGAAGTGATTTTTCATGTGAATTTAAATTTTGCGTTAAATGATTCCAATCACATAATCCTGAACTAGTTAACGCGCCATTCCTAGATACAGAAAATAATTTGCAACAAAAACAAAAAACCCTATCTGAAATTTTCGAATAAATAAGCCGCGATCTATGTAATTCTTCTCCATTAGGCAGTTTCTTGTATTAATACTTAGTATTAAATTTACGCTTGTTCGTAATAGGAAAATCAAAATCTTTCAATTGTACAGGATACTAATAAGAATATAACCTCAAATTTGTACCTTGCATTTCCCCTGTGTTGAGCGAACAAACACCAAATTGAGCGAACAAACACCATACAAACACGCTTACACTGACACCGTAAAATAACAAATCCAACAAATCTAATAGATATTAATTATTAACGAACTTCAAAAAATAATATGTCAAACCAATGACGAAACTGTCAACAAGTTGCAACTTGATGCTTGAACAAAGATGCTTTTTTTAATGGAATTTACTGAAGATTTCATAAGAAAATGGTCTTTAACTACCTTCTCCTAGAGACTTAAATCGTACAAAATAAAGGAGCGTACTTTGAAAGGCGCAAGTCGGTTTGTTTGATACACTAGAAGAAAAATACCGTGCTGTGATTGGTTATTGAATTTGGATCGCACCCATTCGTCGTAAAATACGGTAAAAGATTTGTGGAAAAATAGATCTTACGTTTAAACTAAATATATGGAATTTGTAAAAAAATTCTGTAACTGACTATAAATTCGTAAGCCGTTCATACCAACCTGATGCGTGCGATTCTGTTTCTTTGGAAAGTGTTGCTAGAGCGTAATAATTATTTTGTATTATGGGTAATTTTTAAACGATTCAGAGAATGTTATAACAAAATTTTAATACAATATTTATTTTCTCACGGCGCCCCTTCGGAGTTGGCGCCAGGTTTTTTGCACGTTTTTGAACGTATGGCAGATCCGGCGCTGTATTTGATCATATTTTTTACTGGAGTTCCTTATTATGTACAAAATGTGATTGAGTGCTGCAACATACAAAACATTTTTATTTTTTAACGTTTTATTGGTGATATTTCAAGTGCTTTTCGGTCGATGACCGTCCTTGGGATGCTTCCTAAATTATTAACATTAATTTCCTCTCTGAATTCTAATTGTTGATCTTGATATTTTCTTGAAGGTTTTCGTGATAAAATAATATAGTTAAATAGATATTTCCGTTTTAATTACGCCGAACTACTATCTACATAAGGGGAGCCCAACCCAAATCGTTTGGTAGGCCAAAAAAAAAATTACTGAACTGCGGAGGACCATAGGTGAGGGGGGGGGTGTCTATTGGAATTTCTACTGATTTCTTACATATCCCCCTTGAACATTTGAAGTTTTTAAGCTCTTAAAAAAAAAATGTTATTTTTGAAGATAATATCTATGCTTTCCCTACGACGAAACGCAAATTATATGAAATTCCCTCGATAGAAAAAAATCGCAAAGTATACTCCGAAAACAAATATTTTCACGTCTGTTTCAGTTATTTTACAAGTTACATGTATGAAAAAATTCACAGTATTCCTTTAAATACTGTTTTAGACAGTCTCTAAGAGATTTTTGCTCTATTTTAAACAAGTCGTGTTTTATTAAACATTTTCACAATTTTTGCATCAAATTTACCGCACTCCAACATTCTTAATTACATATCTCTCCATCTTCTTCTTTTTGAGCGGGGATACGGCGCCTTAAGCACATTTCTACAGTTATTTTACTGTTGGTTATGAAACGCAATAGTTATTACATAACAACTTTAGTCCCCTGGGACTGATTACAATGAGCCCAACATCTAGGCCAAATTCTAATTTGATTACACCGACATTTATTTCGTACATAAACTGCTGTAAATTTTAAACTCAATGTCATCCAATTTCAGGAAAATGCGTGAGGGTGTGCAAATGTGTAAGTAAATTCCACCAAAAGTTGATAGAACGCATTGTCATCGACAACGAGTCCTCTGCTGAGTAAACTAAGGATTAACATTAGAGATGAAACGGGTAGTTGTTTGACCGGATACCGGATATCCGGTGACCTGCGAGGCCGGATGGCCGGATATCCGGCGGCCGGATATTCGGCCCATTGTCTCGTTGTATGTCGTGACGAGTTTAGCGCCGCACAGGTGCGGCGAACGCGATTAGATCAATTCGGGCGGTTTCGGTTGCCATCATGAGTATTCGTGAGTGTGTGATTGAATAGCTAAAATTAAATTAGGTGTTTACTTGCTGCGTAATCTGACTGAACTGAATCATGTCATCAGTGAAAAAAGATAGCCTATTTCAGATTTTATTTTTCTAGACGATGACTTAATAACTTCGGGAAAACAAATGGAGACTCATTTTAAATATTTGTAACACGTTCTTCAGAATAAATTAAAATGAACGCGGCAGAAAGATCGAATCTCCAGGCCTGCTAGGGTGAATTCGACCATACGTTCGTACAATATACCGTGCCGCGGCGTTTATTTGTTTACACTCTTTCTTCACTTACGTGGTTAAGATTCCCACATTATTTTTCTTCTTTTCTTTGATGCGGCAAATTCGACAGTAGGTCCGTCCAACAAACGGCTTCTTTACTTACGTCGCGACGTAACGTTACGCGACGCGTCGTTAAGAGCGTTTAACCAGCCAGCGGACGAAAATCCACATTTCGTCGAAAGTTGTTCTTCCGATCGTGCAGGGCGGTTACAATGAGAAAGATTGATTATTCTCCGTACCAGCTTTTTTAAATTATAACTCAATATCCAATTTATTTCAATCCAAATTAGCTTTAATTTATACCTTCATCCAAAAATGCTGAAAGGCGTGATGATAAAACTATTAAAATGGTGTCCTTTTTGTAGTTATTTTTTGATTACAAGTATTTATCATTTTTCAATAATGTCTAAATTTAATAAGAATGTTAAAAAAATCTGAAATATATTAGTTTGTAAGTGCGCAAATAAATACACAAATGGACCAATTTTCGTCAAGAAACACATGTACGTACATATTTTTTAATGATTTTATTGAAACTAAAATTAAAATTCTAATACATAACTTTGCTAGATAATGTATTGATTTATTTTATTGCATGATTACATTATTTGAAATGGGTGTGGTATAATACAAAAACTTTTTTGAAAATTTAACAAATCTGCCAACGACCTATGGAATAATCTTATTATACTAAAAATTTAAAAAAATTCTAAAAATTTATTACATAACTATGCTAGATAAAAGAACAACCTTTCGAAATCCATTTATAAATTTTTGTGGAAAAGAGTCAATACGTCTAAAAACTTTTTTGAAAATGACGTATTTCCGGCTTTCTCTGGTAATGCCCTCTTAAGATAACGCGTCGTTATATTTTAGGGCATATTATCGTCTTCACAGTTGGTAGAGCAAAATGGCCTTATTCCAAGCTTGAAACCGGCTTATGTATACCATCGCCGAACAAGTGTGTAAAATCCAGTAAGTAAGATGGGTAGGTACGTTATAGGTACATACCGCAAAATATACCTACCTATTTAATTGTGTCATTTTGTTGTAATCTCGTAATATTACGTCGTAATTTATTGGAAATTACCACCCACTTATTTTAATAAGAATTTATAATTATCCAGTTAATTAATTAATTAAAGACGCGACCGTAAAAAATAATTTATGACGACCTCTGACAGAGTAGTAAGCCGTTTGATTCTAGGACTGTCTGGTGACCTCTGGGGTCACGGGCTCAAAACCTGGACAGGACAAACTGACTAGCAGAGATCATCGACCGCCACACAACTTTATCTTATCATACGCTCCTCGATCATATTAATTTTTTGCTAATTTTACAGTTTTTAAAATGGTAGGTGAACATTCAGTCAAATTCATGTATCGTGTGTACCAAATCTAAATCGTTTGAAATTATATAAAAAAAATATTACTGAACTTAGGTGTTAGGTGGGCCATTCGGTGGTGGGGGGTCGGGGGAGGGGGCAGTCAGCACGTGCATTAGCGTGTGTCAATTATTTCAACTTTTGAATTCAGAAACGCCCGGGGTCTCAAAAGTTGCGTTATTTTTTTAAAAATGGTTATTAGCCCGCTAAAATGCATTGAAAATCAGAAAACAAACCTAAAACCATTTTTTTTTTTTTACATTTTCAATAAAAATTTTTTTCAGTAATCTAACCTTTTAACGTTTGTTTATTATTAAAAAATGCGTATAACTGACAAAAATGAAAAAAAAATTCAACTTTATGAATACAAGTAGGTCAACAAGAATTCTGATTTTATCCAGAAAAAGTGTTATTTTCCCCTTTTATTTTTTTAACCAACACATCACATATGTTTAAAACAAAATTATTTTTTGGTTCTTTGTACTGCAGTTATGTAATGAAAAATAAGTTTGTTACAAAATATAAAATATGAACCCTGTGTTTTATTTTTTTTCCAAATCACGAAATCTATTTTTTTCGAAACTTCTGGCCATTTTAGCGGGCTAATAGTGAACAATAATTTCATTTTTTTTTACGTCTTCGAATAACTACAGATCATACGAAACTTTTGAGACCCCGGGCGTTTAAATATAAGGCCATTTGTTTTCTCTCTATGGAGAGCGACACACGCTAACGTGCATTAGGAAATATGAATAAATAGTAATAATCAAATATTGAAGAAAGGCCTACATTTACAATATTAGATAAAACCACCGTCACAATATTGTATTTCTAAGCTTTTCTTTGAAGTTCACATTATTTTTACTTTTTTTTTTTTTTACATGAGATCCACACAGGGGGCCCTGAGGAAAATAATTTCCCTCAGGGCCTATGTCATCTTTGGGGATGCTGTGTGGAGGGTTTTTTTAAGGAAAGGAAGGAGAGGAGAGTTCTGGGAAGGAAAGGGGTTTAAGGGCTGGGTAGGAATCTGGGGTTCAGTATGTCCTGGTCATCCGCCTCCAAGACCTAGACAAACCTCACCCCATGAACTCGGGCACCCCTGCTAAATAACCAAACGTAGCGAACCACTTGGGGTGACCTATGGCAGAGGTGTTGGTTATCCAATAAAGGTTCCCGGGGCGGCGGTACCCATTCCCGCCTCCCAAATTGAAATTGAATATCCAAAAATAATGCAACTATCGCCATCCTTGAAAGAGTGGATTTGGAACTACTTTAAGTAAATAATTTTCTTTAAATATAATTACTAGTAAATAAAATTCTTTTGAATAACTTAAATAAAAAGTGCTGAACTAATTTGACTTTGAATGTGTCAAAATTTAAATCGAAAAATAAGCGACATTTTTTTATATTTTTTATATGAATATCTCACAAGAGTCCCTGCCGCTCCCGACTGGAGCCAGTGAGACTATGGCATCCTCGATTGGGGTATATTGTGAGGTTGAAGGTAGTGGGAAACGGAAGGAGATGGGAAAGAGGAAGGTGGAGAAGTACCTAGCTATTCAGATCTGGTCACCAAACAAATCTAAAGCCATTTCAAGCAACGTTTCAATACTGAATGGTGGTCTTTCACCAGGGCGATACTGAGAGTATCTTCCACTCTGGAACGTGTCGCAACTACACTATATGTATATTATTTTTAATGAATTAATTGTGAAATAACACAATTTAAGCAAATAAAATTTATTTGCGCAAGCTGGGATTCGGTCCCGCGACCTTCGGATTGCGAGTCAAGAGCCTTACCCGTAGACTTGCTTAAAATATATATTTTTTCCTAAAATAATTCAACTATCGCTATCTGTGAAAGAGGAGAATTTGAATTCACCAGTGTCACCTTCAATAAAAAATGCCGAACTAATTTGGCTTTGTCAAAATTCAAATCGGAAATATCAGCAATATCCATTATTATAGTTCATTGCTCACTCAATGTATTTACTCCCATAAACAGAATTGAACGTTGAGTTATTATTGTGAAATAATCTAATATGCAAATCTACGACGCAAAAGTCAAGATGCCGTATTTTTTGCAAATGGCAGCAAATGTCGTCCTGCTTTGACCTTTGTGAAGTAAACAGATACAACAAATACAACAGATACAACAGACCCAACAGACACAACAGACACAACAGACATATCAGACATAACAGACACAACAGACACAATAGACATAACAGACATAACAGACACAACAGATACAACAGATATAACAAAATACACGTCAACAAAGACATAAATCGCAAAATTCCTTAAGAACGCGGAAATTTTTGGAAAAACGCATTTCCGGGTCGCCTAATCTCTCGTTTTGGTGATTTACACTGGCGAGAAAGATCGCCCGATTTAACCGTTCCAGACTTATGTCATCAAGCCTCAGACTCCTGAAGACCTCAAAAAGAATATCCGTCAAGAACGCGAGAATCTATCGCCGGAAGTTCTGGAAAGAGTGATGGAAAATGCCATAAATCATTATAGATATATGGTGGCTGAAAAGATGTTAAAAATAAGTTCTACTTACCAACAATGATAAATTCATTGACCCTATCCCTCGGTACCACCCCAGTCGTCTTCTTCACGAAATACACCCCCTTCGTCTTGAGGATACAAGGGAAGGAGGAACAGGGCACCAGTTGCAATGATGTGGTAAGTACCACGACCAGTGTAAGGATCGTCGGTTTGTTCATAAAGTCCGTGATGACGTTCTTGTATTCGTCCGTAGAAAGCACCCTGGACCACTTTTCTGGCTTTAGTCTCAGCGATTTGGTGACGTAGCTCCCGATGTAGTCGAATCGTGGGTCGGAATCCATTTTTGCAGAGCTCGTACTCACTTGGATTACTTATTAAACTACACGAAACGTTCTGCTTTTAAAAATACTTATTTTTTGTAAAGTGTATGTTTTATTCATGCCAAGGTGTCGTTAGGCGAACCCTGCACGTTCAATATTTATTGTGATCCGCAGATATGTACCTATTGATGGATCAGAATATGGATCACAGATGTCTAGATTACTGAATTCCGTGAGTTCACGATCCGGAATTTAGGAATATAGAAATCCTGTGATATTACGATCAGTCAATACGCTAGTCTACATGTTCAATATATATATCACGATATTTGATAAATATCTACGAATCACAATAAATATTGAACGTCTAGAGTAGCACTCCGATCCATCAAAATGGATCGTGATAAATATTGAACTTGTAGCCTATGCCTAAAGATTTGAATAAAAAAATTGGCCAATCCGGGTTTTAAAGACAATATATGAAAAACTTAACATACGTCGATATAGGTACCTATATGTCGATAGTGATAAAAATTAATATACAAATAAAATATTACTTTTTCATCTCTGGGTAATTAACGGCAAGACATTTTGTCTCCATTTTATTCGTTGTTTTTTTTAACGTTTTCACCGCCCTTGAGATGACATTATTTCTGAAATAGCAAATAATGGCAATAAATTCATCCAAACAATAATTATTTGCTTCCTACTTATTTTTCTTTCTTGTTTAATTTTTTAAACGATATTCAGAAAGAATTTCCACCCACAGCTTGCTCTCTTCGTAAGCGCGTTACATTTAAATTAAGCTCTTCAAAAATGACAAATTAAATCAAATTGCTTCTTTGATAATTATATTGCGTGTATTTTTTTTAATGGGACCCACCACTTTCCCAACGGCGTTATAAGGAAACATATGGTTTCCTCCTTCACCGCACACGTCAAGACTCTACTTTTTTTTTGAACGAAGCTACATTTATTTGAACGACTCTAGATCCTCCAATGTCCATGCATACGGGGTTAGTAAGCAGTATGCAAGTACTTACATTAACATTATAGAAAAGATAAATAGAAGTAGCAGCCCGTGGAATAATTCTTCTGAAATAGGTAACATCAAAAAGAGATAATAGTGTTAGTAAAAGAAAAAGATAAAAAAAATATTGCGTGTATTATAAAAATTCACGAGTGAGACCTAAACTAGAAAAATATTATTTTTATAAGTTTTTACGTTGCTAGATACTTTGTTGAGTTGTTACGCCAAATTACAATTATCGAAACATTCCGAGAACACCCTTCAAATAAAACTTTCTTTGATCACTAAACATTTCACAATCCACAAGAATTAAAAAGGACATAAAAAAATCACAAGTATAAAAATTAATTTCAAAAGGTTACGAGGGTTCCCCGCAATACCGAACTTTCCAATGTCCGCTTTCCAATGAACTGACGCAAAAGAAAATCAATCTTCCACAAAATCGTGATTTTTTTTAGTCCGGGTAGGTTTGGTGACATCCACCGGTCTCTCGGTATCTCGTCCCGCGGAAAGGCTGCGTGGCAGTGGAAGGCATGTTAATAAAATGTGGAAAGGGTAGTATTTTACTATCAAAATCTAATAAACTAACCGAGGCGGGCAGCGCCGGACTGGGGATTTAAAAAAAACCCGGGAATAATGGTTGGAATGTTAAATTTTGTGAATCGATTTATTAATTAATTATATTTACGACGGATAACATTATTGACGTCGTGTTTCTATTGTCTTAGCTTTTTTTATCGTAATCATGAAGTCATTATTTTGGAGCAATGTATTCGTCAAGTTAATATTGAGGCAAAATCGGACACCAAAACGTGATGTTTGTATAGGGTCCGTATTTGTGTATTTTATATATTACCGGTCAATGACTGAGTTGGCAACGTGTCTGGGTATCACCCAGGCTTCATGAGTTTATCAGCTGGCTAAGCGACATTTTTCACTTTTCGTAGGAGATTTTCAAATATTGTCAGGTTATTCGTTACCCGGGAATGTTTACCTTTCTTATTAAAAAAACAGACATTCTTAGAGAATGGTACCTACCTACAAACTACTTACACGTTAATATATATTCTCGTAGATTACATTCCCGGAAAATACAACTATATTATATATTTATTTTTTTACATGAGCTCCACACAGGAGGCCCTGAAGAAAATAACTTCCCTCAGGGCCTATGTCATCTTTGGGGATGCTGTGGGGAGGTTTTTTTTAAGGAAAAGAAGGAGAGGAGAGTTCTGGGAGAGAAAAGGGTTTAAGGGGTGGGTAGGAATCTGGGGTTCAGTGTGTCCTGGTCATCCGCCTCCAAGACCTAGACAAACCTCACCATATGAACCCAGGCACCCCTGCTAAATCACCAAACGTAGCGAACCACTTGGGGTGACCTATGGCAGAGGTGTTGGTTATCCAATAAAGGTTCCCGAGGCGGCGGTACCCACTCCCGCCTACCAAATTGAATTGCATAATTTCTGTAATCAATGTCATGTAAATAATAACAGGTCCCAAAATACTTTCTTGTAAATTTTCAAACACCCTCCCCTTTCTCCCTTCCCACCCCCCTCCCATGATCGGGCCACACATACTACGAGACATACTTTAATACCTTAACTTCTTTTAACTGAAAATTATTTTTAAAAAATCAGTGCAATTCACACGTGGTAGAAGTGAAAACTTCAGAAAACTAAAATATACAAAAGTGGGGAGACTACGAACCACGTTTTTTTATCAATACGAAGGATGATTTTTTCAATATTTTATCGAATTCCTTTAGTAATCAACTTTTCCAATACATTTAGTAATCTTCTTAGTATTTGTATTTTTTCTCCGAATATCGCTTTCTTTTGTGTTTTCTTTTACCTGTTCATTTTGGAGTGGTTTAAAGATTGGATATTGATTTTACAAAAAATTAAAAAATATCCTTTTTTTGGATTTCGTAGGATTCGATCCTTGGTCCGCTAAATGTCTGGCCGCTGAGGTTCGTCAGGCACTTTATACCACTACACCATAATACACGATAAATCCACAGTTCCACCAAGTATTATATTGGAACCGAGTACCCGGAAATTAAATAAATATTTTATTGCTATTTCTCGTTCTCTCGCAGGCAAAATGCTTTAAGTGTATGTATTTTTCTCTCTTTTTAATGTCACCCTTGTCCCTTTCATCGAGTTTCAAATCACAACGGTGCTAACGAAGTTTTCACTTAAAAAAAAACAATTTCTTCACAACCGTCATAAAATAAGGAGTTCTTTTTTATTCTATTCCCACAATAAAAGAGGGAAATTCTCGTGGAGGGCACGAGAAAAACGACCGAGTTATTCCGGGCTATATCCTGTATGGTGAAGATCGTGTTCGTATTCGTCCCAATGATAGTAAACCTCTGATAGAAGAAGACACCAATATAACATGAATTAAAGCACAAAATCTGTTGATTTCTTAGGACAAAAGTTGTAGCTATTCAGTCAGTTCGACCCTGCAGTCAACCCAGTTTGTAAGACACGCGAGCTTTAACGTTTCGCGAGGAGAAGGTATTGCCTGGGACTGGAAAGCGGACGAAAAGTTCCACAAACCGACCTTTGTCGCTCTGCTTGCTTACTGTTGCTGCTTAATGCTATGAAAGTTTATACCGCTACTGAGTTTTAATGTCGCGTTTGGAAAATGCAGTTAAAAAAAGTTTTTGAAAATTGTCTTTGTCTGCAACACGCTAATAATTAATTATTAATGAAGGAATCTCATATCAGACAGCTATATAATGGTAAGGAAATCTATTATCATTAAAGATACTTTTAAAACTTTCTCTCGTTAACCCTTAGCGGAAGTTTTTTTTTTATTTTTATATAATTTTTTTTTATTTTTTTAAGTATTTATTTTTTTTGATTATTATTTTTTTACTATGTAGGTTTATATTTTTAAATGAGCTCCACACAGGAGGCCCTGAGGAAAATTATTTCCCTCAGGGCCTATGACATCTTTGGGGATGCTGTGTGGAGGGGAGAAGGAGAGGAGAGTTCTTGGAAGGAAAAGGGTTTAAGGGGTGGGTAGGAATCTGGGGTTCAGTATATCCTGGTTATCCGCCTCCAAGACCTAGACAAACCTCACCCCATGAACCCGGGCACCCCTTCTAAATCACCAAACGTAGCGAATCACTTGAAATTGTGGTATCCCTGTGATAACACTTACAAAATAATTATAACCTAGTGTAGCAGAGAACACATACCGAAATATCGAAGTAACTAATTACTGGTTATACTAACTATTAACTAATACTGGCAAATATTTGTCGCTGTCAAAAACTTCATAAAAAATTAGAACAACATCATATTTACTGACATTCTGTCATTCAGTTCAAAATTTCTAAGCAAAAAAGTCCAAAGTTCCACTAAGGGTTAAAAGGTAACATCTCTGCCATAGGTCACCCCAAGTGATTCGCTACGTTTGGTGACTTAGCAGGGATGCCCGGGTTCGTAGAGTGAGGTTTGTCTTAAGGTCTTGGTGGCTGATGTGTCGGTCCACCTGCTCCGTGGGGGCCGGATCGAGAGAGACTGGTTGAAGAGGTCTTTTGACCTCTCCAACCAGAATCCCACGACCTATCGCCTTGCACCGGGATGGATTCATACGTCCGACACTGCTGGACACACTGACCCTCAGATTCCTACCCACCTCTCAACATGTTTCCTTCCCATTTTCTTTCTCCTTAATAACCCTCCACACAGCATCGCCTAAGATGACATAGGCCCTGAGGGAAATTATTTTCCTCAGGGCCTCCTGTGTGGTGCTAATGTAAAAAAAGGGTTGTCTAAGTACTCAGGTAGGTTAGGTTAGGTTCTACTCAATATATCGCTTACTCCGTTCAGGTTGACTATTGCTGGTCGCTGATGAGCACATTCGAACAATGATGGTTTTTTTATTTACCTACATACTCACTTCATTTAGATCCATTTGCAAAAACATCATAACAGAGTCAGCCCATCATCATTTGAACCTACCTATTTATTTTGTTTTTTAAAGAGTTTTATTAAATGTACATTTGTTACTTAAATTTAATTTTTCCGCGACCGGTTTCGATACAACCGTATCATTCACGAGCAGAATTAAAACTAACTTAAAAATTAAATGCAAGTACCAAAGATTAATTAGGTGGGAGTAGTGGGAGGGATGATTTTGGGGGGAGGGGGAAAGCGGTGGGAGAAGTCAATATTACACGGAAACATGGTTAGTAGAGGAGATTTGCAAGGGGCTATTATTTTATTCACTAAATTAATTTTAGATTTAATTTTTTTGTTTATTTCGAGCGTTTCTAAAGCGCAAAGATTAAAGTAAGAGTTTATATTGCAATGTTTAAATTTTGTTTTTTCTTTATTGAAGCTATGGCCTGACTCTATTAAATGATTCGCAAATTCGGAGTAATTATTGTTTCGTAAACAAAGTTCATGTTCCCTGATTCTAGTTTTGAAATTTCTAGTTGTCATACCTACATACTGTGCGTCACAATCGTTACATTCTAAAGTGTATATCCCGTTTTTTTCAAACTTATTAGAAACATCCTTATTATTTATCAAATTTTTAATTTTAGAATTAGTATAGAAAGCTGGAGAAATATGATCTGGTAATAAACGGGATATTTTTAAGGATAAATCGCCTGTAAAAAGGAGTTTTTTATATATTGGGTAGTTACCAGGTTTGCTCATATTATTACCACTATAAATGTACTTTTTTGTTAAAAAATTTGCTTGTTTCTTATTAACTAAGCGGTCAATTATTTCAGGTTTATATCCATTGTTCGTGGCTATCTGTTTTATAATGTTAATTTCATAATTATAATTATCATTGTTTAAAGGGACATTAATAGCGCGATGTATCATTGAGTTGAAGGAGGCGAGTTTATGTGATAAAGGGTGAAGTGAACCTAATTAATCTTTGGTACTTGCATTTAATTTTTAAGTTAGTTTTAATTCTGCTCGTGAATGATACGGTTGTATCGAAACCGGTCGCGGAAAAATTAAATTTAAGTAACAAATGTACATTTAATAAAACTCTTTAAAAAACAAAATGTCTAGAAATTGTTACATAGTTAATGCCCAAGAAATACAAAAAATTCCTACCTATTTAATTAAGTGTTTGGATCGCATTAAGGATTTCTTTCAATTCTAAGAGCTTCGTTAGTTCACCTCCATAAACTTACGAAGTGTCCTAGCTAATAATTAGTAACAGTTTTCTCGCCTGCCGATATGTGTCTTATTCTGAATCCCTCGGAATAGTGTAGAAGGTACCTATCTTTCTATAGAACATGTCCTAGTCACGCATTGAAGGCACATCAAGCCTTAAACGCCAGAAGGTTGCGGTAAGCTTGTGGGGTGACTTCCATTTATACATTTAAACTGGTATCTTTACAAGTTGATTCTTTCTGTGATCACTTTAATAATGTCGTAAATAAATCACTTAATCACTAGGGTTAATACCAAAGATATTGAAATATAAGTAGATGTGCTATCCGCTGTTTTTACTATGTGGGTCTGTGCTTCCGCGTGTCGCCGATATTGTTTACCAATTAACAAATAAACTAAAAGAACAAATAATTAACGAATAAACCAAACGAACGTTAAACTAAATGAATGAATTCTTTCCTTATTCAAAATATATTGTTAAATTAATGCACATTTTCAAAAAATCAACGAAATATACAAATTCTTTTTGTATGAAAACTACGCTAATTAGCGCGTAGTCCGGCGACAGTTGCGCGGACACCATCGCATATCTATTCTGTATTTGAATATCTTTGGTTAATACCTCTGACTTCAAACATATAAGTACGCTTAAAACTCTTTACTGTTCGCTGGTTCGCCCTCACCTTGAATATGCTAGTGTCATTTGGTCTCCTTTCTATGCTGTCCACATTTGTCACATCGAATCCGTAAAACATAGTTTCCTAAGAGGGATTGCTTGGAGGTTGGGTCTTGAAAGAGACGAGTACTCATATGATGAAATTGAACACATTTTAAACATTTCTTCTTTAGAAAAATGTAGAAAGGACTCTGATCTAATTTACATACTTAAAATTATCAACAGTGTTACTGAAACACCTGCTTTGTTACAACTCATCCCGTTCAACATCCCTTCCCGTAGACTCCGAAATGATGAATTGCTGTTCCTCAATCAACATGTCAACATTCTACTAATTATGGATACCATTCTCCAAGGGCGGATTTAGGGGGGGGGGCACGGGGGCACGTACATACTGTTACGTTACAAAAGATAAAGAATAGAGTCCTTTATTCCTGTTGCGAGGAGTTAGTGAATTGGGTCCCAGTGCACAGCTCGCCGCACCGCCCCCCTCTCCGCACGCGGAGGTCCGTGGCCGAGTGCCGATCGGCACCCGGAATTCATTCAACCGCTTGCCCCTGGCGCGACAACAGTGTCCAAGTAATTGCGCTATGGCGCTGTTCGAGAACCTAAAAACTCGTGATTGTTTCTATAATGTGTATTGTGCACGAGAAGGCTCCAGCCCACCAGTAGCCTGTCTGACGACTACCTCATTTCCTGCTTTGTGAGTAAAATGAATCTTTGCCCCCTCTTGTGTGCTACATCCCGCGTTTAAATTCACTAACCCGTGTGGAGAGTTGAGAAAGAGAAGTTCCCCGCCATGTTAGAATACTAGCCCTAGCAAGTACCCATGTGTAGTTTGCCGAGGCTGGCAATTGTAAAACCCTGTCTCCTTCTAAATGAATAAACCCTTTACGTGCAAAACTGTGTTCTGATTGAGGAAAGAGACCTGGAGATTGTGAGGAAAGGAGGAAGAGGAATTCACAAGTGAACCACAACACTCGCCTTGGTTTTAAGAGGAACCTTGCTTGCGCCGGCTTTCTGAGCTAGTTCTGTTGGCCTATTTATTGCGTGTCCTTTCCAGGTTTGGTTTAGCAAATGGCCGTATATGCGGTAATGCTAACAATACTTAGAAGCTAAAACTGTCTTTTTTAAACATTTAATTTTTAGATTTTTTTGATACTTTCATAAACCTTCCTACACATACTTGAACTTGTAGAAATAAACTTGAAGTATATGTAATATTTATATTTATGTAAGTTTATTTCTAACAGTAATTGTTAATTTTTTTACCCGTCCGCCCCTTGTGCCCGCCCAGAAAAAAATCCTTATAGTAATTGTTGATTTTTTTGCCCGTCCACCCCTTGTCCCCCCCCCCCCCCCCCAGAAAAAATCCTAAAAGTAATTGTTGATTTTCTTGCCCGTCCGCCCCTTGTGCACCCCCCAGAAAAAATCCTAACAGTAATTGTTGATTTTTTTGCCCGTCCGCCCCTTGTGCCCCCCCAGAAAAAAATCCTGGATCCGCCCTTGCCATTCTCCCTTATCCAGAATGTCGAGACTTAGACTTGTCAGCGCAAGTCAAAGCAATGATTTTTTTGGTGTAAACTAGACGACTTTCGGCAGTCGATACGCAATATTTAAATGCTTCTTCATGCTTTGACTTGTGGTGTCTTTTATATGTCCTTTTTACATTTTATATTGTCATTGATATTCATTTATATGTGCTCTCCCTTCACTGTCATCTCTGTTTTCTTTTTATTGTGTTATTATTATGTTTTAATGGATTGTTGTCCGTAAATTAATAAATAAAGTTCGTCAGGTAGAAGCTCGTATTATATTTTGACATCCTCCGTGATTGAGTGGCTACGATCATCTTGCGCAACAATTATCTGGTTTTAAAAAAAGGCTTATTTTTATATGCGAACAATTATAATTTTTACAAAAAAAAGTTATTTAAAAATTGTGAACGTGTGGTCTCCCGTCATAAACCAGCATTGAAGTCTCATCCTAAAACGTCGAAGAAAATCGATTTTCTCATAATGACACGATAGACAGTCTAATGATGTTTCATGGGAAATGTTGTTCCATGCCAATATTATTATAACGTTCGTAACTGCGGAGTAAATTTATATATTACTAGCGAGTTCCCGGCATGCGTTGCAGTGCCACTTAAATTTAAAAAAATAGTTTATCCCTGCATAACATTTCCCTTATCCCCGTTCCCATTCCCCTCCCGACCCATTCCCTTCCGCTCCCTCCGTCCCTCTCTGCCGCTAGACTTTACGAAATACACCAATTCTTAATACAAATTTCATAATGTCAGAGCCCAACTGTATATATTTATATTTATATATATACGTATAGAAACCTTTTCGGGCGTGCGCACAACAACTCACCAAAGTTTCATCACAATCAGATGAATATTGTAGGAAATAATTTCATAACGCCAGAGCTCACTCTATATTTAGAAATCATCGCGGGAATGCGCACATCGAATCCCCAAAGTTTCATCGCAATCGGATGAATGGTTTAGAAACCGCATAAGGAACAACAAAGAAACATTCGTTTTTATATATTACTATCTGGTTCCCGGCATGCGTTGCAATGTAATATTCAAAGAAATACATTGCTTCTCCCTGCGTGTCCTTTCCGTGCGTCCCCGTTCTCCTCCCGCATCCCCTTCCCCTCCCGTGTTCCCCTTACGCCTACTCCGCCGTCCCTCCCCCCTCTCTCGCTCCTCCGTCCCGCGTTCCATATATTCATGCCCAGTACATTCAGTTTTCAAACAGCTCGAGTGCCACCTAATACAATTTTTTTATTCGAATGTTAATTTTCCATATATTACAAATATTCATTTTTGTGTATTATAAGAACAATCAAATTTGGTAGGTACTTAAAATAGGTACCTATTTAAAATATCTATAGATAATTCTTGATTCTTTTCAAAGTGTTATGCGAGTAGGTACTTCAAATAAATTCATTAATTTAAAGAGTTTCCGTTATTTATTGTATAACCAACATCTCAGCTATAGGTCACCCCAAGTGGTTCGCAGGGGTGACAGGGTTCATGCCTCATGGGGGTGAGGTTTGTCTAGGTCTTGGCGGCGAATGCCTTTGCCCACCCACTGCGTGGCGGGCCGGATCGGGAGACTTGAATGAGACTTAACCTAGACCTCTCCAGCCTGACATCGCCTTGCACCGCAGTGGGAGGGATGGATTCATAAATCCTAGACACATTGACCCCTAGATTTCTATCCACCTCTCATATGTTTTTCCTTCCCAGAACTTCCTTTCCTTGCTTTCTAAAAATACCCTCCACACAGCATCCCTAAGGATGACACAGTGCAGCTAATGTAAAAAAAAATATACATAATTACAATATTTTTTTTTACTTCTTTCTTTTAGATGGCACACTGGGTATTTAAAACGTTCTTCTGCCGTATAAATTATTTCTAGTAAATATTTTGGTTGTTAAATAAAAAATAACGAATATTATATCGAACGTGTTATTTCATATCATGCATTTTTATCGAAGAGGAAATATTCTTCATTTGAATGGTGCGTCCCCGAAATATTGATTTCTCAACACTTTAATATGAGGTGATTCATGCTCCCAAAAATATAAATTATTTTGTTGCACAACAACCTGAGATGACTCACGCGGAAATAGAAATTATTGCATGAATTTAAAATATTGTGAAACCGACAGACCTGCCACTATAAAAGGTCTGCGAAGAAAGCAGTTGGCATTCAGTCTTCACCATCAGCGATCGGAATAACATCTCTACACAGTTACTACCACAAGATCCTCGACATCGAAACGCTGCTCAATTCGTCAGTCTCGCCGACACCGGTTGGAACCTCAAGACGTCAGTATCGCCATCACCTTCCGAGGCTCCAGGACGCAACTCTTTCACCTCCAGCACCTGATGGGATAATACCTACAAAACGCTGACGCCTGAGCCCTGATCATCTTGCTCCGGGCTGCTAGCCCGGGGCCCCCTTGCATCTCTTTGCCCTGAAGACAACGCCGAAGCCCCGGCCATCCTTGGACTCCTTTGAACTTGCTGATTCTTACCAAGCCCTTGAAGTCGCTGCGCTACCCTTGACGATCTGGCTCCGGGCTGCTAGCCCGGGGCCTCCTTGCATCGAGCCTTGCATCTCTCTGCCCTGAAGACAACGCCGAAGCCCCGGCTAACCTTGGACTCCTTTGAACTTGCTGATTCTTACCAAGCCCTTGAAGTCGCTGCGCTACCCTTGACCATCTGGCCCCGGGCTGCTAGCCCGGGGCCCCCTTGCATCTTTCTGCCCTGATGATAACGCCTAAGCCCCACGGCCATCCTTGGGCTCCTTTAAAAGCCGGCCTACTTAAGAGTTGCTGTGACCGCCCCCGCCTAGGATTCTGTTCCCTTGGATACATAATAAACTCGAGAATATACATCATCTGGAGCGCAGCCCATCTCACATAATACACAACCAGCGTCCAGCGCAGCCTACATACTCTGATGCAAGAGCATTCCATCTCACGATGCGTGGCGGAAGATACCCAGCATGGATGCTTCGTTAACCAGATACTCTACTGCGGAACTTCAACAGCTGTCAAAGCGAGAATACATCTCTATCAAGACATTGGAATTGTCAGGCGTCTCTGTGTACCGGCGCTTATTGTTTACAGTTTTTGTGCAGGCCTACAGGTCTTGTACAAATATATTGTATGTGTGTGTGGATGAAAGTTCGATTAGGCGGACTTAGCGCCATCTGTTATTCAACAACATAAGTAATTTCGTTCTGTTTGAAATACGAACGACGGTTATATTTGTTCATACAAAAATACTAAAATCACGATTAAAAAATAGTAAGGTGAAAATTTGGGGTTATAGGTATTTTTTGATGCCAAAAAAATGAACAAAAAAGAATTTGGTCAAAAAAATAGAAAAAAAAATCTTGATAGGGCCACCCTAATCACCTAGCGGTATGAACTATATTTAAGACCTATTCTCATACTTACCAAATACACATAAAGAATTTCATAAAAATCGGTCCAGCCGTTTCGGAGGAGTGCAACCACAAACACCGTGACACGAGATTTTTATATACACAGAAGAAGGCTTTTTCTCCGTTGTTCCTTTCGAAGAATGTCGTGACTAAGTGGTAAGTTCCTCGGCACGTGTCACAATGTCAATGTCGTAGTTCAAAGATCGTATAAGATAATAATAATAATAATAGACAACTTATACGCTATTAGAGTAATACAGGAAAGATTTCTAATCGGGTAATGACGATAATAGATGCTACCTGCAACTTGCAACGTCATCATTAGTGGGCACCATAGACAGGTTTCTTATGTCTATGGTTGACACATTAATTGTGATTCGTGTGTCGAGGTGGAAAACACTTCACCACTAAGCTGTGCCGTGTTTAACGACCAGATCTGAATTGCTTGTTAATTCCCCACCTTCCTCTACCCCATCTCCTTTTGCTCCTAAATAACTAACCAATTTACCAACTAACCATGACGGACCGCCAAATAACTCGGTCTTGGTATACGCTCCTTGCCTCATTCACATTTATACATCGTCTGATACATACTATTCTATTATTCTTTGACTCTTGACATGGTCCAACTTAAGTATCTGATTCACTTGATCGTGCCATGTCTTCTTCGGGAGTCCCCGACTTATATTACCATTAACATTTTATTTATTTATTTACGCCCTAGTGGGCTTTTACAAAGATATGTAATAATGGTTAGGCCGGTACGTAGTACACAAAATATAATGATTAAATTAATGGTAAAAAATAAAATTAATTAAAATTAAAATCATACATTTCATTAAAGTAATTATAAAGACTTCGTTTTATAACTAATACGGAATCTTTAAACATGTCTACAATATTGGTAAATGCCAGATTATTAGTTTTTACAAAGGTAAAAATCCTTTTAACTTTTCTTATGATATGAATGGTGTTAATCTTCTTCGTGTATCGCAGATTCGTGATCTTGGTGTTATATTCCACGAGAGTCTACAGTTCAATGTACACATCGATGAAATAACAAGCGATGCAATGAGAATACTAGGTTTGATCTTGAGAATGGGGGCAAATTTTAAAAGTATGTTAACATTAAAACATCTGTATTGCACACTAGTACGAAGCAGATTAGAATACAATTCCTCTGTATGGTCACCATACTACAATGTTCATTCTCAATCATTGGAAAACGTACAAAACAAATTTCTTCGGTACATCAATTTTAAAATGAAAATTCCAATCGAATTTATAAATTATAGTTACTTACGCGCTGAAACCAGACTTCTTAAATTATCAGATAGAATAGTGTTAATTGATTTATTATTTTTATACAAAATTATAAAATCTTTAATTGACAGCCCTAATTTGTTGGAACTAATTTGCATTAGCATACCTGCTAGACAAACTCGTAGTAAAGATATTTTTAAATGCAACAATAAACTCAACACTAATTACTCTATATACTCACCAATTCCAAGAATCCATAACCTTGCGAATAAATACTGCGAATCTATAGATATATTTAGAATTGACAGTTTTGAATGTTTCAAAAATCAACTAATCTCGATTCTATCTGCTAATAATTAACTTATATTATTTTTTTGTTTTTCTCATAAAATATTTTCTCATCTAAATCTCACCAGTAAAATGTATACCTACTTACTTTATAATATTTTTGCAGTTCTAATTACACTTTGTTCTATGTCAGGTCTTATTATTATTGTTAATAATATGTATAAATATTTAAAGCTGAATTGTTTTAGTTTTTTGTAAGTACAACTTGTACTATTTAATTTCATTTCTTTTTTATGTTGTAATATTCTTTACCTAACGAGTCGATTGCATTCATATTTATTCTGTTTTATTGTTTATGTAATACATGTAATTAATATTGTTAATTATATATTTGCTTCTTTTTTTGTAAAAGCCCAATAGGTAGGTATATGAGTCTCATAATTTGTTTTAAAATTGTCACAGAAGAAGGTAGCACATTGCCTGATATTTTTGCTGTGATCATGACTGTCCTTTTTTGAGATGTATTCACAATTCACATTGATAACTGAGTTTTAACGACTGAGAGTTGTAGGTAATGTATATATATATTACTAGCTGACCCGGTCACGCGTTGCTGGGGCTAATAAAACACAATGTCATCTACTGGATGGTTATCCAAAACCACCGCCGTCTTTGAGTTTATCGCGAAGAGACAGACAGATGCCGCGGAGGACTTTAATTTATAATACGTAGAGATTGTGTGAAAGATTATAATAATGTGCATGAAATGCTTGGGGTAACTAACGTATTTAAGTTAATAAGGATTAATACTGTATCCGTCTAAATAAGTCGATCAATTACCGCAATGTACGTGACCATTTTTTTTTAAGATATAATGGGTACAGTAAGCTATCCGTAAAAGATAGATATATGCCTTCGCGGACTTTTTTGTAGATCTATAAAAGAGGAATAATGCATTGTTTTGTTATATCCCAAAAGGATTAGGCAGCGTTTTCGATGAAAGCTACCAGGCGGCTTGACTTTTTCCGACACTTTTAATAATTATCGTTATGTTTCAACCAATTTACACAAATCCTTGACAAATTACATACCTAAACCTTCCTCACGAAACACTCTATCTATTGGTGAAAACCGCATGAAAATCCGTTCAGTAGTTTTCGAGTTTATCGCGAACAGACAGACAGACAGACAAACGACGCGGGGACTTTTATTTATAACTGGCTGGTTCCCGGCATGCGTTGCTATGCCATTTAATAAAGAAAAAAATTCTCTCTACGTGTCCTTTCCCATTCGTCCCGTTCCCTTTCCGCCTCCCTTTCCTGTCCCGCATCCCCTTCCCCCTCTCGCCTTCCAACACCGCCTTCCAACACCGCCTTCCCTCTCCCCGCTCCCCTCGCCCGCTTCCCCCGTCCCGCGAACCCTCCTCCCGAGTTCCACCCTCCCACATTCCACTCATTCAGTCCCGGTACATTCAGTTTTCAAACAGCTCGCGTGCCACCTATTGCAATTTTTTATACAAATCTCGTAATGCCAGAGCTCACCAGTAGTTTTATACAAACCTTGTCCTGACCATAACGAACGCAACAAAAAAAGAATTATCCAATTTGGTGCAGTCGTTCGGAAGTTATGCGCGTACATACATTTCGGCGATTCATTTTTATTTATTTATTCATTTTTATTTATTTATAATAATAATATATAATATGTAGAGATGTTTTTAAATAATCTATCTACTTATCTTACGAATTACATTAAATGAAATTATTTTTACGTACATCGGAACATGTTTTCCGTAAATGACGTAACATTTTTTTAATAAACATGTATATTTAAAAAATAGTTAATTCGTTTGTACAGCCATCAATAAAATTGACTCATTTTATGACTATGACGCTGGTTTATTAATTTTTATTAATTTATTCTAGATGATGGCTACCAGCTACCATAAAGTTTGTGCGTGTAAAGGTCAAAGGAAAAACACGGACATTAATTAATCATTTCCGGAAGATTTTAAATTTATGGAGAATAATATTTTATGATCCACTGTTGGACTGTCATTATTCGAATGAGATTTGGACGTTCCATTCCTTCTGACCTTTTTAAAATTCACGTCCTTGATTTCCCAGATTATACATTCTGTGGTCTAGAAGTGGGATCTTTAGATCGCATGCTTTTTGGTTGTACCTCTCTAAGCAAATACTTCTCTTCTAATTGCCTCATCTACATTCAACCTCTCAACTCGTCTAAGTCTGATCTCGACTCTAATCTTCCTTATATTTATTTTTATTTATTGAAAAAATACATGATAAAACATTTTCATATATATGATACGTTATTTATTTTATTTCTTTATTTGCAAAAACAGCATAAAACCAATACATTGCAAAAGCGGTTAGAAAAGATACATAATAAATACATTTAAAGTAAAACATTTAGTTAAAACATAAGTGTTATTTCACGCTTAAAATATCCACATTTCCTGCGAGGCAGTTAATTAACCTAGTGAGTCTTCCCAGGGGCATCACCATTGGTAAGTTAGTTCTGCATCTGGGAAGAATCAAAAGTCTGTGTTCGACCTCGCGTGAAATTATCCGGGAGATTGAATCCTATTTCAGCCAGAGTATCTGGTACCGATATAAAACCATTTAGAAGCTTATAAGCCATCAGCAGTAATGCGACTTCTCTTCTGGAACTAAGGCTGCAGATACCCAGCATTCCAGAGATAAATGCTGTTGGAAACAGCCATGGGTAAAACCTAACTCTCTCATATAGAGGTATCGTAAAAATTTCTTTTGTATTTTCTCGACCATTTGTACATAGACGATGTCCTCTAGCCCCCATATCTGAGATCCACTCTCAAGAATGCTACGCACCAAGCTAAAGTAAAGTAGCCTTATAACTGTAAGGTTGGTCAATTCCTTTAAATTGTGTATGACAAAACCCAACATCTTTGTACTGATTTACAAAGCTGTTATATCACCATACTAGGCGGCTGCCTGTTTCATAGTAAACCAACGGAATATAGTTACTTTGCCGTGTCTAAACATGTTGAAAATGAAAAAAATTATACGAGTAGTAGAAAGTTTATAATGAGAATTAAAAAAATAAAATAGAAAAGAGAAAAGTCAGGCACCAGATTATTAGATCATATTCAAATACATAATTATTTTTTTATAGTTTTATATGTGTGCATGCATATGCATGCATACATGTGTAAACACATGCACACATACATACACCCTCACACACATATATCTATCCATACGTGTACTCATGCATGCATATACTTGTACATTGCACACAAATACATACAAACACACATGCATTTACGTATACATACAAATTTACACACGTTTTTGTTTTTTTTTTAATTGTATGTATGATGTGTGTGTGCCATGTGAGTTTTTTATATGTGTGTGTAAATTTGTATGAAAAAAAAACACATTTTAGTATATTTACGTTTTTAATCCAGCAGGACTACGAGGATAGTGCCATCCTAGTCTGCAATTTTACATAAGATATATATGCAACTATTACATAAAGAGAAAAAAAAAGAAATTTAATTTAAAAACATAATAGGTTGGTACCTCTAATGCTAACGGTTTTTCGGTTGACTGTGATCTGCGTTAGTTCAGTGAACTCAAATTCCATTTTGAATTTATGTGTCATTTTTAACTATTTTAATTGTCTTTTTTTATTAACCGAAGCGCTGCAATACCTTGGTGATAGACGTTTTATGAGGTGAAACTTTTTTAGCACCTTTGTGATTTGAAACTCGATGAAACGGAAACGACACTAAAAAGAGACAAATACATACAACTATAGGATTTAGCCTGCAAGAAAATGAGATTGAATGAAACCTTACCGCATTGGCCGTTTTGATTATGAGCTCACTTTTCAAGGCTCCTATTGGTAGAGATTGTGTGGTGAAGGTTTCACTTCTACCGTGTCTGAACTGCACTCGTTTTTATAATTATTATTTAAATGTGAATACCGCACAATAGTCTCGACTGCTCCCAACCATAACCATATAAAGCCTGTGAGAATACAGCATCCCAAATTGCGTATGTTGTGGGACTGAAGGTAGTAAGGAGAGGACAGAGATGCAGAAAAAGAAGGTGAGAGAGTAACCAACATATTAAAATCTGGTCACCAAACATGGTAAAAGTCTTACAACAGGGCGATACTGAGAGTATCTTCCACTCTGGAACGTGCCGCAAATAGACTATATATTACTAGCTGACCCAGAAAACGTTGTTCTGCCATATAAATTATTTTCAGTGAATATTTTGTTTGTTACATAAAAAATAGCGAATGTATTGTAAGTGTGTGGGAATGGGATCTATGACAGAAAGAGGAATGGAGCGCTGTAGACGATGACCGCCGACAAAAACAAAAAAAAAACACCAACCATTCATTTTCTCAATTCATTGTATTTCATTAAAGTAACGGACATATTCATTGTTTGATCTCTTAAAAGATAAATGTAAAGTGAAAAAAAGTAATACATTTTTTATTCTAAAGTAGGAAAATGAAATAAAGAAAATCAATATGAATTTCGTCCTGCTTACAATACGAACGACGGATAAATTTGTTCATTCAAAAATACTGAAATTGCGGTAAAAAAATGGGTGAGTCGCGATTAAAAAATGGGACGGTGGGGGTAGGAGGGTGAAAATTTTGGGATATAGGTATTTTGTGATTTAAAAAAAAATACTAAATTTTTCCTGAACTGAACACCCTATTGGTATGAAATACACTTTACGACCTATTCTCATACCTACCAAAAATACAAAAAAAAATCATAAAAATCATAAAAATCGGTCGAGCCGTTTCGGGGGAGTGCGACCACAAACACCGTGACACGAGATTTATATATATATATAGATTTTAAACGAAATACCACAAATTAACCAAATAAAATTTATTTGCGCACGGCGGGTTCGAACGTCTCGAGAGTCTCACCTCGGGACCACGGAGGCCGTCAATCTTAATATATAAAACAAAGTCGGGTTAGTTACACTATTTATAACTCGAGATCGGCTGGACCGATTTTGATGATCTTTGATTTTTTGGATATGTCTCCGCCCCGGATAACAGAATAATTATTAAAACATCGCAAAAATTCACGAAAAAGAAAATTATGAAGAAAAATAATATTTTCGTACATTTTGTATGTAACGAATTCTCATATTTTGAAAGAACTGCAGCAATATTGTGATAGGTATAATATTTAACTGTGAATTCCAAAAATTCCTAAACGTCAAATGTCAAAGCGCTAATTGTTTTGCTTTTGTTCTCGATCATATAATGCTGCCCCTCTTTCTTACACACTAAATGTCAATAGTAGAAAATGAGACAAACGGGAAACGCATGTCTCTGCACACCTCCGAAGGAAAAATACAATAATAATAAATCTCTGTAATGAAACGCATTTTTTTCAATGACGTTTATATGATTTTTTTACGTAAGTTCCACTCAGGACCTATGTCATCTTAGGGGATGCTGTGTGGAGGGTCTTTTTAAAGAAGGGTCGGATAGGAAGTCTGGGAAGGAAAAAGGCATGAGGGGTGGGTAGGAATCTGGAGGTTAGTGTATCCGGGAGTGAATCCATCCCTCCAACTGCGGTGCAAGGCCATTGCCTTGACCGGAATTGACCTTTTACCTTAACCTTTCCAGCCGGACCCTTTCGACCCATTGGTCGAGAGAATCCGGCAGGAAAAGTCAAAAGGCCTCCCTCAACCGGTCTCTCTCGATCCGGCCCGCCACGCAGCAGGTGGGCAGACGCATCGGCCGCCAAGACCCGCACAAAAGTCACCCCATGAACCCGGGTATCCCTGCTACATCACCAAACGTAGCGAACCACTTGGGGGGACCTATGGCAGAGGTGTTGGTTATCCAATAAATGGTTCCCGGGGCGGCGGCACCCGTACCCGCTTCCTTTCAAAGTAAGTGGAAAAGTTAAAAAATCACAAAAAATATAAATCCGTACACAACATCATCTCTGATACTGACAAAAACAAAAAACGGACAGTTGGGAATCGATAATTGCTTCATTGCGTAATATTTAACTTAATAAAAAAACTTAATTTACTTCAACAGTTATTGATTCTCAGGCGGTACGAATTTTGTCGGGTCAGCTAGTATAGTATATATTGAAAATATAAGAATTTTGTATTTTAGAGTTATAGAATGTTACTTATATATCACATCATCCGAAATTATATTGTTAATCACGTATGTAGTACTTAGGTTAGGTATTTATTTATTTTTTTAAAGAAAAATTAAAAAATAAAAATAAAAATTCCCGATTAATGAATAACCTGACAATAATTATAAGCGGAAAGTGCTTCTTTTACATTAGTTCCACACAGGAGGTCGTGAGGAAAAAAATCCCTATGGGCCTATTTTATCTTTGGGGATGCTGTGTAGGGTTTCTTTGTCTTTGTAGGGAAAGAAAGTTGAGTAAGTTCAGGGAAGGAAAACGGTATGAGGGGAGGATATGAATCTGAGGGTCATTGTGTTCAGGAGAGACGGAGGTATGATTCCATCCTTCCTAGTAGTGCAAGGCATTGGCTCAAGATATTGGTTATCCAATAAATGGTTCACGGAGGGGCGGTACCCATACCTACCTCCCAAATCGTACGATGGGAAAGGTTTGAACACGCGAGGCCTGGGTGGGGAACCAGACGCTTTGGAATGCTCGGCTTCTAACCGTTCTATTATTATATGCGTATCATTATTATATGCATATCGTACAAACGTCACTTCTGGGCACACTGACCCCCAGATTCCTACCCACTCCTAAGGGGCCATCCATAAATTACGTCACACATTAAGGGGGGGGGAGAGTAGAGAAGTTTTTTTTATTTTTTTTACATTAGCTCCACACAGGAGGCACCGAGGAAAACAATTTCCCTAGGGGCCTATGTCATCTTTGAGGTTTGAGGATGCTGTGTGGAGGGTTTTTTAAGGGATGTACGTATGAATCTATTCCTCACACTGCGGTGCAAGGCGAAGGGTCGGGAGAATCCGGCTGGACAGGTCAAAAGGCCTCCCTCAATCAGTCCCCTCCGATCCAGCCTGCCACGCAGTGGTTGGGTAAACGTATCCGCCACCAAGACCTCGACAAACCTCGTCCCATGAACACGGGCACCCCTGCTAAGTCACCAAACGTAGAGTGACCTGTGGCAGGGGTGTTGGTTGTCCAATAAATGGTTCCCGAGGCGGCGGTACCCATACCCGCCTCCCACAGTGTGATATTGTGTGACAAGGGGTATGGGGATCATCAGCTCTGTGACGTCACATGTAAAAATCTAAATTATTAAAATGCAAAATAAAAATTGCAAAATATGTGTCGTCACACTAGGGGGGAGGGGGTCTTACAAATGTACGATGTGTGATTGAGACGGGGGGGATCAACACATCATGAAATTCGTGTGGCGTAATTTATGGATGGCCCCTAATACTCTTTTCCTTCCCAGAACTTCCTCTCCTCCGTTTCCTAAAAATACCCTCGACACAGCATCCCCAAAGATGACATAGGCCCTGGGGTAATTATTTTCCTCAGGGCTTCCCGTGTGGAGCTATTGTAAACAAAAAAAATGGCATAAACATTACAATGTGATTATTTTATTTTTTTTTACAGTGAATACTGCACAAGAATCTCAACTGCTCCCGTCTGGGGCCAGTGAGACTGGCATCCCCAATTGGGGTATGTTGTGAGGCTGAAGGTAGTAGGGAGGGGAAGGAGGTGGGGAGGAGGAAGGTTGGCTATTCAGATCTGGTCACCAAACACGGCTAAAGCCATTTTCAAACAACGTTTCAATTCTGAATGGTGGTCTTACACCAGGGCAATACTAATAGTATCTTCCACTCTGGAACATGCCGCAAATATACTATATATTATTTTAAATGAATTAATTGTGAAATAACACAAATTAATCAAATAATTTTTTTTTGCGCATGCCGGGTTCGAACCCGCGACCTCCAGATTGTGAGTCAAGAGTCTTACCCACTGGACTACGGAGGTCGTCAATATTCACCGGGGTATGGAGCACACGAAAATCGATCCAGCCGGAACCAAAATGCAACCACTTTTGGTATTGGAATTATGTATTTCGTTTCAAAAGAATAAAATACAAGTAATTTATTAAATTAACCTTAAACCTTCACACCAGAACCTTGCCCATCATGTTTTATTATCCAGTGAGCCTTTACAGGTCGGTGAAATCACTGGCAAGTCCATAAACAACAGATCGACATAATTATTACACGGATATAACTGGCGCAGCCTCCTTCACCGGTATTTAAGCGCAGTGTTGCATTGCGGGATACGAATCGCTTCACTTCTTGTTATTTATTAGTTCAAGAATTTCTGATCCTTATATGGACGATATGCAATTAATAAAACACACAATTCATTATTATTCAAGAAATATAATGTCGTACTAGCGATACTTCATTTTAGGTTATCATTGCAAGTTGTTTATAGAAAAGAACTAAAGTAAAAACGGAAGTGCTTTTATTATCCCGTAGGCCATGTTGTTGTCCTGAAAATGTGTATAATAATAGGTTTACATGTATAAAATCAAGTTTAAATTTGAAATAAAAAATTCCACATTATATTCATTTATTTATAAAATTTATGAAAAAACAGTAAAACATTTTCATATATGATACATTATAACACCATACTAGGCGGCTGCCTGTTTCATAGTGGCCAATGGAATATAGTTACTTTGTAGTGTCTAGTGTAGACAAATGCATTAAATATATATAAACATGTTGAAAATTTGTAGTGAGTAGAAATTTTGTAAAGAGAATTAAAAAATATGTATAATATAAAGTAGAAAATAGAAAAGAGAAAAAAGAGAATCATATTTAAATATATAATTATTTTTTTATAGTTTTATATGTGTGCAGTGTGCATGCATGCATACATGTGTAAATACATGCACACATACATACACCCTCGCATACATATCTATATCTATCCATATAGATATGTATGTGCTATATACATGCACATCGCATACATATACAAACACACATACATTTACGTATACATACAAATATGTGTAACATTTTAGTATATTTACATTTTTAACCCAGCCGGACTAGGAGGATCGTGCAATCTCAGTCTGCCATATTACATAAGATGCGCATAACTATTACATAAAGAGAAAAAATTAAAAAAAATTAAATAAAATTTAAAAACACAATATGTTGGTACCTCTAATGCTAACGTATTTTCGGTTGACTGTGATGTGCGTTAAATTATTGAAGTCAGTGAACTCAAATTCCATTTTGAATTTACATGTCTTTTTAAACTATTTTAATTGTCTTTTTTTATTAGGTCCTTACATATGAAATTGGCGTTTTGTAAGGGAGGAACATAAAGTCGATTTTTTTTTAAATATAATATATTTATTTAATCAAATATGTACCGTTGCTATCAATGCACTTTTGCCATCTCATAGGTAGTTCATCGATCACTTTACTAAAAAAACCATTCGGACGGGAATCAATAAAATCTTTGAAGGCGGTTTGGACTGCCCCATCGGAGTTGAATTTTTTCCCTTGCAAGAAGTTTCCAAATTTCGAAAAAAATGGTAATCAGTTGGGGCAAGATCCGGAGAGTACGGTGGATATCTTAGATATTCCAATTGAAGCTCCTCTAATTTGGTAGCCGTCTGTTGTGCAGTGTGTGGTCTAGCGGTCAACGTGCGTTTGTTGATTTGCTTCACTCAATTTGTGAGGTACCTACCTTTCAAGCTTTTGCACCTTCCCAATTTGCTTCATGTGGATTAAAACAGTTTTATCACTAACACCGCAGCCTGCAGCTAACTCGGACGTGGTTTGCGATGGATCCGCTTCCACAATAGCCTTCAATTCTTCATTATCAACTTTGGTCTCCGGCCGTCCACGGGGCTTGTTCTGCGGGTCGAAATTTCCAGAACGAAAACGTTGGAACCAAAAACGCACTGTGTTTTCTTTTGTGGCACCGTTGCCATACACATCATTAATCCTTCGAGCCGTTTCTGCAGCACTGGTTCCACGGTGGAACTCGTACTAATAACGCGATATTTCAAGTTCTCCATTTTGTAAACTAAGTGACGCAAAGAAAAAACAATTAAGGTAAAAACAAATGAATTATAATTTTCGAAACACAAATTCATGAGTAAATAGCTGTATAAATTTAAATTTGGAATTCCTAACCAAAGAGAAGATATTTGAGATCAAAGTTGCCAGTACGGCAAAACGCCAATTTCATATGTGTAAGGACCTAATATTAACCGAAGCGCTGCAATACCTTGGTGATAGACGTTTTTTGTAGAGTAACTTCTTTAGCACCGTTGCTATTTGCAACTCGATGAAACGGAAACGACACTAAAAAGTTTATAATAATAATAGGTTTACCTGCATAAAATCAAGTTTAAATCTGAAAGCGGACGTGCGGAACAACATATGAGTATAAGCATTTTTTTCCAAAAACATCAATATTTTTAAACGAGCTAAACAACGTCATTAGCCGTGATGCTAAGAAGCCCGGGTTATATCATAATCGTTATGGCTTTTCTGAATTCGTAATTCTCTAATAAATACGTAAAATATTTACATTTGCATATTATCTTTTGGAATCTTAATTATTTGCAGGGGCGGACTGGCGAAAACAAAACATCAACAGGCCTTTCACTAAAATAAAAAGAAATTGGTTCCTGTTCCTTTAAAGTCAGTCAGCATCACGGATGTTCGCCTCCAGGTAGCCCTGACCTACACTATTTTGCCTTCGGCGGCCTCCTTCAATGCAATTCATAATTAATTATTGAATGATTTTGTAGAGAATGACAGCGAATTTACTTTATTTTCTTCTTCAATGGCGCTACAGCCCATTTGGAGCCTTGGCCTCCTTCAAAATAAGCCTCCACCGCCCTCTGTCCTCAGCCGTCGTCTTCCAATCTGCAACATGGAGTAATCCTCTTGCATCCTTCCTGACATCATCCTCCCATCTCAGTCTAGGTCTGCCCGCCTTTCGTTTACCTCCCGGATGTCTTGTTAGAACCTTCTTCGGTACTCGTGTGCTTAGCATTCGGTGCATATGTCCGGCCCATCTTAATCTTTGGAGCATTAAATGGGTGGACAGTGGACAGTCTGGGAGCTTGGTAAATATCATAGAGCTCATTATTGAGGCGGATTCTCCATGCCTCTCCTTCTCGCACCGCTCCTAAGATTCTTCGAAGTACCTTTCTTTCGAAGATGTCCAGCTGTTCCGCTGACTTTGCTGTCGGTGTTCCCGCCTCACATCCATAGGCCAAGACCGTTCTAATAATTGTTTTATATAAGGTTATTTTGGTTTTCCTATGGACGTTTCGGGATTTGAACACTGGCAGCAACGCGAAGTAAGTGTTGTTAGCGGCTGTAATGCGCTTTCTTACTTCTACTGGGTCTTCATTGTCCTGCGTTATGATGGAGCCCAGGTAGGTAAACTCTTCGACCACTTCGAAATTATTATTGCGAATTTACTTTATAGCCACATTAATTATTTTTTTATAATGGTATCATTAGGTACATCACAGCGCCCGGCAACTTTGTTCGACCGGCATGAAAAATCATTCGCTTCCTCGTGCTTCGTTGAGCCGCTCGCTCTCATTGTCGCCATCTTTTCTAAATTCCTTCTGACAAATTTTGTCATGTCGTGTTCGAGTATTCAATTTGTAAATCTTTATTTAATATAGTTAAAGTCTGTGATCTTAACCTGTTTTTATTATATTACTCGTCGACACACCTTGGCTAGCATTACCTGGTAAGACAGAACTGGCTAGTAAATTGGTAAGACAGAATAGGCAAAATTGATTATGCCAAAATTTTAAAAACTATCTAAAACAGCTCATTCAGAAATGGTTCCAACAGACTACAACGTTATTGTGATGTATAAAACACTATTGGCTGGAAAGAAGTCAGTCGTCAACATTGGCTGGCGTGACTTCAACAACGCCATATTCACGAACGAAAACGAGCGTGTCGTTTTGACGACAAATCAAAAATGGAATATTTTAAAATCGTTTTGCAAAATTTAACCATCAACATAAAAATTATAGAAAAATGCAACCATTGTCGTAATTTTTTTCGAACACAATCTATAATGTAAAAATGAATCGCTTAATGTGTTGCTAAGCGCATAACTTTCGAACGACTGCACCAAATTGGATAATTCTTTTTTTTTTGTGTTCGTTATTATAAAACTTCCGGTGAGCTCTGGCATTATGAAATTTGTATAAAAAAATTGCTATTGGTGGCACGCGAGGTTTGAAAACTGAATGTATGGAAAGCGGGAGGGAGGGAGAGATGGGGGAGGTGGGAAGGGGAAGGATAGAGGGGGGAGGGGGGAAGGGGTGGGGGGAGAGGGGGGAGGGAGGAGGGGGGAGGGGGTAGGGGGAGGAGGGAGGGTGGTGGGGGGAAGGGGAAGGGGGGAGGGAGGGCGGTGGAGGAGATGGAGTGGGAACCCCCCTTACACAATGCGAGCGAAGCCGCGGGAAAAAGCTAGTTCAAAATATAAACGTTTGAAATAACGTCACTTTTGACATTTTATCAGTCTCCTACTTTGACTCTTGTCACACTTAAATCTTAACATTACAACCTTTACGAAATATTATGTACATCTCGTTTATTGTCACGCCAAATAATACCATTAGTTAAAATAGAAGGAAGCGTTTTTACTGCTTAATTTTATAATAACTGAAAAATGTATCATCATATTATTATTATAAAGACGAAAGTTTGTATGGATGTATGTTTGTTCCTCTTTCACGCAAAAAAAGACTGAATGGACTTATGGAAAGCTACATTATTTGCGAGTACTACAGGATTATTTATTATTCATTTATTGTCCAAAGCGTTGCTAAGTAATTGTTTGACGTGCGCTGTCATTTTGTTATTTGTTCAGGTTACTATGGAGATCCCTTTGATAGTAAAAATTCAAATATGTGTGTATAAAATACTAATCTATACTAATATTATAAATGCGAAACTGCGTGTGTTAGATTGTTACGTTTTAATAGGTGGTACGCGAGCTGTTTGAATAATGAATGAAACGGGTATGGAGGGGAGGGATAGAGGGGTGGATCGGGTAGGGGGGAGGGGGGGATTTATGGGGTGGCGGGGGAGGTGGGGGGGAGAGGGAGGGGAGAAGGCGGAATGGAAAATCCCCTAATAGTATGCGAGCGAAGCCGGGGGCAAAAGCCAGTATTATAAAGCCAGTACACGGGCCTACTACTACTGTTTACTGTTCATAGAACTACTAGTTTTTAGTAGATTTTAAACTGGAATTTCTTGTATATTGAGGTACCTACAATTCATTGCTTTGCCAGAATACATTCTGTGAAGCAAAGAAATAACGGATGATGGCAGAGCTAATCTCTGATAGAACGGAGCCCCAGAAAAATAATCTACCGTTGGGAATTCTAGTAAAAAAAAACTTCGAACCCTGGTTTGAAATTATATTTCATAGAACCATTGCCTATTATATTAATTTGTGCTTAGCTGGTCGAAAAATAGGTGGTCGAAAAATCCACAAATTATGTGACCATCACAGCTTATAGCATAATACTCCAAGGGAAATTGCCCGAAGTTCGATTGACCAGTACGCCCCTGCCTTTCAATCACAGCACTATGATAAACATTTAAATCCTAGGTTCATTACGAATCAAGTCGACCTTAGATAAGAGAGATTTTATAACTAATAAATTATACCTACCTCACTCAAGTAAATAATGGCAATCAAATACGCACATGGAACAACCAAAATATTTTTGAAAAAATAATTTTGCATTCATGTAGAATCCTGCACAAAAACAAACATTTTGTCATTTTTTTTAAATAATTTTAAAAAGAACGTAAACATGTTTTTATCATTTTTTTTTTAAATGACCTTTGAAAGTTATTCCAATCAATGTAATTTATCATTTAAGAAGAAGATAATTTAATTAATTTAAGATCTTCGGTGACCAATTTGTTCTTAAATTTTTTATCAATTAATATGTCGACCGGTCAGTGGCTGAGTTGGTATCGCATTAATTTGCAGATAGAGAGATAATTATATTAGGTCCTTACATATGAAATTGGCGTTTTGCCGTACTGGCAATTTTGATCTCAAATATCTTCTCTTTGGTTAAGAATTCCAAATTCAAATTTATACAGCTATTTACTCATGCATTTGTGTTTCGAAAATTATAATTCATTGTTTTTTCCTTAATTGTTTTTTTTTTCTTTGCGTCACTTAGTTTACAAAATGGAAAACTTGAAATATCGCGTTATTTACGAGTTCGAGTTCCACCGTTGCACCAGTGCTGCAGAAACGGCTCGAAGGATTAATGATGTGTATGGCGACGGTGCCGCAAAAGAAAACACAGTTCGTTTTTTGTTCCAACGTTTTCTTTCTGGAAATTTCGACCTGCAGAACAAGCCCCGTGGACGGCCGGAGACCAAAGTTGATAATGAAGAATTGAAGGCTATTGTGGAAGCGGATCCATCGCAAACCACGTCCGAGTTAGCTGCAGGCTGCGGTGTTAGTGATAAAACTGTTTTAATCCACTTGAAGCAAATTGGGAAGGTGAAAAAGCTTGAAAGGTGGGTACCTCACGAATTGAGTGAAGCAAATCAACAAAAGCGCGTTAGAACGCTAGACCACACACTGCACAACAGACGGCTACCAAATTAGAGGAGCTTCAATTGGAATGTCTAAGACATCCACCGTACTCTCCGAACCTTGCCCAAACAGATTACCATTTTTTAGAAGTTTGGATAACTTCTTGCAAGGGAAAAAATTCAATTCCGATGGGGCAGTCCAAACCGCCTTCAAAGATTTTATTGATTCCCGTCCGAATGGTTTTTTTAGTAAAGGGATCGATGAACTACCTATGAGATGGCAAAAGTGCATAGATAGCAGCGATACATACTTTGATAAATAAATATATTATATTTAAAAAAATCGACTTTATTTTCCTCCCATACAAAACGCCAATTTCATACGTAAGGACGTAATAATTGGTAAGTAAGTAATATAAAGTTCAGATGAATGGATATGTATTTAGTGACCATATTACATTAAAAAAATTAAAACGAAGTACTAGTTGCAAATGTTATTAAATTAATTTTATATATTTCTTCATATTAATATTCACCGAATCTTGAAGTATTAACACTGACCATAAAATTAAATATAATATATACATGTTTTGAAATGGGAATCAGTTTTTGATTTTTTTTAATATTGGTAGAGGTTTATTCGGTTAGAATTCCACTTTTGTCTAAATTGATACACATCGATCATATAATTCGAAATGCTGAAAAGCTCAAAATGTTAATTGTTCAGGAGAGCAAAAAGAAAGTTTTTTTTCTTTTTCAAAACATTATAGCTCATGTTTTTTAGACCTATAATTATCAATTTTTATTATAAAATAGCATTAAAATTCCAGAATATTTAACATTTTTATAAAATCTTTAATAACAGTATTTATTGTAGATGCCTATAAAACTTAAAGGAAAAATATACCAGACTATTGTAAGACCCGCAATAATGTATGACTCCGAATGCTGGACTATGTACAACTCCTGCTTTAGGCAACTCAAAACACCAGAAATGCGAATGCTTAGATGCTCGGCAGAAGTATCACTAAAAGATAAGATCAAAAGTTCACGCATTCGTGGTAAATAGTAAGCTGGAGGAACGACAGTCAAGATGGTGTGGACACATAAGACGGAGACCATCAGATCACACAGTGAGGCAGGCAATATCTATGGAGCTTTAGGAAGACCGAAGAACTCCTGGATGACTCAATGCTCCAAAATTCTTCAGAGAAACGGCCTGGACGAAGGCGATACCCAGAAAAGAAGAAATTACAACCTGAGAACGAGATAAGCCGACCCCAACAGCCTACCTAGACAATGAGTTGGGACAGCGCAAGGAAGAAGAAGCACGTCGTCACTTATTTTTCTAGAAATATTTCGACAACGCAGATCGAAAAAGAAAAAAAGGAGAAAAATAACATATTTTACTCATTTGTTGGATTTTTTTTGAATGAGCTCCACATAGGAGGCCTTGATGAAAATAATTTCGCTCAGGGCCTTTGTCATCTTTGGGGATGCTGTATGAAGGGTTTTTTTTAGGAAAGGGAGGAGATGAAAATTTCGGGAAGGAAGAGGGTTTAAGGGTGAATAGGAATCTGGGGTTCAGTGTATCCTGGTCATCCGCCTCCAAGACAAACCTCACCCCATGAACCCGGGCACCCCCTACTAAATCACCAAACGTAGCGAACCACTTGGGGTGACTTATGGCAGAGGTGTTGGTTATTCAATAATGGTTCCCGGGGCGGCGGTACCCATTCCTGCCTCCCAAATTGAAAATTATTATCCTTTACAGAATTTTAAATTTCGTGTCATTATTTTCATTTACAATGATACGAAGTCCAAATTATAGATAGGGCTCTAATAATATTTTATAGAGACAGATAATTAAACTTCCTTTGAAAGAATCCGAAAGCTTTATTTTACGACGTTATGATACTTAAAATTAATAAATATTATAAATTACGTCATACCTTTTGATACTAAGTTGGTAGGAACAGATTTAATTGCTATTGGGTACTACGACATTTTTTAAACGGAAAACGCACGTGAGATGGCGGTTTTTCAACCATGGTTTTCAAATCCTAGAAAATGTTTCCATTTTAATAACTATAAATAGATTACTTATTATTAATAAGTTATTATTGATAACTGACGCTAAACGACATCCGAATCATAACCTCTGGACCGAAAATACTCGCTTATATTAAATAAAAATAAAACATCGAAGTAAGAATTACAGATTGTTATAACATGTGATAATAATGATTATAAAATATTTTTAAATCACAATCAAATAAATAAATCTACATAAAAACAATGACGTTATTCATAATTCATAATATGGCGTGGTAGAAATCTCAAAGGTGGTAAGCCAAAGACAAGGCAATTGTATTTGTCCTGGATTTCGTAGTTTAATACTCAACTGCCACGCGTCGCGTAAGGTCGTGTCCTATCAGGAAGTAAATTGCATTTAAAAAGCGCCAAAATGCCCTCGTGTATGATGAGAAAAAGTTTCTATTACACGGCAAACACTAGTAAAAGCCAAGGAATAAATATGTAATTCGTAAATACATGCGAATTATTTTTTTATTATTAAAAATACAATAATTATTTGGATTATTTTAGCGCCATTGGAGAGAGTGGGATAGCAAAAAGTTAAGTATAAGAAGGACAACCTATGGAAGTAGATCGTCACAGATAGCATTCCGTATTCATCTTAGGCCCTCCGTTCATGGAGATTCTAACAAACTACGTAATTGTGATTCAACCGCAAGTACCCTGCAGATATAGGGTAAGGTGGGGGAATGCCGGTCAGCGGGAAATGCCGGTCACTGTGGAATACCAGGTTCCTGAATTATTTAAAAAAATGATACCTATACCGCCATCTAGTCTTCACTGGGGACAACTAATTTACATGGCCGCGGCCATCTTGCATCGCACGTCAGTATGGCAGTGCGTCGTTCATGTTTCGGAGTGTTTTGTTGTTAAAAATTGGAATTTTCAATCAAAGGTAAGCTTAAGTATATTATTTACCGCTGGATTTGCTTTTACCACCAATTATAACAAATTTGTTATCACTTTTGATGTGCCGGTTTGATTTTTGATAGCTTATTCAGATTTTTAGTTAATGTCAAAGAAAACATTTCTTTTGTTTTGGAGATGCAAAGCTCTACTGATTTTGAGCGACTGTTATTACCCCTCATGGTGACTGCCATTTCCCGCAAAGTGCGGGCAATACCAGTCAATGAAAGGTTTAAAAAATGTATAAAAATAATTAAAATACTTAAGCTGGGTTATTTACAACATAGTAAACATAAAGTGTACTATTTTAGCTATATGAAAGTTTAATTACTTTTACACAAAGTTCTTTAATAAAAGAATTATGTCGTTTTTCGCTTAAGTGACCGCCATTCCCCCACCTTACCCTACTACTCTTTAATGCTGGTTTCCGTACACGTCGCTACTCGAAATATACCGAACTTGATCATTTTTCACGTATAGCCTTGTAGTTAACACGATGTAATGTCAAATGACTTTTTTTCCAACATCAATCCATGCTTTCTCCACTAAATTCTTTCTAACATATTCTGGTAAACACGTATTTTTTCCACTTCCAGAACAAATCTAACATTATTTTCTTGTTCCGACGCCTTTTCTGTCAAACGTCAAACGAATAAGTATCAGACACAAATGATGTGTCGGCTCGATCAGGACCGTCGGTATCGTGATACTGATTGGAAACCCACACCCGCCGCGTAGCGCCGTGAACGAGAACCAGCAAAATCGTACGGGGGGTACTTACGATCGGCGCGCATGATACACGCACGAGGATCGAGTATCTTGTAAGTAGCATCATGTACGGAGGCACTAACGGCCGCTGTTACCAATCCTACTAATCAACTTCTAAGCTAAATCTAAGGTTCATCACTGCTTAAATGCAAACTACGCTGTTACTAACACACAAACATCGCTTAAGCAAGCCGCTTAGTCTAAGCCAGCCGGACTACTGGATTAGCTACTTAAGCATAAATCTAAGGAAAGTACTAGTTATAAAAAGTGTCCACAGAGTGAAAAATACCGCGAATGATCAAATGTCACTCTGACAAATGACAGTCGGCTTCGCGCTCCTTTCAGTTATTTGTGTTGCATTTGTCAGATTTATTGTCGTTATAATAAAATGGATAGAGACGTTTTAGACATTTTAGACATAATAGATATTGCAGAATGGGCGGAAGTAACGTTTAATATGTAATTGGGACCGCCCGTTGACTTCGATAATAGTATCGGCGATGCTGTGATGAGTTCTACAAGCCTCATCTTATCATTTGGTGTTAAATTCTTGACACGCTTTGTTTTATTTTCCATTTTAAAAAGTTTGTTTACTTGCTAACGCACGGAGAAAAAACTTAACGCCGATCCGCCAAATCAAATGGGAATTACCGATTGTGGCACTACGTTCAAGTCAAAGTGGTCACTTTATTTGTAATAATATATTATATACGTTTGTTTAAAAAATATGAAATACCAGTTTACGAATAACGACATTTAAAAGAAATAATGTGTATTAATAAGAGCTACAATAATTAACTTTTTAATATTAATTTAAGATAGAAAGTTTTTAATTTGATGTCATTTTATTGTCTATGGTAGTGTGCGGTTGGGTGTGGGGCCACTTAAGATTTTCAACGATAAAATGGTTGGTAACAACGCGAAACGAACGTTCCCTACAAAATGCTTAAAAATCGCTTGGCTAATCAAAAACTAAGATTTAGCTTAGAAGTTAATTAGTAGGATTGGTAACAGCGGCCGTAAGTGCCTCCGTTCACGGAGATACTTACAAGATACTCGATCCTCGTAAGCGCATCATACGCGCCGATCGTAAGTACCCCCCGTACGATTTTGCTGGTGCCCGTTCACGGCGTTACGCGGTGGCTGTCGGTTACCAATCAGTATCACGATACTGACAGTGCTGATCGTACGCAACGCGTCGCATCATTTGTGTCTGATACTTATTCATTTGACGTTTGACAGAAATGGCGTCGGAACATGAAAGTAATGTTAGATTTGTTCTGGAAGTGGAAAAATGCATGTTTACATAACTATACTTTACCAGAATACGCAAGAAAGGATTTAGTGGAGAAGGCATGGATTGGTGTAGGAAAAAAAGTCATATGACATCGCTTGACAACGTATTAACTCCACGGCTACACGTGAAAAATGATCAAGTTCAGTATATTTCGGATAGCGCCGTGTACGGAGACTAGCATTAAAAAGTAGTATATCAGCAGGGTACTTGTGGTTTCGTCACAATTACGTAGATTATAAGTATCTCCTTGAACGGAGGGCCTTAGTGTAAGCGAGTAAGCGTATCTTGTGATCTCAGTCACATTCGTGATTTAGAATATAGTATTCGGCGCAAATAAAAACGCCGCCCGGTCCTACATACATATCGTTCAAACACACAAATTCTTTAAATGTTTATCTTTATCATACAAGAATAACTTATGAATTAAAAATTTACTGAAATCATAAGAGTGTTTCTTGCTTGCCACATTGTATCTTGAGTTTGTGAGAGAATAGCGAGTCTGGATGTAATAATACATAATGTCATTATAACCTAATTCGTTACATTTATAATTTCATGTAAATTGAGCCCATAAAACCTAATTTGTTTCAGTCCAGAATTTAAAGTCATTTGTGCATTCAATTATGCTACGAAGGTCGCCCTTTATTTTGTAACCTAAAATACATTTCCGTGTCAAGGTATTATAATATTAACCATTACAATTTACTTCACGTTCATGGTTAAAATACACCAAGCTCATTGATAACAGTTATGTATTGGTACTCTGATGAAATAATCCATGATTTATGCGTAACATTGAATGATAATTACTTACTTGTTTTAAAAGATCGTTTAGAGATTAAGTGCCTGCATAATAGATGGCTGACATCCAGTGGTTGTCCGAGGGCTTCTGTAAACCATATTTACAATATTTAAATTTACTTAAACCTGTTGACATGAAAATTTCAATAGGCCAATTGCATTGAATTCATAACGAAAAACAAGGACAAAACAAGGAAAAAATCGTGTGCATAGATCATTTTATTGAGATTGCGAAAATGTTAGTAAATTTTTTTAGAAATGTACAGTTTTTTTTTTTAAATAAACAAATCCATTATTTGGGCTCGTGACGTTACTACATGAAAATGTCCCGTCTCCGAAAATGTTCCTATTAATTTTGTAAAATTCCACACTGATTTTTTTTATAATGGCATCACTTTGATTTCAGGCGAATTTTTGAATTCGTTCACTAGATTTATTTCTTGTTCTCTGCGAACTTATCATTTGGTTTGACTTTTTGACAGATGTTCTGAAGAGAACCCCGTACATTTTAGAAGTCGGTACGTGTTTTAGAGGTATAATGGTTATGGTGCTGATTTTAACAAAATCAACTAACTAACTAACCATCACGCCGTTTCCCCGCAGGGGTAGGCAGAGAGGACGGACCGCCAAACAACTCGGTCTTGGCACACACTCCTTGCCTCACTCACATTCATACATCGTCTCATACATACTCTTCTATTATTCTGACTTTTGACATGGTCCGTCTCAAGTAGGTATCTGATTTACTTGATCGTGCCATATCTTCCTCGGGCGTCCCCGACTTCTTCTACCATTCACATTTGCATCATAAACAAACCCAGATAAACAAACTCATACACCTGCTCCAAGTATCAAAATCAAATTTTATAATATGCACCAGATTTAAATGTCCGGGTTAAATTTTCCCAAAAAAAAAAAAAAAAAAAAAAAAAAAAAAAAAAAAAAAAAAAAAAAAAAAAAAAAAAAAAAAAAAAAAAAAAAAAAAAAAAAAAAAAAAAAAAAGAAGGAAAAACTAAACCCTTTCACACACTTTCCCAAATGATCATCTAGTCAACCCACGCTATGCAATTGCACTATATAAGTATTATAAATACAAAACAATACAAGAACAACATGTCAACCTACTAGAGACCAAAAGGGAATATAATTCACCGACTCCAGATATTTTCATATCAGAGGGTTCGGCTCTGTGGCATTTCTAATTGAACCTATAAATCCTACTGATCCCTCAATATAAATATTTAAAAAATCCTTTGTAATCCTACATGTATTTAAAATGACTGATTTTTGCATTTTTATATACAAATTCTTTGACAAATCTAATATGCTTAAATTTTGAATCAGATTCCTAGGTATTATGACAGTGGCCGAAATAACAAATGGCAATATTTTTATAGTCCGAGAATGCCAAATTCTTTTAATCTCATTTCCTAAATCTGTGTATTTTCTTATTTTTTCAGAAATAGTTTTTTGAAATAATAATAGAATAATAATAATAATAGAATAGTTTTTTTTTTATTATTATTAGATATAATTTACAAGTACAAGTATATTACATTGGATTTAGTAATATAGACGCTGTACATTATAATGATTTATGATCAATAGGATGGACCAAGGAAAAAAATATTTATGAGATGTAATATTTTTGGTATGCCTCGTTATTCTCCTGTGACATTCGTGTGGAAAACGTTCTTTTTTTAAAATGATTTTCGGCTATGTAATTATCGTTTTTTCACACCTATAAAATTATGTCCCGTCTTTCCGGTTTATAAAAAATGGTCTAATTTTTCGGATTGAAATTTTCAAAAAATCCCCATGGTTTCAAAAATACGATTTAAAAAAAAAATGCAGAATGTCTTAGAATATTTGTCTAAACCGGAAAAAAAAATTAAAAAATGTAATGCAAGTGGCCTATTGCTTGTATTGTGTTTTATTTGAGACTAGTTAGCTAACCGTAAAATACCACAGGATGTTAAAAATGTAAGATTTGTGAAACTAAAAGTATTTATAAATAAATTAGAGTGTGTAATTCACGCGATAGAAGTGAAACTAGTTTATTTTAAAGTGGTTTGTAGATTGGATATTGTTTACAAAAATTAAAATGTTTTATTTTTTTGGATTTCGTAGGATTCGAACCTCCGTCCGCTGGATTTCTTTGGCCGCTAAAAATTGCAACGCACTATACCGCTGCGCTATGCTACCGTATTATATTCCGACGACCCGTAAAAAAACAAAGCGGCCAATGAGCGCAGACCTTTCGTCGTTTCCGTTTTAAATCTCAACTAATAGTAGCCTTGAGCGCAGTTTGATGATTCGCAGGTGCCGTAGTGCGTCATTGCCGTTTCATCTGAATTCCAAATCACTCTAACCGGGCTAAAGAAGTTTCATTTTAAAAATATTTGCCTCAAGATTATTGCCTTTCAAAAGAAGAAATTCACCTATCAAATGGTATTACATCTTTCCAAATAACATAGGAAACGTAACATTCATACTAATCCAACCAAAAGTAAGCATCGCTTATGAAAAGAATTTGTATATGAACGAGCCGCTATGTCCACTAAGCCTAGTTCAGTGAAAACAAGCGCATATTCTCAGCAACGTATCTAAGCATCCATCAAACAAAATAAATAAGCATCATCATCTTCTCCTTATCCTGTTTGGGTCTGGGACCCACTGCATCAACAAGGCTCCTCCTTGCGCCCCTGTCTTGTGCTGCTTGTTCGGCCTCCGTCCATGGCAGTCCCATCCTCTCCTCACACAGTTTCTGGAGTTGCCTCGCCCAACTGTCTGAGGCAGCCCACTGGACGTCTACCCTCTGAAATCGCACTCAGTATTTTCCTCGGAATTCGGTCATCAGACATTCTTAGTACATGCCCAAGCCACCTCAGTTGCGATTTTTCTATAGTAGCATTGGTTCGATGTTTAGATCGTCTCGGATCGTCAAGTTTCTTATATGATCCCATTTCGTAACCCCTGCCACTCCTCTCAAGTACCTCATTTCGGCAGCTTGGACTCTAGAGCGTGTTCACTCATTTAGCATCCATATCTGGTGGCCGAAAGTGAGCGTCGGGCGGTATACGGTTTTGAACACTGCCATCTTTGTCTTGATACTAAGCATGGCTTTCCTTATCACTGAGCTGTAGAGAGGACGCAATACACCGCTTGCCGCTCTAATTCTTCGATCAATAAATAAGCATTTCATAAATTAATTTTGGAACTTACTTTATCGATTGTCTAATATGATAAGTAGAGTCTGTCAATTCTTCTTCTTCTTCTTCCTTGCGCTATCCCAACTCATTGCCTAGGTAGGCTGTTGGGGTCGGCTCTTCTCGTTCTCAGGTTGTAATTTCTTCTGTTCTGGGTATCGCCTTCATCCAGGCCGTTTCTCTGAAGAATTTTGAAGCATTGAGTCACCCAGGAGTTCTTCGTTCTTCCTCTGGATGACTGTCGATGAAGCTCCATAGATATTGCCTGCCTCACTGTGTGGTCTGTCAATTAAGAGTAGAAAATAATAAAAATGGAACTACTAAATTTATAGGCTGGCAACAAAAATTTAACTGTCAAATATTTTTTCAAATCGCAATACCACTGAATGTATAAAAAAAACACTGTAAGTAACATTAAAAAAGCACTTTTTTGTTCTTAAAGAAAGAAATTTAATTCGAAGAAGCACTGTTGTTAAGGTACCTCATAAATTTGATTAAATGGTGTTTTATAAAGTGATTTGCTTTCATTTAATATAACATAAATTTGAATTTAACACTAGGTAAAAAGAAAGAATCACTAAAATGGTGAATTTAGTTTCACTACTTTTAGATCTGAATTTAAATATATTCCGATCTAAAATTAGAGACATGATCTAAAACCCGGGCAACCTGGGTACTTAAGCGAGTATTAAATAAATGTGAGCAATTTCTAACTGTGCTTTTATTTTACTATAATATCGTTATTCCTCATTCTATTAACCAAAATTGCAAAGGTAGAATATACCTATATGAAATTCTGATTTTGAGAGTAGGCATCGAAATTAAAATAAAAATATAATTTTCCCGCTTTAATGTGTTTTTGATTTTTTACAAAAAATGTGGGTTACTCAGCTTTAGATTGCCACCATGTAATGTATTTTTAGTATTGCGCCCTCCTATGTTTTCTACTCTTATTTGACAGATTGCAAGTTCTGAAAATTTTAAGTTCATTGAACTCGAATGATGTTACGCATTACGCAGGAATATTTCACAATATTTAATTACCCATGCACGAACAAGAGAAATAAGAGCGTTTATTCTGGCAATTATTGTAACAGAAATTAAATTATGGGTACACACGGCGTAAAAATATTGATATAAGTCATTAATTATTTTAATATTGTCAGGATTTGTTCGGAAGTTTAATGAAATTAGTCTTTAATATAATTATCTGCTATCACTTTTAAGGAAAATAAAATACTACGCACATTACAATGTCAATTTACAATGTTTAGTCCATTTAAATCGGGTAAATTTTACTATATACTTAAAATATCCTTCATCAAAATCTCGCGGACCTGATGGTAAAAAAGGGTAAAAATAATTATAGAGACTTTTCACGTTCTCCTGAAGTATTTTCTTTTGTACATTGTAAGTGCCGGATATTCGATTATCATTACATCAGCGTTTTGCTTCAAACTGTTGAAAACACAATTTAACAAACCTGCCCCGTGGATTTTTTGACGGTTGAACATTTCAAGGTTAAAAAGTTGAATAATTCCATAAAAAAAACATCATCGCTTAATGGTATATAAGCAAATCGATACCCGAACTTGAATCAATCGATAAGAAATCTTCGGTGTGTGACAATACTTATTATTACAAGTCTTGTTAGTTGGTGCTTTTTTGATTCTAAGTCCTTGTGTATACCGCAGTTAATTTTTGAAAAAAGTTGAAAATAAATTAAACCAACATGAAGAATTTACTTTTTATTGGATTTCTGCTGGCGATGCAATGTAATAGTGTTATCAACGGAGCAAAACTTCGTAAGTTGATTTCTTGATTTTGAATTAAAATTAACAATTCAATTGTAAATATATTGTAATAATTTTTTAATACATCTCCAGAAATATAAATACCAATTTCAAAGATTTTAAATTTCGTCTTTAAAACGAACTGAAAATGTTAACTTATTACTTTAAGTTATCGATAAAGAAATACCAATGACATAATAATACATCTTTATCTACCATATACACAAGGCTAACTTTATTATGGTGGTACAACGTGTGTATTAAAGTATAATTTTTATTATGTTCATTGTAAAATATCTGCTGGTAATGATAAGTTAATGTTATGTGCATTGTAAAATATCTTCTGGTAATGATAAGTTAATGTTATGTACATTGTAAAATATCTTCTGGTAATGATAAGTTAATGTTATGTGCATTGTAAAATATCTTTTGGTAATGATAAGTTAATGATATGTGCATTGTAAAATATCTTCTGATAATGATAAGTTAATGTTATGTACATTGTAAAATATCTTCTGGAAATGATGTGACTTTGCTTTTTTTTAATAAACACGTTAAAAGGGGGATTTTCGCATTGTGCAACATGTGCACTGCTATATTTTGGTTAGTATTTAATAATATATTTTTATCTCTCTCCGATGGCGCTACAGCCCACATCGAGCCTTGGCCTCCCGCAACATTTGCCTCCAACTCCTCCTGTCCTCAGCGTCTGACTTTCAGTTTGTTACCTGGAGAAGCTGTGCTGCATCTCCTCTTACCTCGTCTTCCCACCTCAGTCTGGGTCTTCCCACTTTTCTCCTTCCACCTGGGTGTCCAGTCATAATTATTTTTCGGATGTGTGTTTCCGGCATTCTCTTCTCAGCCCATATCAACCTGAGGAGTCTCAGATGGGCTGGGATGCTAGGGGCCTGATATCCCTGATTCTTTGTCGTGCCGGATGTGCCACTGTTCTCCCTTATATTTTTATAATGCATTTTATTTCAATGTAAAGGATTTGTACCACTACTACCTAACCTGGGAGGTAAAAAGTAAATGCTTCTTAAACTCTTAAACTATTTATTTGTTATTATTTTTTTTGGGTAAAAGAACATACTATGAATGTTTTGGCATTAATTTTACGATATGTACTTCACTGATTTTCTCCCTTCAGACATAGAAATAAGTACGATATTTTCACTAGAAAACTAGCTGCATGCCCAAAAATAGTAAAAAAATAACACGTATCCAAGATTTGAAGCACGAAAATATCTTAAACATTAAAGAACCGAGATTTTTTCTGATCATTGGTGTCATTTGAACAACATTTTTAAAAAATTCTTTATTTTACCAGATGTTTTAAAAGGCGTTTGTTAGACAGCATTAAATCACCTTTGATCTCTTAAAAGTCCTCTTGCTTGCCCGGAAATATTTCTTATGAAATCTCAGAAAGCATACTTTGAAGTGATATTTTGTCGATTTATTTTGAGCTATAGTTTATTTTATTTACCGAAACACATTCTTTGAACAATATACTATTGATAAAAATAACATTATGTGTGTTTATTTGATGAATTGACAGGTTTTTTGAAGTTTTTGTGACCGACCATCGACTGACTTTGACGGTAAAATGTGACATTCGTATTCCACATAAAATTCATTTTAAAATATTCTGGTGTTGCCAGGTGAATGAAACTTTTGGCGGTATCAAGAATATTGTTGGCGCAAGCGATTCTGACATTGTTCTTGATACAATTTCTTTAAACGTAAGGGTCAAAATCGCATATAATTTATTTTTTTTAATATCTCATCGGTGAACGAGCGGCCTAAAATAGGTTTTAATGCCTTAAATTCTGAATTCCAGAACTGATCTGCCACATACTTAGCAAAACTCACAATTAAATTTAACATTCCATATTATTTCTTCCAGCCCAAAAGTTCCATCGCTGCAAAGTGTCTTCATCAACGGACTACAAGACCAACCGCTGCTTGGAGGAGGCAGTTCAGCATGCCATCTCCTACCTCAGCGAGGGCGGAGATTCGGACCTTGGTCTGCCCGACCTTGACCCACTCAAGGTGAAAGAGATCGCCATCAGGCAGGGCAACAAGAACGCACCTGTCTCCATAGAGCTGCTCTTCAGGAATCTGGATGTGACGGGGCTGTCACATTATAAATTAAAGTCTTTCAAGTGAGTTGTCATCTTATCATAAATACTGTTAAGAATTGTTTTTGTGTTTAATTCGTTATAATTAATTTCTGTGACAGCTGTTTCGACTTACGAGGCAATTTTCAAACTGTGATTAAACCACTATGAGATGATTTATTTATTTGATTCTAGATTTAAAAAAAATTAAAGGTATTGATTTATTACCGGTTAAACCAGTTTGCTGAGAAAATAATTGAGACAGTAGATATTCGCTTATGTGGGTAGTTCGAAAACTGTTTTTCCAGCACTAAATGTTAATCTTTTCTTAATTGTGTAATAATGACGTTACTGCTATGACTGTGCTTTATATTGTTTGGGTTTTGTAAACATACCAAGAAGTGGGGAATAAATAATTTTTCTTGCTTTATTAATTAGCGTTACATTGGGGTTATTCGATTTTTTTTTCATTTGCTATTTTCATTTTTTTTTTTGTAATTACTAAGTATATTATAAGTTTAAAATTGTATGATACTACTGATTACTAAAAAATATTATTTGACACAAAGAGGTTAACAATAAATGTTTCTAATGTCATTAAATTGGTCCATATATCTTTTAACACCAATCGGCGTTACAAGCCGCCTTTAAAAAACCAAGTTAACCCAAATACCGGTTTCCGACCGATTGCATCTAGTTCATCGTGTTTCCGATATAAGTTGTTGACCGAAAGTTATGAAATTATGGGTTTCAAGACAAAACAAAACATTAAAGAAAAGTAAAGAGAAAGCAGAATACACCTAACCTAACATACATCAAACCTAACCTATCCGGTTAACGAGTTTTTTTTAATTTCCGCGTTTATAATCTTAGAATCATCACATTTTATTCTATAAAACATCTCATGTCCGTAAAAATTATTTTTTATGGTTCCATGCCAACTCGGAAACACCTCAGAAAGGTCATTAAAAGCTATGAAAAAATAATTTTAAAATAGCCGGTAACCCTAACCTAACTTAACCTATTTAACATTTTTTTATTATTTTTTTATCATCACTCTTAATGACCTTTCTGAGGTGCTTCTGAGTTGGTTTCATTCTGAGTTGTTCGGTCACTATTTTGATTAATATAAAAATCTTACTTTAATTTATATCAATGGACTGATTCGACAAATACAATACTGATTTTTTTAATAATGGATTCGTAAATAATAATAGAATATTTTCAATTGGACATGAATAAATACTAGTACAAAAATTTACAAAAAAAATACGTACCTATTTCTAAGCGATATTCAATGAATTTTAAATAAGGTATGTTATTTAGTACAACGGATACATTACAATTATTATATTTCTATTTTACAGAGGAAAAGTGTCATCACCAAAGGATTTTGAGTTCACCATCCATGGAAATATGGACAAATTGAAGCTGATTGGCGACTACAAAATGACTGGAAATGTTCTCATTTTCCCCGTCACGGGAAATGGCCCATGCAATATTACTTTGGGTATGTCCTAACAATCAGACATTTCATATAACATAATTTTACTGGTTTACACTTAACACTTTTTTGCCCACTTTGTGACAGTCAGTGATTCGAGAAACCATATAATACTTCGTACATAATCATGTAATTTCGAGAAACCACGTAAACCGTTAACAATTCGAAAGGTTTACGATCTGTGATTATTAGTCAATACTTTCTTTGTGAACATGTATCACACCTACTAAATCTCGAACAAAAATTATATCTATTTTTATTTTAACTTGATGAGTAAAACCTCAAATTGAAGTACTTAATCACTGAAGACAATATTAGTAACTTTCAATCGAAAATTTGAAACAGCAAAATCAGAAAAAAGCACACCAAAGAAGATGATGATTCCTAGAATGGACCCATCTTTTTCTGATTTTACTTTTTAAAATTTTCAATTTAGAGTTGCTATTATTGTTTTCTCTGAGGTCTAAAATAACAGAAATTTTCTTATATGAATGTGTTTTAATTTATTTTCAGATGGTGTGAAGTCGGTAATATCATTCAATGGAGAGCCAACGATAAGAAATGGAAAGGAATATCTTAAAATTAAGGATTTTAAAATGAACGTTGAATTGGATAAGTAAGCAGATTACATCTTATATTTGTACATAAAAATGTTAAATGCAATAAAAATGCTTATCAAACTAATATCTTGCAAAATTCTGATAAATCACTACAATTTTAACAGAATTGGAAATTAAAATTCTTTAATATTTAGGTTTGTCTGTTGTGTAATGTCATTACCCATTGCTCTTCATTATTTCCTAGTTATTAACTATTAACCTTTTTTGCTTTATCGATGATGTATCTAACATGGTTTTTTTCTTCATTTCAGGGCGTACATGTACTTCGCAAATCTCCTGAACGACGAAACTTTGACCGACGGAATGAACAGATTTTTGAATGAAAATTGGAATGCGATCTTCACCGACCTCAAGCCTTCCATTGAAGACGCCATTAGCCAAATGTTCGAGATATACACGAGAAGGATCTTCGAGAGAGTCCAATACAAAAATATATTCCTTCTCGAGTAATGGTTCAATAGTATCAATTATTTCGAGGACCCATTAAATTTCTCGCCAAGATGAAATTTCCCCAGAGGAAACTTTTTGTGGGAGTAGTTGACAATGTGATTTTTAATAGCAAAGAATTTTAGTTTGCGAATAGGTATAGTTAAAAGGCTGTTTTTCAATTATTTAAATTATTTGTAGGGACTACCTATTGAGTAGGTACTTAAGCTATTTTTAAATTACGTGTGAAACCAAAAACGTATTTCCTATCTGTAGCATTTGTGATGGATATATTATGTACATATTTGAAATTATTTGTAAATTTGTCAATAAATATTATTTATTTAACAATTCGTAGATCCTCTTGTCCTCTGGTTGTTCCTACACAATTTGAAAACGATAATGAAAATACTTACATCCACAAGTTAGATGAAAATCTTCATACATGCATAATAAAGATTTCTTGTATAGGCAGATGTGCAAGAAAACTAAGGAGTTTTGGTGTGACTTCACAACTTGATGTCTGCTCTGTGGAGCTGATAAAGCATCTTACAAAAATTACCACATTGGGAAGAAATATTGACAGGAAGGTATGGCGCGACCAAGCGAATCAAATACTTGAAACAGATCAAGTAAGAGTGAAAGAATTAAAGGGAGTGAGCCAAGACAGAGTTGAGTGGTGTTCGAATCGAACAGTATTAATAGGCTTGCGTCTGTCTAGTTGAATTTCAGAACCCAGCTACGACTGCATGTCGGACGCCACGCCACGCCGCGCCAAAAATAATATCTGTGTATGTGGAATTTCACACAAAGCTACTGTTATAATTCAGTTTCTAATTCAAGAATTGACACAAGATGTCACTACTTCCGTCAGCAGCTCGCATGTGGACGTTTCTTCCCTAGGTATAACTACTACGGATTAATAGAATTTGAGTCAGTGTTACCGAAGCTCCCGATTTCGCGGGAGATCTCCCGAGTTTTCACTTCATCTCCCGATCTACCGGAATGGCATCAAAATCTCCCGATTTTTCAAAGTTCCCAACGATTTATCGTTTCTCGTCAATTCTTTGTTTATGGTCCGCTCAAAAGGCAAATTATTGTCTGTGGTTAAAAAAAAAATATTCCCCGGATTCGGGTATTGACCAGAATAATTACAAAATTCTGCAATCTAAGCATATCTCTATTATAGACCCATACAAACCGATCATCGATCATTTATGAATTATGAGCTGGAAATTATAATTTATTACGTAACGGAGGGGTGTCAAAATGGATTTTTAAGGGCGATTTATAAGATTTTGCGTGTGTAAGCGGGCCAGTCTCAAAATTAAAATCCATGCTCAATTGTTTAAATCTTTATTTAGTTAGATATGTAAGTACCTAGTTATTATAAATTTTCATTCAAGTCAAAAAGGAGGGTAAAATGGTAAATTATCTTGAGCCAGACATCTGACTTCTCTTATTTTTGAAGTCGGGTGTCATATTCGTGGTAAGTAGTTATTTTAAGAATCAATTGGAGATGCTCATCCGTAAACCTTGAGCGATGTTTGTTCTTATTTATTTTCAAAACGGAAAACATCCGCTTGCTTAAATAGGTACTACCAAACACTCACAGAATAAGTGCTGGATGCTTACTTATATTTGGATATAACAATTTGGGAGGCGGGAATGGGTACCGCCGCCCCGGGAACCTTTATTGGATAACCAACACCTCTGCCATAGGTCACCCCAAGTGGTTCGCTACGTTTGGTGATTTAGCAGGGGTGCCCGGGTTCATGAGATGAGGTTTGTCTAGGCCTGATGACCAGGACACACTAAACCCCAGATTCCTACCCACCCCTTACACCCTTTTCCTTCCCAGAACTCTTTTCTCCTTCCTTTCCCTAAAAAAAACCCTCCACACAGCATCCCCAAAGATGACATAGGCCCTCAGGGAAATTATTTTCCTCAGGGCCTCCTGTGTGGACTTCATGTAAAAAAAATATTAACAACGTATTTAAAGCAATTTTTTTAGGTTAACATTTTGGCAGCAAGGATTAAATTTCAAACATTCATTAAAAAAGGTTTTTTCCCTTGTGAGACGGCGTGCGGACTTTTAAATGTTCCGTTTGAGAACATGAATAGTTGCAGTCGGAATATGAAAAAGGTTATTTTCACTGTGAGACGGCTTGTGGACTTCTAAATGTTCCTTTTGAGAAGATGAATAGTTGCAGTCGGAACATAAGAAAGGTTTTTCTCCACAGTGAGTCAGCATGTGGATTTTAAATTGTCACTTTCGAGAACATGAATAGTTGCAGACGGAACATGTAAAAGGTTTTCTCCACTGTGAGACGGCTTGTGGACTTTTAAATATTCCTTTTGAGAACGTGAATAGTTGCAGTCCGAACATGAAAATGATTTTTCTCCACTATGAGTTCACTTGTGAGTTTTTAAAGTCTCCTTTTTAGAACATAAATAATTGCAATCGGAACATACAAAAGGTTTTTTTCCACTGCGAGACGGCTTGTTGATGATATAAAAATTGTCACTTTCGAGGACATGAATAGTTGCAGTCGGAACATGTAAAAGGTTTTCTCCACTGTGAGACGGCTTGTGGATTTTAAATTGTCACTTTATAGAACATGAATAGTTGCAGTCGGAAAATGTAAAAGGTTTTCTCCACTGTGAGACGGCTTGTGAACTATTAAATGTTCCCTTTGAGAACATAAATAGTTGCAATCGGAACATAAAAAAGGTTTTTCTCCACATTGAATTGTGAATATTAAATTCTGACTTTCAAGAACATGAATAGTTGCAGTCAGAACACGAAAAGGGTTTTTCTCCACTATGACACGACTTGTGGACTTTTAAATGTTCCTTTTAAGAAAAAGAATAGTTGCAGTTGGAACATGAAAATGTTTAATGGTTAAATTTTAATCTAATATAACTCCTAAGTATTTCATAACAGTAATAATTTCAATAACAATTTTAATATGGTCCATGCACTTTCTTTTTGTTTTTGGTGATTAGACTGAGATATTAGTATTTCGATAAAGGATCACTAAACAGTGTATCGTTATCAAGTATCTGTCGCTAGGTGAGAGGTGTTTTGAAAAAGCCCATGAGGTGGTTTATTGGTTCCTTAATAAAATTAAAATTATTACTTATTGATTAAAAGATTGTTACTTATATGAATGTTGTTCACTTTTAAAAGAAAGTAGGTATTAAATGAATTTGGCGTATCGTTAAGTGACGGGTGACAGTTCACAAAATTTCGTGCTGAGTTGTCAGACGTGAAATAAGTCCCCGTTGAACGTTAGGGAAAATTGCGTTATTCCACAGGCAGCATCTACAGTAATCGGATTGATGGCGCAGCTTATGGGTTTTTCGTTTGTTGTTAAGGTTCTGCTTCGCAATAATAAAAGGGATTCGAATTATTGACAAGGGAGAAGTTTTACTAAAATAATTCTAGTCATCTCCCGATTTCTTCAAATTTTTTCCGTTTTCTCCCGATTTCTCCCGATTTTTAGGCGAAAATTCTCCCGATTTTTAAGTTTTGGTTTCGGTAACACTGATTTGAGTATCTTTCCGGATATGGAGAGAATACATATAGCGTCATTGCCTGTCACGGTTACTTTTACCTGGTGACTAGCTGTCACTGGATCACAGTGAATCCGAGGAACTGGCAATCTTTGAACCAGTTTATTTATAAAATGAATATAAGTTGAATTTATAAAATGGTTACCTACACTCAAACTGCCTGCAGGGCTTAGCATCAGAAACCTGCGGAGCGGGTTTTAACTGCTAGTTATACATTATTATACAAAAATCAAATATATTTCTGCCAAATAAGCCTGTCAGCATAATAGGTCATGATAAATTAGATAGTTGGGTAATAATATGAAACATGGAAGTGTAAATTTTTATGGTATGCAACGGTGATATTAGAAATGAAGTCAATCATTACAAAAAATTAAACAATATTTCTTTGTTAGAACCATTTGTTTCTTCGTTTCTTCCTTAGGCAAACAAAATAACTTGAGCACAATGTATTAGGTACTAAATGTTGCGGTGGGGGTGGGGCGTGGCTAGGGATTAGTGAAGACTGGAGGGAGGAGAACGGACAGTGAAAGGGAACTTGTCTAAAATAGGACTATAAGATTTAAAAATTTGACAATTGATTCATTATTATTAAAGATTTTTTTTATTTCTATGGCGTATCCATATATTTTCCTTCATTCTTAATATTAGGTCCTTACATATGAAATTGGCGTTTTGTATGGGAGGAACATAATGTCGATTTTTTTTAAATATAATATATTTATTTAATCAAAGTATGTACCATTGCTATCTATGCAGTTTTGCCATCTCATATGTAGTTCATCGATCCCTTTACAAAAAAAACCATTCGGAAGCGAATCAATAAAATCTTTGAAGGCGGTTTGGACTGCCCGATCGGAGTTGAATTTTTTCCCTTGCAAGAAGTTATCCAAATTTCGAAAAAAATGGTAATCTGTTGGGGCAAGGTCCGGAGTGTACGGTGGATGTCTTCCACCGTGGTTGATGTCTTTCCAATTTGCTTCAAGTGAATTAAAACAATTTTATCATTAACACTGCAGCCTGCAGCTAACTCGGACGTGGTTTGCGATGGATCCGCTTCCACAATAGCCTTCAATTCTCCATTATCAACTTTGGTCTCCGGCCGTCCACAGGGCTTGTTCTGCAGGTCGAAATTTCCAGAACGAAAACGTTGGAACCAAAAACGCACTGTGAATAATATCGATAAAAAAATTAACAATTGTAAATACAAATGTTAAGTTTTTTAACAATTTTGGCTTCGAATAATATTGCTTCGTCGTCGACCCGTTGGGAACCCATAGTCTTTCGACATCTCTTTTATCAAATTTGCAGGTGGAAAAATCAATTCTTTTTAAGAGGATGTCAGGATGACGTTTTTTGAATTGATACTTCTTTAGCGCCCTTAGTAATTTTAAATTCGGATGAAACGGAAATGCATCAAAATTCAGTTCTAAACAAATACTCTCTTCTAATATAATGCGGTAAATTCGCTCTTCGCCGCGACCCTTCGATAGCCAGTGAGCAAGGTGCCTGACAAGTCTCAGCGGCCAGAGAGACAGACATCAAGCGAACGGAGGTTCGAATCCTACGAAATCCAAAAAAAAACATTTTTATTTTGTGAAATCAAAATTCAATCTTCAAACCGCTTTGAAAAATAGGCAAAAGAAAAGAAAGTGACATCTAACGATTTTCTAGTTTCACTTATAACGCGTGTGAATAAAACCCTCAATTTTTTTTCATGTGTAATATTTTTTTGTAAAAACATCAATATTCTTGCGTATTTTCATCATGTGTAATTTTATCACTTTTACGTGTTGTTTTTTATTTTGTGTTTATTTTCAAAATATTTATTTATTTCTTCTAACACAGCAAACTTATTTTGTGGCACCATTTTGATTCAAATTAATAAAATACTTCGTTTTTACCACTTTTATTGTTTACAAAACCGACATGTTTCGTCAGCAAAGCTGACTTCTTCAGGTAAAAGTGGTTAAATCGAAGTATTTTATTAATTTAAATTTATTTATTTGTTTTATTTTAGTGTCAAAGTTTTTTTTTGTATTTTTAGGATCGTGAATTTATTGACACGAAGTAACTAAACTTATTAGCCAAACACAATCGAAAATCTGAAAACAGAAAAATCAGAAAAAGATACGGTCATACACCCGGCAATAATTAATAATTCTGAGTTCCGCCCCGGCAACGCGTAGGTCCTGTGTTCGAGTCCCAGATGTGGATTCTTTTTCTGATTTTTCTGTTTTAGATTTTCGATTGAGTTTCGCTAATATTGTCTTCATTTAATTAAAATATAACAATTTGAGGTTTTTACTCATAAACTAAAAAAAAAAAAAAACTTTTATGAAATATTTTCGGTATTTGTTTTTGTGGTGTTATGCCGTGTTACGTTACCTACATCTACCGGATCTGCCGGATCTGCCCTGATGATGGACACAAGAAGGAGGTAGCGTAACACGGCATAACACCCCAAAAACAAATAAAGAAAATACTTTTGGCCGTGAAAATCTTAAAACGTATCTTTTTACGAAACAGTTCGTGAACTGCATATCATATCACGTGAATATCTCCTTACTTTACAAAAGAGTGACTGGTTACTTAATTATTCAATAACTAGCTGACCCGGCGAACTTCGTACTTCCTCAGAATCAATAACGGTTGTGTTAACATTAGCTGAAATAAATTCAGTTTTTTATTAAGTTAAGAATTACACAATGAAGCTATTATCGATGCCCGAATGTTCGTGTTTTGTTTTTGTCAGTATGAGATGACGTTGTGTTCTGATTTAAAAGTTTTGTGATTGTCTTACTTTTCCACTTACTTATGGGAATAGCGTTTCATTTTTTTCATACGTTTGAGGAAGATTTATTTATTTTATTTATTTATTTTACATCTATATATATTACAGTTTTCACCTTATTAATAACATTTTTACACATGTAATAATTTTGAAAACCTTTTTAGATATTAATTATGCATTTCATTATGTTGGATGTAAGGTAGGTTTGAGAAGGCGAAACTGTTGGTTGGTGATATTGCATGTTTCGTAAACACCTCACTAGGAGAACCTGTGCTGAGGTGTTTACGTGTTTATGATTAAGTGTGACAAGTACAAGTTTTTATGTGTCGTAGTAGAAAGTATAATTATTGTATTTTTCCTTTAACGGGGTGCCGACATACGTTCACCGTTTGTCTCATTTTCGACTGTCGACATTTAGTGTGTAAGAAAGAGGGGCAGCATAATATGTTTAAGAACAAAGGCTAAATAATCAACGCATTGACATTTGACGTTTTTGAATTTTTGAAATTCACTCACTACTTAATATTATATTATACTTATCACAATATTCCTGCAGCTCTTTCAAAAGATGAGAATTCGTCATATGCAAAATGTATGAGGAAAAGAATTTTCTTCGTAATTATTTTTTTCGTTAATTTTTCCGATGTTTTAATAGCTATTCTGATATTCGGGGCGGAGACAAATCCAACAAATCAAGTTCGGTCAAGCCGTTCTCGAGTTATAAATGGTGTAACTAACCCGACTTTGTTTTGTACATATTAATCAAGATATAAATTAACTAGCAGACCCGGCCACACGTTGCTGTGGCTAACGAAACACAACGCCATTGCCCAACCTTTATAAAATCCACACCACCCGCTTGCCAGTTGCCCGCTACCTGAACTGAATATAAGCAAGTATTATACATATAAACTAATTAACTCGCCACTAATTATACAATGCTTGCAATGCAACACTGGATATTTGAAAAGGGAAAATCTAATACCTACTTACTCTAAGACATCTATTTTCCTATTTCTTCCGTAGAACGAATTTCAAAAATGACTATAGTACGGCCCGCCAGCCGTTTTAAATCGTACAAAAATATGTTTTCTTTGAATTTCTCGGCTTTTCTCTAATATAATTTACATGTATTATACATATAAACATTCCTCTTCAATCACTCTATCTATTGGTGAAAACCGTATGAAAATGCGTTGCGTAGTTTAAAAGATTAACGCGCACATACATTTTGAGCGACTTCATTTTATACTATGTAATAATAATAATAATGAATTAATAATGATAGTGGGTTGTGTACTTGGATCTTCATATGAAAGGATACTGCTACTTTGACAGGAAAAAGCTTTGATTTTGGAAAAGCTTTAAATGCTTTCCGTTAGATGTCAATAACGTCGGCTGAAAATTATATTCAAATATTTAAAAATATAACAAGCAGGAGAGATATACGATTTATTGCACTTATGTTATTCTTTTTTTGTGCAAATTGAAACTTGCAGTGTTTTTTCGGATCAGGGAGGATTTCAAAGGCATTTTTTTATTCTTTTTAGTGTATCTTGAAAACTGGGGCTTTAAAAAAAATAAACCTTTTTAATTTGCTTCGAAATTAAACTCTTTTAACCAGAACAATTAGCAAGGTGGACCATGAAATAGGAAAAAAATCTATTATTAAAATGGGATTCTATCTCTAAATGAGATTTTAGGAAATCGTTACATAATATTAATTTGCAATTTTGTTCATTCAATTTTTTAAATTTTAGGCTGTTATGCAGTGTTGCGCTACTTCCTTCTTTAGCCAACGTTTCGGACAGTGTTACAGTGTCCATCATCAGGGCAGATGTGTCTGATGATAGACACTGTAAAGCTGTCGAAAACGTTGGCTAAAGAAAACCCCAAAAATAAATAACGAAAATACAAGTCCGTTAAAATCTAAAATCATATCTGCAATTTGTTTTTGTTAAAACAATGTGTAAAAAATTGATTTTTTTTTCAAAAGGTTCAGTGTTCTTCGTCTTTGTTTAAGAGGAACGTTTGCGTGGCACGTTTCGGGCTTAATTTTGACAAACCTTAATTTTGGAATTGAGATCAAAATACCCAATAACCAAACTGAATTATTATTTTTGTAATCAAAAGGTATCTCAAATATCTAGTTAGGATGTGAGCTACTTTATGTATTTTAGTTTTATGTTAAGAATAAAGTTAAATTTAAAGGTATAGGCCATTAAAGATTTTAACAAACATTTTATCAAACATATATATTCAAAGACAAACATACTTCCTTTTACGATCCTACCTAAATACAATATCACTAGTGCAATATTACAAATCATACATAGATCCTCACACACTACCATCAGACCAGCCTTTAATTCAGACATACACCAGCACAAAACACGATCTCAAAATCAAATACACCTAGCATCATCTACCCACACAACTAAATTTGGTATTAACTCATTACAATATATTGCATATAAACAATACAATGCATTACCTCATGAAATAAAGCAACCAGTAGCTAACAAAAAAATATTAATTAAAACGCTTAAAGAATATTTTCTGTAAATGTTTTTAAATGATTCACTCGCCTTCATACGTTTATTTTTTTATGGTTTAGTGTATGAATGTCTCTCAGTATTTCAAAAATCTCTATTCTTGACAATGCAACTTTTATTATTTTATGTTTTTTAACTTGTAATATCTATGTAATATCCATGTAAAATGTACTTATATGTTTCTGTCCTTCCCGAAATAAGTTTGTTTCTTAAGAGCGTTTAACCAGCCAGCGGACGAAAATCCACATTTCGTCGAAAGTTGTTCTTCCGATCGTGCAGGGCGGTTACAATGAGAAAGATTGATTATTCTCCGTACCAGCTTTTTTAAATTATAACTCAATATCGAATTTATTTCAATCCAAATTAGCTTTAATTTATACCTTCATCCAAAAATGCTGAAAGGCGTGATGATAAAACTATTAAAATAGTGTACTTTTTGTAGTTATTTTTTGATTATAAGTATTTATCATTTTTCAGTAATGTCTAAATTTAATAATAATGTTAAAAAAATCTGAAATGTGTTAGTTTGTAAGTGCGCAAATAAATACACAAATGGACCAATTTTCGTCAAGAAACACATGTACGGACATATTTTTTGATGATTTTATTGAAACTAAAATTAAAATTCTAATACATAACGTTGCTAGATAATGTATTGATTTATTTTACTGCATGATTACATTATTTGAAATGGGTGTGGTATAATACAAAAACTTTTTTGAAAATTTAACAAATCTGCCAACGACCTATGGTATAACCTTATTATACTAAAAATTAAAAAAATTCTAAAAATTTATTACATAACTATGCTAGATAAAAGAACAATCTTTCGAAATCCATTTATAATTTTTTGTGGAAAAGAGTCAATACGTCTAAAAACTTTTTTGAAAATGACGTATTTCCGGCTTTCTCTGGTAATGCCCTCTTAACTCATTGGGAATAATGTGTTACCATGTTTTTTTTTGTAATATATTATAATTAATTAAATTAAATAAAATAAATAAATGTTTCATGATTTTAGAGGCGACTTGGGCAATTATTTGTGACGAAATAAAAAACATTTTGTTTGATGAAATATAAAATAAAACATCGTAAAAAATACGTTTTTGGGTAGTAATTTTACTACGTAAATGACTAATTTTTGTTCGGACGTAAATAGATAATTCATAATTTAAATTTACACCCATCAAAATGATGTTTATTATGAATTTTTATTATTTATTTTATTTTTCATCATACTTTTATAATAAATATACCTAGTAAAATTATTATTATTATTTTTTTGCCAAGTTGCCTCTAAAATCATGAAACATTAAAATCTTTAATAATGGACTATCTATATATATAAAAATCAAAATAAAATATATTTGTTTCTGGGTTTGTATGTATGGGTCCTAAGCGTTGCTAAACCATTCATCCGATTGCGGTGAAACATCGGGGATTAAATGTGCGCATACCCGCGATGGTTTCTGTATACAATAGTGAGCTCTGGCATCATGAAATTACGCGTTGCTAAACCGTTCATCCGATTGCGATGAAATTTTCGTGATTTGATGCAAGGGTAGTGGAGGGAGAGGGTGGAGGGAAGGGGGGGGGGCGGCGGGGAGAGGGGCGTGGGGAGAGGGGCGTGAGGAGAAGTGGGGGAGGTGGAGGAGGCGGAGTGGGAACCTCCCTTACACCATGCGAGTGAAGCCACGGGGAAAAGCCAGTATCTTATAATTTAGGTATCACGGGTGGGTAGGAATATTGGGGTCAGTGTCCAGGAGTGACAAACCTGTGAATTCATCCCTCCAATTATGGTGCGAGACGACGGGTTGATAGAGTCCGGCTGGAGAAGTCAAATGCTTCCCTCAACTAGTCTCTCTCGATCCGGCCCGCCACGCAGGATGTGTGCAAACGCATTTGCCGCCAAAACCCAGACAAACCTCACCCCATGAACCCGGGCACCCTTACTAAGTCACCAAACGTAGCGAAACACTTGGGGTGACCTATGGCTGAGGTGTTGGTTATCCAATAAATGGTTCCCGGGGCGGCGTTACCCATACCCGCCTTCCAAATTGAGGATTACAAAATTACAAAGAGTGGTGATTAATTAGTTAAAGGTATCATAAAACACGACAATCTTTATACCTACTCGTATATAAAAATGAACGTTTCTTTGTTTGTCCCTATTGATTTCCTAAACCATGAATCCGATTGCGATGAAACTTTTGTGATTTGTGGTGCACATGCCCGCGAAGGTTTCTATATATAATGGTGAGCTCTGGCGTTATGGAATTATTTCCTTACCGTCCGTTTTGTGATGAAACTTTGGTGATTTGTTGTACGCCCTTCCGCGATTGTTTATATACATAATGATGAGCCTTGGCGTTATGATATTTGTAAAAATATTTTACAATACGTGGAGCGCGATTATAATAAAAAAATTAATAATTATTTTAAAATGGGTGATAACTGGCATTATTGCATTTACATGTTAAAAACATTTATAAATTTTCAAAAAATAATCTTAGAATTATTGTATTTTATTGAAGAATAAGTTAATACTGATAATATATAACATGTAATCATCGATCAATCGGCAGTCAAAGACTAATTAGTAACAAATGTGAGAAAACCCATATAATTGAATAAAATCCTAGTAGAACACCTCTCTACCCCCTCCCCATATGTTATGTAGATAAACCGTAGATTAAGAATAATTTGTACCAGTCTGAAGACAGCTTTTACAAGCAGAAACCAATTACAGAAAATAAATTAAAGTTGAAATAAGTCCCATATTTGTTTTTTCATATTATTAATGCAATCATGATAATTATTCTTCTTCATAACCACTTCCGGGTCGTTTATTTCTTCTTCTTCTTCACTGGCGCTATAGCCCATTTCGAGCCTATGATAATTTTTCTCCTTTCCCCCTTTTAACTTTTAAATATATAAATATTTTTGTTTTAAATATATAAATCTCTCCTGGTCACGGCACCAGTGTGATAATCCTATCTTTTGATGCTGATTTATTTTATTTTCTATTTTTGGAATTCTTTCATCCCTTCAAGTTTTCTTGAACTTTTCTTTTGGCTCTGATCGATATTTAAATTTTTAAGGCTTTGCATGTGTGTAGTAGGGATGGAAAATTCCTTCCCTACGTCACACAAGCCTTCATGAAAATTGGACCCTTATTTTCTTTGATAACTACAGAAAGCTACTTAAAGCTCCCTTGCACTATATACCTTTAGAGATATATGTACTTAACTAATTAATACGTTATTTACGACCTTGAACGTAAATATTTTCGTATTTATGTTGTAATTAAACTCCATCAAACGTTGTGTAATTTTTTTGATTTATGATATGGGACTTTAATTACTTTCATTTTGTGGTAACTTCTTGATTCTGGACAGAGCGTTGAGTTTCAAACTGTATTGGTCTCTCTCTTGCAAATCTAACTTTAAATACTTTCTCTAAAAGAGCTAACTTTCCTCCGTCGTTTATTATGTTTCCCTACATCCTAACGAACTCGTAAATAACCTGTACTAATCGAATTACGCATGTTTAATTGAACAAATAATTAAGTATGACTCAAATGGTTAATTGTTAGTAAATTTGATTATGATTGTTTTGTATCTGCATGTCATCTCTCCAATCCGATTCAGCTGCTATAAGGTACATATAAAGATGGGTTTAGTAGGTTAATGTAATTAATAGATTGCATATTAGACGAACTCAGAATACCCTTTTTCTGCCGAAAATTTGGCTCCTATCCTCCTGCAAGTTAACAGGATGGTCAAGGATCAACTAGAACTTCGCACAGTCAGCCGACGCGATTTTCCAGAGGGTCTTAGTACCTTGTTCTGTCAATCTTCCATGTCGTCGTGCACGTCATTCAGGTCTTTCCCTAAGTCCCGAAACCCCCAAATTCCTACTCCTCCAAGGTCTACTATTTACTTAGGGCGAACCGGTTTCGTCCTATCTGCAATCATATACTCACGGTGTTGTGTAGAGTTACGGGTCGTGAATCCTCCCTCCACGTACAAGAAATGATGTGAGAGTAACTCTGTCGAGTCTAAAACGCTAATTGTAAGCGGGTCCACATCATCCAATGTACAGTACATAGAAAGATATATATGTAAACATACGTTTGGGTAGGATTATAACTCGCAATTTTGAGTCTAGCCAGTCTCAAATCCCGAGCTCGGATTTCGTGGAAAGGAATTCTGCACAAAACCTTAACCGATGACCGAATATATACATATTAAAGGTGGGTGATATTAATAAATACTAATAGATTAAGAGATTATCTCGGTTTGTTCTGGAGTGCCGAAAATTCCAAGCTTTTTGATTGGTTTGGTTGACAATTTTCTTTAAGAGATTGCCATCTCTATTATGTGTTAGGTTAATGGTCCTTGGGTTTTTTAAGGAGCGACCACTGCCTCCTATTGTTGAACTGTTTTCTAAATTTTCCCCCAAGGTTCAACTTTTGGTAAAATTTTTACTCTCCCGTGATTTTTCAACTGCTTCGTAAATTATTTATACCTGTAAGAGCAATTATTTCATAATTTTTCCCCGAATTTTTCATGTAGTTCTTTAATAATCTTTTATCTGACTATCCCGTGATTTTCAAATGTTTGATGTACCTATTAGCTACCTAGGAGAGTAGTTAATCCATAAAATTTTTCTCAAATGTTCAATGATACTCTTCAAGTTCTTTTATTTGACTAGCCTATAATAAATCTAATTACTTTCAAATTGTTCAATCCTAAATATCTCTTCAAGTTCAAATTAAAGATTGTGTTTAACCCCCTTTTTTTTATATATATAATTGCGCAACGTTATGGTGTTGCCCTATCCTAAGATTGACATCTTCCTAAAGCATTCAACACAGTGCCCTACTGACCGAGTTGTTTTATAAACAATTTTAGTTATGTCAACATTCCCACTGGCCTCGTGACCTAGATCCAAGAACGCGTGACATTTGTTTACCTTTAAACATTCCGAATTCAATAATGGTTATTTCTTTCTCGCAAATGTCTAATTTGTTTCCCCGATAAATTTAGTCATAATGCATACATATACTTTGTCTCGATACATAAATACACAGATATATATATAATTTTATTATAGTTGAGGTAAATTCTAATATCATAACTCATTTTTTTGATCATTTTATATTAGCTGAAGTTATAATAAATAGTATATATACTAAATAAATACAAAACTTTGACTTGGAAATTTATCAAACACATAACTATTTTAAATAGTTACGGATAAATGCAAAGATAGGTATTCGAGATCGATACCTTTACTTTTTAATATAAGTGTGTTTCTTTTTGATTAAACTTTCTTGGAATATATATATATACATATATATATAAATATATCTATTTTATATATATAATATTTTAATATAGGTACATATCACATATTAAGCAAATAATATTTTGTTATAATAATATAAAATTTTATACCGACGATCAGCTGCCCTCTGCCTCGTTCATGTCTCTAGAAATTTTTATACTTTGTAAGGACTTACCCCAAAAGGTCCACTCCTGTCGGGTTCAACACGACAAATCTTTTATATATTTTTTTCTACCTAATTCAGCTATTGTCTAACTAAACCTAGATTAATCATCTTTATTCATTATTTCACTATTGCGTTGACTCTAAACTGAATTAATTGATGACTAATCTTTATCAATCAAAATGTATTATATTTTCAAAACCCGTTGGTTAACTTAACAAATTTATTTTATTATTTTTTATTTATTTTATTTATTTTTATTATTTAATTCTTGTATCACCGAACTCTTTTATTTTGCAGTAAGATAACGTATTTCACTATTTATTCAAACTTTCCGAAATAATAATTATTATTAGGTTACCACAATCTTATTTAACAACAATTTAATCATCTGTATTATTTATTCCAAAGTCCATATTTATTATTATTACTTTATCTAACACTAGATTAATCCTGTGATAAATTATTACGTTCGATTTGCACTTTATTTAAGGAACTATCACCGTTATGATAACTGACACTGGTTTTTATTTTTATTTCGCTACACCAACTTTTTTCTTTAATTAATAAAAGACTAGCACTTAATTTGAAGCACTCAATTTACTTAAAGATTTTCGTTGAACTTTTCCATTTAATTGGGTGCACTTATTTATTTATTATCTCGCTTTTGATTGCACTATTTTTTTTTTTTTAATTGATTTAAATATTTGATATTTAATAGAACTCTTTCCGTTTAAACTGAACGCACATAAATTTTTTATAACTTCTTTTAATTTGCACTATTTTTAAATCATTAATATAAATATTTGATATTTAGTAGAACTCTCTCCGTTTAAACTGAACGCACATAATTTTTTATAACTTCTTTTTAGTTTTTATTATTATTACATCACTTTATTTAATTACCACACCGACACTTGTCGCGACATTACTAAGTCCCAAAATATGATATTTATTGATTATAAAAACCGAATTTTCCACTAATCAAATTGTATCTATTACAGAACTTTTTAACTTTTCACAATTAAACAAAACGTAAACTTTATTTCTATTCCCACTGATTTTAATTTCTTTAAATCTTTATAAGACACTGGCTCGAATATGAAATTTTTCTAAGTCCTGTGATTCTAACTAATTAGAATTTTTCCACCAGTACATTACCGAACGTATCGTCACGCCTCACAAACTTCCGCTTTTCAAAACCCCCGATGACTCCCTAAAAATCACTAAGTCCTGTCTTTTAAACCCCTCTCAGGTCCAAAAGATTGTATCTGAATTTCCTGTGACAAAACAATCTCATGTCTACCAACTCGCAAACCCTTGAAATTATCTCACCATTATCGAGTAATGCTACTTAGATCCCTTTGTCATGTTATCACTCCTTTTTGTCTCTTACTTCCATCTCTACAAGGTCCGGATTCAGTTACTTTGTTTTAAATTGCCTCACCGTCCTTTGTCTCGATGGTCTTACGAATTTAACTCAAATATCATGATTTTCGTATCCTTTTTTTTCTCAAAATATAATAGGTACGTCTTCAATATACTGTATATGATTCTCAATTTTGTTTATCGCTACCAGAACATGAACAAACTCAAGCCAAAACCTTTAATATGCGTTTTCCAATTTTCTTCTTTCTAAATTCCTTCTTATTCTCACGCCACCTATATGGATCAATTCAGTTTTAAACTGTATTGTCTCTACTTATGTCGTAGACTTGAATTTTCATATTTTCTCTTATTTCCCTTTTATTCACGATGTTCTTCCTTTGATTTTCCTCATTCATTCTCATGTAGCTTTCCACAATTATATGATTTTTTATATTTCCAGCCGTATTTATTTTATTAATTGTTAATTTAAGATTTTCTTTGCTTTCTTTGGCCGTATCAATTCACCCATAGTTCCACCGTACATTACTCTGATATCCGTATCGTTTTTCGATGTTTGCTGCCTCAATAGAAAATTTCATTTTCTATTTGTTACTAATTAATATATCATTTACCACATTTTTATAGGAGATACTCCCACTTCGGCCCTTAAATATATGTCAATTTTTATTACGTTCTATGGTTCATCCTCCAAATTCCGTCCCTTTTTCCCCTAAATCCACATTAATTTAAAATTTGACGTCTGTTTATGTCTGGGTTTCCGAGGTGTTGATCAATAACTCAGCTTTTATTCGAGGGTAATAAAATCTAATCGTTTTTAGTTAAAGTAAACTGTCCCTAAGACCAATGATAATTTTTATCGTCCTAAAAGCCATTAAAATGGGTTTAATCGCCTAAAACCATGTTCGTTTTCTGGTTGTTTAAATAACAGAACCATGTGTGAGGTCGTCAACTCAAATAATGTTTCATTTTTCCTTGCAGTCTGTCTTATTTCTCATAGAATTCTCCTCAAACAATTGACGTAAAACAATGCTTTTTGTTTACTTTGTCTATCGCAATGTAACTAGAATGATCACCCTATTCCAAATATATAACGATATCTATTTAAACTCGTCTGAAAACGCAAAATTAAGTCGAATCTTATATTGTTCAATAAACACTTCCGTTTAAACGTCCAGTTTTTCCATTAGATTTCCTTTTCAAATCGTTTTCCCTGACGTGACAAGAGTGACATCCCTAATTTCCAGCGTTTTTCTTCCTTTTAAGTGTTTAATGCACGCTTTCCTCTTAATCTGGCCTCCTTGACTTTCTATGTACTCGTTATACAACTAAATATCCCTACAGTAGCTTTTCTTATGTTTTGCACGTCTTTTCTTTAATTTTCCTCTTATTAAAATTTTCTTGTTATTTTCTTGCATAGTTTTTCCAACATAATATGGATTAATTTGCTCGTTAACGGCGGTCGTCAACACCTTCATTGCACTGATTGTATATCTTAAATCTAGGGTCATTGTACCTGATGCACCGGGCGTGAGACCCTGTTTACATTATAGTGTATTGATCTTTCGGTTGATGACGATATTTTTTTCCATAAATCTCTGATTAATTGCCTAGTTCAAAGTCCATTTCTTTGTTCAAAATCTGAACACGCCCTCCACTTTTGTGATTGGTTAATCATTATTTGTGTTTATTATCGCGCCTACCTTTTTGGGAACCCCGGGAAAAGTAAAGATGTTAGAAGTCTCTGTGTTCTAATTATCAAAACTTGACACGAGTTTAAACATTATGGATCTCTACTGTCTCCATGGTCCAATCAAACTTAATCCGCTAGGTGCCGCTAGTGTGTTGATTTCGTTATAATTCTGAAATATTATTTATCCATTCGTAAGGTGGAAGCTACGATATTTTCTAATTTTCACTGTTGATTAATGCAATTCATCACAAGCCTTGGCCTCCTTCAAGATAAGCCTCCACCGTCCTCTAACCTCGGCCGTCGTCTTCCAATCTGTAACATGGAGTAGTCCTCTTGCATCCTTCCTGACATCATCCTCCCATCTTAGCCTAGGTCTCCCCACTTTTCTCCCGTCCATCCTGTTAGAACCTTCTTCGGTACTCGTGTGCTTGGCATTCGGTGCACATGTCCAGCCCATCTTAGTCTTTGGAGCCTTAAATGGGTAGAGAGTCTGGGAGCTTGGTAAATATCACAGAGCTCATTATTGTGGCAGATTCTCCATGTCTCTCCCTCTCGCACCGCTCCTAAGATTCTTCGAAGTACCTTTCTTTCGGAGGTTCCAGCTGTTACACAGACGTTGCTGTCAGTGTTCCCGCCTCACATTCACAGGCCAAGACCGTTCTAATAATTGTTTTATTATGGATATTTCGTTTATTTCTACTGCTTCTTCATTCGGTTCATCACTGTTGAGGACCGTGACCCCTACTCCAGCTGTTCCACAGACTTTGCTGTTAGTGTTCCCGCCTAACATCCATAGGCCAAGCCCGTTCTAATATTTGTTTTATTAGGGTTATTTCGCTTCTTTCTACTTCTTCTTAATTCGGTTCCTCATTGTTAAGGACCGTGATCCCTACTTAAATTTTCAACGGGCGATCTTCTCGAACAGAACAAATCTCATAGTAACCTCCATTATTTGGATGTCATTCTGTACACGGTTTAAAATAATAGAGACAATTAAAAATGTCTCAACAAGTCCGGTGCTAGAGGTTGGAAAAATATGTCTGTTAAAATACATAATTATAATAAGTGTCATTATGAAGGAATCATTAAAGATCCAAGTTCCATTCAAAAACAATTATTTTTTCTTTGTTTTTATTAAACAGTTGTTAAATAGACATTATTATGCAATATTAATGCCAATGTGTATTGCGCGACAAGCAAGTTAGTTGTATGATAATTAATTACGGACTCACTTTGTGCAGTTCTGCTAGCTATGCAAAAAAACTATTCATGGATTTAAATTTTTTTTTGTAGTACTTGAAATAAATTTAAAAAAATTTATTATAAAAATGGAAACATAATGGACAACAGTAATAATTCGTATGTATTAAAATTTCACGTTAGAACATATTTTGCGTGACACCTGTTTCGCCTTCTGAACGCATTATCAAACTGAGGTTAGGCCACTTACAGACAATATCCTACTAATATTATAAAGGCGAAGGTTTGTATGGATGTATGGATGTGGGATGTATGAATATTTGTTACTCTTTCACGCAAAAAATACTGAATGGACTATAAAAATTTCTCTGGCGTTATGAAATTATTTATTATATGTTTATGGTCCAGACCAAAACCAAAACAAATCGTTGTTTGGTAACTATAAGTAATTATTAGACGTGTCATTGTTATTTGTCTAGGGTACTATGGAGATCCCTTTGATAGTTAAAATTCAAATATGTATATAATACTTATCTATGCTAATATTATAAATGCGAAAATGTGTGTAATTGATTGTTACGCTTTAATAGGTGGCACGTGAGCAAGGCGAATGGGGCGGAAGGAAGGGGAGGGGGGAAGGCGGAGGGTGCGGGAGGAGGGGGAGGGGGTAGGAAGAGGTGGACGGGGGCGAGAGGAGGGGGTGGGAAGGGGGGGAGAGGAGTGGGGATAGGGAAGAAGGGGGGGGGGGGGGTTGGAGTGGGTATAGGAAAGGTGGAGGAGGCGGAGTTGGAACCCCCTTAATACTATGCGAGCGAAGCCGGGGACCAAAGCTAGTATATTTATATTATTTCTATACAGATACTTATGATGAAAACTTATTAATATTATTAATTTCCTTATTGATTTCCCAGTAAAACTATTGAAATAATTATGGGTTTTACCCTTTCAAAGTTTCCCTTGAGGAGGCCTTGAGGAAAATAATTTTCCTCAGAGCCTATGTCATCTTAGAGGATGCTACGTGGAAGGTTTTTTTAAGAAAAGAAATACGAGGAAGTTCTGGTAAGGAAATAGGTAAGAAGGGTTGGTACTAATCTGGGGGTCGGTATGTCCTGGAGTGATGGACGTATGAAGCCATCCCTTCAACTGCGATGCAAGGCAATGTGTCGAGGGATTCTGGCTGGAGGGGTTGAAATACCCCCTCAACCAGTCTCTCTCAATCCAGCCCGCCATGCAGCAGCTGAGCAGACACATCAGCCGCCAAGTTCTGGACAAACCTCACCCCATGAACCCGGACATCCCTGCTGAGTCTCCATATTAAATTTGACTTAAGGTCTTTAAGTGAGTTATTCCGAAATGATGACTTACAGCCGTTGTGTCCAACCTATGCTCAGCCGAGATCTCCGCTCAGCCCTGCTCAAATGCCCAAATACGCTGTGTCGAAACACAATGATCGTCCCACCACACTCAAATGTAAGGAAGGTAGCCGGGTGGATTAAAGTTGCTAAGGAAGACCTACTTATAAAAACTGACAACAGAAGAGCGATTTCCTAATTATTGTGATACGAGATCGATCTCGTACGAGATGTGCTGTCAGATTTGTGCATAGATTTCTGCAATTTTATGTAATTTTCTATGGTTGTCGAAATGTCAATTGCCTTTTCAATGCTAATTTCGCCGGTTTTCAGTAGTTTAAAACACGAAATACTGTAAGAATGCACGATTATTTATCCACTAATGTATGTTTACAGTTGTATACCAAGGATTTGAGGTTTGCAAAATTTCGTTTCAATTCAAATTCGCATGAATTAGGTAGTTTGTCAAAATTAACCTAAAAACCTATTTTTTTGTACATAAATAGTTGTTTCTTGTACTAATTTTTGAAATGAAGTGTAATTTCCATAATCTTCGCCTAAAAGTGCGGCGGTTAGCGGTTTTTTCGTCCCCAAATATTCAATTGTTCTACAGATGTAGATTTCGACTGGAAGAGAGACCGACAATGACTTCGGGGCGGTAGCAGGGAAACGATGGCCGCATCAATAACGAATCGGCGTGGTCTTCCCTGGCATTCGACCTGAATGCTATGGAGCTGGGGTGCAGAGTGGCGACAAGTGGCAATAGGTATGCACTCATTATATTATTACCACTGTTATATTTCTATTATTGCAACGAGGTACGGACTTCAATTGGATTACGGATTGAAATAAAAAAAATTATATATACATTTTTTATTGATATAATTTGAATTTTATTATATTTTCTGTAGTACAAAAATGTCTCTTTATTTCAGACGTGGAGGGATCAGAAAAATGGCATAAAAAAAAGCATCTGGCTTGCGATCGGAGATGATGAAGAGCGGAGGTGGCCCCAGCCAGGCACAGCCCTTGACTCCGTTGGAGAAAAGGGTCCTAGACATCATTGCGGCCGAGGCAGTATATGGACGTACTGCCACGGAGTCCGTACCTGTAAGTTAACTAATTATTACTGTCATATGGAAGTATTTCACCATCCTCTTGATAGCTTACCCATAGGCCATAGGCCATAGGAATATGTATATTTTCGAATTCCAATTTAAGATTTATTTCCTTATAAAGTCGGAGCTTACTATTCTATACCTACTCGAACTTGAGAACGGTGACTACAAATCGAATAAGTTAGCCAAGTTTTCTACCTATAGCAAAGTATTTATTCATTATTTATTAGTATATATTATCTTACTGATAAGCTATCAAGAGGATGATGAAATACCCCCTAAGTAAGTTATTATGAAATGACTTGATGGTTAGACAGTTAGTAAAGTATCAACGGTTCCTGCTTTTAGTTGCAAATTGTTTAGAACTTCATTGTTGATATCATTCATCGACGTGCAATATAAAAATACTATGTGACCCGGTCACGCAATGCTGTGGCTAACGAAACACAACGCCATTACCCAACGTTTATAACCAACGCCATCTGTTAATTTGGATACATATCAAATCCACACCGCCCGCTTGCCAGCCTGCTCCCTTTATATATTATATTATTACAGCACCCTTGAGGTGATTTTTCACAAAAACAGCGCTATACAAATCATCCAATTATTTTTGTATCAACCAATTTACACAAAACCTTGATGCCTAAACCTACCTCATGAATCACTCTATCTATTGGTGAAAACATCATGAAAGTCCATTGCGTAGTTTAAAAGATCTAAGCGTACTGACAGCGGGAGCGACTTTGCTTTATACTGTGTAATAGATAACTGCTTGTGGTATATTTGATGCAACTTTCAAAGAGAATACAAGGGTGTGCATTGCTCAGATACAAGATAAGCTAATACCTTTCGACTGTTGTTGCAGATTGATTTCATAGTGGAAACAAGTACACCACCATCATCACCACTACCGGAGGTGGAACACTTACTACAACACTGGAAGTGGAGTACGTGGCACATGTCTCGTAGAGGCAGTCCCGCTTGCAAGTAACCGTAAGTACTAAAGCACTGAAATACTAAGTAGTGGAGAGTGTTTGGAAATACTTTAAAATGGTATGTGACAAATAACAAACGTTAAAATATTTATTGACTATTTTGTTTCAGCGAATAGAAAGGCGCTCTCCGTAGAAGAGCGTTTGATATTGTTAGAGGAAAAAAGAGAGGCGAGAGAGGTGAGGTGCGAGGCAAGAGAGGAGAAGCGGCTCCGCCTGGAAGAGAGGAGGGAGAAGAGAGAGGAGAGGCAAGAAGAGAGGCGAGAGAGAGAGAGAAGAGAGGAAGCTCAGCCTAATGGAGAGTAGGCTGATAATGCAGGTAATTTTAAATGAATGTTTGCAACCTTTGAAAGATGATTAGATAATTAAGATGATAAATTTATAAAAATGCGCTTATACATTTTTATATAAATTGGTGACAATCCTACACCTAGCAATTTGACCTTGTTATCATCAAGGTTGTTGTCATCTGCATGGAGTCCTTCAGCAATTCGCCTCAAATTATCTTCGACACACAAGTCTGCTGATTCTGGCATTTATAATTTTAATAGTCATCAGGGGAGTATAATGAAGTACCCGATGCTTGAGTATACAGCTTCTTAGGTGTGTCCCGAGTGTTAGCGTGGTTCCGAGGTAAGATTCTTGACTCACAATCCGAAGGTCACAGGTTTGAACTCGGCGTGCGCAAATAATTTTATTTTTATTTTTTTTTTACATGACCTTCAGGGTCTGTGTCATCTTTGGGGATGCTGTGTATAGGGTTTTTTTAAGGAAAGGAAGGAGAGGAAAATTCTGGGAAGGAAAAGGGTTTAAGGGGTGGGTAGGAATCTGAGGTTCAGTGTGTCCTGGTCATCCGCCTCCAAGACATAAACAAACCTCACCCCATGAACGCGGGCACCTCTGCTAAATCATCAAACGTAGCGAACCACATAGATTTGTGGTGTTTCACAATTAATTAACCTTTAACTATGGACGTCGGGTCTCAGAGGCCCAACCCCTTCTTCAATTTCTCGGAATAAACACCTTCCCCGCGCGTGCCATCCCCGCGCGTCTCAGTAGCTTCAGTTTTAGTTGTGTTATGACCAAGGAGGGAGAAGGTCGCGTCATCCGGCACTTATTACGTGAGTAATAATCATTTAAAATTTGATCAGGGCCTGGGAGACCCGTTGACTATAATTTCAAAATTTCAAAAAGTCAGAAAAAAAGTCAAAATTTCAAAAAGTCATAAGTTTTTTTTATGACTTTTTGTTACTGTTTCTTTTATAAGCTAGGAAAAATTATTGGTTTTGATTTTTGTAATACCTACTATAATTAAGGAGCCTTAATATGATCTCAAGTCAATTAAGACTGAAAACTGACTAGGTTTGTTAAATTTGGATATAATTATTAAAATATGAATAAAAGTTGATTATTTTTATTACTCGATCTTTTATTTATAAATACTTTATACATATAAAGTCCTTGCTAAAGTCAGATTGGTCCAGGTTTGAAAATTAGAAGAATTTTATAAAGGGGTCTCTGTGACCCGACGTCCATGGGAGTGTGATTTTTTTTTCACGTCCATAGTTAAAGGTTAATTACAAATAATACATAGTATTTGGGGCATGTTCCAGAGTGGAAGATACTCTCAGTATCGCCCTGGTGTAAGACCACCATTCAGAATTGAAACGTTACTTGAAATGGCTTTAGCTGTGTTTGGTGACCAGATCTGAATAGCCAGGTACTTGCCCACTTTCCTCTTCCCCATCTTCTTCCCCTCCCCGCTACCTTCAGCTTCACGACATACCCCAATTGGGGATGCCATAGTCTCACTGGCTCCAGACGGGAGCTGTTCGGGATTATTGTGCGGTATTCATATAAAAAAAAGACCAAAGTAATGCTCAATGCATTTCCAGGCCTTGCAATGTATATTCTGTATATGTGGATTTTTGCATACCGGGAACTGCATTTAAAAGTGGCATTATCATGTACGGACGCAGTAGAAATGCCTTCGATGCATCCTACCACTCCTGGGGTCCTAGCATGGTTGATCGATATAGGTTTTATCGAAAATGTCGGTAACTTGCCGTCGCTCCCGAGCACGACTGCAGGCCGCTAACGAACAAATGACACTTCACAACGACTAGGGGTTTCTACTTTATTTCACTTGAACTATTATTTATTCGTTAGCGGCCTGCAGTCGTGCTCGAGAGCGATGACAAGTTACCGACATTTTCGATAAAACCTATATCGATCGACCATGCTAGGTACCCTGGAAATTGAAATTTTTCATTAAGTCTAAAATAAATAACGATCCATAATATATTATACAACTAATGAGGTATATTTTATTTGTTTCAGAATCACACACCGTACACCATTTTTGGAATTTGCAACAAAATATATTTTTTACTAAAACATACCCTTTCTTTAACTTTATTTTGTTGTATGTTTACATACTCTCTGATATATCAACTGGACTGATATGACGACTAACAGCCATTTGCTATACACAGCTGTGTGTAGCATAATTACATGAATCTACAAATTCTTTAAAGGATAAGCAAACACTTCTTTAAAATTACTACTCTCCTCCAGGCAGAGGTCCTTTTCCTCTCTCTTCTCCCACCTCTCTTCTAGACGAAGCCATCTTTCCTCTCTTGCCTCTCCCCTCACCTCGCTCGCCACTCTACTTTCCTCAACCAACAGGAAACACTCTTCTGTGGAGAACTTTTCTATTAGCTGAAACAAAATAACCAATAATTAATTATTTTAATATTTGTTATTTGTCTCAATCCATTTCTTTAATATTAATTCCAAACTCTCATTATTATTTCAGTGCTAAAGTACTTTCTTTTTACATTAACTCCACACAGGAGATCCTGAGGAAAATTATTTCCCTCAGGGCCTATGTCATCTTTAAAGATGCTGTGTGGAGGATCTTTTTGAGGAAAGGAAGGGTTTGAAGAGACCCATGTTGTAGGAGGGGGGAAACACAGAAGCCGGCAAATCGTTCCACAGCCGAGCCGTTGAACTCAAAAACGAGTCATAGAAACGACCCGTTCTCATGTGACTAATGTAAACCGTGTACAAATGTGGGGCGCGTGTTTCCCGACTATGCACTGGTGCCGAGGGGATCAATGACGCTAGTTCCTCTTCCATTGTAATACCGATAGAACAAGGGCAGTACAGGGCCCGCAGATACTTTAATAGTTCACAACTGCTAACCCTGTACAAATCGCAAGTGCGCCCCATGGTTGAATTTGGCAGCCATCTCTGGTCTGGAGCTCCAAATTAACAAAAAAAAAAAACCCTTGACTCTTGCAGAAACGGGCGGTCTGTTTGATAGATTCTCCCATCTTAACAGACGGACTGCAATCTTTAGAGCACAGGCATCAGGTGGGAAAGCTGTCCTTGTTCTATCGGTATTACAATGGAAGAGGAACTAGCGTCATTGATCCCCTCGGCACCGGTGATAGTCAGGAAACACGCGCCCAACATTTGTACTATGTTTGTACTACACGCGCCCAAAGTTTGTTATTTGTCACATACCATTTTATAGTATTTCCAAACACTCTCCACTACTTAGTATTTCAGTGCTTTAGTACTTACGGTTACTTGCAAGCGGGACTGCCTCTACGAGACATGTGCCACGTACTCCACTTCCAGTTGTAGTAAGTGTTCCACCTCCGGTAGTGGTGATGATGGTGGTGTACTTGTTTCCACTATGAAATCAATCTGCAACAACAGTCGAAAGGTATTAGCTTATCTTGTATCTGAGCAGTGCACACCCTTGTATTCTCTTTGAAAGTTGCATCAAATATACCACAAGCAGTTATCTATTACACAGTATAAAGCAAAGTCGCTCCCGCTGTCAGTACGCTTAGATCTTTTAAACTACGCAATGGACTTTCATGATGTTTTCACCTATAGATAGAGTGATTCATGAGGTAGGTTTAGGCATCAAGGTTTTGTGTAAATTGGTTGATACAATAATAATTGGATGATTTGTATAGCGCTGTTTTTGTGAAAAATCACCTCAAGGTTGCTGTAATAATATAATATATAAAGGGAGCAGGCTGGCAAGCGGGCAGTGTGGATTTGATCTGTATCCAAATTAACAGATGGCGTTGGTTATAAACGTTGGGTAATGGCGTTGTGTTTCGTTAGCCACAGCATTGTGTGACCGGGTCACATAGTATTTTTATATTGCACGTCGATGAATGATATCAACAATGAAGTTCTAAACAATTAGCAACTAAAAGCAGGAACCGTTGATACTTTACTAACTGTCTAACCATCAAGTCATTTCATAATAACTTACTTAGGGGGTATTTCATCATCCTCTTGATAGCTTATCAGTAAGATAATATATACTAATAAATAATGAATAAATACTTTGCTATAGGTAGAAAACTTGGCTAACTTATTCGATTTGTAGTCACCGTTCTCAAGTTCGAGTAGGTATAGAATAGTAAGCTCCGACTTTATAAGGAAATAAATCTTAAATTGGAATTCGAAAATATACATATCCCTATGGCCTATGGGTAAGCTATCAAGAGGATGGTGAAATACTTCCATATGACAGTAATAATTAGTTAACTTACAGGTACGGACTACGTGGCAGTACGTCCATATACTGCCTTGGCCGCAATGATGTCTAGGACCCTTTTCTCCAACGGAGTCAAGGGCTGTGCCTGGCTGGGGCCACCTCCGCTCTTCATAATCTCCGATCGCAAGCCAGATGCTTTTTTTTTATGCCATTTTTCTGATCCCTCCACGTCTGAAATAAAGAGACATTTTTGTACTACAGAAAATATAATAAAATTATAATAAAATCAAATCATAAAATTATAATAAAATCAAATTATATCAATAAAAAATGTAAATATAATTTTTTTTATTTCGATCCGTAATCCAATTTATTGAAGTCCGTACCTCGTTGCAATAATAGAAATATAACAGTGGTAATAATATAATGAGTGCATACCTATTGCCACTTGTCGCCACTCTGCACCCCAGCTCCATAGCATTCAGGTCGAATGCCAGGGAAGACCACGCCGATTCGTTATTGATGCGGCCATCGTTTCCCTGCTACCGCCCCGAAGTCATTGTCGGTCTCTCTTCCAGTCGACTAATCATCATCTCCAGCTGCCCGCTCGTCGCACGGCTCCTACTAGACATCTGTTGAAGAAATAGGAGCTTAATACATATTTCGATGGCAAATCTACATCTGTAGAACAATTGAATATTTGGGGACGAAAACACCGCTAACCGCCGCACTTTTAGGCGAAGATTATGGAAATTACACTTCATTTTAAAAATTAGTACAAGAAACAACTATTTACGTACAAAAAATAGGTTTTTAGGTTAATTTTGACAAACTACCTAATTCATGCGAATTTGAATTGAAACTCAATTTTGCAAACCTCAAATCCTCGGTATACAACTTTAAACATACATCGTGCATTCTTACAGTATTTCGTGTTTTAAACTACTGAAAACCGGCGAAATTAGCATTGAAAAGGCAATTGACATTTCGACAACCATAGAAAATTACACAAAATTGCACAAATCTATGCACAAATCTGACAGCACATCTCGTACGAGATCGATCTCGTATCACAATAATTAGGAAATCGCTCTGCAGAGCGAACAAAAATCCGCGAAAACAATCGAGCTGTCAATGTCAATTAATTATCGTAATTATCTGTCATCAGTTCACTCTTTTGTCGGCTTTTTTATTTGGTTTTTCAATTTGAAAAATGAATCCTATATTGAATATAGTGAATATGGTTGAATGGGCAGATATGCTTGACGATAATATTGGATTATATAGGCGGCGGCAAGATGCCGATATAAATTTTATGGAAGTATTAAATGACGGCGATTTTTATAACCGCTTTAGGATGACAAAAGCGTGTTTTTTATATGTTTTGAGCCAAGTAGAAGATAATTTAACTTACGCAAGCGAAAGGTAAAGTTTTGACTTATTCGAGTGTCATTTTTGTAATAATATGTGGAATATAATTAGCACTTGTCGAGGACAATGTCATTCCAAGCAGCTTCTTTTGATTTTACAAGAGCGTAGCGTAGTTTGGGCCACCTGTCGCTTTCGACAAAATGACCTGCGACGAGGTAACTAGGTCTACAAGTCTCATTTTTTCGTTTGGCGTAAAATTTTTCGAACGCTTCGCCTTGTCCATTTTGAATACAAAATTTCAACTGATTCTAATGTCAAACTTCAAACGCACGTAAACAAAAAAGTAAGTCAATTAACACCATATTTTTAACATATTAAATACGTTTGTTTTAAAAATGTAAAATGTCGGCTTATGTATTGCACTATTTAAAATAAAATATCTGTATAAATAATAAATAAAATTAATTAACGTTTCGGTATTAATTTAACATGTAAAGTTCCTAACTTGACGTCATTTTTTGGTGTACGAAAGCAAATAGGGCTACACACCGAGCGCTACGATCAAGTTGTTGGACACAGCTAAAATGGAGCATTTTTCTAACATACCTTAGCTTAGCGGCGCAAGGCGCTAGGCTCAGCTTCACTCGGATTAATCATCCGAAAATGTTGGACACAACGGCTGTAAGAGTTTGTTTTTCCACCATATTTAAGTACTTTTATGGTCTCTGATATTTGATTATGACACTTAAAAATATGTAAGAGTGGCCAGCGAATTATATTTTTTGTTCATTAGTACCCCCCCCCCCTTACCCATCCAGACTTTTACTGCTGTTTTTTAAGTTATGTTTTGAAACCTTAAAGTTGTTATTAAGGTGTCTAATTTTTGTTCCATGATATTTGTAGTTATGTTGTCTCAAATTTTATTTACGAATCGGAATCCGTAACACCTCTACCTCGCTACCTCCTCCTTTAGTCAACATTTCGGACAGCGTTACAGTGTCCATCATCAGGGCAGTCTGCAGGGCAGATCTGCCTTGATGATGGACACTGTAACTAACGCTGTCCGAAACGTTGGCTAAAGGAGGAGGTAGTGCAACACGGCATAAAACCCCAAAAACAAATAACAAAAATACTTTTGGCCGTGAAAATCTAAAATCATAGTACATAATTGAAAATCTCAAAACAAAACAAACAAAAAAATTTCTTTCCCCCATAGGTCTGCAAAAGATAAAGACGTGTTTATTGGAAAGCGATGTAAATATTTTTAACTGATTGTGTTTTTTTAATTAAAAATTCTAAGCATGCCATTCTTGTGCATTCAGCATATCTCACGATTATGTATGTACATAATTAATTTAATATTCTTGTCTACAGACATACACACGGTGTCCGGAAACTCGTAGAACAAGTTGGAAACGGTTGAAAATACATTACGTAATGAATCGAGTTTGAGGTAAACCTTTTTTTTGAGCTATCGTTTTCGAGTAAATCGAGTTTGAATTTGGAATATTACAGGTCAAATTTGAAAAAAAATCGTTGTTATTGAGTTGTGACAGCTGTTTTAAAAAACTTGTCTTCTCAGATCCAAAAAAAGCGTTTTTTGGGTTCTCCAAGTGATTTTTTTTTTCGAGTATATTACGAGTATCCGCACACTTCGTATTGTGCTCCCGGTGGCGTATTTACAATCCCTACCGCGTTTCAGTCGCTTTAAATTTTCAATATCAAAATTTAAATATTTAGAAATAAAATTATTAATTTCTAATATACACACTGGAAAGATTATTTTATCTAGATTATAGAACAATTTTTGTTTTTGCAAAGTGATAAAAAATTATCAATATAGAGGTGTATTTACAATATATGGGAATAACATTAAAATTTAAATATTCAGAAATAAAATTATTAATTTCTAATATACACATCAGAAAGATTATTTTATTTAGATTTTAGAACCATTTTTGTTTTTGCAATGTGATAAAAAATAACGAATATAGAGGTATATTTAAAATGTAAATTGTCGTTACCGCGACTGAATCGGTATAGGTTTTGTAAATACGCCTCCCGGTGACATGCTTCTTAAAGTACTTACTCAGAAAAAAAATCAACCACACCTTATGAAGTAAGTAAGTTACTTCATAAGGTGTGGTTGATTTTTTTCTGTAATAATGATTAGGTATGCATTGTGAGGTATGTATCTACGATGACGTTAGGTATAATATATAAAATCACCATTGTCTCACAAACTCAACGAAGAATTTGGCAAGTAAAAAACACGCATGTATTTTCAGTAAATTCTTAATTCAATTGTTATTCGTCTATGATAAAGAACACATGTGTGTGTATGAACCACATAGATACAGGAACGGGCGGCATTTTCATATTGAGCCGACTATTACATTCTACATTACGAGTGTGACTGAGATGCCAAGATTACACGCTTACTCGCTTACACTAAGATGAATACAGAATTCTGTATGAGACAACCTACTGTCACAAGTTTTTTTTTTGAGTGGGTAATATATTAATATACATTTTATTATTGTAGAAAGAAATTATGGGCATATGAAAAAAAAAACATTATTAAAATTTGTCTAAACAGTTTGCACAAAATACATACAATAGTCTAATAATAAGTATACAATAGTGTAATAATAGTTTGCACGATAAATAGTTTACGGAGACCGAATAATTTAGATTCTTTGTATAATGCATCTGTAGAAAATGTTCTTTTTCTATTATATATAATTGATAACATAATTTTGAATTATTTGTACAGGTTTTATAAGCATTAAGCGCACCATCCCATCCTATTGTACCGTACATGATTGAAAATTGTACCAGAGAAAAATAAATCATTTTCAATTTGTCAATATTGTGTACTTCCCTAAGTCTGTAAAATAAGTACGTAAGATATCTGAATTTGGAAACGGTATTATTAATTTGTGATTGCCAATTGAAATTTGTATAAAAAAAATCATAAGACATTTTAGGTACACATCCCCGCTATTTTTGGACATAGTCCCCATTATCATCGAAGCACTTGTTAGCCGTGGTACTAGGTCCTTGACTCACTTATAGCAGAACTCCGCCGCCAAATATGCTATTACCTCTACCTCCGCGTCCTAGTCGGTCTCCAAAGGTTTTCCAGCAAAATGCTGCTCCAGGTAAAGAATATATTGCAATTCATATCATTGATTGCATTTTTGATTCCGGGGTTAGGTGCTGAAGCCTTTTTTCAAAAACTTCTCCTTGGCTGGAAAAACCGAAAAAAAAGAGATCCGTGCGCTTCCCATACGATTTTGCTCTTCAGCATTTCGGGAACCCAACGAGCACGCAATTTGCATATGCCATTTTTCCCTCAAAATCATTTGTGTGGTAGACTTATTGACGTCTGGGATCTTACAATCTTACGAATTTCAACAGGCCGGACTCCCTCTTACTTAAGAAAGCGATTGATTGGGCGCACCAGTCGGCGGGATTCGACAGCGGGGCGTCGCGCGTCGATCGCAAACGGACGCGAATATCGCACTGGAGCAGCTACCGAGCCGGATCACCGCTCGTTTTTTAGGAGAAAGTCTGAGCCACATGCCAGGGCCACCATATTTTGAAGGTGCCGTCAAATATTGGAAATTACAGACCAATATCAATTATTTCTAATATTCCAAAAAATTTGAGTCGATAATTACAAAGAAAATCACTTCTACTTTCAAAGTGATTGAGGAACAGCATGGATTTCGATCGGCGAAATCTACAACAACTAATTTACTGTCCTTTACAAGTACCATTATTAAAGCTTTAGAAGACAACACTCAGGTTGATGTCATCTACACTGACTTCTCTAAAGCCTTCGACAAAGTTAATAACTCGATCCTCGTGTCCAAACTTTATGCTATCGGTATTAGAAACCCTTTTTTATCATTCTTTCACTCTTAATTGAGTGATAGAAAATAACGGTTAAAATAAATAATTTTGAATCCTTTAACGTTGATGTAACGTTCGGCGTTCCCCAAGGAGCCCAATTGGCCCCGTTTCTTTTTAACCTTTTTGTTAACGATATCACTAAAGTTTTTTTCTCACACACGTTTTTGGGTTTTTGCCAAGGACAATAAGATTCTTAAGATATTTAAATCCCACCTTGACTGTTTACTTTTTCAGCTAGATATTGATTCATTTAATGATTGGTGCAAAATTAACTGCATGGAACTTAATGTTGATAAATGCAAAATTTTGTTCTTTTATAGAACCGAAAAATCTATTCAGTTTGATTATAAACTAAAAATAAGTGTGTATCTCTGCTGTTACATCTATCAAGGACCTTGGGGTCACTCTAGACTGTAAACATTCTTTCTGTGATCACATTAACAACATAATAAAAAAACACTTGAACCATTCGGCTTCATTCATAGAATGACCTCTGACTTTAAACATAGTTTACTTAAAACTCTTAACTGTTCGCTGGTTCGCCCTCACCTTGAATATGCTAGGGTTATTTGGTCTCCTTTCTATGCTGGATAAGTTTTAAGATTTTCACGGCCAAAAGCATTTTCGTTATTTGTTTTTGGGGTGTTATGCCGTGTTGCGCTACCTCCTTCTTTAGCCAACGTTTCGGACATCGTTGCAGTGTCCATCATCAGGGCAGATCCGGCAGATCCGGTAGATGTGGACATCCTCTCTATGCTGTTCACATTATTTGTCACATCGAATCCTTACAACATCGCTTCCTATGAGGAATTGCTTGGAGGTTATGACTTGACAGAGGCGAGTACTCGTATGATGAAATTGAACAAGCTTTAAACATTTCTACTTTAGAAAACGTAGAAAGGATGAAATGATCTAATTTGCATATTCCAAATTATCAACAGTATAACTGACACACCTGCCTTGTTACAACTCATCCAGTTCTTCCCGTAGACTGCAAAATAATGAATTGCTCCTCAATCAACATTCTACTAATTATTTATATCATTCTCCTTTATCCAGAATGTCGAGGCTTATCATCGCAAATTTTTTTGTGTAAGCCTAAATGACTTTCGGCTGTCGATACGCAATATGTAATTTTTAAAGTCTTTTAAATTCATCTTCAAGCTACTTGTACTGTATGTACTTTTACATAATATTATATCGTCAATGCTCTTCATTTATATGTACTCTCCTTTCAATATCATCTATTTTTTTATTCAAGTTAATGTTATATTTTTAATGGACTATTTATCCGTAAATAAATAAATATACCTAAATATTTTATCTTTTCCACTTTTCCAAGTTCGAAACAAGAGGAGCATGTTACTTGATTATAGTTAGCATTATGTTTTCTAATTTTATGGTTACTGGGGGGTTTGTTTTTACTGTTTTTTTTTAAAGTTAGGTAAAATGTTTTATTATGGTTTAAGAGAAGTTTATAATATTTTAACCATGACGAGACATACGCAATACATATTGTTGCCTTTTATAAATTTTCAAGCCAAGATTCTCCATTTATTATTATTGCTGTATCATCAGCGTAAGATACAATGTAATCAGGGATTACAACATTAAAAATATCATTTATATATATATATATATATATATTAGAAACCGAATTGGGCCAAGCACAGTTCCTTGTGGTACTCAATTTTTTATTCCTGTTCCTGTATTATAAAAATTCCGCATTTTAATTTTTTGTTTTCTGCCTTTGAGATTGTTAGTGAAAATTTTTAGTGGGTTGTCAGGTTGTCCTTATACTGAATTGTTTGCTCTCTCACTTTCTCTAATGGCGCTTTGAATTTTCGGAGAACAATCAAAATAATTGTTTTTTATAATAATAAATAAATTGCGTGTATATGAAATTTAATTCCTTGTCTTTTACTAGTGTTTGCCATGTAATGGAAACATTTTCTCATCTCACATGAGGGGCTTATTTTGCAATACTTACTGGTAGGAAACGACCTTACGCAGTGGCAGTTGCTTACTAAACTATAAAATCGAAGACAGATGCAATTGCCTTGTTTTTTGTTTAACACTTTTGAGATTTCTACCACGCGTCTATAAATTATATATAACGTCTTTGTGTAATCACGATTATTTACATTTGTCGTTTTTCCACCACCTCCCCGTGACCTTCAGCCAAACATAACTAGAAGTTTGTGATTTTTTTACATTAGCTTCACACGGGAGGCCTTGAGGAAAATAATTCCCTTCGGGGCAAAAAAGGAAGGAAAGGAAGTTCTGGGAAGGAAGAAGGTATAAGGGGGGGAGGTAGGAAGCTGGGAGTAAATGTGTCCAGATGTGACGGACAAATGAATTCATCCCTTCCATTGCGGTCCAAATCCTGCTGAGAGTCCTTCTGGAGAGGTCAAACGATCTCCCTCAACTAGTCTCTCCCGATCCGGCCTGCCACGCAGTTGGTGGGCAGACGCATTCGCCGCCAAGATCCGGACAAACCTGACTTCATGAACCCGGGCAACCCTGCTAAGTCACAAAACGTAATGAACCACTTGGTGTTACCTATGGCAGAGGTGTTGATATTATGAAGCTTGTTTTGTCACCATGTAAAGAAATGGGAAAATTTTTGAAAATGCACATATTTTCAAGAATTGACATAATATTCAAATATAGGTAATTAAAAGTTAACTATCTCCCTCATAATTGATTTTATTACAGAAATGAACGAATAAAGTCAAATTAATTACTTTAAAATGCGATTAAGGTAATACTAATAGTCATCAATAAAAGCAGATATGGACAATCATTATTATTAATTAAATTAAAATCCCATCAAAGAACACATCATTGACAATGTAATGTAAAATAAATTAGTAGTTGTTTATAATAAGCATATTGCACACGAGACACTTCAGTTCGAATTATACACGGGTATTATGTATGTACCATTGTTAATGAAAGAACAGGTCACCTTGCAGTGATCGCAAACGTTAGCCCAAAAAACCAAAATATATTTTAGATAATATTTCGACACCGATGATGGGCGCCAGTTACAGATTATTGAACCGCTGAATCCAGTGAACCCAGTTAACAAATGAATTGAATTAGTGTTTTTATTATTACTGTAACGATCCACGATTACGGTACCCTGACGGCATAGAAAAAGCAATAAACATACGTTCTTCATCACAATAATGCTGCAGCTCTTTCAAAAGATGAGACAAACAATGACGATTATTAGCGTTATCTTCTTCTTCAATGAAATATGATAAAGTTAAATATGACCGAAGCGGATAGAGTACCATTAGCTCAGTAGCTAGTATAGCACCCCTTCCGGGTTCGACTCCTAGATGTGACCGAATCTTTTTCTAATTTTTCGGTCTTAAATTTTCGTCGCTAATATTGTCTTCATATATTAAAGTTATTACATTGTTTAGCGCCGACTAATCGTTGTCGATCCCTTTAACATCCATTTAAAACAAAATTATATAAATTATCGTTTTTCTAAAAGCATTAAGCGGATGTCACGCGCAAAATTATTAAACTGACAGAGGCCCTGTCGTGTAAGAAAATTAGATCAAGTAATCGTTCGTCAATAATAAATTGTTCTTATTATAATGAATAACATTAATAACACCGTCCATATCAAGGTATTATTAATAATTATTGGGTTATTAGGGCTTCTGATTGCAAAATTTTGCAACCTCTACTTATATCTAAGAGTTATGGTCAACCTTTGCATAAAAACAAACATACTCATTATAATTACTTAGAACCACATACTTCGCTTTCTGTCAATTAATTATACAATACGGCATTATAGGATGGGGCGGTATATATACAAATCAAACACAAACAATTTACATATCACAAAAACTAATGATAAAAACAATTTTTAAAAAACCCTACTCATATTCATCAGAACTGTTATTCAAACAATTTATGGTTAGAAAATGAAGTGCATTATGCTTTTATCATGCAACATTACAAATTTATAAAGATAATATTCAAAATAAAGTTGCACCCTTTAAAAATAACAGAAATCTTAGAAAAACGTCAATACTTCCTACTCCAAAATGTAAATAAACAATAGGACAGTTAAATTATAAATATCTCGGTGTTAAATTTTTTAATTCACTACCTGAAAAAATCAGAAACATGAACAGTAACATAAAAAAATTTAAAACTCAGCTTAAAAATTATAACGAAAATTTAAACTGAATAAAAAAAATTAAAAAAATTAAACCAATATAATAACACCACCCATACACGCTAGCCCTGCTTATTTATGGGGGTAAATCAAATACATATATTATGTAATTAATTATTGTATAAAATTTATGGTTATTTATGTGTCTTTTGTGAATAAAAAATAAAAAAAATAAATATATAAAATATTCATCGCCTTGAAAATAAACATTGCGAAATTATCGATAAATTTGGTGTTCAAAAGCAACTAACTTCAATTCTATCTTCTGATTATGAACGTTTATTATTTTTCAGAAGGTTGCATGTTCAGATCACGTCGGGGTTACCAATATAGTTGGATGCGTGTCAATCTTACCAAATTAACACTTCTATATGTGTCACGGGAGTTAAATGAGAAGATGAATTAATTATTAGTAGAGATTCACTTTATTTTTAAAATGTTGAAAACACAATGACGTGACACAAATTATATTCAGAAAGTGCGGAAGGGATTAGCAAAGCAATTTGTAGGTGTGATCTGAACCAGAGTTCGGCTGTGCTTGGCGTTGTCAACCGCCACATTGCCAGTGTATAAAAACATTAAATAATTCACTAAATGGCTTGCCAGTACCTTGCTACACTTCTATTTATAAAATCTTCTCTTTTAATAATCAATATCTTTTGTCAATTTCAATTTGCATAGAATCTTAACTAAATAAAATAAAATATCATCGTATCAATTTAAACTTAGTAAATTATTATTATAACCATTTTATGTCTATTTTATTTCATCTTTTCCTACATTTTTAAGATCACACTCTTTATTGAATCAACCCAACTTCCAACTGACAAAATTTTTGATTGTATTCAAATTAAAATGTATTTAACCTTAATATTCACGTAACTATGTTTGTATACATCTATGTACCTATACGTCTGTCTCGATACAGGTATATCCTAGTAAGACAGATATCGAAAAAAACACATGTAATCAAATTTCATATTAATAAATAAATAAAATAACTAAGTAAATTACGAAAAGTGGATTAGAAGAATAAAAGCATTAATTTTCACAACTACACCAACCACATTCTTTCCATAACCATAACCGCAGTTAAGGGGGCGCCAAAAACGTAATTTATATGTTTGGTTAAAAAAAAACTTGATTCCTAAAGCGTCTGGTATCCAGCGCACATTGTTCTATCGATTACGCATTTGATTTTAACACGCCCCATTGGTTTTTGAACACATCCTAAGTTAATTTATGATCATAAGGGGGCATACATTAGTTACGTGAGCTCAAAAAGGAGGGGGAGGGGGTCCAGCAAAATCTCAAGTAACTTGAAAAAAATATATGAAGTGGCCCAAATTTATCTCATCAAGGGGGGGGGCTTTTATATTCAAAAGGAGGAGGGGTCAAGATTGGAAGAAAAACTGCACACGATTTGTCAGTCGATTTTGATTGCATGCGTAGTGTACGTCACAGGTTCTCAACGTGGGCGATAACGACCCCTTGTGGATTGTTTTTGGTTTTTTCCCTTTGGATTTGAGACTTTCAGGGGGGCAGTAGAAGACCCAGAGAAAATTGGGAGGCGTTGAGATGGCACAGTGAGGGCGTAGGCAGGTAAAAAAAAAGAAAAGTGGATGAAAATTAAACTGAAAGAACTACATTAAATTGGATGATTGTCCGATGACCCCCCCCCCCCCTCTCAAACGCTGGCGAGAGAGGGCGCCACTTTTAAGTTTCTGCCCCGGTTTGAATAAGTCGTAAATTCGGAGCTGCCAGCCAATGTTATCCACCTCTGCAATACTTAAGAATATGAGAGGACCAATTATTCATTAACTTAATAAAACTCTACCTGTCCTGAGTACTAAATCTATTTGTGCTTTGAATATAAAAGACTGGCAACCTTCAAGGGTAAATCAGTCAGATTTCTTTGGCGAAGTGTTACGCAGTCTTACACCCTTTCTACCCTTAAACTATATCTACAAGATGAAGCCTTTCATCATCCTGTTCTTCGTGGTGGCCGCCTTCGTAACTGTTCAGGTACCAAAATAAATTAATTTTTAAAAGTTACAGATATGAAAGTCATCGAAGAAAAAAAAATTACAATCTAAAGGGATTATTCAATAAATGCACAATTTTAAAGGAGAACACAGTTTAACTTTATGGGTTCACTGAGAAACAATTTACACCCGACTCGTTTATCCGAAAGGAAACCTGATTATTCCCTAGACCCTTCGTTTTAACAAAAGGGTTTCAACGAGTATTTTCTCCCTCCGGGTTAGCCAAACTCCGAATTAGTTTACAACAAACAACGTGCTCTCTGGTACCAAAACATGACCTTTTATCGGTTACCACGGCTGTGACATCCCCCACTACTTTAAAGCAGTGATACCATGTTCCAAAAATAATAAAAGTAAAATTGTAAAAAACCGTGTTTTCGGAAGCTGTAGAGATCCGAAAAGAATGCTCACGTATATGGTTTGGGCTGGTTTGATGGTTAAAGATAATATAATAATAACTAGCTGACCCGGATAACTTCGTACCGCTTCAGAAGCAATAACAACTTGTGTTAACTTATTAGCTGAATTAAATTCAGTTTTTTATTAAGTTAAAAATTACCGATGAAGCAATTATGCAATTATCGATACATAACTGTCCGTGTTTTTTTTGTCAGTATCAAAGATGGCTTTGTGTACGGATTTTAATTTTTATGATTTTTTTACATTTCCACTTAAGTGCCCCCTAAGTGGAAAAGTAAGAAAAGCCTAGATATAGATAGCCCCTTACGGGAATTGCGTTCCATTTTCTTTATACGTGTGAGGGAGATTAATTATAATTATTGTATTTTTCGTTTGGAAAGGTGCAGACATACGTTCACCGTTTGTCTTATTTTCGACTGTTTAGTGTGTAAGAAATAGGGGAAGCATTATATGCTTAAGAACAAAAGCAAAACAATCAGCGCATTGACATTTGACGTTTTTGAATTTTTGGAATTCACCTACTATTCAATATTGTAGGTACTTATTACACAGAATTGCCGCAGCTCTTTCAAAAGATGAGAAATTGTTCAATCAAAATGTATGAGGAAAAGAATTTTCTTCATAAATCTTTTTGTCGTGAATTTTTCCGACGGTTTTAGTACCTATTCTGTTTAGAGCGGAGAAAAATCCAACAAATCAAATATCATAAAAATCGGTCCAGCAGTTCTAGAGTTATAAATGGTGTAACTAACCCGACTTTGTTTTATATATTATCTAGTTGACCCGATGAACTTCGTACCGCCTCAGAATCAATAACTGTTGAATTAAATTAAGTTTTTTTATTAAGTTAACAATGACACAATTTTTGTCAGTATCAGAGATGGCGTTGTGTGCGGATTTATATTTTTTGTGATTTTCTTACTTTTCCACTTACTTACGGGAATTTTTGCCGCCGCTCCGGGAACCATTAATTGGATAACCAACACCTCTGCCATAGGTCACTGATTGGCTGGAAAGGTCAAGGTAAAAGGTCGATTCCGGTCAAGTCAATGGCCTTGCACCGCAATTGGAGGGATGGATTCTCTCCCGGATACACTGACCTCCAGATTCCTACCCACCCTCACACCTTTTTCCTTCCTAGAACTTCCTATCCTAACCTTCCTTAAAAAGACCCTCCACACAGCATCCCCTAAGATGACATAGGTCCTGAGTGGAGCTTACGTAAAAAAAATGCGATTCATTTCAGAGATTTATTATTATTGTATTTTTCCTTTGGAGGGGTGCAAAGACATACGTTCACCGTTTGTCTCATTTTCGACTATTGATATTTAATGTGTAAGAAAGAGGGGCAGCATTATATAATTAAGAACAAAAGCAAAACAATCAGCGATTGACATTTGACGTTTTTGAATTTTTGGAATTCACGCACAGTTAAATATTATATCTATCACAATATTGCTGCAGTTCTTTCATAATATGAGAATTCGTTCTATACAAAATGTATGAAAAAATAATTTTCTTCATAACTTTCTTTTTTATCGTTATTCTGTTATCCGGGGCGGAGACAAATCCAACAAATCAAAGATCATCAAAATCGGTCCAGCCGATCTCAAGTTATAAATAATGTAACTAACCCGACTTTGTTTTATATATTAAAGATAAGAAATAAGATAAAAGGTTCAAAAAACATTGTAAAAAACCGTGCTTTCAGAAGCTGTAGAGATCCGAAAAGAATGCTTACATGGGTGTTTTGGACTGGTTTGATGGTTAAAGAGATATCACACAAATATAATGACACGAATGTGAATGGTAGAAGAAGTCGTGGACGCCCTAGGAAGACATAATTTATGTTATAATTTTTGTTTATTAGTTATTTGTCGTATGTGATACATTACACTTAGTTAAATGTTGAAGTTCTCCACAGTCCAAAGATTGAAATCTCTTGAGAAAATTGTTGATGAACAATAGTAATTCCTTTTTATGTATTTTTTTAGTAAATTTTTTTAAAGTCCTAATATCTATTTTTTCTAATAAAATACGTATTTTGCTCTTTGCAGGGTTTATCCGACGAAATGAGTGCACAAATCGCCAAGCTCTCCAAGGATTGCGCGGATGAGTCCAAGGTCTCCTCAGGTGAGATCGAAAAGCTGAGAAAGAAAGACTGGTCCTCCAACGACTTGGCAGTCCGGGACTACGTCAAGTGCCTCACCAAGAATACCGTGATGGATGCGAACGGCAAGTTCAAAAAGGAACTGTCCATAGCAAGAGTCACTGAAGCAGAGAAACCGAAGGTCTCAGATACATTGGACAAGTGCGAGAAACAAGTTGGAGAAGTTACCTTGGACACCGCTTGGGACTTCGCCAAGTGCTACCTCTCTGTGCTGCCCGAACACTCTGTCTTCTAAACCGACATCTCTATATTGATTCTTTTGTACCCACATTATTTAAACATATTTTCTTCCACCAAGTTTCAAATAATAATAAAGTTTTTTTGTAAATATTTATAAATTTTGTAATTTGTGCCTCTGCCGAGAATAATTCAATCCGTAATTAATAGAAACAAGGCGAGATACCTTATGGAAGCGTGCCAAATGTCGCCGAGCTAAGACAAATCTGCCCGGACTATCAAAGCGGTGGAAATTATGAATTTGATGGGTAGTTAGAAACAAAGGTGGATGCTATTTGATGTATTACCAATTGAATTTTTGTGCGCCCAGTTTCATACTAATAATAGCTCATAGCCAATTTTCCAAGTTTCTATATTCTATGGATGAATTTACGGGGGGAAAGAATGGTATTGTGTATAATATGTGTGTGTAAGTCAAATAAGCATTGCTCTTTGCTTACAGGTTTATTAAACAGTTGTTTATTAAACAACCACAATTTACGTTTTGGACAATATTACACAGTTATCGGAAAGTGGATAATGAACACGAAGCAATTCGCCAGCTGTTAGACCCCCGGCAATCGAAAACAGAATTAATTCTTTTTTTTTTTTTTTTTTATTTTAACTTTATGAGTAAAACCTCAAATTGTAATATTTAATTAAATGAAGACAATATAAGCGAAACTCAATCGAAAATCTGAAAACAGAAAAATCAGAAAAAGATATTGACACATCTGGGACACGAACCCAGGACCTCTCGCTTACCGGGCGAACGCGCTAACCACTGCGCCACCGTGTCGATATCCAATTCGGTCACTTTTAACTGTATCATACTTCGACTAAGAACCACCCACACTATCTTCATTTTTCTTAACGCATATACTATTGGCTGCTATCTTTTTATGTATGATTGCAAGATTCAAACCCGAACTAAATGCTCTCTAGATAGTGTCTGGATAAATCTTTATCCATTTTATTTAATATGCGACATCAATTGACTTTTCTGCAAGTCCATCTGGTCCCAGATGTGTCAATATCTTTTTCTGATTTTTCTGTTTTCAGATTTTCGATTGAGTTTCGCTTATATTGTCTTCATTTAATTAAATATTACAATTTGAGGTTTTACTCATAAAGTTAAAATAAAAATAAAAATATTCATCCTAGACTTGCAGAAAAGTCAATTGATGTCGCATATTAAATAAAATGGATAAAGATTTATCCAGACACTATCTAGAGAGCATTTAGTTCGGGTTTGAATCTTGCAATCATACATAAAAAGATAGCAGCCAATAGTATATGCGTTAAGAAAAATGAAGATAGTGTGGGTGGTTCTTAGTCGAAGTATGATACAGTTAAAAGTGACCGAATTGGATATCGACACGGTGGCGCAGTGGTTAGCGCGTTCGCCCGGTAAGCGAGAGGTCCTGGGTTCGTGTCCCAGATGTGTCAATATCTTTTTCTGATTTTTCTGTTTTCAGATTTTCGATTGAGTTTCGCTTATATTGTCTTCATTTAATTAAGAATTAATTCTATTGTAGGTCGGCACCCGTCATTGTTAAACGTCGATGGTAAAAATACGTGTCCGCTATTGGCATACGAATGGCCAATGAGAGTTAATAGCGTATCCAAAGATATTCAAATACAGAAGAGATATGCTATGGTGTCCGCGCAACTGTCGCCGGACTACGCGCTAATTAGCGTAATTTTCATACAAAAAGAATTTGTTCATTTCGTTGATTTTTTGAAAATGTGCATTAATATTGGTTAACAATATATTTTGAATAAGGAAAGAATTCGTTCATTTAGTTTAACGTTCGTTTGGTTTATTCGTTAATTATTTGTTCTTTTAGTTTATTTGTTAATTGGTAAACAATATCGGCGACACCCGGAAGCGCAGACCCACATAGTAAAAACAGCAGATAGCACATCTACTTATATTTCAATAGCTTTGAGCGTTTCAAATTGTTCGTTAGCCACAGTATACATACATATTCTGATTAAACAAGTAAGGCAAAGGGCGCATGACTGTTGTTACAGAAACAGTTTCAAAGTCGCTTCAAACTGCAGCCCGGAATAACACAACAGAATTGCAGACCTAACAAGCACATGGGTTTTAATGTCGTGAGGTAGACGTACAAAGCCTTGCATAAATATTCCACTGGGTCAAGTATGAAAATCAGTAGGATTAATAGCAGCTAAAATGATATTTTGGAAAAACAACAATTCAAAACCTACGTTATTCCGCCGAGAAGATATTATCATAGATTTTTTCTGTTGTTTTATTTTCTCCCATTCCTGGGAAGATCTCCTACATATAACACAATAAGATGATGTATTTATTATTTATGCAACGCAATTTACCTAGATACTGGCGATTTGAACTTAGCTATATTCAGGTATAATATAGACGCGATGACGCGACGCAGATACCATCAGGGCCGAGGCCATTTAGAGATGCGTTTATTACTCAAGGTCAATTCCGCATCTTTGATCAAAGAACAACTGTTACTGTACCATATCTTCAGTTTTGCAATATTGTTCAGGTACACTTTTTTTTTACGTTAACTCCACGCAGGAGGCCCTGAGGAAAATAATTTCCCTCAGGGCCTATGTCATCTGGGATGCTGTGTGGAGGGTCTTTTTGAGGAGAGGAAGGAATGAACATTGGTCTTGAAGAGACCCATGTTGTAGGAAGGAGGAAACACAGAGGCCGGCAAATCATTCCACAGCCGAGCTGTTGAACACAAGAACGAGTCGAAGAAACGACCAGTTCTCATGTGGCAAATGTCAACCGTGTACAAATGTTGGGCACGCGTTTGGCGTGTTTCCCGACTATGCACCGGTGCCGAAGGGATCAATGATGCTAGTTCCTCGGAGCATCTTCCATTGTAATACCGGTAGAACAAGGATAGCATTCCCACCCGACGCCTGTGCTCTAAAGATTGCAATCCGTCTGTTAAGATGGGAGAATCTATCAAACGGACCGCCCGTTTCTGCACAGAGTCGTGTGATGGTTTGATGATGGTTTTCCAACTATAATATTTCTGAATTTGTGATGTGACCATTCTCCAGGTTATAAATATTATGTGTGTAGGTCATTAGTCATTATTCCAAAGCAGTTACCCGTTTGTGCGGTGGGTTCGACGGTCTCGAAGAACAATGTCGGATCTGCTAAAAATTGAAAATCGTCTTGCTAGCTTATTTTAATATCCTTTTGGTGATTTAAGTCTGTATTTTTGGAATTGTTAGTGAAATGAAATATACATATTTCTTATATGCAATATTTTTTGATCTCAAAAACAGTAAAAATGCAGAAACGAAACTTTAAACAGCTCTCCTGCAAAACTACAAAATTGCACATTCGAATTTGTTCTTCGGGACCGTCTTTTATTTTAAAACTCTTTAAATTTATTATCTGTTCGTGCTATATTGTGGCTTAAAATTGCGAGTCAGCATACATCTCAATCTGAATATAATAAACTAGTGGTTCATGTTCATAATACAAGACTAACTGCAAACGATGGACTTATAATTCCCAGATACCTAAATAAATACGGTCAAAGAACTCTAGAATACCTTGTTCCAATAATTTACAACATGTTACCCAACGCAATAAAAACCTCTGAATTGAGTTTCAGAAGGAAATGTATGCTAAAAAAATGGTTAAGTGAAAGAACTTTTTTGTACTAATCTTTGTTTTTCCGCTTTTAGTTTAATTGTTTTTTCCATTATTATTTTCTCTTGTCTTTTCTTTTATTTCTTTCATTTTCTCGGTTCTGTATTTCTTATAAATTTTATTAACAATTTTTTTGTCCAAAATACATGTTTTTTTTTAATGTATAAAATAATAATGTGTATATTTTATGTACCTGTCTCAATTTAAAAAAAGTAAATGTTAAAAGAATCCGTTGACAAACGGATAATTAATCAGTTTAACGGGACTTAATTTGAAAATTGTAAAAAAACTGTAAATAAATAATAAAGGAATTTCATTTATAACAACAAAAAAAAAAGAATTTTTGTTTTTGAAGATTTTTATTTTACTACGAAAACTTGACTTGTTACTTATTTTTTTATAATTCTACAAGTCCGGGTCCGTTCCGTGTCATTCACTGGCGTTAATTAAGTACAGAAAATATTAGACATTGCCAGGTGGGGTCGATATTTGGAGCGGTTCGAGTGGGAGAAGTGAAAATAGGGAAACATGGAAAAATGTGAAACTTTTATCTTGCCTGGGTGCCACAAGCATCGCGAGTTCAATTCTTCGGCTGGCTAGGTCCTTCGTCATGACACAAGCAACATTTTGTTGGAAGAAGGATTTTCAAATTATTATTGTCAGGTTATTCGTTACCCAGGAATTTGTGTATTTCTTTAAAAAATATTAGCAAAGGTGCTACTATGTTGTAACTATATTAGTTCTTTATTTCGAAAGTTACCAAGGCGGACAATTTAAAATATGTTGGAATTAATACGTTATATTGATATATGTTAATATATTAGATAGTGTACATTTATATACTTTCTTTAAGGAGCTAAATGTCGCAAAATTTATAAAACTGGGAAGACTTCGGTGGCTGGGTCATGTGGAAAGTGACCGAGCATCAAGCACTAAGGTCCCTGCTGAACTCAAGACCAATAGGGCGAAGGAGCCTGGGAAGACCAAGACTAAGATGGAGGGACAACGTCCTCAAAGACATATCTATCTTGGAGCTTCTAAACTAGAGAGAGCTGGCACAAAACCGAGATGAGTGGAGGAAGACTCTTAAGAAGGCCAAGACCCACCAGGGGTTGTAGAGCCAATAGTGATGATGATGATGATACATTTATATATTCCGGAATGTAAAAAAAATTAGATCAAATAAACTACACAAATAACTACAAAAAAATTCATTGATAAATTACCAAAAACATAGTAACCAACACCAGAACCCTTACTAACGGCTTTAAAGAAATCAAAGCACGATAAAAAAGACTGAAAATTAAATCTGAGAAAAAAATTTGAGAAAAGTAAGATTTTTTTAAATTAAAAATTACGTTTAAAAACCAACAACACTAATTTTAATCTTCTTAATAATTAAATAATAACAACCCCTTACAACAAATATTGCTTTTTTATGGGGTTACATCATTGGATAAAAATATATTTGTATATTTATATACGAAAGTAATCTTTATTAAACAATAATATTTGCGTACAATAATACCTACGTTAATAATTATTATTACATACAATTATTATAATAGAACAGAGATTTGAATAGATAAAGATGGATTCATACAAAGAAACCACACTAACAATAGTAAAAAATTGGATGTGTGTAAATTAAATAAATTACTTATGTCAATACAATACCATTGTGTTTTAATCTATGGCGTGAATCAAAACAGAAAACTTGGATAAAACCTCGCGGTAAAACCATTGTTATTTTTATATATTGAATTGAATACTTTTGTATTTAATGGTATAAAATATTTTCATAATATTCATCAAAGTGTTAAGAACATTTTTTTTATATTTGAAAAAACAGGGGGGTTGCCGAAAGAACGTAAGAACAAGAACTTTACTGGTGTTTCCTTTTTTAAAATTTAATCTGTTTAAAGCAGGGTTTCCCAACCAGTGGTCCGCGAAAGGCTAGAAGATGGTCCGCGATGGACCGCCGGTCAATAAACGAGCCAGCTCTCGGGAGTTCCCTGGTCGAGAAGTCTGAATAAAAAAAATCGGGCCAATATTCAGTTTATCATTATTGTACCTTGTGGTCAGTGGCCATTATGGTATTCTGTTTCGCCCCATTCCATCCTACCGCGTTCTTCCCACTCCGTTGTGGTAAATATTCTGCTAGAACCCGTCCCACTCTGTACTATTCCGCCCCCTCCATTGTGGTAAATATTCTGCTAGAACCCGTCCCACTCTATCCCATTCCGCCCCCTCCATTATGGTAAATATTCTGCTAGAACCCAACCCACTCTATCCCATTCCGCCCCCTCCGTTGTGGTAAATATTCTGCTAGAACCCGTCCAACCCTATTCCATTACGCTCCTCCCGTCTATCCGTCCCGGGTGCCACCCATGCTAGCCTACGCCAATGACCACTGACCACAAGCACAGTTATAGGGCGGATAACGTGATGTCATCACCCCCCCCCCCTCCCCCCCATTAAAATTATTGATCCATCCTGGGGGGGGGGGTCCCTGTCGAAAAAATAAACGTACAAGTGGTCCCGGGTCAGAAAAAGGTTGGGAACCACTGGTTTAAAGTGTTGAACTCACCTAAAATATCGATTGTTAAAATCATGTGCTAAAAAATATAAACCTAAGATTGTTGCTTTTGTGATAGTATTTTGTAAAGGTTTGTATTTTAGCGAACCCTTTTTTGAAATACATACTTAAATCTCGGCCCTTAATGATTAATTATGGGGTTTTTTTAATTGTGGTCTAAAAGGAGGATGAGGAGTAAAAATGACCTGGAGAATGAATTGCACAAAAACCGGCATTTTTGAACACTTTTTGCAACACTTTTCAAAACTCAAACCGGTACTGAAAATGTTTGCAAATGAAAAATTCTGGTCGGGTCTTGTCAGGAGTCAGAATAATAGAAGAGTTTGTATGAGGCAATAGCGATGTATGAAGCAAGGAGTGTGTGCCAAGAAGACGGAGTTGTGTATCGGTCCAACCCGTGAAGGATTCTTCCTCTATGGGCCGGCCTCTCTGCCATCCCTGCAGCAGAACAACATCATATTTTTTTTAATGACGTATAAAAATACAAGCCATTTGTTCACAGTCCTCCTCACTAGGTATTCCTGTTCCGAGGCGGACTGAAAGGCCCTCCGTTCTTGGAGAAACTTACAAACTACGTAATTGTGACGCAACCACAAGTACCCTGCTGATGTACTACTTTTAATGCTGTTCTCCGTACACGGTGCTACCTGAAATATACTGAACTTGATCATTTTTCACGCGTAGCTGTGGAGTTAACACGATTCAAATGACTTTTTTTCCAACATCAATCCATGCCTTCTCCACTAAATCCTTTCTTACATATTCTGGTAAACACGCATTTTTCCACTTCCAGAACAAATCTAACATTACTTCCATGTTCCGACGCCATTTCTGTCAAACGTCAGTTACGAATAAGTATCAGACACAAATGATGCGATGCGTCGCGTGCGATCAGCACTGTCGGTATCGTGATATCGATTGGAAACCGACAGACGTCGCGTAGCGCCGTGTACGGGCACCAGCAAAATCGTACGGGGGGTACTTACGATCGGCGCGTATCATACGCTCAAGAAGATCGAGTAGCTTGTAACTAGCGTCATGTACGGAGGCACTATGTTGTAAGGGTGCTGATCATGATTGTCTCGTCTTTTGTTGATTTTCACAAAATAAACAATAAATAAAACAAAAAGTATTTACGTTTACTGTCTGCAGGTTGCGTTGGGGTTACTGCATAATTTTAATTATTTCCTCATCTTCATGTTTACTTAGCCATAACTTGATGTCTTTTTTAAACTTTTGTTCTTAATTTCAAATGGAAGGGCATTATATAGTTTTGTAGCATGGAACGGAGGTTACATGGTTTTGTAGCAGAAATATGGTTTCTCTGGCCAAAAGATGTATTTAATTTCGAGATGTTCAGTAGTTTTGAGGATTTCGTCCTTGTAGTGTAGGTGTGTTGGTCAGCAAGGTACTCATATTTTTCTTTAAATTTGAGAAATGCACTTTTTGAGTATAGTTTAGTAATGCTGAACACAATAAAGTTTTAAAAAATTTCTTTTGATAGAATTCTTATGGGATTATTTTCATTATTGCCTTTTGCTTTTTAACTAACTGTTTTATTTTAATGTTTCAGGCAGATCCCCAACCTATAATTCCATATTCTATGCGTGATTGGCAAAGAGCATAATATACTTTATACAGATCATTTTTATTAAGTATATTGCGTATGTTTATAAAGTAGTACATGAGCTTTGTAAGTTTCTTTGTAATGCTATTTATGTGGGAGTCTCATCGAAGATTTTCATGGATTTCAATTATTTAGTTAGTAAGTTAATAAATAGAATTAATAAATCGTTGTAGAAAATTTATTTTATGCCGGACGAATTCTAACACTAAGGCCTTCTTAGCTCATGGAGAAACTGAAAAATTGTCGACGCAATCGCCATCAACCTCCTTAACAAAATCGATATTTTTCTGATCAGCCGGGAGGGAGTCACCCTGCTGAAGTCCATGAGCTCGCAATTTTGATTCCCGTCATACAAACGGTTTTAAGGGAAAAATTGGCCTATGCAAAGTGTGTGCTCATTGAATTCCCAAAATGCTGCCGAATAGTGTGAAAAGCACTCGGGTTTCTTTGAACCGTTTTTCCAACCGAGGCGAGATTTTTTTTTGGGTTGATATTACCAACTTAACTATTACATATCGGGTTATGTAATAGTTAAGTTGGTAATTGTCAAATCACCAGCTGACATATTATGACAAAGTTGGTAAGTCTGTCAATAAACGTCTAATAAGTAAATCTTCCTTTCTTTTACAATCAAACTACGGACATGTAACTCCGAAATCAAAAGGGTAACCATATTTATCCTTACATGACGCAACATTTGACCGGAAAACGTTTGAAGTCCGACATGGACACGGAGGAAGAGGCGAGAACATTTTTGGCGGTGCAGTTCTACGATAAGGAAACCAAGGGCCTTTCAAAACACGTCTGAACTTAATCACTACAAACGAGATTGACGTACGCCAAATTAAATTACAATGTTTACAAACTCATAAATCTTGTAGAAAGTAAAGTATGTATGTACGTAAAAAAAAGACTGAACCACCGAGATCGGTCGCAGTGGACACAACTCGGTCCGAAATAATCTCATTTCTCGGTGACCTATACTTAGGGTTGCCATCCGTTCGGGTTTCCCCGGATTTGTCCCGAAATTTCCCGGATTTGTCGGAAAAATTTAAAGTCTTAAAATTTAAAGTCAAACGTATACGTTTGCCCTGAGGAAGGAACGGTCGTTCTAAAACCGGTCGGTTTTAAACAAATATAAAAGTGGTTCAAACAAAGTAACATTGTTTCATTTATCTTTAATTAAAATTAAATTCAATTTCCAAGAATACAGCTGCATTGATTTTTACAAATTCCTTTTAAAAAGGGAAGATATTCAAAAAGCTATCGGAAACAGTGATAAATACAAAAAAAAACTGAAAAGTAAAAAAGGCGAGAGGCTGAGGAAAAAGCTTTAATAGCTAGATAATCAAATAATGTACTTATGAGTGCAATCATTTCTTTTCATTTTTGTAGTTAAAGTTATAATTGTTTTTATTACGTAAAAGAAATTTACAACAAGGCTGTTGATATAATTTAAGGTGATACAAATGAATATAATTTTTGTTTATTTCATGCTTAAAAAAATTAATAATGTAACTTATATTACAGTAAGTCTAAACTTTAAAAAGGTTCAGTTTTGTTGCTTAAGATTTAAGAAGAGTGAATTTAGTTCATATTATGTTAAGAGATATTGATGTTTAAATGGCTGCTGATAAAAATTTTAAGATATGAATATTATTGAGTTAAGAGTTACCTCAAAAATTGTAAGACTGAATACTAAAATGGTCTCAGTACTTGTAAGATTTTTGTTTAAAAATTTAATTGAATTTTGTAAGGCTTAATATTTTAATAAGGTTTTGTTTTCATAACAGAGTAGATATTAATACTTTGTATTTTATTTTAAGATTAAAAAAATTCTAACTGATTAATAAAATAACTTGTAACAAACTGTAATAAGATTCTGTTTTGTTAGGTACATTTATAATGACGATAAAAGGCGACTAAATTTAATTTGAAAATAAATAAATAGGTGATTTATGTCATTTTCAACTGTTGTTTTTATTAGATATGATTTTAGGTTTTCACGGCCAAAAATTTTTTTTGTTGTTTTTATTTATTTTTTTTTATTTTCTTTATTAGGAACATTTACAGTTTTATAACTTTACATGCATTAAAAAATCACAAATTACAATAATTAGGTTATAAACCCAATAACGAATGTTCACATCATGCACCAATAATAATTAAAAAGTCTATAATTATAAAGTTTTTTTTTGTTTAGCTTAATAATATATTGTTAGGAACTAGATATGTCTAGGGATAACCTAGCTATACTGTCTAGTATATAAAGATAAAGATACAGACAAGATAAGATAAGATAAAAAACAGAGTAGAAAAATAACTAAATGTATAAACATATATTATAATAATAATGAAAATTGAAAAACACCAGACGTAATGTCGAAAGCGTTATATGTAAATATATATATATAAAAATATAAGGAAAAGAAAAATAAAAGGGAAATGAAAGTAAAATATTAAAATAAAGTGTTCCAGTTTTATGTTAGATTGAATAAGTATTTTTAAATAAGATAATTACAAAATAAATTTTTAAAAAAATTAAAAACACCGGACGTGTTTATAAGTGTAAGGTGGAAAAGTAATATATAAATGTACACATACATACACATATATACATTCTTTTAAACTTTCAGTATAAAAATACATAAAAAAATTCAATACAAAGAATACATAAGAAATTACGGTATCAATTTCGTTACAATGAATTAAGTTATTTGTTAATTGATGGGTAATTATAAGGCTCCATTAAGTATTTGTCTAAAAGTGCTTAAAGTGCAAGAAAAAATATCGGTATCGATACATTTTTTGTTATAAAGATTGCATGTTCTTAATAGGAAAGAATTTTGCCTGAGACTGGTTGAAGCACTTTCGATATTAAACAATGACTTGTCTCTAGTTTTCTTACTCGGGATTCTAATATTAATTGATGACAAAAGAGCTGGACAGTCAATATGACCACTCAAGACTTTGTATAAGTAAGTCATATCCGCGATGTCTCTCCTACTTCTTAGAGTTTTAAGTCCATAGTGTTTTATAGAGCTGTCTATGTCATAATGACGCACATGTCTCTTAAAGTTCAAGTGATGTACAAATTTTCTTTGTACTGCTTCTATGCGCTTTGTGTGTATATTATACAGCGGATTCCATACAGGAGAATCATATTCAAGATGACTACGAACGTAGGAGTAATATAATATTTTGAGGGTATGGATATTGGTGAACTCTTTTCCAATACGGAATAAAAATCCTAACATGCTCATGGATTTCTTAACAATAGTATCCACATGTGCCTTAAAAGAAAGTTTATTGTCAATAAGAACACCGAGGTCTCGAATTTGATTGATTTTTTTAAGTGCTTGACTGTTTGTAATATGATAATCATGTTCGATTGTTTTTTGTTTTTTTGTAAAGGTAATAACGTAACATTTGTCGCTATTCAAGTGGAGATAGTTGGCAGTGCAATAAATATTAAGTCTATTAAGATCTTCTTGAAGTTTATAGCAGTCAAAAATAGAGTTGATAGAAATAAATATTTTCATGTCATCAGCAAAGAGCAAAACTTTAGAGTGCTTAAAGCATTTTACAATGTCATTGATAAATATAGTGAAAAGCAATGGTCCCAGATGAGACCCTTGTTGGACACCTGAAGGTACATCGATAATTTCAGAATTAAAACCATTCACTGCTATTATCTGGGAACGTTTGTCAAGATAGGAGACTAGCCATCGGTACAAATCACCATGTATTCCTAAAGCTAATAGTTTTGACAAGAGTAGACTATGGTCGATTCTGTCAAATGCCTTGGAGAAATCTGTATACACTGCGTCAACTTGGATTCGTTTATCCATTGATTTAGAAATAAATTCAGTAAATACAGCAAGATTGGATACAGTTGATCTTTTTTTCATAAAGCCATGTTGATTCTCAGTTATTACAGATTGAACACAGTCATAAAGTTGCTCATGAACAATTTTTTCAAGGATCTTACTAAAAATAGGTAATTTTGAAATTGGACGATAGTTCTTAGCGTCGTTTTTAGACCCAGATTTGAATACTGGCGTAATGAGCGCACATTTCCATTGGTCTGGAAAGACGCCTTCTTTCAAAGATAATTGAAAAAGCAGTACTAGAGGCATCGATATTTCTTTGACGCACATTTTTATAAAATGAGATGGTATTTTATCGAAACCTTCGCCCAATGACCAAGAGATGTTATTAATTATTTTTTCTATTTTTTCCTTGGAAACTGAAATAGAACAAATGTTTATACCATTGTTTGCTTGGGGAATATTAGTTGATGTTTTGGGAGTTACATTATAATTATAAGTAGAGGCGAAGTGTTTCGAAAACATGTTACATATATCTAAAGGATTGTTAGCAGTTGTATTCTCTAGTTTCATAGTATTGGGTAACCCTGAACTATTTCTTTTACTTTTAACATAAGACCAGAAATTCTTTGGGTCATGAGATATTTTGAGTTCAGCATTTGTTATAAATTGTCTATGACATTCATTAGACATTTTTTTTTGTCTCGTTCGCAGAACACAGAATTCTTGATAATCCAAAGGATTAGACCATTTTTTCCACTTTTTAAATATCTTGTATTTTTCCTTAGTTAATTTTATTAAAGCCGGGCTATACCAGTAAGGATATGAGTTATTGACCTGAACTTTTTTAGATGGAACGTAAATTTGAATAATTTCATGTAAAATATCATAAAAGCGGTTAATAGCTTTATTGGTAGATAAGTTTAAAAATTCTACATCCCAATCGACATTGCTGAGGATATTGTTTATGATTTCGTAATTAGCTTTTTTAAAGAGATTAATGGTTCTAGTGTTATTTACCATGGGTATGTCTAACTCTATATTCATATTAATAGTGATTGAATTGTGATGTTTACATTCAGGTATTAGATGTTGAGAGGTGTGTGCTACGATAGCAGGAAAAGAACTAAAAACAAGATCTAAAAATTTGTGCCTGTTGTTCGGAAAAGTACAATATTGTGAAAGATCAGTAAAACACAGAGTGTCAGAGATTTTGGAAATTATTTCTGAGTGGTGACTATTTATTATTTTCATACTATTTTCGTTACTAATAGACCAGTCTATTTGAGGTCGATTAAAATCTCCCGCTATAAGAAAATTATCATCGTGATGAAGAGCCCGAAGATCACAAAGTGTGTCCATAAATTCATAAACGTTACGTGTGTGATTGACTCCAGTTGGAATATAAACACAACACAAATTGATCCTTTTAGAATTTTTAGTTATAAGAGTCACCCACAGGTCCTCAGCTGTCGATTGCCAATCTTTCCGCTCTACAACTGTCAGGTGTTTCTTAAACGCAATAATCACACCCCCTCCTCTTTTATTATCTATACGATCTCTTCTAAATACTACATAACGATTATCAAATAATTCCTCAGCGGCAATGCTTTCCACAAGCCATGATTCAGTTATCATAATGATATCATAATCATTATTAGTCATATTTAAGTAGAATATATTGGTTTTGGAACGCAGTCCGGTTACATTTTGATAATAAATATTAAACATTATATAAGGGTAAAAAACAAAGCAGAGAAGTGAGTTGTAGAAAATCAACTAACTTGTGGAAGAAAATCAGGTGAGAGAAACCAGGGAGTTATGATCACGGATCCACACCATGCGCGCAGACTATGTTTTCACTGACTATGTTTAAAAAAACCTGTTGACATGTCCGGGTTCTGGGCCCTAAAATCCGGGGTTTTCACGCGTCTTGTCCTGGTTGCCAAATTTAAGAGATGGCAACCCTACCTATACACGAACGAGTCTTCCTTTTAGTGCGCAATGCACACGTCCATTAAAAGACTATTAAAGGACAATCAGCATTAGAATGTTATTTAGGTCATGTGCGTCATTTTATAGATTTAGTTCCCGCCTTTGACGCGACAGTAGTGGGGCGGTCGTAGGGGCACGCGCGGCAGCTTTTACGCGTATTTTTTAAAATGTACACTTAAATTGATTCCTTGATTTATTTATTTTAATATCTATACATATAAAAATAAAAACATGTTTGTTTCTGGGTTTGTATATAAATGGGTACGTCCGCTATGCGTTGCTAATCCATTCATCCGATTGCGATGAAACTTTGGGGATTTGATGTGTGCATGCCCGCGATATTTTTTGTGTACAAGAGTGAGTTCTGGCACCATGAAATTATGCATTACTCACCGTTCATCCGATTGCGAAGAAACTTTTGGGATTTGATGTGTTCGCTGGATGTGGGAGGGGTGAGGGAAACCTGGGAGGGGGGTTAGCGGGACGGCGGAAGCGGGCGAGGGGAGTGGGGAGAGGGAAAGCAACGCTTGTCGGGAAATAAATAAATGAATGATGAATGAATGAGTGAATGAATAATGAATGAATGTGTGAATGAATGATGAATGAATGAGTGAATGAATGAATAAGTGAACGAATTATATTTTTATGCGTGTAAGGTTATTTTTACATTAACTCCACAGAGGAGGACCTGGGGAAAATAATTTCCCTTATGTCATCTGAGGTGCTGTGTGGAGGGTCTTTTTGAGAATAGCAAGGAACGAACAAACCCGTGTTGTAGGAAGGAGGAAACACAGACGCCGGCAAATCGTTCCACAGCCAAGCTGTTGAACTCACGAACATGTCTAAGAAGCGACCCATTCCCAAGTGACAGATGTCAGCCGTATACGTATGTTCGGCGCGCGTTTAGCGTGCTTTCAGACTATACAAGAGTAGACTGTGTTTATATGCCTGTATGGAGTTCAAGCCTCTGAAACTGTGGACTCTGTCACGTACAGTCGACTTATTTATGTGTTTTTCTTAATTACTTCACCTGTTCTAAAGGTGATCACTTAGCACTGCGCCTGTATTGGTATTATACTGATCAATTAATTTTTATGTGGGTAATCATTCGTAATTTTTAAACTAATCATTTGTGTTGTTTTTTTGTTTGACCTATGCCTTATTAACTGCTTGGGTAGCTAACACCTGTTACTTCTACAATTAATGATCTGCTACTTAGTTACATAATGAATAAGTAATTACTTCTAGTATGTAATTGAATGTTAATTTTCTCGGCTTCTTTACATATTTTAAATGAACGGTAATTAATGTAAATAAAAAATGCACATGGAGTGTATTTAGCATTTAATTACCACCATTAATATTTTTTTAACGTTGGGTGTTTAAATTTTATTCATCCATTGTGTTATATATTTTCGAACTTATAAAAAAATACATGTTTTCAGTTTAATTATTTAATAAACATTAATTTAACAAAAAAAAGACTTCTTAAAAAACTATTCCAAAACAAAATAATATGCACTAAAAAGTAAAAAAAAATAATTGAGTATTCTTCTACAATTTAATAATCAACTTACTTTTTCTACTAATCAATATGTTGGTACGATTGTTATTTTTGGAGTCGGTGTCAGCCAAGGTAGGTTTGTAACTACATACTTAATTATAGGTGAGACGAGCTTGTGTCGCAGTTTCCAAGATTTTAGAAGGTTTAAATGAATATGTTTATTCAAAAAAGAATGTTACATCATTTACAGAAAAAATATGTTACAATGGACATAGTAATTATTTTACATATATTATAGATATATTTATGCATAACGTATAATTTGTAATTTGGGAGGTGGATCTAGTTACCGCCGATAATCAATGCCTCTGCCATAGTTCACCCCAAGTGGTTCGCTACGTATGGTGCAGTAGCAGGGGTGCCCGGGTTCATCAGGTGAAGTTTTTCCAGGTATTGACGGCGGATGCGTCAGCCCGCCTGCTGCCTTATTAAAAAAAAATTCCCTCATGGCCTCCTGTGTGGAGCTAATTTCAAAAAAGATAATAATAATACTAACTGGATAATTTGTACAGCGCCGTTTTTGTGAAAAATCACCTCAAGGGCGCTGAACAATTTATTGTGATTTTCTAATTTTATTATTTACAAATAGATATGGAAAAAAATACTTACCTGGCAAGTCACTTCCTATAAACATACTTTTATTAAAAAGTTTATGCTTGGTGAAGATACGACTTTGCACGTGGAGGACTCTACTAAATTTAAAACATTGGACATTGCATGATTTTACATTTTCTACCCCCATCACCGTTGATATTACATTTAAGAGAAGATTAGTGCTAAAAGTAGAGTTGATATTTATTTTGAAAGACGGGAGAATTTAGGACTCTTTAGGACTGGAGATTTTTTATTAAATGACTTTCAAAAGCTTACAAATAAGAATTACCTTAAATTTTTAAGTAATTAGTGATTTACGTTGTCTAAGATGTACGTATTACCTACCACAATAATAAAGCTAGGCATGTGTGTATGACATTGTCACATAAATATTATGTGACTAGTGCAGTTCTTGCCTATTTGGTTATTTTGTCTATGGTGTTTTTTTTTTGGAGACTGGCTATTTTTTTTGGGAAGACAAATTGTTTTTTTTTTGTTTATGGTCACTTCCTCTCGATCAGCCATGGGCAGCTGTTTGTTATTTAGTCACTCACCATGAAGGTGTTTTAATTTTCGTTAAATCATGTGAATCCAAGTTGATTTTATCTTAAAAAGGCGCGGGGTGTTTTTTCGTAATACGAGTAGTTCGTGTGCGGTATTATTTTTAGTGGATGATATGTAAATCCCACTTTTACCGGTGTTGGCACTTGGCCATTTTGTGGAAATGTTTTCTGGACATGAAATTGTAAAGGGATTGGTCCTTGTGGTGGCAGAATAATATGCCTTTATGACCCCGCGTCGCGAAGTCACGCATTGCCGATAGTTCTTACGAAATCCGCAAGTCTTGGAGACTGGTTGGGCCACGTGCCTTTCGGATGGAGTCTGTTGAGACAGCCTGAGGCTGGAGACGCTCCTTGGAAGTGTAGCGTCCTTCTCCCCAACTAGAAGGAAGTCCTAGGCTCCCTGGATTCCACGCCGTCCCCGGTTGATGAGGCTGGAAGTCTCGTCCCGGGACCTCTTCTCTCTTCGAACCAAGTTCGCGATCTTCATCCGATGTTATATTCGTTTAGTTAGCTTAGCGTGTCCAGGAGTCCATCTGGTATGTTTATGTTTTGTATTCTTAATATTACATTGGTATAAATTTAATCCTAACCTTTCATTGGTATGAATTTGCACTCTCATGTTTTTTTTTGTTGGCTACAATATAGTTTTATAAAATTCATCTTCTTTTATTTTCTGATTTCCTACCTACTTGACAGAAAACTACTACTCCCATAATCTTGAGCTCTGGTCTCTGCTCTGCCGTATAAATTACTCTACACTTTTATTGAACCAGAACATATTTCCCTTTCAATGCTCTTCTATTATTTTGACTCTTGACATGGCCCGTCTCAAGTATCTGATTCACTTGGTCGTACCATGTCTTGGGCATCCTCGACTTTTTCTACCATTCACATTTGCGTCACATATTCTCCATAAACTCCTTTCCTTGTTCATTCGCTCTACATGCCCAAACATAATGTTTTTAATTTTCGGCTTATAAAACTAAATACTTTAACAAATAAATAAATAACTACCATAATAACACACTGGTTTTATTTCGCGCCAATTTGTGACGTAACACACATTTAATTTTAAAATAAAATTGTATGAAAGTGATAAAAAGTGACGTGACAGTTTTATTACAAATTTTGTTATGAAAAGGAATCTGTATTTAAAATGCAAGTTTATTCTATTTTAAGTACTTTAATTTGATTTTTCGCATGTATGCATTTTTTAGCCAATTTATATTTCCAATATTAAAATTTCAATATTTAGAAACAAGAAGAACCAGGAATTTAGCGTGCAAACCTTGATAGGAAAATGTTTAGAGATATTACTTTTTTATTATTCGAAGAGAAGATATTTTTTTAAATAATTTAAATTAACGGCTTATTATTGAAACCAGAGGTATAGGCCACTCAGAAGGTCCTGAGGATCTTCATCTTTGGAGATGATACGTGGAATATCCAAATCACTTATTGCTTATTTAATATTAATTATTGCTTTCTCATATTTATCTTCAGCAATTTGCATCCGTGCATCATCTGCAAATAGTGGTATTTTGCAATGTTTTCTTAGTATGAAATAAAAATTATCACAGGTTCAGTCCAAGTCTGGGAATGACATCATTGCAACGAAATACGATTAAAATTATAGTATTTGATTTCAGATGTCACAAGAAAAAGTTTTGAATAAGGTGGTAGGTAGTCAAGAGCACAAGAAAACCATAAAAGAAGAAGAAATTTTAAATGAAAATCAGCAAAACAAGAAAATCAGGAATTCAAACTTCCACTCTAACTAACCGGCGAACATACCTTGACTTCATGACTCCATATACAATCTGCAACAACGTTATTGACTGTCCTGACCTACTGAAACTAATAAACTTCAAAATACCACCCAGAGTAACAAGACTTATCGGCTTACTCCACATTAGCTGGACACGAACAAATGCTGGTGTCAGGGATCCTATCAGAAGAATGTGCGAAACGTTTAATCAAAATCAAAACCTCAAGGATTCTGACTTATTTTTTGATACACGCAGTACTTTTATAGAAGAATGTGCGAAACGTTTAATTAAAATCAAAACCACAGGATTCTGACTTATTTTTTGATACACGCTGTACTTTTATAGAAGAATGTGCGAAACGTTTAATTAAAATCAAAACCTCAAGGATTCTGACTTATTTTTTGATACACGCAGTACTTTTATAGAAGAATGTGCGAAACGTTTAATTAAAATCAAAACCTCAAGGATTCTGACTTATTTTTTGATACACGCTGTACTTTTATGGAAAATTGAAGGCTGTTTTCCTACAAAGTACAACAACTTAGACATACTTCGTTTATAATTTTAAGTATTCTTTTTTTTAATTTCTGTATAACATCATTTTTTATCGATATATATATATATATTTATTTTTTCTCTTTTTATAAATTTTTCCAAAAATCCATCTCTATAATTGTAAAATAATATTCTTATGTATATTCCTTTTTTCCCTAATTATAAGTAAAAATATTTGTATATGTTTTTATCTGCTGTAAGTCAATTCGTGAGAAGTAGTTTGGATGCAGGTGAGTTCTATAGTTGTTGTTGGTATGTTTTTGTTAATTGACATCTGTGTCCGTATTTTCTCCTTATTTAAAAAAAAAACTGAAATAAAAAAGTAAGGGTAAAAAATTCATCGAAAAAATATATTGACAGAGTACGAAAAAAGATAGTGGAAAACCGAGTCGTTTTCCTTTTCCTCTTTTGTTTTCCTTTTCTTCTTAGTCAAACTTTTCTCACTACACATATCTTGCATTTCATTAATGATATTCTTTGTAAACTTGAGCTTCCATGTTTTAAATCTAGACATCTATTGCATTTTGCAAATTGCATTCTTTTCAACTTTGCAAACTTGAAATTACAAGTTTCTTTTCTTTTCTAAGAATTTCAAAAGGCTTATTACTCCACCGAGTTATTTATTACTTTATAAGGAGTTCATTTATTGTAACCCAGAATAATTGCGTACCATTAACATGCATTCAAATTAAATCTTTATAAATAAGAGAAATAGCACAATAAATTATTCACTCCAGGCAGATTAGTTCGCCTGACCGTCCTCAGTACCGACTACCAAGATCATCGTTTATCAACTCGACGTAATATTATTATTGCAGTGCAAGTGTCGAGTAATAAAATAGAAAAATGAATAGTTATTTTATAGTCCTGAGCATCGTGGTTTTATTTAGTGAACCTGGATTTGGATACAAATTTCGTGAGTACTTAGAGGATTTTTTTCGTTTTTTTACATTTGCTCCACGCAGGAAGCCCTGAAAGAAAAAATCCCTGGGGTCCTACAATGTCGTCTTTGAAGATGCTGTGTGATGGGTCTTTTTAGGAAAAGGAAGGAGAAGAAGTTTTAGGAAGGAAAAAGGTATGAGAGGTGAGTAGGAATTTGGGGGTCAATGTGTATGTATAGTGTATAGGAGTGATGGATGTATAAAGCCATTCCTTCCACTGCGGTGAAAGGCCGGAAGAGTCCGGCTGGAGAGTTCGAAAGGTCTCCCTAAACCAGTCTCTCCCGATCTGGCTCGCCTCACAGTACGTTTGAGGTGAGCAAACGCATGTGACCTAGACAAACTTTATCACATGAACCCGGGCACCCCTGCTAAGTTATCAAACGTAGCGAACACTAGGGGTGACCTATGGCAGGGGTGTTGGTAATCCAATAAATGGTTCCCGGGGCGGCGGTACCCATACTCGCCTCTGCATTATATTTTATTACATTATAAATTGGTTCGTTCTTTTTGTACTATCTTTTCAAAAAATTTTGCTATTTTCGAGATTACTGATGTGGGTCGGTAGTTGCTCACTTCTTCTGAATTGTTTATTTGTATATTGGGATAATGATGGTTGGTTTGTAAATTGATCGATATACTCCGCTTTGGAAACTTATATTTACTATGCATTAATGGTTTAGAAATTTGATTATTAATATTTTTAAAATATTAACTGAAATCTATTAAAGCCCGAGGCAGAACATCCTTCCATACCTTTTATAATAGATACTCTTTCATCCTCTGTTGTGACTTGAAATGTTGCTATCCTATTTTCAGCATCAATATTACAGTCTGAAGAAGTTGATACGAGTATTTATGGGGTTTGCAAGATTTTTCCCTATGTTTTCAAAGAGGGTGTTGGGTTAGCAGCTTTTGAGGGGTTTTTCTTACAACTTGTTTTCGACTTATCGTGAATAATAGCACTGAGCTCGCTCGCTATACCTGCGTTTTTTCGTATCAATTATTTCATTTTTAACCGTCCACACTAAATGTTAATTAATTTCCGCCCTTTGTGTACGAACAAAAACAAAGCAGGTTTCGGTTTTCTGATTAGTCGGCACATGGGCGGCCGACTGGCGCAGGCGTGCCGACAAGAATGTTTGTATGTCAACGTATCAGACCGAACACAGTGAAAGCAGGTTCAGATTTGTGTCCGCGCGAGGCGGCGCGGCGCCGACAAGCTTTCCCGGAATGAATTCTTAATTCCTGCTCGCCGGTGACGCCGGTCAGCGAAACTCAATGTTGCCATGTGCTTGGTTTTTGCCATGTTTACATGGATTTTGGATTATATCATGATTTGGTGTCCTCTATGGTTATTTCAAAAAACCATGTCGAATATGTCATTAATTAACAAAAGTATGTACTTTTGTGTGTGTGTGTGTTTTTTTTAAGTTTCATTTTTGGGTCATGGCAATACTAGTGAAGCTTGTTTGGAAGGAATCTTTAATTACCATTAATTACCGCTGTTTTCGACAAATCGCTAATCTGGGTTAAAAGAAATACATTACATAGCAACAGAAATGTTGTCGACAATCAACAGGATAACAATTTGAAATAACCTCAAATGTCACAAGAGAATTCCTTTGAGGCATGTACATAACATATTATTATCACATTCTCATGAGGTTTTTTCATATTTAAAGATACCATTTACCAAATACCAATTTTTTATTCCTTAATTTCACGAAAGGATTCTCCAAGAGTTAAAAATCATCGTTTGACGAACTCGACATTTCGTAAAAACTGACAGCTGCTATCAAGCTACCACGCAGGTTTTATCCGCGTTCTGTTTGTCCACATCTCGGCGTTAACTACCGCCGGTGGAACCGGGCACTGAGCGCCGTTATTCTGAAAACCGAAACCCGCTTTGTTTTTGTTCGAACCCTTTCTTATGTTTTCATATTGTTTTGTACGTTCTATCAACATGGATTACAATGAATTGGACTACCTTTTCACGTAGCCCGTAATAAAATATTATTATTATTAATACTTAATAACAATTTATTTAACAACTTTTCAAATGCCGAAACCTTCGTTTCTTTTCAGCTGACTCTTTTAAGAAATGCAAAGTGTCTCCCGAACTAGATGGAAAGCCGAACGAATGTTTGGTCGTTGCCATGAACGAAGCAATCCACATGCTGGCCGAGAATGGAAACTCTGACCTTGGGGCCACTGACCTGGATCCGCTGCTCGTCAAACACATGGTTATTGATCAGGGAGGTGATAGTCCAATTGCCATCAAACTGGAATTTACCAATAATAATCTTACCGGATTTTCAACTTTGGATGCGAAGTCTGTGAGGTGGGTAAAAATATGTAAACATTAGTCCCCGCGTTTGCCTCCCGCTTTCCTCTTCCACCTTCCCTGCCTTCTCTCCTCCCCCCTCCTGGATTCCCATCCCCCTACCTCCTACCCTCCCTGCCGCTAAACTATATGAAATACACGCATTGTTCAGTCAACTCGAGCGCCACTTATTGTAATTTTTTTGGTAATATATATTTTTTTTATATATTATAATTCTTTTTATATATTTATTTTTATTAAAGACTTTCTTAACATAAATACATCGTATTTCGTCTCCTCGACGTTCTCCATTAATTTGTTGAGGTCCTTCGCTATTCGCCTCCAGCCCTTAGTCCTTCCTGTCCTGTTCCAATTCTCTTCCACACAATTCATTCTGGCAATTTCAGTGGCGTAGCCCACTGCAGTCTTTAGGAGCTACATAATCTTACAATGGTCTCGTGCTCTGTAGGATTCATGTTAATTTAACAGCCTTAATATTTTCCAATACTTCACCAGTTTCCAATGCTACGATAATAAGAACTGGATTCCTACCGTAGATAATTTACATCCAATGGCGGCTTGCCCTCTTGCTCCTCTTCAGGAAAAGCAAAGAAACAGCGGAAGATGACAATTTATTTATTCAATTTTTTTTAGAATAACTCTCTTTTAAATTTTGAAGGTTATTCCCATCAATGTTATATATCATTGAAGAATAAAAGAATTTTAGTTATCTTTTTATTTTTCTGTGTCTTGTTCTTTTTCATATTTTCGTTTAGATTTTTAGTGTTACCAGTGATGTATTACATTTATGGGAATAACCTTCAAAAGTTATGAAAAGAAAGATGTTCTAATAAAAATTAAATATTTGATTTTGCGAAAAGTTAAATAAAGGTGAGCGTCCATCTGGCCGCACCGGCCGCAACGCACGCACGGCACGCAACGGATTTTTCTATATATTTATATGAATTTGTACAGCACTGCGTCCACTATCGGCAAATACCGGCGGTCGGTACGGGCAACGGATCTTTCTATATAAAGACAGAGAAAAATTCGTTGCGTGCCGTACGTGCGTTGCGGCCGGCGCGGACAGATGGACGTTCACCTTAAAGGTGAGCGTCTATTTGCCGACAGTGGACGCAGTGCTGTACTAATTCATATAAAGATATAGAAAAATCCGTTGCTTGCCGTGCGTGCGTGCGGCCGGCGCGGAGAGATGGACGCTCATCTTAAGTGTTCCACACGGGCGTAGCCAGATTTTAGTTTCGGGGAGGGTTCAAGAAAATAAAACTACTGAAAGTGCAAAACTCTTGTCGGGGGGGGGGGGGGTATTGTCGGACTTTGAATTTGCTTTGAACATTTTTATTTTCTATATAACTACTTAATTTTTTTTTTTTTATAAAATTAAAGTAATAAATGTGTATAGAAAATAAAACTTTTCAAAACAAAATACATAATAAACGTTACTGACTGACTGTAACACTAATCACAATACACTAACACCTGTCTGTAACACTAATCCTGATATATGTTTATTTAACACTTGTTGCTAAGTAAAATAATAATTTCAAAGTACGTATACACTTACCACTGATTAGAAACGGAATTCCAAAAAAAATCAACCGCATTCACCGAAAAACGGATCTTAAAAGTTAAATTATTTTATTTCTTTCAGAGGTCCCCATTTATCTTTTTAGATACATAATATCATTATATCATTTTGAGATGTCAGTGTTACAAATAACATTCTCTTAACTCTACTTATTTTAATATTATTGATGTTGATATTTTAACTTTTCGGGGGGGTTTGAACCCCCAAACCCCCCCCCCCCCTGGCTACGCCCATGGTGTTCCATATAAACAAAATCGTATACATTATCCGAGACACTATCTAAGATACAAACCATTTCTTCGAACACTTTTTTTTAATGAAAAAAGGTAGCCTGCCAATAATACGGAAGAAAAAAATTGTTGAAGATAATATTGTTACTTCTGACATTTTAAATGAGATTAACTAAAATGATATTTAAATAAGAAGTCTTTGAGAGGCATTTGTCCCGGTAAGACGAGAGGTTCGGGTTCGAGTCCCAGTTCCGACCGTTATCTTTTTATTTTTCTGTATCTTGTTCTTTTTCATATTTTCGTTTAGATTATTAGTGTTATCTTCTTTTTCAAAAATTAATTTATTTATTCAAAATCTAATCTATGAGATACAGACTGAAAACCACAAATTTATAAAGCGCACAAAACAAGACAATAAATATAAATTAATAAATTTCCAAATAAATTCAAATAACGATTGATTTGTTTGAGCTACACTACTGAAAATTGTCACACTTACGCATATTTATTTGCTTAACCTGCCACACTTCGCCAAATAATTTTATCTGTTTTGGAACAATAGTTATGTTCAATTCAATTTTGAGTAAATGAATTAAATATCTCAGTTCTTTGTTCACGGTTTTCGAATGCAGTGCGTTGCAATCTCAAGTGTTTTTAGTGTGAAAGTTCGACAATAAATTAGTCTACGCCCTGACACGGTTTGAGTGAACGAGCTTGTCTCGCTGTGATAACAAAAAAACTTCAAGTGCATAGTGTTAAAATGCTTTGAACTGTTCATCCACTGGAGTCACAGGACCACGAAGGCCATAAATCGAGATAAGATCGTTTCAATTATTATTTTTAATCTAATATTACAAGGGTTTAAATTTCAGCTGGATACTCAAGACAGGGCTGCATAACAGAAAGGATTGCAGAACCTGAGTTTTGAATTTACGAACAGGCGCGCTTCTGTCAAAGTTCAATTGATGGTTTTCAGCATCTTTCAGGGCATAACAGAATATCACACATACCAAATACCTATTTCATATTTATATTTAATATTATATTTTCCCCTCTGTCGTGCACAATAAAAAATAAATGTTTTTTTCCTTTTCTTAATGGTTAACAGGTTTCTGGTTTTTAGATTTTTTACAGGTTTAGTCCAAATCTGAAAGAAGTGCTTTTCAAGTACCTACACCTTTTATCTTTATCTCAAATGTTATCGTTAATTCAGTCGGGTTATTACTCTGAATTATTACTATTATTACTCTACTCTTCAGATGAGTTCCTCTGTTCTCTTTGGGATTATTTTATTTGAATATTCGAGAAGAGGATAGACGATATAAGAAGAGCAAAATCAAAAGAGGCTAACGGATTCACGGAGAGAGAAAAAATGACACTACAAGTCGAGAAAAGTCAAGATGACGTAAGAAGACACCTTCAGGGACTTGAAGGACAAATAAGATGCAAGAAAAATTAGGAGAGCCAAGAAAAAAAAATAACATAACATAACATTTGTATAGCGCAGTTTTGGGATATTTCACTTCAAGCGAAATGAAGTGAGAAGAAGCAAGTTGAAGCCAGAATAACCACGAAGGGGCTAGAAGAAGCAAGAGCTTCTAAGCAGATACTAGGGTAGACTGAAATTGACGAAAAAGAGGCAAAAGGAAGCAAGAATAGGCAAGAAGAATCAAGAAAATGGCAGAAATTAGAAAACAACACTCAATCAAAATCTTTATTCTTGCCCAACCTAGTATGAGTATTAGCATATTAGGTTGCCATGTATAAAGATGAATTAAACTCCGCAAGAAGTCGCAAGAAACACCAAGAAGAGCCAAGAATGAGCGAGAAGAGATAAGAAGCAAGAAGAGACAAAAAAGACTCGAAGAAACAATAAGATACAAGAAAAGACAGGAGGAATCCAGACGAGCCAACGACGGGTGAAAATTGGAAAGAAGGTGCATTAAAAGCAAAGGTGAGTTAAGAAGAGCCAATATTAGACGTTAAGAGACAAGAAGTAGCAAGCAGAACCAAAAAGATCCAAGAACATTCAAGAAAAAACAAGAAGAGGTAAGAATATTTGAGAAGAGATAATCAGAGATAAGACAAGCTGAGACAAAAAGAGATAAGAAAAGACAAGAAGAGATAAGAAGAGACGAGAACATCCAGGAAGAAGCAAGAAGAGCCAAGAAGAGACTATAATAGAAAAGAAGAGATAATAAGATGCAAGGAAAGTCCAGAAGAGCCGAGAACAGACGAGAAGATCACAAGAAACAAGAAGAAGAAAGAAGAGACAAGAATGGACAAGGGAAGAAAAAAGAGTTAGGAAGAGCTAAGCAGGATCAAGCGGAGCCAAGAAGAGTCCAGAAGATCCAAGAAAAGACGAGAAGATACAAGAAGAAACAAAAGAGCCATGAAGAGACAAAAAGATCCTAGAAGAGACAAGAAGTTCCTAGAAGAGACAAGAGGCAAGATCCAAGAAGAGCCGAGAAGAGGCAAGAAGAACGAAGACTAAAACAAAGAAAAAAATTATAACGCTCAATCCATTCCTTTATTCCTGACCATCCTAAATTCCAATATTGGCTTATTAGGTTGCCATGTATACCGGTCGATTAAACTCCAACCTCCTTCCCATCCTCAGAGCATGTGTTCCAGTCCTAACAAATCAGTGCCCCCTGGTGTACCGGTCTCACCGGGACAGGAGTACTCCTGGCTGGGGTGGTACAATCGTATCGTATCGTATCGTAAATAAATTTTTGTTATAGTTCACCTCAAGTGTATGTTGACCTTCCCCTTCTGAACCCCTAAGGCCGAATCTGCTTACATCAATTGAGTTATTGAACATTATCAATATTTTAATTTTTAGTGGAAAGCTGTCGAGTCCTAAAGATTTCCAGATGGTGTTTAAGTTTACCATAAAGACTTTGAAGCTTGTTGGACCCTATACGATTAATGGAAAGGTTCTCATCCTGCCGATCCAAGGAACGGGGACTAGCACCATGTTATTGAGTAAGTTTTCTTCATATTACATCCCCCTTTCTCATACGACCTATAGATATGACGAATAGATTCAGGGGTGCGATTTTATTTATTTTTAAAAAATTTAATGACAATATAAGATAAAGTAAAATTACAAATTAAGTAAAAATACAAAGTACCTAAAGTGGTTTTTTCACAGTCCTCCTCACTAGGTATTCCTATTCCGAGGCGGACTGTATGTTGTTATATGGTTGTTGATTTTTATTTCCACGTCTTCTTGTTTGTTTATTTTCATAAAATGAACAATAAATAAAATAAAAGTATTTATGTTTGTTGTCTGCAGGTTGCATTTTGGGTTACTTCGTATTTTTAATGATTCCTCATCTTCATGTTTACTTACCCATAATTTGACGTCTTTTTTAAACTTTTGTATCTCCATGGTGTTCTTAATTTCAATTGGCAGGGCATAATATAATTTTGTAGCATTGAAATTATGGTTCGTGTTGGTCAGCAAGGTATTCATATTTTTCTTTAAATTTGAATAGTACATTTTTTTAGTATAGTTCAATAATGCTGAACACTATTACTAACTTTTGCGTTTTAACTAGCTTCTTCATGTGAACGTTTGAGGCAGTTCCCCATCCTATAATCCCATATTCTATGCGTGATTAGCAAAGAGCATAGTAGTCCTTATATAGATCATTTTTATTAAGTATATTGCGTATATTTCTAAAGTAGTACACGAGCTTTGTAAGTTTCTTTGTAATGCTATTTATGTGGGAGTCCCATCGAAGATTGTCTTCGATTTCAATGCCGAGATAGTTTATGTTTCTAGAATGTGTTATGGTGGGGCAGTAGCACGATTGCGTTAAGTTTTTTCCATGACAATTGTGTAATTTAAGAGCATAATCCTCAGCTGGTTGTCCTCTGGCCGTTATAGAAAAAGTTAAATATTTAGTTTTGTTCACATTCAGTGTAGTAAGTGAGTTTTTCTTAAGCCATTTTTGCAGAAGTACAAGCCAGTTTTCAGCTTCTTTGTAAGTGGTTAATCATTCACTTTCATTAAATATCAGGACAGTGTCATAGGCAAAACTAATGATTTTTCCTTTGGTGTGTAGGTTGCGGATATCATTTATATATATCAAAAATAATTAAGGTCCTAAGACACTTCCTTGCGGTACACCGTAATTGATTCTCCAATAAAGATTAAGAATTACTCTTTACGCGCCATCTACATAAGAAAAATTACTCGTCGTCTCGACGAACTTTCGAATGTTTCGTTTTTACGTATTCTTCAATATCGAAGGGTTGAAGTGGTGATTATATTGGCAGCCCTGTAAATATCGTTTATGTTTTTAATTTTTTGACATTCCTATGGTGTGAATTTGATTTTTTTTGTTTTTAATTTTTTTTTAAATATTACATTTGATTACAATAATGACGTATTGCCCATCTCACTTGGTGTGAAACGCCTATGTTGAGATGGCAATTCACAGAGTGTTTGTTATCTAGGTTTTTGTTAACATAATATTATGAAAATGATAGTTATATATATTTTTTTTTTCAATTATACAATTCAAGTAGAAGATTAAGAAAAAACAAGAATAATTTTGAAGCAATTAAATTTCAATTTGACAAAAAGGTATATAGCGAAAAATGATAAGAAAAAGAAAACCTATTCAAATGTACATAATGCATGCAGTTCATAACATATATACACACATTAGGCATAAATGTAAATATGTCATGAAATACTCCTGATGGGTATGTTTATTGGAGGTAATCTACGATTTTCCTTTTAAATGAACTTTTGGTATACGTGCTTCTAATGTCAATATAGGCAGAGAATTGAATAGCTTAGTCAGTATGGGCAGAGAATTGCATAGCATTATATTTAAAACTTCTCTGACCATAAGAGATTTGACAAACTGGGATGTTAAAAGATTTTACATGTGACTCCCTTAAGGCTCTAGTACTTATTCGTTCTTCAAAAATATGTGGATTTTTAAATTGATGAAGCAGGATATTTTTTTATAAATTTTTTTCAAGTTAGGAACATTTAGTGTCTTAAAAATAAAATTAGTGCTATTCCTCAACGGAACTTTAAGAATAACCTTCAGAATTAGTTTTAGAATCTTTGCTAAAGGCCGCAGGCAAGTATTTGTGACACTATCCCAACTGATAATACGATATTCAATTGATGATTGTAGGTTATAGCACAGTAAACTTGTTTCAGTTTCAGAGATATGTAAATACGAATGTTAGAGGGAGCATGCTAACATTAAAAACGATAATATTTTAGGGATAATTTTTAAACACGACTCTTTTAAAATAGAGCAAAAATCTTGTGGGGAATGTCTAAAATAGAATTTAAAGAAACGCAGTGAATAATTATTACTAATAATAATTGTTACCCTTTGAGCTATGCATAAAAATCTTGTCTTAAGCATTAGTTTATCAATTAAAAATTATAATTAATATTTGACGAGTTAAAGTATTTCACCAAAAAAAATGTAGACATAATTTGTCTCGACGCCATCTAGTGGGAGATTTAGCACTTACAATGCCTTTCCCATATAAAAAAAAATAAAGTTGTTTGTTGTTTTTATATGGAAAAATGTAATAAGCAGTAATTGTTGAATGAAACACTAGTGTATGTGTATATTTAATTATTTGGCGGGTAGGAGATAAGCCGACGTAGCTCAGTGGACAGAGCAGTTGACCGGAAATCAGAAGGACGAGGGTTCGAGTCCCGTCGGCGGCATGTATCTTTTCTGGGGAGACTTTTTCAATGTAGATGAGTGTTTCAGGCTAATAATTATTACTTATAATAATTGACACAAAATTAATTTATTAAATTTCTTGGCGTGATATAAATACATATTATAATTTTAAAACTACTTACACTTAACCTTTCATTCAACCTTAGTCAGTCAAATTATAATTAGTGAGCATATAATTCTTGATTTTAAAATGTCTCTTTATCTCCTCCCCCCCCCCCCCCCCTCTTTTTTCTTATTATTTTATTACTTGTTCATTCACTAATTAAGTTTTAACACCCGTTCACATGTCAGGCGAAACTACCAAATGACATTCTATGGACTTACGTAATAGGTACATAACCATGTGAAAATTTAATACTTTATAACTTGAATTACAATGTACTGTGTACGTCTTAATCTTATATATAAAAATGAATCGCTGAATGTGTTGCTAAGCACATAACTTTCAAACGACTGCACCAAATTGGATGATTCTTTTTTTGTGCGTTCGTTATTGTCAGGACAAGGTTTTTATAAAACTTCCGGTGAGCTCTGGCATTATGAAATTTGTTAAAAAAATTGCTATTGGTAGCACGCGAGGTTTGAAAACTGAATGCATGGAAAGCGGGAGGGTGGGAGAGATGGGGGAGGGGGGGAGGGGGGAGGGGGGAGGGAGGGGGGAGGGCGGAGGGGTGGAAGGGGGAGGGGAGAGGGGGTGGGGGGGGGTGGGGGTTGAGAGGGGGGAGGGGGGGAGGTGGAGGAGACGGAGTGGGAACCCCCCTTACGAAAAAGCTAGTAAATAAATAAATAAAATAAATGAGGAGAATTATAATCGAATGTACCTTACCAAGCGTTTTAGATATTAAGTGATTGGAGAGGGTTTTAATATGAAAAAGAAGTATTGTTAATGTTAATGATTTGTAAATCATTCGATTTGCAGCTGGAGTCACGGCTACCATCACTATCAAAGGACAACCTCAGATGAAGGATGGCAAAGAAACGTTGAAAATCACCAGTTTTGACTTGAAATTTAGACCCAAGAGGTATGTATCACGATTCCAATCATCTGTTTTTTTTCCTTCATTTATGTTGCGAGCGAATGTCTGCTTTGTGCTTATAATGGCTACATCGTAATGGAAATAGATTTCTACAACAATCATTATCTTAAGGGCCTTTAAAGCCTCAATTACATTCAGTTAGTTTACAAGCTACTATCTGGGAAATTCACTATCTGCTGCTGCTAGTAAACTCGCTCAGTGTAATCGTATTACTTGCTAACTAGCAGATTGTTGACTATCTACGAAAAAAGTTGAAAGGTCGTCAACTCTACTCGCTAAACGCTAACTCGTGATTGGTTTATTTATGTTTTCAATATGACTGCCAATAAACAGCTGATTTCGACTGTCAAACATCTGACAGAATTAGTTCACGCAGGCGCCGTTATTCTTGTTACTGGCTCTATCAGCGACCTCAGTTTCCTACGCTGCTGAGCGAGTGGACAGTTTTGTGTGTCATCTTGAAAATCTCACTCGCCGATTCACCCGCTTTTAAACTAAGTAGATAGTAGCTTGTAAACTAGCTGAATGTAATTGAGTCTTAACCAGCCAGCGGCCGAGAATCCAAATTTTTTTGAAAGATGTTCTTACGATCGCACAGGCGGTTCCAATGAGAAAGATTAATTATTCCCCGTACAAGCTTTTTTAAAATTATATTTCATTCAAAAGTCGCTTTAATTTATACACGTATCCAAAAATGCTGAAAGGCGTGATGATAAAACTATTAAAATTATATACTTTTTGTAATTATTTTTTATACCATAAGTATTTATAATCTTTCAATAATATCTAAGCAAAATAAGAATTTTAAAAAAATCTTAAATTTATTAGTTTTTAAGACCATAAATAAATAGACAAACTGAAGTATTTTCACCACAAAACGCGTGCGCGGATCTTTTTCTTAATGATTCTATTTAAACTAGAATTAAAATTCTGAAGCATAACTTTCCCAGTTAATTTGGCGATTTAATTTACTGCACGATTATATTTTTTGAAATGTGTGTTGTATAATATAAAATTTTGTTTGAAAAATTAACAAATCTGCCGACGACCTGTGGTATAACCTTATTAGACTAAAAATAAACATTTTTTTCTCAAAATTTAAAACATACCCTTAGGGGGCATACCTTTAGGGTTTTCTCTGGTTATTCCCTCTTAACGATAGAAGAAAATATGTTTCCTTTTTTTACATAAGCTCCACACAAGAGGCCCTGAGGAAAATAATTTCCCTCAGGGCCTCAAGTATGGGTGTGAAGGGTATTTTTAGGGAAAGGAGGGAGAGGAAGTTATGGGAAGGAAAAAGGTATGACGGGTGAGTAAGAAACTGGGGATCAGTGTGTCTAGATGTATCGGACGCATGAATCTATCCTTCCCACTGCAGTGCAAGGCAATAGAGTCCTGCTTTAGAGGTAAAAAGATCTCCCTCAACCATTCTCTCCCGATCCTGCCTTCCATGCAGTTGGTGGGCAAATGCATCCGCCGCCAAGATCCGGACAAACCTCACCCCATGAACCCGGACATCCCTGCTAGATCACCAAACGTAGGGAACCATTTAGGATGTCCTAGGCCAGAGTTATTGGTTATCCAATAAAGGTTCCTGGGGCAGCGGCACCCATACCCGCCTTTCACTCAGAGTGAATTGTGACCTGGTATGGAATATATATTTCATCGCAATTACTTTCAAGTGGTAACTGTCAAATTCGGTTCAGTTGTTTTTTCCCAATATTTGATTTGCCATGGAGTCTACTATATTTATATTATAATAAAATTGCTTCATAATTTTCAGATTACACTATGAGTTTGGAAACCTCTTCAATGGCGATAAAGCTCTGGGAGACAACACGAACTTATTCCTAAACCAAAACTGGGAGGACATCTTCAACGAACTGAAGAAAGCCATCGAAAATGCTTTTGGCAGTGTCTTCAGAGATTACGCTAAACAAATTCTGGAGAATTTGCCATTTAACGAAATATTCCAGGTGGACTAAGAATACAGAGAGAAACATGATTGTAAATAATAAAGGTTACCAAAATTCTTTCATTTTTATTTATTACTACTTATCCATGAAAGTCGAATAAGCAAACAGATGGACATTAGAAGTGTGTATTTAATATATATAGAAAACTTACATATGCTGATTGTGTTATACCGTCTACTTCGCTTCACCCTGTGTCCCATAAACTCGCCTCCTTCAACTCAATGATACAACGTGCTATTTATTAATGTCCCTTTAAGCAATGATAATTATAATAATGAAATTAACATTATAAAACAAATAGCCCTAAACAATGAATACCCTGAAATAATTAATCGCTTAGTTAATAAGAAACAAACAATTTTTTAACAAAAAAGAACATTTATAGTGGTAATAATAACAGCAAACCTTATGACAATCAATTTTCTTTATACGGGTGACTTATCTTTAAAAATATCCCGCATATTTCCAGATCATATTTCTCCAGCTTTCTATACTAATTCTAAAATAAAATATTTAATTAATAATAATAAATAAAAAATTTGAATTTAACATTTTTCGTAAAGATACATACGCAGACATTGCAATTCACAACACTTCAAATCATCCAATTTCTCAAAAAATGTCAGCTTTCCATTCTATGATTCATAGATTAGTTAATGTACCCCTATCTCCCAATAATTTTTCAATAGAACTCAATGTTATTAAACAAATTGCTATTAATAATGGATACAACACCAATTTAATTGAAAACATTCTTAATAAAAATTACAAGAATAAATTCCTTAAATCATATATCTATCCTGTACAAAAGGATCAGGAAGAGAAAAAATGGAGGAAAATTATGTATTTTAATAATAAAATTTCTAATTCCTTGACAAAGAATGTACCAAATGAAATTCTTCCTGTATTTTATGCAAATAACAAACTCAAAAATTACATTGTAAATAATAAAGATAGAGATTCAAAAATGAAAAAATCTGGAATCTATAAATTGAAGTGTAACGATTGTGGTTTCTTCTACATAGGTAAAACTTCGAGAAACTTCGAAATAAGGATTAAAGAACATATCAAAGCTTTAAACAATAACAGTTTCTCGGAGTTTGCCAACCATTTGGTGGAAACCAGTCACACCTTTGACTTCAATAGTGGAATAGAATTAATGCATTGTAATGACAATGGCATTCAGTTGGATAAACTAGAAATTTTAGAAATCCGAAAGAGTGTTAATGCGAATTCGAATATTATTAATAACCAGAAGTTGTTCTTAAATGACCCAATATTAAACCTGTTCCCTTTGTGAATTGTCTCCCGTTGCCCCTCTCTCCTCTACCCACTCTCATATTTTCATTGATACCATTGTCTATGTCCATTCTTTTTCAATTGACACCATTGTCTACGTCTATTATTTATAATTGGTATCAATAAAAAACCCTGAAGAGGTGAGCGTTGCTCACGAAACATGTTGGTTTTGTAAACAATAAAAGTGGTAAAAACGAAGTAATTTATTAATTTAAATTTAATTAATGTTTCTAATAAACTCGATAAAGACGAGAACACTTTGGAATGTAATTATTGTGACTCACAGTATGTAGGTATGACTACTAGAAATTTTAAAACTATTAATAGAATCAGGGTATACGAACTTTGTTTACGAAATAATAATTATTAAGAGTTTGCTAACCATTTGATAGACTCAGGCCATAGCTTCAAAAAAGAAAAAAAACTAAGCTTGAACATTCCCATATAAATAAATATTTAATTTGTGCGCTTTAGAAACCTTGGAAATCAACAAAAAAATTAAATCGAAAATTAATTTAGTTAATAAAATAATAGCACCCTGCAAATCGCCCTTATTAACAATGTTTCCATGTAATGTCGACTCCTCCCACCTTTCTTCCCCTCCCCCAAAATCACCCCTCCCAATACCACCACCCAAATTAAATCTAATCGTTTTGTACTTGCTTAGAATTTTTAAGTCAGTTTTAAGTTTGCTAGTGAATGACACGGATGTGTCGAAACCGGTAGCAGAAAATTTAAAATATAAAGTAACAAATGTACATTGAAAATGAAAACTCTTCAAAACAAAATGTCTATAAATTGTCAGTTAAGTTAGTTAGTTAATGCCGAAGAAATACAAAAAAACTATATACGATCCTATTACAAATGAGGAGTTTCTAAAATAACACAAGGTCGGTAAGGCGTTATGAACTAGATTATGAAAGAACTGCAGTAAAAAGTTTCAGGAGAATATTATATATGGTGTAAGTAGAAGGAAGTGCCTCTAGAAATTAAGGCGCAATCAAAGAAATCAAATGCAAGACCTGGGGCAAACCTGGAGTAATGAAACCAATGTATGAAAAACTATTTAATTATATGGCCCATAGAGGCTTTTACATACAAATGATACATGTAATTATTTAGTGGAACGATATTAAAGAAGTTAAATTTATTAAAGATTAGCTGGGTCACCCGGCTGCGTATTTACAAAACCTATACCGATTCAGTCACGGTAACGACAATTTACAATCTACCGGGACTCGTTTCTGAATTTTTGCAACCCGTACATTTTCATATACTTTCTTTTATAATATAATATATTGATTAAATAAAATAGAACAAACGCAAAAGAATAACATAAGCTAACGTTAATATTTATTCATGAGGTTTGTTATTGTAGCCTACTTGTAACTGCAACGTGCTGTTTAGCACATCCTCAGTTTCTTGCAATCTTTCAATTTGGGGGGCGGGTATGGGTACCACCGCCATGGGATCCATGTATTGGATAAAATATAATAATAATATAATCAACAAATGTGTCATAGGTCACCCCAAGTTATTGCTATGTTTGGTGACTTAGCAGGGATGCCCGGGATCACGGGGTGAGGTTTGTCCGTATCTTAGTGGCGGATGCGTCCGCCCACTAACTGCGTAGCATGCCAGATCGGGAGAGACTGGTTGAAAAAGACTTTTTGACCTCTCCAACAGGACTCTCTCGGAACATCGTCTTGAACCGCAGTAGGAGGGATAGATTAACACATCCGTCACTTCTGGCACACCGACCACCAGATTCCTGCCCACCCCTCATACCTTTTCCTTTCAAGTACTTCTTTTACACAGTACAGTACACACAGCATCGCCAAATATGACATAGGCCCTGATGGGAATTATTTTCTTCTGGCCTCCTGTGTGGAGCTAATGAAAGCAAAAATTCTAGGTTCAAGCGATAAAATTAACGAAGCAAGATTGTTCGCTAAAATTACATTACTTACCTACCTTTCAATTCTTCACAAGAGTCCCAGCTGCTCCCGTCCCAGTGAGACCATGGCATCCCCAATTTTTTTTTATTTTTTATTAATTATTGAGTTAGTTTATACTACATGCATATAAACTAATAAGCACAATGTAACATTTCATTTGATAAATTTAAATATTTTTACAGTAAGCATAACATTTCTTTTTAAATACGTTCATTCTTTCTTCATTCTTCATACTTTCAGGCATTTCATCATACATCTTTAGTCCTCTGTACATTAGGCTGTTCTGTGATTTTGATTTCTTCATTTGTGGCAATCGAACTCTGTTTATATTTCTTGTTTCGTAATTATGAATGTCTCTATTAAAAACAAGTTCATCCTTAAAGTATTTTGGCATTTGGTTTTTCATAATTTTATGTACAAAAATTAACACGTTAAATAGTAGTCTCTTTTTTATTGGAATCCAATTTAGTTCCTCTCTCATTTGGGGTATATTGTGAGGCTGAACGTAGTGGAGAGGAAAAGGAGATTGGGAAGTTGAAGGTGGGGAAGTACCTGGCTATCAGATCTGGTCACCAAACACGGTTAAAGCCATTTCAAACTAATTCATTTTCAATAACGAAAGGTGTTCAATTCAACAGCATGACATTAAAGGAAGAGCGAAAACTACATACTTCCCCTCCAGGTTTTGTTTGAAAAGGTTTAAATCTTTTAAATGAAAATCGTACAGATAAAAACAGGCAAAAATATGAACCATTAGGTTTTTAAACATCAGAATTTTCTCGTTAATCTACAAGAAAAATTTCGTTGAAAGATAATTTTTCAAAGATCCGTTTGCTGTATTCCTCGAAGATAGCGCCGAAAGCATTCTGTGTCGGCTCCCTCAATTCATTGTAGATCACTTCCCAGTTTTCGTTCAGGAAGCGATTCATGTTATCTCCCAGCGCCTTGTCGCCATTGAATAAGTTCCCAAAGTAACATGACATCCTGACGGCAACAAAGGAAAAACAATATATAAATATTGGCAAAATTTTAAGTTATTTTTACTTGGCTAATGAGAAGTGACGCCCGTTCAGCGCCGGATCTGCCATACGTTCAAAAACGTGCAAAAACCTGGTGCCAACTCCGAAGGGGCGCCGTGAAAAAATAAATATTGTATTAAAATTTTGTTATAATATTCCCTGAATCGTTTAAAAATTACCCATAGTACGAAATAATTATTACGCTCTAGCAACACTTTCCAAAGAAACAGAATGCGCACGCATCAGGTTGGTATCGACGGCTTACGAATTTATAGTCAGTTACAGAATTTTTTTACAAATTCCATATATTTAGTTTAAACGTAAGATCTATTTTTCCATATATCTTTTACCGTCTTTTACGACGAATGGGTGCGATCCAAATTCAATAACCAATCACAGCGCCGTATTTTTGTTCTAGTGAATCAAAAAAACCGACTTTCGTCTTTGAAAATGCTGACAATTTTAGTTAGCGTACGCTCGCTATTGTTTTATTTTGTACGATTTAAGTCTCTAGGAGAAGGTAGTTAAAGACCATTTTCTTATGAAATCTTCAGTAAATTCCATTAACAAAAACATCGCACGGTTTGCAGGATTTGCAGGTTGCAACGTGTTGACAGTTTCATCATTGATTTGACATATTATTTGAAGTTCGTTAAATGTATAATTAATTTATATTAGATTTGTTATTTTACGGTGTCAGTGTAAGCGTCTTTCGTAAGCCGTTGATACCATACGTCATTGTTTAGTGTTTGTATGGTGTTTGTTCGCTCAACACAGGGGAAATGCAAGGTACAAATTTGAGGTTATATTCTTAATAGATTTTAAAATTTATAACTAAATTTCTATTGGTTGTTAGAGGTTATAAAAGTAATGTGAATTTATAACTAAATTTCTATTGGTTTTTAAAGGTTATAAAAGTACTGTGGATTACAATGAATAGAATCACCATAATTTTATGTTTACCCAATAGATTCAGAGAGTATAGGGCTCCTGGCAATTCTCTCTTTAAAAAAAATGAGTGTGAGAGCTACCGCCAGGTCACTTGGAAAAGTTACATCCTTTATATGTCTAGATTTTATTTGATAAATTAGTGTAAAAAAAAATAATTAATTAAAAAAAAAAATAAAAAAATTGGGGTGAACGAATTTTTAATCAAAATAAAAATGTAGGGGGGGGGGCGCCATCGGTACCTTCTGCACAGGGCGCCAGATTTCGTAGATCCGGCCCTGCGCCCGTTCAATTAATTCTACTGAATATTAACAGAACGAAAATGATTTATTTTTCCCTGATGCATTCTTCAAACATTTACGGCATTACAGGATAGGGTGGTGCATTTGATGCAATTATTAAGACTTTCCAAATCACTCGTAAGCAGATTATTAAAATTATTTACAATACAGAAATAGAGAATTTTCGACTGACGTAATTATACACAGAATCTAATATTTAAAAAGATAGAATAAGCAAAATGACTATAATACGGGCATTTGCCTAGCTTGGTAGTCGAAAAACCATGTAAAACAAACCTGTAACAAACAAAATGAAAATTTTTTTTTTTTTTAATATGTGTTTTACACTTGAAACTCTTATGAGGTATTCACATTAAAAAACGTACCCAAAATTGACACCAAATTAATGCAAACACTGAAAAAATTTCAAATAACTAGTAAACTTTTGCATTATATTAAGAATTGCGTAATTTAGATATTTTTACAATATTCGTTCAAATTCTTTGTAAAATTTTATGTTTCCCATCTCTTTACAATACTACATTCTGCAACGTCAAAATGATGTTAGATATACCAATATACCTAAAGTGACTATTTATTTTTTCCCTAAACCGTGACACCGAAAAAGGTAGGTACCTACTTAATAATAATAACAAATTTGGACAATCACAATTAGTTTTCGTGAAAAATCGCCTCAAGAGCGCTCTACAAAACAATTCATTTTGAAGCTACCAATCCCATGAACGCTTGGAATTCTAGACCTTTGTTAAAAATTTGGAGAGAATGAAATAAAGCAATATTTTTTATTAAAATTAGCATGGATTTTACGAATGAAATTTATTTTACAAAAGGGTAGCCCTCCTTTTTCTACTTCTGGTAAGTCATCATTTATTTTTTCATACCCAAAATTATAACAGGAAAGACATTCACAGAAATGGGTAGGTCGTTTCAGACCAAGTAAGAAAGAAAAACAGGCGTTTACGAACTACGCCTACATGTCGGCAAATAATTGTGGTTTAGATGTGTAAAGATATCCCAAAATCCCAACATATTATGAAAGAATCTGAATGTCCATAAAAGTTATGCTATATAATAAATGACCCTCAATACCACAAAAATAAGAAAAAAATACGAAAAGTTCTAACCCTTTCCAGTAGACTTTCAAAGAAAACTTTTTTATTTTGATGTATTCTTTACCGTCCTTCATCTGCGGCTCGCCTTTTATGAGTAGAGAGCAATCGACATTGTCTGCAAAGGAAAAAAAATGCATTAGCAACTAATATCCATTCGATTTCCATGTTTCCATATACTGAAACGATGGCCAAGAATATCTAAGGATGAAAGTCGGAAACATTAAAAAATAACTGTTTCGCAAAAATATTATCTTGCTAGTACAATTTTGCGATAGATTTCCAGTATGAACCACTAGAAAATTTGTTGACTGGCAACACCAATTTAACCGTAAAATATTATTTTAAAGCGCAATGACACTGAATATATAAGACACTGTAAATCATATTTTAAAAAACTTTTTTTTTTCTTAAGAAAATAAATTATAATCGAAATGGCGTTTTACGGAGTGATTTGCTTTCATTTAATTTAACATAAATTTGAATTTTATAGTAGGTAGAAAGGAAGAATCACTAATGGTGAGTTTAGTTACACTGCTTTTAGATCTGAATGAGTTAAATACATTCAGATCTAAAATTAGAGACATGATCTAAAGCCCGGGCAACGCTAGTCAGATACTTAAGCTAGTATTAACTAAATGTGAGCAATTTCTAGCAATTCCTGGTTTATATTTTAATACAATATCAATATTCTTCATTGTCTTAACACAAAATTGCAAAAGTATACCTACAATTCTATATTATTTGAGATCAGTGGGTGTTGCGGCGGGGAGCAAGTGTTCCCTCTCAAGAAATCGAGGGATCAAATGCTGCGTTTTGTGGACTGTAAAATTGATGATTGCGGTTCTTATCTATTTTATTATATTTCTGGAGTTGACTTACCAATATCTCCAAACTGCTGTATACCCTCCATGCACTGAGTTTATGTCACCGGGAAGATAATGGTTAGTTTGGAAAGGTAAGGAAGGGAAATTGGTGATATTTGCTTTGTGGAGTTAATGGCGTACGCAAATGGTAAGCAAGCGATATTTTAGCATATTCAACGATTTGTGAAGAAGCGCATAGAACTGCGAGATTCACGCGGAGACATTTGCGGTGCAGTTAAATAATTCTGTCTTATTAAGCGGTGTGATTATTAGAAAGCGAGGCGATTGTTAGGACTTGTGTCCCGTGCGGTGATTTTATTAGAACTGAGGCAGAGGGCACCCAATAGGTAGTTCCAAAAGGCAACATGTAACAATAAAGGCGTGAACAGTGGGTAGGTATCTACTCGTAAATTGCAATGAAAAAAAATTTTTTTTTCGCTTTTATGCCTTTTTATTTTTTTTACAAAAATCTAGCTTGTGCAGCTTTTCCTTTCTACCATGAGTTACACTTATTTGACAAACTGTAATTAAATAATTAATGCTCACTGCTATAAACGAAGAGAAACATTTGAAAAAAAATCAAACACGATATGAAAGAGACGAGAGGAAAACTAATTGTTTTAGTTAGATATATTTTTTGGAATTCAATGGCAAAGATATACTTACGCATCGTCATGTTGCTTTGGCCATTTCCTTGAATAGGCAGGATGAGGACCCTTCCTTCAACTTTGTAGGGGCCTCTTAGTACCAAGAGTTCAGCGTCAAGCTTCATTTTTAACAGGAATTCTTTTGGACTCGAAAGTTTTCCACTAAAACCAGAATACGAAAAATGTCTACAAATTTGAGATGAAATTCAGCACAAAAGTAGCAATGAAAGTTAGAGCTCTTGGCAGCAAGTGTTTTTTTCGGAAATGCTGTGTGTTGTATGAACCTAAAAATGTATTATTATAATTAACTAGCTTTTTCCCGCGGCTTCGCTCGCATGGTGTAAGGGGTGTTCGCACTCCGCCTCCTCCACCTCTCCCCCCCCCCCCCTCACACCGCCCCCCCCACCACCCCTCTCACTATGTATTTCAGATATTTGTTTCTTAGAAATGGTGCCCCAGATACTAACTAGATAACTTAGGCGAGAGTAAAAATTGGGAAGGTCATAGAATAATACATATGTGGCATGCAGCAGAGATATGGGGAGCACATCTTGAAGTCGATATCGTTGAAATTTTGGGTTTTACATATTTAACATGGGTTATAATGTATTTCCAAAGGTAAGAAACTCATAGTGGGATCATTAACAGTACGGTTACAGTACATTTTTATACACAACCAGCAGTTAAAAACCCTCTCCGCAGGTTTTTGCTGCTAGGCCCTGCGGGCGGTTTTTAGTTCCCCTCCTACCCCTCCCTTCCGCACCCTTCCGAGTTCCTCTTTTCCCTTCACCCTCCCCTCCCCCCACCCCTCCCCTCCCCTCCTCCTTCCCCCCCCCCCCCCCCCCTCCTCCAACCCCCTCCACCCACACCCCACCCCCTCCACCCTCCCCCATCACCCTTCCCCTACCCCCCCTCCACCCTCCCCTCTCCCTCCACCACTCCCTTCCCCCTCCTCACCCCACTCCCCCCTCCACCCCTATCTCCCTTTCCCACTCCTCCCTACAAATCCCCAAATTTTAATCGCAATCGGATGAACGGTTTAGAAATGCATAATTTCACGATGCCAGAGCTCACTATTGTATACAGAAATCATCGCTGTCAATCCGTCATACCGTTCAATCATCTTAGGTCAATCTGTCAAACTCAAACTTTCTGATGGTATTATTGTCTGTTGGGATGGCTGAACCAGTAGGTACTGACTTTTATGTATGAATGTAATTGTAGCAAGCAGTGTGTTTGGCGTTCCATCCTCTCTGCCTTATCCTGTGGTTAGACTATCTGATGGTATTATTGTCTGTTGGGATGACACTAAATAGTTTAGTAGATACTGAATTGTATGTATCAGAGTTGTTGGGTGGTCCATCCTTAAACGCAGGGGCACTGCTTTTAAACTTTCTAAATTTATGTTTAAACTTTCGTCATAACTGTTGGAATTAGTGAATGTGATTGTAACAAGCAGTGTGTCCTTTCTGCCTACGTGTGGTTAAACTACCTGATTGTATTAGGCTACGAACGCACAGGCAGGTGGCTGGCTTAGCGCCTAGAGCCTAGTGGCTTGCACTCTGGCTACTTGCTAGGATACATGGTGGCCGCACTGAAGGTGGTTTGCGTGGTGGGTCGCTAGGTGCCTTGGTCATTTGCTTGTCGGCACGTTGACGAGATGTCACTTTCAAAATTAGTTCTAAAACTGCTACTTACAGAAAATTCATTTTTAAAATATTCATAACCATGTACGTCTTTAGATTTTCACGGCCAAAAATATTTTCGATATTTGTTTTTGGGGTGTTATGCCGTGTTACGCTACCTCCTTTAGCCAAAGTTTCGGACAGCGTTACAGTGTCCATCACCACTATCATCATGGCAGATGAGCTGCAACATGACATAACATCCCAAAAACAAATCACGAAAATTCATAACCACAATTAACTTCTCAATGTAAAAAAAAATCTCATCATAAATAAATCACTTTTTAGTACTAACCATCTTTTTCTACTTAGATTGCTACATCTTCCCATAGTTTCTGACAACTGTCTAATAATATTTCATCCAATTTTTTCTTCTAAAATGCCTCGCGCCTAGTGGCAAAAAACCAACACGTTGGTTTACCTGGATACACGCCAAGCGACTATCTACTACCTATCTAGGCGCCAAGCGCGCAGTGCGGCCGGTCGCTAAAATTCGAGAACGTTCGTTTTACTAAGCTACTCGCTAGGTGACTCGCTAGGCTCTAGGCGCTAAGCAAGCCGCCTGCCTATGCGGACGTGGCCTTATAGTCTGTTTGTACGGAACTAGTAGGTATGGACTTGTATGTGTATGTGATGAAGTGGATCTTACGATAAGAATTAAATAACAATAAATTCTACTACGACTAAGATTACTATATAAAGGACATATTTACTTACGTTACAGAGCTGACATGCACATTGGATATTCCGGAAAGTGTATTATCTGTGAATTCCAGCTTGACGGCTATAGGACTGGAGGCCCCCTGCTCGATACGTATCTTGTCTACGTTCAGAGGGTCCAAGTCTATGGCCTGCAGGTCCGAGTTACCATTTCCAGACAGCTGGTGGATGGCATCTTCCACAGCCTCCACTAGGCACGGGTTGTTCTTGTTATCTAGTTCTGGGGCCACTCTGCATCTTTTGAAGGACGCAGCTAGAAGTTTATATTAAAATAATATATAACATAAAAGCATAATGTGCACATCTCACTGAGGTATTCCTGTATCGTGCAAATAATATGTTATTATCTGCCAACCCTTTCCAGTTGATTGACGCGCAGGTATTGCAAGACAGATGTATTTATTTTTAATGTCTTCCTCTCTGCGCCAAAGGATTTAGGTACATAACTCTTTCTTGGAACAGTCTCGTTGACATTCTCATTGTCCTTGACATCTCGTTGAAAAGTCTCGTTGAATATTGCACATTAAAGTGTGGTTTCATATTATTATCCTTAACTTTTTGATTGAAACTAATTATGATGTACTTGCTAAGCAGAAGTAATTGACGTCATCAATTTTGTAAACTCTAGTTTTTTTAATTCTAAATAAATCATATTTAAAGATGTCATTAAGTTCTTTGAGTATTTTAGTTATTTATCAGTGTGACAACTGTTTCGACGTTCAAAGCCATTTTTAAAACTGTGTTTAGGCCACAGAAAGAACGTATTCATATTATTTTATTTATTTATCCCTTTCATCATTATTTTAATAAAATCCTTTTTTTTCAATTTATTAATTTGATAAAATATATTTATGGCCTTACTGATTATGAATTTCCATTATCGCAATTGATTTTCTAAGTACCTATTTTGAATAGATTTTTATCGAAAATATTGATTCAACAATTAAAAATTTTTAAATATGTAGGGTGGGTTAGGGTGGTAATGGCTCTGAATACCGAAATAGCTAATACAATAACCTAATAAAATTGTTTGTAAATGCGATTTTTTTCAAATAATTAATGAAATAAAAACAATAATAATTAAGTAGCTTTTTGACCGTTGCAGGCAACTAATCGGTTAAAACACTAATCTTTTGACGTTTGAACGTGTATGAAACGAGGGGTGTGTGTGTTAATTTTTTAAATATTGAAAAAAAAACACGAAACAAACACAAATTGTATATATAAAACATGTGCGCGAATTTTTTAATGATTTTATTTTAACCCTTATCGAATTGTTGTATCCTGGTGCGCACACATACGTATTAATTGTTTCCTAGAGTAGCAGAGTTGAGCTTTTTAAACAACACTTACATATATTAAAGTAACTAATACTGCCAACTATTTGCCGATGCCAAAAACTTCCTTCAAAATTTAAAAAACATCATATTTACCGGCATTTTTGTCATTCAGTTCAAAATTTTGATTTTACAAAAGTCAAAAGTTCCGCTAAAAAAACTAAATTAAATTAAAATTCTGAAAAGTACCTTTTCTAGATAATCTATTGATTTATTTGACAGCGCGATTATACGACGACCTCCGTAGTCCAGTGGATAAGACTCTTGACTCACAATCCGGAGGTCGCGGGTTCGAACCCGGCATGCGCAAATAAATTTTATTTGATTAATTTGTGTTATTTCACAATTAATTCATTTAAAAATAATATATAGTATATTTGCGGCATGTTCCAGAGTGGAAGATACTATCAGTATCGCCCTGGTGTAAGACCACCATTCAGAATTGAAACGTTGCTTGAAAATGGCTTTAGCCGTGTTTGGTGACCAGATCTGAATAGCCAGGTACTTCCCAACCTTCCTCTTCCCCACTTCCTTCCCCTCCTCACTACCTTCAGCCTCACAACATACCCCAATTGGGGATGCCATAGTCTCACTGGCTCCAGACGGGAGCAGTTGAGATTCTTCTGCGGTATTCACTGTAAAAAAAAAAAAAAAAAATACGATTTGAAATGTGTGTTGTACAATATAACATTTTGGTTACGTTTTAAGATTTTCACGGCCAAAAGTATTTTCGTTATTCGATCCCTGCCGGTTCTGTCCTGATGATGGATAGTGCAACGCTGTCCGAAACGTTGGCTAAAGAAGGAGGTGCGCAACACGGCAGAACACCCCAAAAACAAAAAACGAAAATATAATATTTTGTTTAGAAATTTAAGAAGTCTGCCAACGACCAACGGTATAACCTTATTCAAATTTCAAAAAAATATTCAAATTTTAAAACACACCTTTACTAGATAAAATAACAAACTTTCGAAATCAATTCATATTTTTTTGTAGAAAAAAGTCGGTACATCTAGAATTTTATTTGAAAATATCAAATTTGCAGTTTTGTGTGGTCATTCCGTCTTAAAATTATTGTGGAAAACTTATATGTACTTTCTACTTATGTCTACCTACTTACTACTCTAGAACAAAACGGGTAGCAAAGGTAATTGTCAATAAAACTTGTTAAAAGTGTTGTTTTCAAGAGTATTGATATTTTTTTCTAAATAAGTTAGTGCTTCTCAAAATGTTATAGTTTTGGCATTAAAACATTTTTGAAATACTTACGGAATTTTACACCTAATCCAAAGTCACCACACAAAGCTAGCAGAACAAGGACTAAAAACAACTTAGGCATATCGGATTAAAATTTGTTTAGCGGATAAAAGAAACCAGTTAGAGTCTAGGTATAGCCGGAACTCAACAGAGTGATTGCGTTATGTTAATCAAAGTCGAGCTATTTAAGCAGATTTACACTACGACGGATAATGAAGATATTATTGAAGAAGAAGATAACACTAATAATCTAAATGAAAATATGTAAGAGGACAAGACACAAAAAAATAAAAACATAACGGTAACAACTGGGACTCGAACCCAGGACCTCTCGTCTTTTCGGGATGAACATCTTATCCAATTAGGAAATTTATCTTTTCAAGTTGACTTGTTCTCCTTCATTCTTTCGTTTAGATTTATTAGTGTTATTTTCTTCTTCAATGATATATTACATTGATGGGAATAACCTTCAAAAAGTGATAAAAGAGAGTTGTTCCAATAATATGACTTTAATTAAAATAAAGTCATTTTGATAAATAAACTGGGCTGCTGTCAAATGACATGTTTACTATTTTTTATGCATTTATAATGACGACTCTATGGAATAACAAGGTTCCATCTGACGCTGACCTCATTATGAGAAAATCATCATCACTATTGGCTCTACAACCCCTGGTGGGTCTTGGCCTCCTCAAGAGTCTTCCTCCACTCATCTCGGTTTTGTGCCAGCTCTCTCCAGTTTGGAAACTCCAAGATAGATATGTCTTTGAGGACGTTGTCGCTACATCTTAGTCTTGGTCTTCCCAGGCTCCTTCGCCCTATTGGTCTTGAGTTCAGCAGGGACTTTGGTGCTTGATTCTCGGTCATTCTCTCCACATGACCCAGCCACCGAAGTCTTCCCAATTTTATAAATTTTGCGACGTTTAGCTCCTTAAACAAAGTATAGAGCTCATTGTTATAGCGTCTGCGCCAAAATCCATTTTCTAGAACCGGTCCGAAGATGCGCCTCAAAATTTTTCTTTCAAAAACGTCCAGTGCTCGCTCATTCCTCTTAGTTAGTAACCAAGTCTCAGCTGCGTACGTAAGTACTGGTCTGATAAGTGTTTTGTACACTAATATCTTCGTGTTTCTGGACAGCAGTTTGCGTTCACTATGCGTTTCTGGATCTCCTCTGTGGTATTATTGTCGTTTGTTATCAGGGAGCCTAGGTATGTGAATCTTGGTACCGTTTCGAAATTTTGGTTTCCACATGAGAGAGTAGGGATTTGTTGGGTGCATCCTACAGCCATGTATTTAGTCTTTTGCGGGTTTACTACGAGACCCATATTTTTGGCAGAGCTTTCAAGATTTATAAAGGCGTTACGTAAAGCATCTGGAGTTTTCGCAATTATGTCGATATCACCAGCGTAAGCAAATAGTTGCACAGAGTTGTCAAATATCGTTGCTCTTATCTCGATGCCTGAGTCGCGAATAACTTTTTCTAAGGCTATGTTGAATAAGAGGCAGGCCAATCCATCTCCTGTCTCACCCCGTGGAGCGCTTCAAAGGGCTCGGACAGATCACTGCCAACCCTGACTCTACACGTTACTGGGGACATTGTTAATTTCACCAGATTGATCAGCTTACGCGGTATTCCGGACTCACTCATTGCATTGAACAATGCATTCCTGTTTATGCTATCGTACGCGGCCTTGAAGCCTACAAAGAGATGATGTGTTTCGACATTGTGTTCTAGCGTCTTTATTATGAGAAAATAGGCTTCAAATATTTGAATGACTTTATTTGGATGCGTAATTAACGTTATGTTGTTTTGAGTATGCAAATACGGTTAGTTGTGGGTTATTAACCTAATTTTAGGCCTAAACTACACGAGCGGTTATCCCACCGCGGGAAACCGCTCGAGAAAGCTGGCAGCACATATCAAACTACACGGGTGGCGGTTTTCCGCCAAGCTACACGAGCGGTTCTACCGCCGCGGGAAACCGCCCGATCCTTTACACGCACTACCGATCAACAACATTTTCTCGCACGAAATGATGCAATCGCGGGAAACCGCCCATGTAGTTTGAACTTGGCGGTTTCCCGCGGCGGGAGACCCGCTGCATGTGGCCGGCGAATTTCTCCCGTGAACCGCGAGCTCCCGCGGCGGGAGAACCGCTCGTGTAATTTGCGCCATACAACGCTCATAGTAAATTGTGTCTGCTGCGGTTTCCCGCGACGGGAGAACCGCTCGTGTAGTTTGCGCAAGTATCATTAACAATAATTTAAAGTTAGAAATATGGAAAAGATATTTTATCAGTTGAAACCTTGTTACACACTTAAGAAAAAAGTTGAAACCTTGTTACACAATTGATCAATTAAAATTGAACCGTCTGAACGGGGTATTTCATATTGCAAACATAATTTATTACGTTTGCTATGTTTTGTCAGGATATTAAGGAAAAGTTTAAGGGGAAGAAAGCAAATTAAAAAGGACAAATAACTTAGTTTACATCACTTTATTTATATTTACACAATCTATAATATGTTTCATGAACGGTGTTCACATCATCAGGAGTATAAGTGTACTAAAGTTAAATATTAAGGGGGACCCTGGTCTAGCCGATTTTTTTTTCAAAGCGTTTTTTTTATTATTTGTTTTCGTTCTAGCAGTAGCAAGCGGAGGGTCCGACCAAATCGGCTGGAAACCTGGAGTCCTTGGAAATCATTTGAAACATGAAATAACTTATAAAAATCGTTTTAAAGTACGATTGTATAACGCTCGTGAACCACAGTTAACCAAAAATAGTTCTTGATTGCAAAAATGACAGACATAAAATGAAAACTGATAGAAAAAAACGGTCTTAACTTTGTAATAACTTTTAAGTCGAGGTACATACGCAGATAAATTTAATTAACTTGAAAACGTGGTTTTGAGAAAAACAGATTTAGTTTTCGCTTGTAACCAGGACGCTCCGTTTTCCGGTATACCTACTTGCCGCGCATCGCTCCTAACTATATTTAATGGTCGAATTTGATGCTATAAATTTGGGAATGTATTCCCCATATGTTTTGAAGATTTTTAGGGAACAAATAAAATTCTATTTTTTGGATCGGCTAGACCAGACTCCCCCTTAAATATAGATCACGGAGAGTCAGGGTAGAAGGAAGAAAAATTAAAATTATTTATCTGTGATGTCGTATTTTTATTTTTTTTATGAAGTATTTTTAGTCCTAAATTTTTATCAAAAATGTGATCATAATTCAATAAATTATCTGCGAACTCAGATTCACTTTTATCATTTAAAACTCTGAGATATTCTTTAAACTGTTAACACCTCAAAGTTCTGCCTACGTAAAAGAAAACGTGTATATTGTGTATATATCATAGACATCCAAATGGATAGACGAGAAGATACTGATGAGGGGTAAAACCAAACTATGAAGGGCGAAGGGGGGAAAGATGACTGTGATTCGTTAAAAAATCAATCTGACAGTATATAGGCATCTCGCATTATAATATCACCATTTAGTTCTTAAAAGCAAAATCTGCTTTTGAATGAATAGACCTTTTTACATGGAAGCGCGAATTGCCCACCACGTTATTAACACATTTTCAAAGTCCAAATGCGCAAAGTAAACTTCGACCTTTTTCACAGAGGAATATTTTGTAGCCGTATTTAGTTAAGACACTTTTACAAATGTTTCATAATTTACTTAACCCTGTAACCAGCGACGAGCTCACTGGAGAAACGCCCACATTCGCTATATACACATATACTAGGGTGTAATGTATAGCACAAGCTCTTATATTTGTTCGTAAAATGTACGATACAAACTCCACGCTGGTCAGGACAAGAATGATGACGTCACATTTTTTAGATTCAAGCGAGGCTCTCGTAAGCCGAGCTGGCTCCATGGAACCGTTATGGGGATGGGGAAATAATACGCTTTTTAAAATACACTTAGGGCAGGTCCAGATATATTCATATGTCCATGGGATATATACATAAATAAAGCGATGTAAAATAAGTTATTTGTTTTTTAATAAAATAAATAATTCCATCAAAAAGTAAAAAGCTATTAGAAGTTTCTCAAAAACAAAACTTTATTTTTATTTTATTGATCCTTTTATAATCTTCTAACTAGCTAGGACTTAAAAAATACCCTTCGTTGTGTTATGTATGACCAGTACTACGTTTCATCTGGGGTTTTTACTATCATCGTCGATGATTGTTTTTAATTGATTGGATTTAAGTTATTTTCATGTGTTCCTGACGAAAGAATCTTAACTGACTTGAATCGTTTCGATTTAGAGAGTGGATCTCAGTTATGGAGCCCTAGACCCCTAGCATGATAACTCTCGGTAACTTCACATCATTCCCTAGAAAAACTGGAGATCGCCAATTTACAAACAACAGTTGTCGTCGAATATATTAAGATCACTTAGTCATTGTGAACTGTTACTTATTCGTTAGCGAGATGTTACCAAAAGTTATCGATCGACCGCGCTAGGGATCCTGAGGACGGTTCCAAAACAACTCAAAATCAAGCAATTTTAATTTCAACACCCCTTTGAAGTCATTAAACGAAATAAAAACATTTGAAATATAGCTTAAAACCTAACCTAACGTAACCTATTTAAGCTATTTGTATATAATTCTTTCGTCACTTTTAATTAATTCTTAGAACCTTGCACGATTGGTCGAGAAAATCGACATTAACTGAGACACTGATAAAATAATAATAATATTGAATAATTTTTGACCTTGAATTGGGATTTTGAAGGTACAGGAAATAAATACGACCATAAATAATAATACTACGAGTGTATTGATTATTAAACTAATTTGATACTTGTCGTAAAAATTTGAGTGACACTAAAGGTTAGGCGAAAATATTAAATATGCTAATGTAACTAATCAGGGTTCTATTATTATTGATGGTTTTATTTATTTCTAAAACCTTTTCCAAAATTTTCAATTCAAGGTCAAATAGGTCCCGTTTGCAAGAGGAAAAGTAAGAAAATTGCAAAAAATATAAATCCGCACACAACACCATCTTTTATACTGACAAAAACAAAACACGGACAATTGCTTCATTGTGCAATTTTTACCAATAAAAAACTGAATTTAATTCAGATAATAAGTTAACGCAACAGTTATTGATTCTGAGGGGTTACAAAGTTCAGCGGGTCAGCTAGTTGTTTATAAAAAACCTACATGTTTCATGAGTAATGATGAATAAATTTTGCAACAATCAATTAATCAAACAATTGCTTGTTGCAATTAAGCATTTAGCACGTCACAAACAAGTAAATTTGGTATTCCTTAGGGTGCAGTCTTCGGGCCATTTTTATTTCTAATACATATGTGGGCCATTATTATTTCTAATACACATGTGCTATACGAAAAAAAAAAACAAACTTAAGATTTACATGTAACTCCAACAAAGACATATTGCAAGTTCCAGCACTCTCTCCCAGAAAACATCAAACTGAGTCAAACACAGAGAGAGTTTAAAAAATATGTTAAAATATGGATATATTCTAATGATCGAGCCTATACTGGTGCCCTCACACAAACGCCCAATCATTGACAGTTGTTGTTGTAGTAATAAACTTGCAGTTTTTCTATTGTGTATATGCGAACAATAATGTAAACTAAAATAAAGTTTTTGCTGTATAGAAACCTTGTAGCGCGCCGTTTTTACGCTTGCCACTACACCATCTCTTTCCCCCGTACAGCGCCATCCTGCTCACCCACCCCTAAGCAAACCAGGATGCGCCGACGCCTTCTGCGCATCTCCCACCCTCGAGCCGCTACATAAACCACACCCCGCAACAAGGAATGGGCTATATAACAGGCTGCGCGCCCTAAATTAGTCAGTTCGTCTGCAGCTCGCTCTTGGCTAGTACGCTCTCTTAGTTGCGCTTCGTCCTCTGGCACGACCCTCTAAGGAGTATTCTACTACCATAAGTAAAGCACCAACCAGACCCCCGACTGCTGCCTTAGTTGCGCTTCGTCCTATGGTACGACCCTCTAAGCAGAACCACAGTCAGCTTTTGTTGTTCCCAAAGCCTAACGGCAAGGTTCCCTCCGATCCCTTGCTCAGTTAATTAGTGAATTGATACATTGTGACTATTTTTACCATATTATGTGATCTGTGAACTTACTTTCTTAAATAAATAACCTTTTACCAACAATTGTGTTATAACCTACATTATACATTTATAAAAAACCATAGATAAAATTGCGAGAAACAATTTACAAAAAATTCTGCCTCAATCCAGGTTTACCTAGTGAGGCAGGCTATGCACAACTAAAAATATTGTATAATTATGCTACTTCTGTGTAACCGTTCTTAGATTACTTTCTATTTGTTAATTTTTTTGTACTGATTGATGCAATCTATTTGTAATCTACATTGATGCATTGAACATGTAATGTTTTTAGTTATAATGTTGCCAATTTCATTGAATAAAGATATTATTAAGTACCTTTTAAAGATCATTAGAGATTATAATAATAATATTATAATTTAAAAACAGATGAGGCAAAAAATGACAAAATTGTGTGAGTCAGAAGCCTCGATAATATACATGACATTAAAAAAAAAGATTTTATTATTTATTTATTTATTTATTCATTTCTATGCTTTTACATACAGTTAATAAATACAATAATATACAGTTAATAAGTGCAATGACAATGACATTAGGTGGAAGTAAAACAAAAATATTCTTAATATGAAACATAGTAGGTAGTAGAGTGAAATATGATCGGCAACTGTATGTAATTAGTTAAAACGAATGTGGTTATGGATTGTGAACACCTCACTGGGAGAACCCGTGCTGAGGTGTACGCATGTATTATTATGCCATCATAAGTGCTAGCACAGTATCCCCCTTGAGGCTCTCAAGGAGGACTCCGTAGTACCACCCATGGTGGCAGTATTGTACATATAGTAGGTGTAGGTAGCTGTGTTGAGATAGTCATCATAATATTATACAGACACAATGTAGTAAGTTGAGGTAAGTTGAGCATCATAATATACTAAAGTCGCAATGGATAATACATTATAGTATAAAGAAAAAAATAAAGAATATACAAGAAGAGTGAACTTGAGAGCAGTTGTGACTCAAAGAGAATAAAAGAAACAAACAAAAGTAAATTTATATATGTAAAGGACATTTTCCAATAGAAAATTGAGGAGAATTAATATCTAATGCAGATGATACTGTATTATAAATAAAAGGTCAAACATGGGAACTAGTTGACAAACTTGCATATGAAGATATTATTATCTTAAAATTAAGGTTTGATAATGTCTAATTCTCCTTATAGAAAATACCTAATCAGATAGTTAGTATTATAAGCCACTATGAAAAATGTGACAATGTGAGCTGTAAATTTGATCCTAATTGTACTGTAATTAATTCTTTCTTATTAAATTCACTAGCTGTTTCCCGGCATGTGTTGCTATGCCATTTAATAAAGAAATTGTTTCTCCCTTCGTGTCATTTCCCATTCGTACCCTTCCTCTCCCGCGTCCCCTTCCCCTCTCGCGTTCCCACTCCGCCTCATCCACATTGCCTTTCCCCACTACACCCCCTCCCTTCTCCCCTCCCGCGAACCCCCCTCCCGAGTCACCCTCTCTTCTTCCAGATTCCCCTCTCCCCTCACAGGTTCCCCTCCCCCCCTTCCGCAAATCTCCTACACGAGTTCCCCTCCCGCATTCCATACATTCAGTCCCGGTACATTTAGTTTTCAAACAGCTCACGTGCCACCTATTGCAATTTTTTTATAGAAATTTCATTATGCCCGAGCTCGCCGTTTCTTTTGTACAAACCTTGTCCTGACAATAAAGAACACACAGAAAAAAGAATTATCCAATTTGGTTCAGTCGTTCGTAAGTTATGCGCGTACATACATTTCGGCGGTTCATTTTTATTTATATAGATAGATAGATAGAAGAATAAGATAGAAGAAGAAGATAGAAGATAGATAGATAGATAGATAGATAGATAGATAGATAGATAGATAGATTATCTCAATGTGAGCATTGATCAAAACGTTGATATCCTGAAGTGGAATAGCCACATTACGGAGCTAGTAAAGAGAAAAATGAAATATTTATATTTGTTAGGTTAAATGTGAAAATAATCAGAAATTTGTTCTATGTCCTAGTTGGTTCCATGCCAACTCAGAATGAATCCAATTCAGAACCACCTCAGAAAGGTCATTAAAAGCTATGATAAAATAATTTTAAAATAGCCGGTAACCCTAACCTATTTAACCAATTTTTTAATATTTTTTTATTACCACTGTTACCTTTCTGAGGAGGTTCTGAAATGGTTTCATTCTGAGTTGGCCGGTCACCGCCCATGTTCTACCCCTCACTTTTTGTTACCTACGGAATTATAGGTTGGGGAAGATCTTACAAAAACAATCTAACTCAGAAGTTTCGCAAAGAATCATCATAAAAGAAATACTGAAAAAAAATTCTACCTAATTGAAACACTTAAATTGCTTCCTGTACCAAATGTCCATGACATATTTAAGCATGCTTCCAATACAAAAAAAAAACGTGCAAACAAAAAAATAAACATAATATATCAAGAATTTTACAAACTAACGACATGTGGACACCAATTTATTACACCTAGTTTTCAAACAATACAAATGCAAACCATTATATTTACTAATCTACAAAAAAACAGAGTGTGCAATTAACACGCGGTAGAAGTGAAATCTTCAGAAAACCAAAGTAGACAAGAGTGTGGACGTCAAGAAGCACCGCGCAAAAAGGAGACCGATGGGCTACGAAGCACCACATAAAGAGGAGACCGACAATACTAACTCAATCTCTGGCAGGCTAAATCCTTTGTAGTGTCGCTCGCATTCGTTTCATCGAGTTTCAAATCACAACGGCGCTAAAGAAGTTTTCACTTCAAAACTGCAATAATCTAGATATGATTTTAGATTTTCACGGCGAAAAGTATTTTTGTTATTTGTTTGTGCAGATGTGGCACACATCTGCCCTGATGATGGACACTGTAAGGAGGAGGTAGCGCAACACGGCATAACACCCCAAAAACAAATAACAAAAATACAATAATCTACCTTTAGAATTACGACGTAATATCAACCAATCAGGACGAAAAAATAAAATTAAAACAATTTTTTCATAAAAACTTACATTAAACACTATCTTATTCAAATCATAAATATAAGAGCTTCTCTTTTCTGATAAAAATTAAATATAACATCTTGCAAATAATATGCACATATACGTAACCCGTATTCCTTATCCATATATATCAATATATGCTTACTTGGGTATATGTATTTATAGGAGTATAGGAGATATTTGTGTATTGTTATATTAAGCGTAGGAAAAATTAAAACTTTCAAAATACCTTTATTAAACCCCGTGAAGGTTTCTGGGTTATCAAAACCACATGACAATACATCTGAAAGTTTTTTTAAAGTAAAACTTCTTTATGCACGCTTGTCTTGGGGAGTAAGCTGGTGAATGAGTAACGAGAGCGGTACGAAAAGTGTGATCGGGTGAGGCGAACGGTCGGGCGAGGCGAACGGAAGTTGAGATATAAGTTAGTAAAGTTTTACTACAATCGTGTGGTCTAAAGCACACTCGTTTTTTAATCATTACAAAAACTCTTGCAAAACTGTCAAAAATGTCAAAATTTGAGAATGACACTTCGGCGGCGGACTACGACCTAATCAGGGTAGTTTGCATACGAAAAGAATTTGTCCATTTCGTTGATTTTTTGAAGGTGTGCATTAGTATTGGTTATCAATATAGTTTGATTGCGGAAAGAATTCGTTCATTTAGTTTAACGTTCGTTTGGTTTATTCGTTAAATATTCTTCATTTAGTTTATTTGTTAATTGGTAAACAATATCGGCGACACCCGGAAGCGCAGTCCCCTAGTAAAAACACATCTATTATATTTCAATATCTTTGGTTCAGTCACATCAACAATTACAGATATTTTAAATAGGTAGGGGAGCAGGGGGTAATGGGAGCCAGCGGGTAATGGGAGCGGTGCGACTAGATACAAAAATATAGCTCGTATTCACTCGGACGCCTTCGTCACACTGCGGCCGTGTTCCCCTGCCGCGCTAGGCTCGCCAGTGCCACGCATTATGTGACCACAGACGCTTGTCGATTTTTTGCCCCGCGCTTATAAAAAATACGAAATTTCATCGGCCAGGTAAGTGTGAAGATATATGTTTGTTACAATCAAACCTGTTTCATTTTATAGCTAATGTTATCAATTTTGAGTATCTGTGCGTATAATTTCATTACAAACTAGATTGACGATATCATTTTATTCAATTTCAAGATGGTGGTATTCGGGTAATCAGAGCTTATTAGGCAGTAAGAGCTTATTAGGCTAGTACTAAGTAACTCCCAATACACATTATGCGAATTTATAGGCTCTCATTTCCCGCAAAGTCGGGTAATGGGAGCGATTCTGTTCTTTTTTTTAAGTTTATCTGTGGCCAAATTCCTAATAATGTGACGTTGACACTGTAATTAAATGGTAATCAAATAAGTAAGGATTTAGTTTCCAATAAAAAGTTAGCAAAGCAGTTAGCAAATTTGCCTTTTATGGAACTTTTTCCTTAGTAGGCTCCAATTCCCCCCTGCTACCCTAACTATGTTAGATACCAAATGTGATTGATTGTTCTTGTAATGGACAAAAATTAATATTTGTAATATATGAAATATGATAATTTTAATTAAAAAATTCTAAAAGGTGGCACACGATCTGTTTGAAAATTGAATGAACTAAGGCTGAATATATAATAATAATATTTGGATAATTTATATAGCCCCGTTTTCGTGAAAAATCACCTCAAGGGCGCTTTACTAAAAATATATAAAAGAATTAATATAACAATGACTTTCAACTAAGATTTATAATTATAACTAGTGACTTAGGGAACGTACCCATACTACGTGACACGTTTAGAGGGGGGGGTCTTCAAAATGTCACGCTTGGTACAAATGAGCGGCGGCGGGCTTAGGTTTTTGGTCACCGGGGGGGGGGTTAAAAATGGCAAAAAGTTGGTCACGTAGTATGGGTACGTTTCCTTACATCTAAGACTTATAACTAGTGACTTATAACGAATAAAGACTAAATAATTTTAACTTATAATACATAAAGACTCGTAACTGCTGACCTAAAACTAGTGTGACCTAATGACCTACATATTTACAACTGTTACTTAAAGTTAGACATTTACAACTAATTACATACGGAACGCAGGAACTTGGAACGTAGGAACATGGAACGCAGGAACATGGAACGCGGGAAGGGGGATGGCCGCATGGTGGAGCGGGAGAGGAAGGGAAGTGGAAGGGAGTGGGAAGGCACCACGCCATGGTACGCCATTAATGCATACCAGTTTTGCACAACACTACTACTACACGTACAATGGAGTGGTGTGGTTTAATCAACTAGCAATAGAGCTGAGATTAGAACTCGACTACAATAAATTCAAAAATAAATTAAACGACCGGCGTGGTGCAGCGGTGAGGCTCTTGACTCGCACACCGAAGGTCGCGGGATCGAATCCCGGCGTGGCAAATAAATTTTATTTGATTAATTTGTGTTATTCACAATTTATTCATTTAAAATAATATATAGTATATTTGCAGCACGTTCCAGAGTGGAAGATACTGTCAGTATCGCCCTGGTGTAAGACCACCATTTAGGATTGAAACGTTGCTTGAAATGGCTTTAGCCGTGTTTGGTGACCAGATCTGAATAGCCAGGTACTTCCCCACCTTCCTCTTCCCCATCTCCTTCCCCTCCCCGCTACCTTCAGCCTCACAACATACCCCAATTGGGGATGCAATAAAAAAAAAAAATATATATATATATTATATATTTTCTCTTCCCTTTACACACGAGTAGTTACACTCTCGTAAAGGTTATATATTATATACATATATATGTTTATACTATTTCTAATCAATGTTGCATGTTAGTATTTAATGATTTGAGTTTAATCCGATTGTAACCTGAAAATGTAATTACTCATGATTATATTACATGTATATGTATATAAAGACTAATAAAAAAATAAAAAAAGGCGGGGAAGGTGTGAGGGGAACGCGGGAAGGGAAGAGGACGCGGAAGGGGAACGGGGACGCATGGGAAAGGACATGCTGGGAGAAACAATTTATTTCTTTGAATATGGCGCAATGCACGCCGGGAACCAGCTAGTATTACAATAAAAGTGAATTTTCAAAAAATTATATGTATTATTACTTCGATGCAACAAACCTGCATATTTATTATTCAATCTTATGCAGGTCAGTAGAGGATATTCAGAAATAACAAGAACACCGAACGTAATAGATAATTATCAGTCTCGCTTCATTAAAAATCAACGTTAAAAAAATAACAATCATCGTTTAATACTTACTGCCTCGGTATTGGAACCTACCTTCATTATAATACTGGATTACTAATGATGATCGTAACTTCTAATTATGTCGGATGACCCTCTGTTGCTAAGCCCGCAACAATTCCTGTGGTAATCAAAAATTATGTGGGTTTTCAATTATGAAATAGATAATCGAAAGCTTAGTATAATTTCTGGAGTAAATCACAGATGATTATGATATAACAAAACAAAAATGATGTAGGTTTTCAATTTTTAAATCGATAATCGAAATGGTAGTAATTTCGAGAGTAAATCACAGATTCTGGGATGCCAAAACAAAATTTATATGAGTTTTCTATTATGAAATAGATAATCGAAAGCGTAGTAGTTTGGGAGTAAATCACAGATGATTATTACATAACAATACGAAAATGATGTAGGTTTTCAATTTTCAAATCGAGAAACGAAAGCGTAGTAATTTCGATTATATTCTCACGGAGACTCTTGACCCAGACGTAGAGTTTTTTTTTTCATTGACTAGATTCTTATTTTCTTGAAGAGATGAATCATTTAAATTTACTGAATCTAAAGTTAATGTTCCTTATACAAATAGAACGGCGTCATATGCGCCTTGCGATTTTTACCGCATGTGGGTATTTAAAATAGTACCTGGCTGTAGTGTTGAGTACCTCATACAAGAGGCACCTCAAATGTCCCATACAAACACGTAAAATGTCCCCCCACCTCACAATATGTATTTGTACCAACTCTTTTTCTTTGTATTACTACAAATATGAAAGGGGGACAAATATGAAGGAGGGACAAACATGAGGTGTGAGGTGGTTTGTTTTGTTGGACTACATTCATGTCATGTACGGGACAAATATGAGGTGAGGTGTGAGGTGGTTGGTGTATTGGACTACGTGTCATGTCACGTTGTCACGTATGGGACAAATATGAGGTGAGGTGTGAGGTGGTTGATGTATTAAAGTACATGTCATGTCACTCATAGTTTGGGACAAATGTATGAGGTGGTGAGGCGTGAAGTGTTTGTATATTCTATGACATTTTTGTATTAGAACCGTGAGGTGGTGATGGGGTAAACCAATTCATATATTATGAATACCGCAGAAGCGTCCCAACTGCTCCGAAATTTTTATGTTTTATTTTTTTATTCTAAATTATTGTTAAGTGAATACCGCACAAGAGTACCAACTGTTCCAAAAATTATTTTTTTTAATATTTTTTTATTGTAAATTATTGTTATTTGAATACACAAAACAATAATTTATGAGCACAAGAGTCCCAACTGCTCCAAAAAATTTTTTTTTTGAATTTTTTTTTATTGTAATTTATTGTTATGTAAATACACAAAACAATAATTTATGAGCACAAGAGTCCCAACTGCTCCAAAAAAAAAATATTTTTTTTTATTGTAAATTATTGTTATGTGAATACACCTAACAATAAATTATGAGCACAATAGTCCCAACTGCTTAAATATTTTTTTTATTCTAAATATTTTTTATTGTAAATTATGTATTGATAAGTGAATACCGCACAACAGTACCAACTGTGCCAAAAAAAATATTTTTTAATATATTTTTATTTTAAATTATTGTTATATGTTATGTAAATACCGCACAAGAGTCCTAACAGTTCCCAAGGGAGGGAGGATGAGGCAGTGTTGAGATGAGATGGAGGGGGTTGCTGAGGAGGGGGAGGGATAAGAGGGGGGTGCAGGGGGGGGGGGATCAGAGGGGGGGGGGATGAAGGGAGGGGATCAGAGGTTGTGAAGGTGGGGAGGGGGTAGGCTTTTTTTATATCCATTTTTCGTATTACAAAAATAACAGACACGGAAAGCGGGTATGGTTACCGCCACCCCGGTATTTATTAGAAAACCAACACATCTGAACCAAGAAAATCAAGCTGAAGGAAAAAAACCAGCCACCCCCCCACCCCCTCCGTAAGCGAAAATATTTTGTAACACCTCACCTCAACACCTCGTTTCAATATTTCAGTAAAAAAACTCATCCTGATATCGTGTCCTACCCAACACTACCTGGCTGTTATAGGCTTAGAGGTCTTGAGATTTATCGGTAGGGAAAAATTGTTACGTAAAAACCCTACGAAAATTGTATGTTTCGCTTAGCTCAACAAAGCAACTGGCAGCAAGCAAGGGAAAATATATACATACGTGTTTGTTTGTGTTGTGTTGGGAGTGGGAAGGAGTCGGTCATGTCCTTTTATTTCGAGCTCTTCCGCATTTGCCTTTGGGAATGAGGAAACCATGAAAAATCTCATCCGGGAAGAGTCGGCCGCCAGTCAACGTGAAACTGTGCGGCCTTCAGTGATTTCAGATGAAATCCTGCATTGTGTGGTGAGGGGTGTGGGTGTCTGTTTTTATGTGAGATACATACTTTATGGGAATTTTTAGGATAAACTTACATAAACAAAGATAAAATAAATATTATTATATAAATATATAAATAGATTTATAGACATAAGTTTTGGGGAGGGGTCTGGTGATTAGGAATACCTACTGCTCGCTCAGTCATCCGCGTCTGATTCAGGGTTGTACCAAATGTGATTTAGGTCCATCAGGATATGTTTGGGTAATCTGTGTTTGCATCTGAAAGGAAGATCGCTGGGTGCATTGTATTGACCGATTTCTTTGATGAGTTTATTTTTACTGTGTTGCAGTGACTTGTAAAATCGGTCGGTCAGTCTGTGTGTGTTCAAATAAGGTCGGTATTTCTTCTCTTGCATGTAGTTTTTTCAAGTTTGTTCTGAGTCTTGTGTTGTCAGACGTAGAGGTTAGGTGCAGAATTTAAGCAACAAGAACTGCATTCAGTAAAATGAAATCCCTCTTCTGCAATACGGCGGGCTGGAGCAGATAGAGAGCCGTTTATATTGGTGAAAGTCAGGAAAATTTCATATCTGGGTCACATACTTCGAGGGGAGAAGTATCACTTGCTCTAATTTGTATTTTGTCCATAATGATTGGTGTATTATAATTTTTTCTTCATATTTTTTTTTTCTTTCGATGTTATACAGTTTATTTGTAGGTTGGAACTGAACTCCGTTGTTTATTTTGTTTTGTCCTCTCCCCCATTAAAGGTGTTGGACTATGGGCCTTGTCCCTATCTTACTTGTCTGGGCCGGCTTTTTGGATTTGGTAAGCTCCACCCGACGCCCGCGCCACCCCCCCTGACGATGATGAGGTTGGGGGAAAGACTGAGCGGCATCCGAAGGCTGTCCGTCCCGCCTCCGGCTACCCGACGCTTCTCTTCCTAGGGTCTTCTGTATAGTCGTCCATTCACTTCTTCTAGGCACCACCGGCTAGCTGGCTAAAGGACGACTCCGTTGGATGTCGTAACGTTAGACAAACAACCTTATTCATTCTCTCGGGGACTGCCGGGCGCCCGATGATTACTTTCACCATCGCTATCTCAAATTTTTATGTTTACTTTTATTTCATTGCTTTTTTTCCCTCACGCAGATGCCTGCAGTTCTGGAGTGTGTGGTCTCCCTCCGTTTATCAGCAAACTGCATGTAATGCAACTCATGACGGTTGCTGATTTATTTTGTTATGTTCATTGTACCATGTACTACTAACACCTGTATTATTATTATGTACCATGACCATTACAGTACAGTCTGTAGGCGAGCCTACATTCCGCCACCTAACAAAGTATGCAGGGACATTGCAGGTCTAGATTCTTTTATTTAAATGTAGAGCCATTCATTAAAAAAAATTAGATTCTTGCGAGAGCTCCGAAGGGGCGACCATAAGTCGCCTATACCGGGGCGGGACAGTGGTGGGCACTTCAATGCTCCAATTTGTATTGAAAGGCTAGATGGAGGGTCGCCGAAGGCCTGGTAGGAGACAAAAGTCTTGGCTGCGAAATGTACGAGAGTGGACCAGCATTAGAAGTGTGGAGAAACTATTCCGGGCAGCGCAATACAGAGAGACATTTTCCAGAGTGATCGCCAACGTCGGGGGGACCTGATAGGGCACACCAAGAAGAAGTAATTTTGAGAGTAAATCACAAGTTCTGGTATGACAAAAATAAAACTACTGTGAGTTTTTAATTATGAAATAGATAATCGAAAAAATAGTAATTTTGGGAGTAAATCACAGATGATTATGGCATAAAGATTGGTCGGCGTGGTCTGTTGTGAAGATACAAGAAATCTAGATATTATTTTGCATTTTTTCAAGAACGTACCTACAGTTTGTGTTTGACGACACTTTCTTCTTCCTTGCATTGTCCCAACTCATTGCCTAATACTCGAATGTAGGCTCTTGGGGTCGGCTCATAACTTTCTCAGGTTAAAGCTTCTTCGGTTCTGGGTATCGCCTTCATCCAGGCCGTTTCTCTGTGGTATTTTGGAGCATTGAGTCATCCAGGAGTTCTTTGGACTTCCTCTGGATGACTGTCGATGAAACTCCAGAGACATTGCTTCACTGTGTGGTACACACTTTAAAAGCGTTTTACAAATAAAAGTTACGACGTGGTAGAAGTGAAACCTTCAGAAAAAACCGCCCGCACGTCCACCACATACAGACATTCTCCTTTAATTATATATTTCAACCAATTTACGCAAAACCTTGACAAATTATATACCTAAACCTTCCTCATGAATCACTCTATCTATTGATGAAAACCGCATGAAAATCCGTTCAGTAGTTTTTTAGTTTATCGCGAACAGACAGACAGACGCGGCGGGGGACTTTAATGTATAATGTGTAGAGATGGGGAGATTATTGAATGTTTTATTAAAAGCGTATTTCACGAGAAGCCAACAGTGTTACAGCGTTATTTATGGTGCATTAATTCTAATATATGCAAACTAGTACCTATTTAAGTTGCCCTAAGTAAAGTATTTCGTTTTATTTCCTTGTATGGTAGTGTTTTCACGGATCAATTTACATAAATAAATAATAATAAATGATCAATTGAAAAAATAATTAGAAATAAAAGCGAAATCGTAAAAGATGTATTGGATTTTCGGTGTCCTCTTATCTGGCTTTATTTCCATAATATGGTCATCCCAACGCAGTCCTTGGAAAATACAGAATCTTCCGAGAATTTTATGGTTAACTAGATTCTCAAGTTCATTTCTAAGTAAGTTTTACTACTATGGGTACAAAATATTTTTAATAATTTTATATTTAAGGGTGGGTTATTTGGTTTTACATTTTTTGAGAATAGGCTCCACCTCTTCATCATCATATTATAAATTAAAGTCCTCCCGTCTCGTCTGTCTGTTCGCGATAAACTCAAAAACTACTGAATGGATTTTCATGCGGTTTTCACCAATAATTCATGAGGAAGGTTTAGGTATATAATTTGTCTAGGTTTTGTGTAAATTGCTTGAAATATGTAATTAAAAGAGAATGTCTGTAAGTGGTGAACGAGCGGGCTGGCAAGCGGGCGGTGTGTATTTGATTTTGAATTAAACAGATTTGAGCAGATGGCAGTGAGAGTTAATTTATCGTGGTTATAAGGATTGAGTAAGCACTAAGCATCCAGTTGATATCCTTGTGTTTCCTTAGCCACAGAAACGCGTGTCCTGGTCAGCTAGTATCTCATAAAACAGGTAGGTACTGGTTTTTGGTACTGGTACTACTTTTTATATGAGCAGAAGTTGCTTAAAAGACAGGACACACCTTTCCTGTCCACATATGCCCTGATGATGGACACTGTAACGCTGTCTGAAACGTTGGCTATAGGAGGAGGTAGCGCAACACGGCATAACACCCTAAAAATAAACAACTTATTGGTGTTTACTGATTACGTATCAAAATCTTTAGATAAAGGCCAACATGTAGATTATTCATATAACACTTTTCAAAGGCCTTCGATACTGTTAATCACGACGTCTTACTCAATAAACTGGCTGAAATAGGATTCTCCGTGAGACTACTCACCTTTTTTGCTAGCTATCTTGCAGACAGGAAACAATTGGTGTCTCATGGACTATTTCAGTCTATTCCATTTTTTGTACGGTCAGGAGTACCCCAAGGTTCTAATTTAGGCCCACTCCTTATTTTCCATATTTATTAATGATATTTCAGAAGTAATTCTGCACTCCAGGTTTCTTCTTTTTGCTGATGACCTGAAACTATTCTTAGAAATACTAACCCTAGAGGACTGCAATCGACTCCAGTCAGATATTGATAGAATTATTGACTGGAGTAAAAGAAATCGGATTGAGTTCAATATATCTAAATGTTTAATTTTGTCATTCACTAGAGCGTGTCATACCTGGTATTACCGGTATACGATGGACGCCCGAAGTCTAAAACGTGTCTCCACCATGAAGGACCTTAGAATCATATGTGATAGTAGGCTGACATTTCATACTCATATTCAGATGGCTTGTAGCACTTCATTGAGAATGCTGGGCTTTATTCTGCGTACTGCAAGGAATTTTAAAGACATCCGAGTTCTCATAATCCTATTCAATTCCTTAGTAAGGAGTAGACTTAAAAGTGGTTCGGTAATTTGGAGTCCACACCAAGCAAAATATTCCCTCATGTTGCAGAGAGTTCAGAAAATTTTTCTAAACTGGCTATTTATTACCCGTGGCTCTATCCTACCGACTTCCTTTTGGGTATGCTCGGAATGAACCATCAATGGGTCAAAAGGGATGTACACCTTGCTACGCATTACTTCAGATTGATTCGCAGATGGTTTAGAAACTCAGCTATCTTGGAGAGCATTCATTTCTATGTTCCCGATGGTTATCTTCGCCACCGATAGCATAGACTATTCTATCTTCTGGCCTGCAGGACTTACTTGCCAATGGTCATGCCGGTCGGGAGAACAATCTTGCTGTTGAACAGAATTAATTCAGATATCGACATATTTAGCGTTAGTGAAGCTGCTTTTAAAAGGCAAGCTCTATTAATGCTTGTACAGCTTTTAGCCTACCATTTACGTTTAATGTAATACTGTTACAATTGTATTTTTAAAACACATTAAAATGTTTAATTTTGTAATGTTTTTGAAAGAATAAATACATTGAATTGAAACTTGAAAGATTCCAAATATTTTAATGAAAACTGTACTTAAACATCTAAATCATTCAGCCATCATTTTAATTCTTTTAGAAGCAACTCCAGAGACGTCATACACACATTGTATGCATGTATGTAATTATTTATAATAATTAGATTCTATCGAGAAGATCATTAAATCTAATTCGATGTGCATATTAAGGTAACTAATGATGTATACTATTTTTTTGTAATTATATCGTGACATCGTAGGATTGTGAAACCTCGCTAACAATAATAAAGTTGTGAAAACATTTTTTTCGAAAGCCGGTTCGCATGATATTAATCGTGTTATCTTTTTAAACGCGTATTACCAACACTTACCCTACTAACCGTTGAGTTGCGCAGAATCAGTGCACAGTTATATATATATTTTTAAACAATAATTTATTATTAATACCCATTAATATGGTTTCCAGAAAAAAAATAGCTCAAATATATCTGTAACCGACGTGTTACGCACCCTCATGTTTTTAATTTATAATTTTTATATGTCTTCTTTATGTACAATGCCCCGGTGCAACCAATAAAGCTTGTGTGCCAAGTTGCCACCGGGAGACATTTTAGACTCCTATTTTTTACAAATGATTTATGATTAATCCGCCTCAGAGGCGACCAGGCTGACTAGCCTCCTTTTTATTTTTTATACATGCCCCTGAGAAGGGCCGTTTTTCCGGCTCAAAGGAAGCGGACTGCTCCACCGAGCCGGCTGCTCCACCGAGCCAGGTGCTCCACCGAGCCGGCTGCTTTTATTTTTTAATTACGACCCTTTTAAGGGCCTTTCGTTCTGGCCACTAAGCTCATTAATGCCGTGCCGCCAGCAACGATCTTTTGCCAAACACATTTGATCATCTCTAAAAGATCTTTTTCTTTATGAACAATGCCCCGGTGCAACAAATAAAACTTGTATACCAGGTTGCCACCGGGAGACATTCTAGAATCATTATTATTTCGCCTTCAGGGCCATTTTCCCGGCTCCAAAGCCAAAAAACCAGTTTGGCGGCCCCATTAAGGGCTCTCATCTTGCTTGCAAATATTATCGTTTTTTAACATAACTTCATTTACACACCCCGTAGGACGCTGAAACTAAGACGTTTCAGTACAGAGTCCTACGGGGCATTCAAAGAAACATAAAATAAATCTGTAACTCCTAAACTGCCAACGCTATCAGCATTTGCGCAGATTTTCGAGATTTTCACTTCAAATCATTCTTTCTCCATTTTAAAAATCCCGGTACCTCGTAAGGCGACGGGACAAAAGGTTTCGATAGCCAGGCTTACGAGGGACCTGGGAAAAATATTAACTTCTTTGTAAAACTTCAGATACTTTGTAAAAAGGCAAATACCTACCGACAAAATGTCAAACGTTCTTAAAATCATTCTGAATTCATCAAACAAAATTCTACGGATAAAGAATATCCGTAGAAACACATTAATATTAAGAAAACCATTGTATTTACTTTATTGTGACTTGTATAATTATTATAAAAACCAAAATTTAGACGATCAATTTCAGACGAATGATCGGCAAAATAGGCGGCCAACAGAAAACCGGCGCTTATATACTTTCGGGCATGGTCAAACCTCCCACCACAAAAATGTACCATGTGACCACTTTTTATCCCAAATTTGGGTATAAAAGGGCGGCACTTTTTGTGAATAAATCAGTTCTTCTCTCACAGTCAACTCGTGTATTATTCCTACTGGGAAGTTTTTTCATCACTCAGCTGCCTCCCCCGCCGACCTCTGCCTGTCTTCAGTCCTGGTGCCAACACTCCTCCAGGAGAGCCGGCCCTACTTTGGCAACCGCCAGGCGCCAGGATCAGGCAGAGGATTAAGCACATCCAGTGTCCTTCACGCATCAGGCACTGGGTGCACGGGAGGTCAGTTATTTATTATTTTTCCATCATCACCATCCTGTTCGTGCACTAAAAACCCGGTACTTTTTTATAGTCTTGTGAGGACTCTGATACGTCCCTTACAATATCAATTTATTTATTTTTTATTTATTTATTCATTTCTATGCTCTTACACATAATTAATAAATACAATGATATACAGTTAATAAATGCAAAGACAATGACATTAGGTGGAAGTAAAACAAAAAATATTATCAATATGAAACATAGTAGGTAGTAGAGTGAAATATGATTGGCAACTGTGTGTAATTGGTTAAAACAAAAGTGGTTATGGATTGTGAACACTTCACTGGGAGAGCCCGTGCTGAGTGATTACTGTTAGGATTTTTTTCTGGGAGGGGGGGGGGGGGCACAAGGGGCGGACGGGCAAAAAAATCAACAATTACTGTTAGGATTTTTTCTGGGGGGGGCACAAGGGGCGGACGGGCAAAAGATTAACAATTACTGTTAGGTTTTTTTTCTGGCGGGGGGGCACAAGGGACGGACGCGTCAAAAATCAACAATTACTGTTAGGATTCTTTTCTGGGCGGGCAGACGGGCAAAAAAATCAACAATTACTGTTAGAAATAAACTTGGAGTATCATACTAGAAGTTTATTTCTAAAAGTTCAAGTATGTATATTATGAAAGTGTCCAAACAATCGAAAAATTAAATGTTTAATAAAGACATTTTTAGCTTTCAAGTATGTACTGTGATGGAAACTTCACAGTACACAAAAATTCCGTCTGGGGGGGGCACGTGCCCCCGGGTCCCCCCCCCCCCCCCTAAATCCGCCCTTGAATAGCACAGTATACTCCGTAGTACCACCCATGGTGGTAGTATTGTACATAGAGTAGGTATAGGTAGCTGTGTTGAGATAGTCATCATAATATTATACAGACAAATTGTAGTAGGTTGAGGTAAGTTGAGCATCATAGTATACTAAAGTCGCAATGGATAATACATTATAGTAAAAAGAAAAAAATAAAGAACATACATGAAGTGAACTTAGAGAGCAGTTGAGTCGAAAGAGAATAAAAGAAAAAAAAAAGTAGATGATATTAGTTCCAATATTTTCAAAATAGTTAGGCTACGAACGCACAGGCAGGTGGCTGGCTTAGCGCCTAGAGCCTAGTGGCTTGCACTCTGGCTACTTGCTAGGATACATGGTGGCCGCACTGAAGGTGGCTTGCGTGGTGGGTCGCTAGGTGCCTTGGTCATTTGCTTGTCGGCACGTTGACGAGATGTCACTTTCAAAATTAGTTCTAAAACTGCTACTTACATTACGCTACATTCATTTTTAAAATATTCATAACCATGTACGTCTTTAGATTTTCACGGCCAAAAGTATTTTCGATATTTGTTTTTGGGGTGTTATGCCGTGTTACGCTACCTCCTTTAGCCAAAGTTTCGGACAGCGTTACAGTGTCCATCACCATTATCATCAGGGCAGATGAGCTGCAACATGGCATAACATCCCAAAAACAAATCACGAAAATTCATAACCACAATTAACTTCTCAATGTAAAAAAAATCTCATCATAAATAAATCACTTCTTAGTACTAACCATCTTTTTCTACTTAGATTGCTACATCTTCCCATAGTTTCTGACAACTGTCTAATAATATTTCATCCATTTTTTTCTTCTAAAATGCCTCGCGCCTAGCGGCAAAAAACCAACACGTTGGTTTACCTGGATACACGCCAAGCGACTATCTACTACCTATCTAGGCGCCAAGCGCGCAGTGCGGCCGGTCGCTAAAATTCGAGAACGTTCGTTTTACTAAGCTACTCGCTAGGTGACTCGCTAGGCTCTAGGCGCTAAGCAAGCCGCCTGCCTATGCGGACGTGGCCTTATACAATATTAGTCTATTTTGTAGATCTAGTGGTATAATTTAAATACCAAGTTAATTTTTATGTTTGGTTTGGAGTAAATAGGTTTTGGAAAAATAGTGTCCCTTTAGTTTTTATCCAGTCTGTGATATGTTTTTTTAGTTTATTTGTTGGTGAATAATCAGCAGGCTGTTTCAAAGAAGGTGGCATGCAGTTATATAGTTTGATAGAATAGTAGTTAAAGGATCTTTATCCGTGGGTCGTGTGCTTTAGCGAGATGTTGAGTGTTAGGTTTGTTGAAGACCGGATTGTTATTGAGGACTGAGAAAGTAAAGGGTTATGTAGTTTGAATTTGAAGAGGTGAAGAATAGACGATTTAGCGAATTGAAAATAAGCGATTGAATAAAACTTCGAGCGTCTTGTAAATTCTTTCAGAGTCTGTATCATATGTTACTTGGAGAATTAGTTTGATTGTTTCCTTCTGTGTTTTTTCTAGTGGATCTAGAGAAATATTACTTGCACTTCCCCAAGACAGAAGACCATACATGATTAAAGATTGGGAAAGAGCAAAGTAAATAGATCTTATTATTGTGCGTGGGAAGATGTTTTTTATATTATTTAAGAGATACTTGATTTTTTTAAGCTTGGATGTAATTAAATTAATGTCGTCATTCCAGCATAGGTTTTCGTCAATTATGACGCCTAAATATTTTATTTGTTTGACTATTTCTATGATTTCGCAATCGCATGTTGAGAAGGGTTGGGGGCAGTCGGATTATTATATTATATTATTATTATTTTCAGAGCGAAGGTTGGAGGAGGTTGACCTCTTTGAGTTATGCAATGTGTTATGAATTTAGTTTTTTTTGTATTTAGAGTAAGTTTGTTTTCATTGAGCCATTGTTTGATGACAGCAAGACTTTTCACAGCTTTAAGGAATGCCTTGATCCATGAGTCAGCTTGACAAAGTAATACGGTGTCATCAGCGAATGTCACAATGTTGCCTTCTGTAATTAGTTCACAGACATCATTGATGTAGATAAGAAACATTATGGGACCTAAAACACTACCCTGGGGCACTCCGTAACGTAACCGTAATGAAAGGGGTTCACTTTTCACTTTGTTGAGAATGACTTGTTGAGTTATCTCTGACATAAAACTTTTCAGTAAGTTAAGCTCATTTCCAGTTATACCGAGTTTAATAAGTTTCTTAAAAAGTATATTGTATCGAAGGCTTTACATAAGTCTAGGTATATTGCAATTACTTTTTTTCTTTAAGTCAAGGTTAGAGTTAATAAAGTCTGTTACTGAGGTTATAGCGTGCTGTGTATTTCTGTTCTTTCTAAAGCAATACTGGTTCTTCGAGAGTAGATGGTTTGTTTCTAGGTAGTGGTAGAGCTGTTTTTTATGGTTTTTTTCCAGAATTTTGGACATAATATTTAGAAGAGTGATAAGTCTGTAGTTGTTGATGTCATTTTTAGGTCCTGACTTATAGATAGGAATTACTAATCCATTTTTTAAGCAGCTAGGGCAAATACCTTCTTTTAGGCTACGATTTATCAGGTATGTAAGTGGATTGAGGAGTTGGTCACTTAGAGTTTTAATGGTTTTAGCCTCTATGTTGTCAATACCTGCAGCTGAACTATTCTTTAATGATTGTATTATTTTAATTGTCTTATCACATGAGATGGTTTGAATTTTAAATTGTATATCATTATTGGAGTTAGGAGTATCTTGTTGGATAGATGAATGTAGATTCTCTGCCACAGTACTTGTAATGTTTCCTGCCAGAATGCTTCCAATATTTGTAAATATTTGTAATTCCAGAATGCCTCCAATATTTATAATAATGTAATGATTGTTAATGTAATTTAAAACTAGTGTAGGATTGTCGTGGAAGAGGATTTCTTCATCGTTAATGACAATATTTTTGATATTATCATCATCGAATTTATGAGTGCAAGTACTTTCCTTTAGTATTGACCATACACTTTTGGGATCGTAATTGCTTTTAGCTTTTCGTATAATTTGGGTGCATAGATTTCTATATATTTTGTAGAATTAATAGAGAGTAGTATCAGGAGGGTTTACTTCAAGAATTTAATAAAAACTTAATGAAAAAATCAAATCGTGCTATTTATCAAAAATTTGGAGGCATTTAATAACGTTGATCATAGTAAAAGGCTTGAAATTCTTGAAGAAATTGAAATTTCAAAAAACCTGCACAAAATTTTTGTGGATTATTTAAAAAAAATGAAGATTAAAGCAATAACAAAAAAACATGTTTTACACAAGGGTTGATTTTATATTATACTGGCGAGTGCTCGGCGTGTGTTACAATGCCACTCAAAGAAATAAAATGTTTCACCCTGCGTGTCCTTTCCCATCCATGTTCCCGTCCCAGTTCCCATCCCTCGTCCCTTTTCCCTCCAAAATTCCCCTTCCGCCTTCCCCTCCTTCCCCCCTCCAGTATTCCCCTCCCCTCCCTCCTTCCCTCCCTTTCGCTGTTTTTTCAAACAACTCATGCAACACCTTTTTGTAAAATTTTAATACAAATTTCAACGCTTGGACGCACCAATATACTCGTATATAGAAACCTTTGCAGGCGTTCACAAAACAATTCACCAAAGTTTCATCGCAATTGAATGAATAGTATAAGAAATAATTTCACAATGTAGAGCAATACAAATATAAGACCATTGTCAAAACCGTATTGGCATATGGATGTGAGGCGCTGACACTGACGGCAAAGATGGCTGAAATGCTGGATACCTTTGAAAGAAAAGTATTGAGAAGAATATGCGGACCCGTGAAAGAACTGTATGATAAAGAACTGTATGGTATATATCAGGCCCCTAACATCTCTGCCCACACGAGACTCCTCAGGTTGAGATGGGCTGGGCAAGTACAATCTGAGAATGCCGGATACATGCGTCCCAAAAAGAATTATGACTGGACACCCAGGTGGAAGGAGGAAAGTGGGAAGACCCAGACTGAGGTGGGAAGACGAGGTAAGAGGGGATGCAGCACAGCTTCTCCAGGTAACAAACTGGAAGTCAGCCGCTGAGGACAGAAGGAGTTGGAGGCGAATGTTGCAGTAGGCCAAAGCTCGATATGAGCTGTAGCGCCATCGGAGAAGAAGAGCAATTTTAAAATGTATTTTTAAGAAGAAGCTGCAGCACATTTAAGATTATGCCCAAATATCGATGTGTTTTACACAAACCTTGCTAAATTCACAGCATTCATTAAAAAAATAACACTCGATCGAATATTTAACTAAAAACTTCCCTGATTTCTTTATTTATTTTTTTTTAGTTTATCACATTTCCTCTTTTACTTTTAGCAGTTCGAATTTGAATAAAATCACTCCCTGAAAGATATTATTGATATCCATTGAAATTTTAATGTAAACCTTAGAAAAATTTCATAAAATACTTTTTGTAGATTTAAGTAAAAATACGCACTTTATCAGAATTGTTTATATTGTTGTGTATTGTGTATCTAAAAGCTTCCTGCTTACTCACACAGATCGCAGTACTAAGAACTGTCCTCAGACTCCGCTAGATGGCAGCTAGCTTAGTACAGGCGTTGGGCAACAGAGGGTCCAACAGCTCAGAGGCAGTCTTCAGCAGATCTCTCACATCAGATTCCAATTGGCCAGTTCCTAGATAGGTCGACTTTCATGGCCAACACTGTATACGCGAAGTATTAATAAACCAGATTTATACGAAAAGAACATTATTCTACCCATTGAATATATCTCCTTCCAAAGTGAGTTGGGGGACTGTTGGTGAAACACAGCATTGTGTATTTATGTATCATGGTCCTAAATTTCAATTTGTTGTCATTTTATTGGTCAATGACATAAATATCCTTATCACTGTGATATATGAACTTGTAAAGACTGTTCATAACGCTAATAAATAAAAAATAAAACGCCAGAGCTCACTGTATATGTATTGAAACTATCACGGGTATGCGCAATCAAATCACCATAGTTTCATCGCATTCGGATGAATAGTTTAGGAACGCATAAAGGAAAAATAAAGAAACATTATCCAAATAAATAAAACCTATCCACAGTTTCAGCTTCACAAACCTACCTTACACCTAACATAATAAAATTGTAAAATATATTATGTAAAAATGTTTTCAAAATTTATCTATTATGTAAAAATGTTAAAGGTAAATACTGTAATATATAGAAATAAATAAATAAATTCATTTTTAAATATTGTTAATATATTTTTATACCAATCAGTCAAGCAAATTTGGTACCTAATATGGGTACCTGTAATTCTCGATTTGGGTGAGTATCATAGGTGAGTATTTCAATTAAATTCATTAATTTAAAGGGTTTATTCGACAATAGGCCACTTGCATCACATTTTAAAAAAAAAATCCGGTTTAGGCAAATATTCTAAGACATTCTGTATTTTTTAATATTTTTTTTATCGTATTTTTGAAAACCTGGGGATTTTTTGAAAATTTCAATCCGAAAAATCAGACCATTTTTTATAAACCGGAAAGACGGGACATAATTTTATAGGTGTGAAAAAACGATAATTACATAGCCGAAAATCATTTAAAAAAAAGAACGTTTTCCACACGAATGGCACAGGAGAATAAAGTGGCATATCAAAAATATTACATCTCATAAATATTTTTTTCCTTGATCCATCCATGTACTTGTAAATTATAATAATAATAAGAATATTATAAAATTTTATTTTGTTAAAATTAGCACCATAATCATTATACCTCTAAACACCTACCGACATACTCTTCACGTTCTGAAGAGAACCCCGTACTTCATTAAATGTACGGGGTTCTCTTCAGAACATCTGTCAAAAACTGAAACCAAATGATAAGTTCGCAGAGAACAAACAATAAATCTAGTGAACGAATTAAAAAATTCGCCTGAAATCAAAGTGATGCCATGTAAAAAAATAAATCAGTGTGGGATTTTACAAAATTAATAGGAACATTTTCGGAGACGGGACATTTTCATGTAGTGACGTCACGAACCCAAATAATAGATTTATTTAATTAAAAATAAAAATAAAAAACTGTACAATAAATAAAATAAAAAAAAAAAACAATTTTACTAACATTTTCTTAATCTTAGTAAAAAGATCTATCCCCATGATTTTTTCCATGTCGTTATGAAATCCATGCAAGTGGCCTATTGAATTTTATCGACGGTTCGCAAAACGTCATTCTCAAAGTGTGACAGGGTTCACAGCTTCGTAAGAGTTTTTGTTACGGTTAAAAAATGTTTCAGATGTATTGTCATGTGGTTTGTAAAAATCCAGAAACCTTTGCGAGGGTGGAAAGAAAATATTTTGAATTTCTACGCACATACAAACAAACAAGCAAGCAATCTAACACACATCAATACAAGTTAGCCGTTTTGTATATATGTAAAGCTCCTTAGTGTCTTCGAAGTGATTTAAGTGATCAATAACTGACTTGTGTCGGGAATAAAAACCCAGTCCTGTTTACTTGACTTTTTTGAATCCAGCTAAACGCTAGAAAGGCAGTTGTATTCACAGTTACATCGCAGCCTGAAATAACATAAATAAAAATCAAGTAAATCCATGCAAAAAATATTATAGTCAGAGACGTGCATATTTTATATTCCGCATCGATCGAAATATATGGTGAAATTCCAAAACCATTTTTTCGAAGTTTTTTGGCGGTTTTAAATATTTGCATAGTTTACCTATACCATAATATTTTAAATATTGTGTACAATCTTGAGGTGAGGTTTGTCTAGGTCTTGGTGGCGAATGCATTTGGACTCCTGGATACATTGACCCGCAGATTCCTACCCACACACGCCCCTCGTACCTTTTTCCTTCCCAGAACTTTTTCTCCTTCCCTAAAAACATTCTCTAAAGATGACATAAAGATGATTTTTTTTCCTTAGGGCCTCTTATATGAAGCTAATGTAAAAAAATAATAAATTACATATTTACGTTATTTAAATTGTTTATATTTTCTTCTAATTTTACTTTTTTTGGAAATTCGCCGAATGTCTTAATTTTTCCGTACAACTACGATTTTTGTTTTCTTAGGGGGAGTCTTATTTAATTTCTTTTCCTCGTCTCGTGTGTATATTTGTGCTGCAGGTTTTCAAATGTTCCTAGAAATTCAATTGATGTAGGTATGGCCATTAATAGTTTCGTGGATTAAAAATTATAAAGGCGAAAAAAGGATGTATGTATGTTTGTGACTCTTTCAAACAAAAAGTACTAAATGGACTTTAAAAATTCTTTCATTAATAGAAAGCTACATTATTTGCCAGTAATATAGGTTGTATATAATGGTACGCTCTGGAGTTATGAATAAGCTCTGGCGTTATGAAATTATTTATCATACGTTTTCTGTCCCTAACAAAATCGAGTTATTGTAAACGTCAGAAGAAAAGCAAAACAAACGGTTGCCGTGGAAACGATGTTGGCATCGTAGCTAATATTTATCTCTAAAAATGAATCGCCGAAATGTGTGTGGTCGCATAACTTCCGAACGATTGCACCAAATTGGATTTTTCTTTCTGAGCTCTGGCATTATAAAATTTGTATAAACATTGCAATAGGTGGCAAGCAAGCAGTTTGAAAACTGAATGTACCGGGAATTAATGGTTGGGATGTGGGAGGGTGTAGGGAGAGGGGTGGTGAAGTGGGGAGGAGAAGGGATGGGGAGGGGGGAAAGGGAGCGAAGGGGAGGCGGAGAGGGAACCCCTCTAATACCATGCGAGCGAAGCCGCGGGACAAAGCTGGTTTTATTCATAAAACAAGTTTTACTTAATTATTTTACTTCTATTCTTAATTTTTTTCTTTAATTCTGGTTCTTAATTCGCGATTCCGGTAGATATCGTAGATTTATCCGTTTCATGTTAATGGTTTTTAAAAAAATATTCAAATTCAATTCTTTGTTCAAATTCACTATCTCCGCCTACCTTCTGAGATTGGTTATTCTACAAATCTTTCCGACTCCAGATACTAATATCTACAGCCTGTATGTCGGACGAATATCTACAGCTCATATGTTGAACTAATATCTACGAACTTCAGAGTGTTGACTAATATCTACAGAGCGTAGGTTGAACTAATATCTACAGAGCGTCGGTTGGATTAATCAGCTAAATGTGTCCCAATAGTCCGATATTAGGGATTTTTACACACATACTTACAAAAATTAAATTTTTTAAACTGCATACGCAATATTACGTTATTCCAATATGCTATACATAATTGCAAATCCAACCTCTGCCAGTGCTGTAGATATTCGTCAACACTTTGGTTTTCATAGATATTCGTCAACAGTTTGAGCTGTAGATATTTGTCAACACTTTCCTTCTCATAGATATTAATTCGATTTTTTCAGTTTTTGGAATTCCTGTAGATATTAGTAGACGCCTCCATCTTTCCTCGTTAAGTATTTCGTGTCTTCCTATTGGCTAAACTGCACTCCCTTTGTCTGGTCATTGGGTTTTTTTAGCGACCCCTTTATAACGAATCGAAAATTTATTTATAAATCAAGTTTTACAGTTTCCTGTTCTTCATTTATCGATTCCGGTAGATGTCGTTGATATGTCCGTTTCATGTCAATTTTTTTTATGTTCTGTTTGCTTCCCGAACGTGAGACCTCATTTTACACTGTAGTTGATGAGACTATTTGTTCATCATATGCCTCATGCCTGAAGTCTGAATACCAATGCACGAAAAATGATTTATTTAGTCTATACGCCCATAGACGTTTTAACAATCAAGCAATGTTTGATAATTTAGTGGAATGGTATTAAAGCAGTTAAATTTTGTAAAGATAAAATAAAACTCATGAAAAGGAATAATAAAAGGTAGCGTTAATTATTCATGAAGTGTGTTATTATAGCATTCTTGTAACTAAATTCCGTGCGGTTGAACACGACTACTACTTCTGTAGTATTGCGATAAAATTGATGAAGCAAGAGACATAGTAAAGGTGAGTTCCAACCCCTACCGATAAACTGAGGGATGGTTAGCGTTGTTTGCGAGTTACTTGAAAAACATATTAATTACCTACCTTTTATGGCTCGTGTTTTACCTTTTTTTAAATTAAAGAAATGCTTTAATAATCGACAACGATTTATTAATGAATACGTTTTCAATACACTAAACAAAGGTGATGTTTTCATCGTCTAAAAGAGATGCTTACAACAAATTACAAACTCTGATCATCTGTATTCACAGACCCATATTTAAAAATCTTAAACTTCTGACAGTGACAGACATATATACGAGTATAATCGAGTTATGTCTTTTAGTTCGACCATCTCCAAAAAGGTTCCAAAAAAAAAACTCAACACATAAACACGCCACAAGGTTCACGGAAAACTTATTAATAGCAAAAGCAAACAAAACTGTATTTCAAAAAGGACTCAAATTTAAATAATCACAAATGTTTCAAGCAAATGTCATTACACCATAAATGAATACCTCACATAAATTTATTACCTCTGTTTTTATTTGCATATAATATAACATGTTATTGTTGGGTTTTATGCTATTACCTACTAGTGATGTAACGAATGTCATTTTTTGAGCATTCACGAATGCGAATGCGAATGCGAATATCTGCTACCGACATTCGTGAATGCGAATGCGAATGCGAATGCGAATGCGAATGCGAATGCGAATGCGAATGCGAATGCGAATGCGAATGCTAATGCGAATGCGAATGCGAATGCGAATGCGAATGCGAATGCGAATGCGAATGCGAATGCGAATGCGTATGCGAATGCGAATGCGAATGCGAATGCGAATGCGAATGCGAATGCGAATGCGAATGCGAATGCGAATGCGAATGCGAATGCGAATGCGAATGCGAATGCGAATGCGAATGCGAATGCGAATGCGAATGCGAATGCGAATGCGAATGCGAATGCGAATGCGAATGCGAATGCGAATGCGAATGCGAATGCGAATGCGAATATTGAGTTTTTTTTTTAATTTGGAGCCAATTATGTATGGCTTAGCGGCTCACGTTTGCATATTGTTCCAAGAATTTCCGAGTTGATCCGAATAAAGCCGATCGGTTGTTTTATTTCATTTGTCGTCTGCTCGTAAACAAAAACATATGGGTTTTAAGGTTAGAGTGTGATTAATTAGTGATTAACATGAGTAAATCAAATTCTAGTGAAATTTGGACTTATTTTACATTTTGCGACGCTGAACGAGCTAAGCGCAAGCTGTGTAACAAGGAATATTCTAGAAAACGAAGAACTACAACGGGTGGGAGAAATCATTTGAAGGCAGTGCATAAAACAAAATTTTCCGAATTAAAAAGTGTGAAAAACGAAAACAGGATGCATCTAAAACACAAGTGGCATCACCTTTCCATCAAAGTACCAAATCCGATATAAAACACATATCGCTTCAAGAATATGTCCACAAAACGAAATAGTGGGATAATAAATCTATGAAGTCATTGGCCGTTGATAATTCAATAAGACTTGCCATTTAGTTGAAAGTGTTGGATTCGTTAAAGACTTATCTTATGAAACATTTGGGTCCATCCTATAATTTAAAGTCTCGTCTCTTTTATCTGATGTTCATATTCGCAAAACATTCGCTCTAACTTTGCGAATGCGAATATGCAAAAATATGCGAATATTCGCGAATGCGAATATTCGTTACATCACTATTACCTACACGTATTTGTTGTAAGACATAGGATGTGCCTTTACGTTATGGTTTTTGTACTTTCTGTATTTTTAATTTCAATTTTCACTATATTGTTTAATTCAAAATTCGTTTGAAAGTTTTTAAGTCTTTTAATCGAAAATAGTACAGATAAAAACATGTATAAATGTCCATGAGGTGTTTGTACATCAGAATTATCTCGTTAATCTACAAGAAAAATTTCGTTGAAAGGTAATTTTTCTAAGATCCGTTTGCTGTATTCCTCGAAGACAGCGCCGAAAGCATTTTGTGTCGGCTCCTTCAATTCATTGTAGATCGCTTCCCAGTTTTCGTTCAGGAAGAGGTTCATGTTGTCTCCCAGCGCCTTATCGCCATTGAATAAGTTCCCAAAGAAATATGTCATCCTTGAAACAAAATAAATTATGAAGATGACGACAAAGGAAAAACAATAAATAAATTAGCAAAATGTTAGGTGGATTGTGTGGCTAATGAGAAGTGACCCTTATTGAATTAATTATACTGAATATTGACAAAATGAAAATGGTGTATTTTTTCAATCATTTACGGCATTACAGGATGGGGTGGTGCGCTTGATGCATTTATTTAAGACTTTCCAAATGACTCAATAGCAGATTATTAAGCTCCCGCATTTCGCATTTCTATCGATTTATAACATACTAGCAAGTTCCCGGCATGCGTTGCAGAGCGACTTAATTAAAAATATTGTTTCTCCCTGCGTGTCCTATGCAATTCGTCCCCGTTCCCCTTCCCTCCCGCGTTCCCTCTCCATCTTCCTTGCATGTCCCCCTCCCCTCTTCTGCTTCCGTCCTACGACCCCCCCCCTCCCTCCTGCGGCCCCCATCGCTTTCCACTTCCCCCGCCTTCCCCCCTCCCTCGACCACCTCCGCGAATCCTCCCCCCTTCATTCTCATCCACCCATCCTGGATTCCTTCCCCTCCCTACCTAGTCTCCCTCCAGTATACAAATTTCATAACGATAGAGCTTTCAAAGTTTCATCGCAATCGGATGAGTAGTGTAGGAAATAATTTCATAACGCCAGTGCGTGCTCAGTATTATACAGGGTGTCCGGGGGTAAAGTGCATTAACTTCGGGAGGTGATTCTACATGACAGTACAAGTAAAAAAAATAAATAACTTTTTTCGAAATTCCAACTTTTGGGGGTAGTTTTGAGGTATTAAGATAAAATTAGTCCGGCGTGTACGGCCAGATTTATTATTTTCCGCTGTTACGATACGGGTCAATTACAATCGAGTCGGGCACCCGGCAGGGTCTCAACAAGTAAGATCGCACCCAACACTAAGAATTTTTAGTAGGTACGTCTTTTTGTATGGAAAAAAAATTTTGGAATTTCGGCAAAAGTTGTTAATCTTTTTTACTCCTACCATCATGTAGAATCACCTCCCGAAGTTAATGCACTTTACCCCCGGACAACCTGTATATAGAAACCATCGCGGGAATGCGCTCATCAAATCACTAAAGTTTCATCGCAATCCGATGAATGGTTTTGAAACGTATAAGGCACAAACAGGTAAGCAAACATACATTGATTTTATATTTACATATATGTATGTAGAACAATTTTCTCGGTTTACTCGCGTAATGTAGTCCTTAAAAGGACTTTTTAACTTCTGACGTTTCAGACAGATCTCACTGTCCTTCTTCAGAGGCCTTGTGTCTTGAGTTTTTGTCTCAAACTGATCGCTTTCGCGTGTCTGTTCGGTACAGAAGCTAAGACTTAAGTGAGTGCATATCAATTCTTATGTCTAGAACGGAGTACCCGGATTGAAGGTGATTGGTGGTGGAGAGGTAGCTGGCGGGGACGGCATGAATCACTATCAGGCGGTTTGCGAATAGAGACCTGATTGGATTGTTTTATTGTCTCCGCCATCAATTACCTTCAACCCGGGTACTCCATTCTAGACTGTGTCTGTTGTCTCTAGTATTTCTAGTGTATTTTGCCTTTATTTGTATTTTTTGTTGTTTTTTCGAGTTTTTATAATTTTGTAACTTTATATACCCGATTATAAATTAACTGAGATTTTATGACTGGTTTGTTCGCACGAAAATGACAACCCAGTCAAAAAATCCTACCTTTCCTTACTTATTGTATCCTCATGACATATATTTTAATGTTGTACTGAATGCGAAACTTATATTTTTAATATCAAAATACCTTTGTAAAATTGTACCTATTTCCTCCCACCTATCAAATGCAACAAAAAAGATGAAAAAAACGGGCAAAGTACTAACCGTTTCAAGTTGACTTTCAAAGAAAACTTTTTTATTTTGATGTACTCTTTACCGTCCTTCATCTGCGGCTCGCCTTTTATGAGGACGGAGCAATCGACATTGTCTGCAAAGGAAAAAATGCATTAGCAACTAATATGCAATCGACTTCCCTGTTTCCATGTGTTGAAACGATGGCTAAGAACACCTAAAGAATAAAAGTCTCAACATAAAAAAAAAACTGTTAAGCAAAAATATTATCTTGCTAGTACAATTTTGCTAGAGATTTCCCGTATGGACCACGTGGATAAAAAGGCAGGAAAAATAAATTATTGTACTGATTTCAAGCTGTTCACTTAATGAAATAATTAATTTCCACTGCTTGTAAAGAGCAACAGTATTTAAAACTCTTTTTTTCGATTTGAGAGGAAAACTATTTGTTTAGGGGATATTTCACCATCCTCTTGATGGCTTATCCATACGAAAATGAACATTAATAAATTAAACAATTTAACTTTGTTTGAACCACTTTTATATTTGAGTAAATCCGACCTCAAATATAAAAGTGGTTCAAACAAAGTTAAATTGTTTCATTCATCTATAATGGATAACCACAAAGTTATAGCTACATTCAAAAGAAATAATTAATGCTCCCAACAGGTAAATAAAACTCGGCTAACTTATCCTGTATATAATAGCCATGACTCATAGGTTTAAGTACCGAATAGTAAACTCAAACTTTAATAAATCGTTTCATTAAAAGACAAATAACTTTGTATACAGCACTTTATTTTACACACACTATACATGTTTCATGAAAAATGTTCACATCATCAGGAGTAAAAGTATACTGAAGTTACAGATTAAAAACTGATCACGGATTAAATACAAGGGAAGGGGTAGAAGATAAGCAAAAAAAATTATGAACCCTCATTTGAATATTTTCCCACTTAACCGGTCTTTCCCTTCTAATGATATTGTAATTCCAAATTTTAACAAACTTCCCCCACTTTTACCCCTCCCCCTTCCTTCAACCTCTTCCCTTGTATTTAATCCGTGATCTGTTTTTAATTTGTAACTTCGATATGAACATTGTTCATGAAACATGTAGAGTTATTTGTCTTTTAATAAAATAAATAATGCCATCACAAAGTGAATACCTTCCAAAAGAAGTTTTCTTCGAAAACGTACGTTATCGTTAATCTATAAGGAGTATGGTGAAATACCCTCTTAGTTAGATGCAGATAATTTTTGGAATTAAATGACAAAAGTTATACTTACGCATCGTCATGTTGCTTTGACCATTTCCTTGAATAGGCAAGATGAGCACCTTTCCTTCAATGTTGTAAGGGCCTGTCAGTGCCAAGAGTTCAGCGTCAAGCTTCATTTTTAACAGGAAATCTTTTGAACTCGAGAGCTTTCCACTAAAACCAGAACATGATAAATGACTAGAAATTTGAGGTAAAATTTTGGACAAAAGTGGCAACGAAAAAGACCAAATTAGAGCTCTATGCAGCAAATGGGTTTTTTTAGAATTGCCGTGTGGTGCATGGCCCAAAAAATATATTATTATGATTTGTAATGTGGTACTGTACGAAGGTCCAACTCAGAGCCAGTGTCACTAGGACATCCTCATTTGGGGCATATTGTAAGAATGATGGGAGAAGAGAGAAGGAGCTGGAAAAAGAGAAAGGTTATAGACTAGGATCCCGCTATGATAAACTCTACATCATCGAGTACACAAATGGAACTACTATGTAGTGAGAATATAAGTTCATTAAGCCTTAAAAACTGGTTCTTGGAGGGTTCCGCTCAGTCATGGAAATTATTTTTTAGTATCATTATCAAAAAACCGTACTAAAATAAAAATAATAATAAAGATAATGACAATAATTACAACAAAAACAACTTTCAAAAATTCTAAACAAAATAACTGCCAGGTTGCTGTTTGGCAGATCAAGGAATTCTTCAATGGAGTGATCTAAATCTGGACTACAGATATTCATTGGTTTCATTCATATATTCGATGAAGTCGATGCAGCTGGGCACGTGAAAGCTTTATGGAACGGACAGGGTTCGGAAGTTTCCGTCGTTTACCGGACGATCACAGCTCTTACGGTGACGGCAGGCCGCGGCGGTAGATCGAACTTCCAATCCAGACTGAGGCAATCTTGTAAAAATGTTTATAAAATTTTGGTCTGCGGTGACTTTTTCGATGACTTTTTTTATTGTTTTTTTCTTCAAAACCAAATTAAATAAATTCTTCGGCCTGTCGTCACTGGTCACTCAGTAACCGACCACCCCCTCATCCCGCCTCCAACTGTCCAACACCTACCATTTTTTTATGATTTTGTAAAAAAAAAACGAACTTGTCACCGGAAAAAAAAAATTGGCCTTTTTTACTGCAAATATTGTCAGGAATCACTGGTTAAAGTAAGTCAAATACGTCCCTTATAATAATATAGGCACGCGACAGCGGTGAGGGGCACCGCGGCCGGGTAAGGGAACGTACCCATACTACGTGACACTTTTAGGGGGGGGGGGGGGGGGTCTTCAAAAGGTCACGCTCCATACAAATGAGCGGCGGGTTCCTTAGGATTTTGGTCACCGGGGGGGGGGGGGGGTTAAAAATTGCAAAAAGTTGGTCACGTAGTTTGGGTACGTTCCCTAAGTTAGATCGCGTCAAAACGCTCGTCGATTGGAACACTCGGTACACTCAAATTAATTTTTATTATAATTATCACCTATTTTTTTTAAACTGGCAATCAAAGTTTTTAAAACTATATTGAAATTAACAAAAAGATCTGGCCATGTATAAATCCATCTCTCCCGCTGCGGTCCAAGGCGAAGGGTCGAGGGAGTCCCGCAGGAGAGGTCAAAGGGTCTCCCTGAACCGGACTCTCTAGGTCAGTGGTACTTAACCTGGGTTCGATCGAACCCCAGGGGATCGGTGAGCCAGTCTCAGGGGTTCGGTGGAAGGAATGAAAGACAGTGAAAGTTCAGTGAATGAAAGACACACCCCGAAAAAAAATTACTAAGAATATTGTCACTATCCCATCCTATCCCATTGCTTATTTTATTTAGATATGCAAACATTCTTTGTGTACTTCATTTTGGAACTAGCGAATTAAGCAAGCATATGTTCACTCAGGGTGCGTACTTGACGATTTGTCTAGAAATTATAGATAATACTTGTGTCACACACAGCTATAAAAGATCATTTGGCTTGGCGTATTTCGGCATATCGCTCGCCGTACATTGCCAATGGAAATATATTGCGAATATACGGATCTTTTATCTTTTATACCTCTGTGTGACACAAGCAGTATGGCAGGAAAATTAAAACGGTTTTGGCCCTTGGAACTTACTAGTGTAATCAGTATGGCCCTAAGGCTGGAAAGTTGTTGAGACTGGTCAGTGGTTGAGTGGGCATAGCGCTTGGGTCCCACCCGAGCGTCGCGTGTTCGATTCCTCGGCTGGCTAAATCCTCCATCACAACACAAGCAACATTTTCGGCTTTCTGTGGTGGTAGTAGGAGATTTTCAAACATTGTTTGGTTATTCGTAACCCGGAAATATTTTTCTTTCTTTTTAAAAAAAAAAAAGTTTGGAGACCCCTGCTCTAGGCTATTGACATTTCAATCAACGTTTCAATGCAGAGTGATGGACTTTTGCCGAAGCAATATCTACCAATTCTACTACGACTAAGACGACCGTTTAAAGTACAGTACTGTGCGAATTAATGTGAACACAAGTGTAGAATTAGAAAAAATAATACATATTATTTATTGAAGAAAAAAATAGAGAAACAATTACAATATTTTTTTTTAATACGAAGTGTGTCCTGCCTTAACTTTTATAACTTCTTGTACACGGTTTGGCATAGAATCAACAATTTTTTTTTTCAATTTTCTGATATTTGCGTTTCTCTAAATTACTGCCTCAATCAGCTTTGTTTTTGTTGTGCTTGTCTTGCTTTAACTATAGCCCACCAATTTTCAATTGGATTAGGATCCGGAAACTGGCTATTCAAAGTATGTATTTTTTTGTCTTTGAAATAATAACAAACTTTGTGTGTTTTTAAAGAGAAATATCCATCTTTAAAAATAAGAAACAAAAAGCTTTAGTTAAGTTTACCTCTACAACTGTAATTCTAAAAAAATACAAAATTTAACGCGTCTGTAGCTTGGTGTGTCTCGTAACTCACTGAATGATAGAACACGAACACAAAATGGCTGCTATTACAATATGCTACATACAACTGCAAGAACAAGTGTAATTGTGCTAAATATCACGTGTTCACATTAATTCGCACAGTACTGTTCGTATTTACTTACGTTACAGAGCTGACATGCACATTGGAAATCCCGGAAAATTTATTATCTGTGAAGTCCAGCTTGATGGCTATAGGTCTGGAGGCCCCCTGCTCGATGTGTATCTTGGCTACGTTCAGAGGGTCCAGGTCTATGGCCTGCAGGTCTGCGTTGCCGTTCCCAGACAGCTGGTGGATGGCATCTTCCACAGCCTCCACTAGGCACGGGTTGTTCTTGTCATCCAGTTCAGGGGCCACTCGACATCTTTTGAAGGACTCGGCTAGAAGTTTATATTAAAATGATATTTAATTATCTGCAAAGTGGCGCAAATGATGACCTACGTTCTTTGACTGTAATTTTTTTTATGAATGAAAAATTTTGGTTCTGCTTCGGATTGTGTTTATTTAATATCTTAATTATTTTTTCCATTAAGTCGAGAAAATGATATTGGCCATGTGGCCGCCGGCAGAATTGATGACCACGGGCCCGATTTATGGCATTTTCCATCACTCTTTCCAGAACTTCCGGCGATAGCTTCTCGCATTCTTCACAGATATTCTTTTTGAGGTCTTCAAGAGTCTGAGGCTTGTTGACATAGACTCGTGATTTCAAGAAACCCGACAAAAAGAAGTCTGGAACGGTTAAATCCGGCAATCTTGCCAGCCAGTGCAAATCACCAAAACGAGAGATTAGACGACCCGGAAATGCGTTTTTTCAAAAAATTTCCGCGTTCTTGAGGAGTACGGTGATTCACGTCTTGTTGACGTGTATTTTGTATCTGTTTACTTCACATATGTCAAAGCAGAACTGACATTTGTCGCCATTTGCAAAAATTATGGCATCTTCCGATAGGGTGATGACTTTTGCGCCACCTTGTGCAACCTCTTTCTAGTTAATTGCGAGATAAGTCTATTTCTTTTTAAAGTCTCGCTCTCTGCGTCAAAGGATTTAATGATTTCTTGGAAAATTTATATATTGCACATTTAATAATGCTTTCATATTATCCTTGTCTTCAAGCGATGTCATAAATGTTTAATGTCTACTGACAACTGAATTATGACGTACTTGGTAAACAGAAGTAATTGACGTGTTACAAATATTAAAAACTGTATTTGATTTTTTATAATGTTAAATAAATTAAATTTAGAAATGTCACGACGGTTTCGGCGTTAAAGCCATTCTCAAACTGTGGTTAGGCCACATATCAATTTGGGAGGCGGGTATGGGTACCGCCAACCGGGACCCATTTATTGGATAACCTACACTCCTGCCAAGTGGTTCACTACGTGACTTAGCAGGGGTTCCCGGATACATCGGGTGAGGTTTGTCTAGGTCTTGGCAGCGGAGCTTTAGCCCACTACTGCATGGCGGGCCGGATGGAGAGAGATTGGTTGAGGGTTGGGACCTCTCCAGCCGAACTCTCTCGACTCATCGCTTGCACCATAGTGGGAGATTAATTCGTCCGTCTCTCCTATATTGACCCCCAGATTCTTACCCACCTCTCATAACTTTTTCCTTCCCAGAACTTCCTCTCTTTCCTTTCCCTAAAGATATCCTCCACACAGCACCCCCAAAGATAGATAGACATAGGCCCTGAGGGAACTTTTTTTCTAAGGGTCTCCTGTGTGGAACAAATGTAAAAAAATGTCATGGGAAGGACTTACTATTTACGCACCAGATTTAAATGTCCGGGTTAAATTTTCCCCACAGGAAAAACTAAACCCTTTCACACACTTCCCAAATGTTCATCTAGTAATCTAGTCAATCCACGCTATGCAATTGCATTATATAAGTATTATAAATACAAAACAATACAAGAACAACATGTCAACCTACCAGAGACCAAATAGGAAAAATAATTCACCGACTCCAGATATTTTCATATCAGAGGGTTCGGCTCTGTGGCATTTCTAATTGAACCTATAAATCCTACTGATCCCTCAATATAAATATTTAAAAAATCTTTTGTAATCCTACATGTATTAAAAATTACTGATTTTTGCATTTTTATGTACAAATTCTTTGACAAATCTAATATGCTTAAATTTTGAATCAGATTCCTAGGTATTATGCCAGTGGCCGAAATAACAAATGGTAATATTTTTATAGTCCGAGAATGCCAAATTCTTTTAATCTCATTTCCTAAATCTGTGTATTTTCAAATTTTTTCAGAAACAGTTTTTTGAATATTACAGGAATTTGGAATAGCTACATCAATGATATAAGTTATTTTTTTAATTTTGTCATGTAAAACTATATCAGGTCTATTATGACTAATTGTTCTGCCTGTTAGTATAGTTTTATAAAATATATTATTGAGTATAATATATTTTATAAAATTCATTTTCTATAAATAAATTTGGTTCATATTCATAATATGGTACTACATTACGGCAATCAATCAAGTTATGTTTAATTACCAAACTTTGGTGAATTATTTTTAAAACCTGATTGTGCCTAAATGTATACTCGGACGGCGCTAATATAGAACATCCCGATATAATATGTTCTATAGTTTCCGGAAAAGCCAAACATTTTCTACATAAATCATCAATTTGATTTATATCTTTGATTATATGCTTCTTATAATTTTTAGTATTAATTTTATTTTATTTATTTACCCCTTAATTATTATTTTCTTAAAATCCGTTTTTTACAATTTAATTAAATATTTTTATTGCCTTAATGAATAAGAATTTCCATTTTTTCTTTTTTTTATTGAAAATTTTTGATACAATACATATAATAGATACATGAAATAATGAAAATACAAAATACATTATCAAACCTGATTTTCTGAGTACCTTTTTTAAATAGGTTTTCATCTAAAATCATCATCACAAATTTTGGGTTAGGTTGACAATGGCTTTGAACGCCGAAATAGCTGGCACAATAAATTCATTACGTGATAAAATTATAAAATACTATTTTTTTTAATAATTAATGAAATAAAAGCAATAATAATTAATGACCACCAAATGGAAAATATATAGTCTAATCATTCTTCAGACACCTCCGGAACGATTTGCCGACCTCTGTGTTTCCTCTTTCCTACAACTTGGGTCTCTTCAAGACCAATGTTCATTTCTTCCTCTCCTCAAAAAAACTCTCCACACAGTATCTCAGATGACATAGGCCCTGAGGGAAATTATTTTGCTCAAGGCCTCCTGGGTGGAGTTGATGTAAAAAAAAACATCTTGTCAACGGTAACATCACTAAAATGGCCACACGCATATTTAAACATTTACAGGGTGTTAAGGTACATACTTGACTTACTTTAACCAGTGATTCCTGAACATTATTTGTAGTAAAAAATGTAAATGAAATATTAGTCTCCGGTGACATTTTTGATGACGACATAGACGACATGCGGAAGAATGTTTTTTTTTATTGATTTTCAAAAAAAAAAAAAAAATTAGATGTCACCGGAAATCAAAATTACATTTACATTTTTTACAAATAATGTCAGGTATCACTTGTTAAAGGAAGTCAAGTAGGTCCCCTAACACCTTGTTTGTTAGGTAATATTTATATTAAATGGTAGAACAGAAAAACATATATTTTTTAAGTAATAAAGTAAATCTGTTTATCTGAAGCAGCAAAAACTCTCGCACATTATTTTTAAAAGAATATTATATTTATAAATTATAAATTACGACCATTTCCACCATAAGCTATATTTGTTTAGCTGCCCTAAATAAATCTTATATGTACTGGGACGAAAACCGGTAGCGCATGATTTAGCCAATGTAATTGTGTGTGTGTACGAATATGTATTTGTGTATAAATATGGATGTGAATATATATGTATATATTCATATGTATATGTTCATATATGAGTTTTTTTTTAATTTAAAAAACATTCACAGAAACTTCTGTAAAATCCTCAATCGGGCGGAACGGAAGTTGAGAGGAAGATATAAGTTAGTGAAGTTTTACTTCAGTCGTGTGGTCTAAAGCGCACTCGTTTTTTTTTTTTTAACGACCACTGTTTAATATCCACATATTATAATCAGTGGCGGCTCATGACTTTTGGGTGTGCTAGGGTTCTAATATTAAAAAAAAGGCATCATGGATGTTGTCGTATGCAATAAATATATTTTTTATTTTTTTCAAAAATCGGTGTTTTGTATGAAGATTTTTCAGGAAATCGGTGCGGCACACCGCCAAACTGAAACTTTCTGAAAATTTTCATACAAAAAACTGATTTTCAAAAAAAAAAATTTTTTTTTTTCGGCTCCAACAACATCAATAATGCCATTTTTTAATATCAGCACTCTAGCACACCCAAAAGTCACGAGCCGCCACTGATTATAATACCCACGCACTCTTTTTGTTGCCCTCTTATATTTTATGTTATTATGTATGTAAGTGTATGTATATGAAAAAACTTAGCCAACATAAAAAGTTGCAAACGCCAATAGCCGGCATAAAATTTCATTAAACTAATGTCTAAATTACATGCACATCACATTTGGTCTAGTTTTTTTCAAGAATATTGATTGCTTCTTATCAACTAAGTTAGTGCTTCTCAAAATGTATTAGTTTAAGAGTACATTACCAGCTAACCAGAATTCCGATTTTGTCACCAGCGCTCAACGCGAATGCACTTTTTTAAAACTAGATAGAGTACATTATTATCCTACTATCACTCGCGTCTAGGTGAAACAAAAAATCTTGGTTTTTTTATTCAAAATGCAAATAAGTTTTTTGATGTTGGGACTTATTATTTATTTCGTGGTGAATTTATGTATTTCGTGGTGAAAATTTCCTTATTTGAACCTTTTGTGACCAATTTTACCGAAATAAGAATATCAAAAATTTACTGGGAAAAGCGTCACAGAAACGTCCTCCAGCCGCGGTTCGAGCCGGAATGAATTGGCTTGAAACTTATCTTTTCGGCTGCTATAAAAAAAAACGAAACTCGAGTTTGTAAATTAATTAAAAACATTTATTTCCTAAAACTATTTTTGTTTAAAACAATTTATTATTTTTCAATAATGTCTAATCAAAATATGTGTTTAAAAAAATCTGAATTATATTAGTTAGTAAATGTACAAATTAATAAACAAATAGACCATTTTTTTTAATGATTTTATTTCAACCAAAATTAAAATTTGAAACATGGCTTTACCAAATAATGTATTGATTTATAATAGTGTATGATCATGTGATACGAATTCTGTCTTGAATAATAATATTTCTGGTTTTAAAATTAATAAATCAGAGCTTCGACTAACAGTATAATTTTTTTTTTTAATTCAAACTTTTTAAAAATATAAAACACCGCTTTGCCAGATACACAATAATCTATCGAAATCGATTTGTTTTTTTGGAAAAATGTTTCGTAACTTCTAGAATTTGGTTTAAAAATTACAAATTTCCGGTTGAGTCTAACCAAGCCGTCTTAAACATTAAAACATTTTTTAAATACTTACGGAATTTTACACCTAATCCAAAGTCACCACACAAAGCGATCACAACGAGGACTGAAAACCACTTAGACATATTGGATTAAAATTTGTTTAGAGGATAAAAGAAACTCGTTGCAGTATAGGTATGGTCTCAACTCAGCAGAGTGATTGCGTTATGTTAATCAAAGTCGAGCTATTTATGCAGATTTATAGTAAGGCAGATAATGACGATATTATTTTAATTAAAATAAAGTCATTTTGATAAATAAACAGGGCTGGTGTCAAGTGACATGTTTACCATTGTTTATGCATTTATTATCGAATGACGTAACTGCTGACCCGACATCTCAGAATGAAATCAACTCAGAATCTCCTCAGAAAAGTTATTAAAAACGATGGTAAAAAAAAAAAATAAAAATTGGTTAAATACGTTACGTTAGATTAGGTTAGAATCTTTAGAAATTACCCGCTTAACAAAAAAAAATAGACCCTTACTTTGTAACAAATAAGCAATTAGAATCATTTGCTAAGTCTCCATATCCATATCTCCTAAGTATCCAGCGTAATTTTCATAATAATTTCGAAATTAAAATATGTATTTAGTTAAGACCATTCCTACTTCAAAGTAAACATGTATCCCTTCGAAAAGTAACTTTGCAATGAATAAGCAATTAGAACATTTGCTCCCAAGTCCCCGCTTTTGAATACAGTGTAATTTTCATCATAATTTCGAAATTAAAATATGTTAATTTTTCGAAGAAAACTTCTTCTAAAAGGTTGTTACTTTGTGATGTCATTATTTATTTATTAAAAGAAAATAACTTAGTTTAGATCACTTTATTTTTTTAATATTTTATACTATCAACATGTTTCGTGAACCATGTTCACTTCTTCAGGAATAAAAGTATACTAAAGTTAAAAAATTAATTATAGATTACATATGAAGGGAAGAAATTGAAGGAGGGGGAAGGGTTGACAATGGTGGGAGTTTCGAAGAATTGGGGATTACCAAGCTATTAGAAGTAAAAGGCCGGTTAAGTGGGAAAATATTTAAAACAGGGTTAACAAAAATTTTTTGCTTATTAATTATGTCAGCTTTGGAATTTACATTTTTTCTTATTTCTAAAATATCTAAATTATTGATTTGCGATGTTTTATATCCTTTATGTAATATTTGAAGACCTGAATTTATGTCAAAGCTATGATCATATTTTAATAAATGGTCTGCGAACTCAGAATCGCTATTGCCATTTAGTGCTCCGAGGTGCTTTTTAACCCTAATCTCAAAGTTTCTATAAGTTCTACCTATATAAAACGAACTACAATCATTACAATTGAGTTTGTAAACCCTTGATTTTTTTGTTTTAATTTCGCTATCTTTATTGTTGAGTATATATTTCTTCAATTTGTTATTTGTGTAAAACGCTGTTTGAATAGTACCGGGAATATTTTTACTAATAATTTTTGACGTATCGTTGTCTACAAATAAAATTCTACGCCAATGTTTATTGTTATCTTTAGAAATAGGGTAAATATATAATTTGAAAAAATTCTGTTTAATTTTTTTATTAAGTATTTCATCTATCAAATTAGTAGAATAGCCATTATTAATAATTGCTATTTGCTTTATGAGATTTAATTCAAAATTATAGTTAAGAGCTGACAAAGGAATTGTAATTAGTCTATTAATCATAGAGTGGAAAGCCGCTAGTTTTTGAGAAAAGGGATGATTTGAAGAATTATGTATAACAATATCAGTATACGTATCTGTTATATACAGACTCGGAGTGTAGGCTTAGGTTATTTAGTAAAGATACGCGAATTGGCGAGATGGATATTTATTGGACTTGTTGGCTAGAGTAACGTCCTATCTAATGTGCTGGCGGTAGGAAAAGAGGGCGAGGAGATGTCTGCATCTCCTTTTATAGTGAGATCACCTGTCTCGCTCTTGTATTCACGGAAACAGGTGTACCACCCCAAAAACCTCTCTCACATCCTCCCCTACTTAAATTGGAGAATCCTGGCTACATATTTCATTCCTCCAGCTACATATTTCATACATATATATTATTATATTATATTTTATATTATATTTAAAATTAACACAACATTTGTTTTCGTTCTTTCTGTTTCCTTTCCGTCCATTTCGTCCCATCCTCCTCCTCGACTGCGAAGTGCTTTCACCTAGGCCGAAGCCTTCCTTGCCACGGGTTAGACCTGAAACATGGAGAAACAGAATTAGAGACACTTCTATTACGTAACATACCGGAGAGATCTAATTCGTCCGTCGACAATTCCAACGTGTCAGACGCGAATTTCTGGTTATCTTCCTCCTGCCATGAAACATGTAATTCCTTTAGCTGGTCTAAATGCCTTTTCCACACCATATTAGACTTGTTAATTTTTATGAAATATATTTTACTACCTTTTTTATCAACAATAACCCCAGGGACCCATAACCTATTACCCTGAGATCTGAAATCTCTAGTCATTACTTTCTGACCTATATTAAAACCTGATTTAACTCTACCCTTATATTGTCTTTTCTGATTGTTTTGGCTCTGAGTAACCTTTTTCATTACTTTGTTTCGTCGAGTAGAACCTGAACTACCCGTTCTATCCTCAACTTTCCTTGGAATCAGAGAGTCAAATACTGTTCTAATTTTTCTACCCATTAATAATACAGATGGCTCACACCCTGTTGTTGCGTGAACGGTATTCCTATAGTCTGTTAACATTCCTTTAATTATCGCAAAACTATTTTCTTATTCCGTACCCCATTGAAACTTAACATCTTTTTTAAGTAATTCGTATAATGGTGACAATATATTTGCCATATTTGGAATAAAATTACGATAATAACTAATCATACCTAATAAACTTCTTAAATTATTTAAATCACTAGGTGCTGGTGCATTTAAAATGGCTTCCTTATTCCGTTGACACGGTTGAATCCCTTGTTCACTTATTTTATAACCGAAAAACTCAATAACTTTTAAATTGAATTCACACTTGTCACTATTCACTGTTAGATTACAATGTTTTAACCTTTCTAAAACGACACACACGTTTTTCTCTAAATCGACTTCGTCTTCCCCTATCACGATAATATCATCCAAGTAAAACGTCATGTTCTTTAATCCTGACAAACAATTTGCCATTGCCTTTGCAAAAATAGCCGGCGCGGGAGATAACCCGTACACTAACCGTTTATACTGAAATAATCCTAAATGGGTATTGATTGTTGTAAAACGCCTACACTCCTTTTTTAAAACAAATTGGTTATACGCCGATTTAAGATCAATTTTTGCAAAAACTTTTCCACCGTTTACTTTCGTTAATAGCTCCTCTATCCTAGGTAATGGATATTTGTCAAATAATAGCTGATTATTCACTGTTGATTTATAATCACCACATAACCTAATACTACCATTTTTCTTAATCACTGGAACAATCGGACTTGCAAAATCACTAAATTGAACTTGTTCTATAATACCGTCTGACAGTAAATTATTCAACTCACTTTCAACTTTTCCTTTCAAAGCGAACGGCATTATTCTGTGATTACGAAATATCGGAATGGCGGTCTCCTTTAAAGTTAAATTCACTTCATACTTTTTAAATTTTCCCAGTTTATCCGTAAAAACTTCTGGAAATTTTTTTACTAATCGCTCCTTCAAAGTATTTTGTTTTATACTGTTTACGATTCCGTTAATCCCGACGTTAAACAGATTCATAAAATCACGCCCCACTATCGAGAACGAAGCACTTGTGACAACAACAAATTTCAACCGGTAACATTGACCGTTAAATTCCACTTGTGGAGTGATTGTACCTACCACTTTTATGAGCGTATTGTCAAAACCCCGTAGACTAATGTCTTCGTACACTAGCTTAATACTACTGAATTTACTGAAATAACACTCTTTGGAAATTACGCAACAAGATGCTCCAGAATCTACCATGAATTTACTCTTGATCCCGTCTAGTGAAACTTCAATAAAAAATGGCTCGACACTATTAACTTCACCCAACCTTGTATCCGACAACAAAGTATTCACATTCTTACGTGTTGAGAAACGCTTGCACTGTTTTGCTAAATGACCCTTCGTACCACAAATTTTACATAAATAATTTTTATATCTACATTCCGTCGCGATGTGATTGTTGTGTCCACAAACGGTACATTTATGTTTCGTTGCGTTCGCTGGCGACGGCGACCGTGCCCTGTTGCCACGATTGAAACGATACTCGTATCTGTCTTTCTCACGCGAATTAGAAGAGACTCGACCTCCCTTGACCTGTACATTAGCATAAACCGTATTATCAACTCGGGACTGCGATTGCGTTGAAGCTACGAGTTCAATGCACTCGGCGACTTGTACACATTTTTCGAACGAGTACAATTCACTATCGAGAATTAATTTTTCCCTAACCTTACCTGGTTTACATCCTAATACAAAGAAATCCCTTAAATTTACTGATAAACTATTCCCAAATTTGCAATTAGTAGAAAGAGACTTTAAACGCACTGCAAAATCGCGAATTGATTCGTCATTCCTTTGTTTAGCACTGTAAAACTTAGATCTCTCTTCAAAAAAACATTTCGTTGAACAACAATACTCATCAAGTTTAGATATCAAATCTTCTAACTTAATATCTGTTACTTTTTTAGGAATGCACAAATTAACCAATAAAGAAAAAACAATCATCTTTCAATGCATTCAGGAAAATAGCCCTTTTCTTATCATCCGACGCAAACTTATCATCATTCACGAGGAGAAATGACCTTGAAGTTCTCCCATTTCCCGTCACGCAAACTGAAGGACTCCAATCCTCGAGACTCCATGTTTCCAATGCCCAGAAGGTACACAAATAGAGAGAAAGAAAACAGAAAAAACAAAAACTTCCCAATGAGGTTTCTTCTTCTGCAGTCTGCTCCCTGGACCCTGCTCTGGAAACTGCTCCTTGACCCTGTGACTTGATGGCTCCTTCCAGACCCGTAACACAGTAACACCGCTACTGATGGCTGCCCCAGATCACTCCTGCGACCTGGATCCCCGATCCTTGACCCTCAGAGATGCTGCCACTTGACGCTGGACCTCCCGTGCTTCCCCCTTTCGAAAAGCTGGCTGGCTCCAGTGTCTTCTTCCACTTCACTCCTTGCAGTGAAGTGTTGGATTAATTTCGGTCCAGCCTTTCTTACCGACCCGAAAATAATATGTTACCGCGTATTTTCTCGTGCCAAATTTTTGCGCGTCGATTCTTTCGCGAGCTGCTGTTTTGTGCAGAATCGTGTTCCGTAGGCTGCGCCACTGTTATATACAGACTCGGAGTGTAGGCTTAGGTTATTTAGTAAAGATACGCGAATTGGCGAGATGGATATTTATTGGACTTGTTGGCTAGAGTAACGTCCTATCTAATGTGCTGGCGGTAGGAAAACGATTGAAGTTCGGTTCGGCCCCCGGCTTCTGTGAATATCACAGTTAAGTGTAAATTTACAAATTTAATTGCGAAAGTGACGTTTTACTTAAGTGTATTTCTGCGAACAATAGTGCAGTTTTATAACTCTATTATAGTTTATAAGTACCAAATCTGTTCCTATTAGTGATAATTTGTAGTTATATAGTGTTTAAATATAGTGTCTAGCGTTAATCTACGATTTAAAAACTGAAAACGAGTTTTGACCCAAAGGTCAAACCTTGCGATATATTAATTCTTAAAGTGACTCATACGCGATTAATTCCGTTAAATTTCTTGAACACCCGTATAAAATCGTACGGGGATCAAAAATCCCTACCAGTTACTGAAAAGATATTTTAGTTCGGTTATATAATTAAAAAGTTATTCAAGTTTACAATTATTAACTGACGGTAGTTGAAATTGTTAGTAAATAAAGTGCCTTTTCATCAACGGTCTATTCATCAAGTTTCATTCCAACAACTTTATACAAAAAACGTCTTTACATTTTAATTAATACGCCAATTTTTTTTTTAATAAGTTCAAAGTGTGAATTCAAGTAGAGGGGAGGCACCCGAAGCTGAAAAACATCGTCTTCTTCTTCCTTTTACCCAGTTTTTAAAAATTCTGTACCTAAAATAGACAAATAAACATTGATTTTTAATTTTTTTTAATAGATGCTTACTGGTGAGGGTTAGTCCGGTAAAGCATACAACAATCTTACGAAGTTTTCTTCTTCTTCTAAAAAAAAAAAAAAATTTTTTTTTTTTTACTATTGTTCTTTATTTTATTTTTAAAGAGATTTTATCACTCGTGACGGCTTCCCTGTTTCGAGAGTCATAATGGAGTCTGACTCAGATGAGCATGAAGAGGTTGAGCAACAGCAGGGTGAAATTTTGACAAATTTCCAACTTTTAGCGAAAGAAAATACGGACCTTAGGAGGGCACTTCGATCCACTCAGGAAGTCTCCCCAAGGTTGAAAGCCCTAGAAAGATCGTTGTGCGTACGAGAACCACCACTGTCATCAGGAGCGACTAGTCGTGTTGAATCACCGTATACAAGCATCCATGGTAGTCGCTCTGACGAGCCACAAACATCTCAGGATCCCATCACGGAAGCCCCTACACCAAAAGGGCAATCAGTAGATCCCGCTACACAAATCAGGTCTTCACCAAATCAAGCCAACAGAAAGCGCCAGAGAGAGGAGGATTCTACATTGCCGGAAGCGAATAACGATTATTTCGATTTTAATGCTGAAACTCTAGACCCAATATGGACCCAGATGACGATAATTTCACAGATCATCTCCGAAGGCAAAAATAGATTAAATAAAGAGGACCGTACCACGGTCGCGAGATCTTTGGATGAAATAAAAAAAAACTTGCTAAACTTTGCAATGGCCCACGCAGCGGTGACCTCGAGAGCGCAAACACTGTCAGAAGTCTTAGCGACCCAAAATAAGAGCACGTCGACGAAATTAGACAAAATGATATCACAAACTAGTCTAGCTCCAACCAAACCCTCTGGACAAATCCCTATTCCCAGAAAATCCTATGCTAGTGTGGCCTCAGAGGCTCCTGCCTCCAAAACCATTACGATGAATGGTTACGAAAGACCTTTACCAGCGCTTCAACCGACCTTGCTTTTCTACACAACACAACCAGAGGGTAAGACATCTGAAGAGCTGCAGAAAAACCTGACCTCGATTCTAGATCCCAAGAAGGATGGTTTTCAAGTGGTGAAAACGCGTAAAATTAGAGGCGCAGGTATTGCCTTGCAGACCACCTCACCTAACGGCCTGTCCAACATAAAAAAAGTTGCAGACAAATTAACAGCAAAAGGCATAAAAATTGTTGCTCCTCAAGGTAGGTTACCCAAGATAGTAATCTACGATGTACCCAAGGGAGAACCAGAGTCTGACACACCCCTTTTCAGTGAGATATTCGATAACAACATATCAGGTAAGTGTAATCTCACGAAAGAAGACCACCTCCGTACGATGAGAAGAGTATCTTTGTTTGGCAAAAGAGATACTGGCACTATGAATATGGTTATTACATGCCATTCGGAGGCCAGAAAGATTCTCATCGACAGCGGCCTGTGTTTTCTTGGCTGGAATGCGTGCAGAGCTCGCGATTACCTCGGGGCTACGCGATGTTTTAAGTGCCATCAATATGGCCATGTCTCTAAGGCCTGTACCCAGGAAGTCATAACCTGCCGACACTGCGCCGCAGCCGGCCACGATTACCAAGATTGCCCCAAGAAAACACAAGCTGCTGTCTGTGCTACGTGCACCAGGTTCAAGAAACCGGCTGACCACTCCACGGGTGACAGATCGTGCCCAGCCCAGAAAGCAGCCGTAGAGAATCAGGTCCGAATGACCGATTATGGATATTAATAAATTTCTCTCCATAGGGCAGATCAACCTGCAGAGGTCACGGGCGGCCACAATCGAGGCGCTGCGGGTCATGTCTGACCTAAAAATCGACATCTTGCTAATTCAGGAGCAATACACTAGGCTAGGTAAGACACCAGTTAACTTTCCGGGTGCGGTACTCGAAATCGGCACCTCGCCGGGGGCGGGTGTTCTGGTCAATACTTCATTGATCAGCCCCCTCCTTCTAGTGGGATTGTCGAATGAATACCAAACCTGCGTATCAATTAAATTTGGGACAACTGAGATCTTTTTGATCTCAGTTTACTTTAAATATTGTAATCCAGTAGGGCCACATATCTTGAGTCTGACGCGCGCCCTAAACGCGCTTAAAGGACGTAACATAGTTATCGGAGGAGACTTTAACGCTCGCTCACCACTGTGGTTCAATTCTTGTAATTATAGGACGGAGCGCTTAGACGCCGTCGAAGACCTCATTGCGGCGCAAGGTCTATCAATAATAAATGAACAAAGTATCTATACCACTTTCTCGAACACTTCTGGTGAGAGCAACATTGATTTAACTCTTTGCTCTGGATCTGTTGCGACCAAGATATCAAAGTGGACAGTTCATGAAAGCGCAATTGCCTCTGATCACAGGCTAATAACATTTACGGTTAGTGTCAAAAAGACGGAAGCTCCAAGATCCTCCTGGAACTTCAAAACCTCCCGGGCGAATTGGGATAACTTTGGGGATGCTCTACGTGATACTTTAAGGGGATTTCACGACGTAGCAGCTAGAGATCCAGATAATTTGGGGAATTTTTTTTAATGCAGCCGTGGTATCAGCTGCCGAGCTGTCTTTGGGAAGATCAAACCCAAAGACGGTTATCAGAACGCCGTGATGGTCGAGTGAGCTGACTTCACTGAAAGGGGCCTATAAGAGAGCCTATCGAGCCCTGAGCGTGTCCAGATGTGGCGAGTGTACGCAGGAGGAGACATACGCCCTTCAGTCACGACTCAGTATCTCCCGTAAAGCCTTCAAACAGGCCGTCCTCTCAGCGAAACGAGCTGCATGGCATAATTGGGTACAAGAAGTGGGCAACGCCAACCCGTGGGATATCCACAGCGCCATTGATAAAACGGGAAAAGGCTCTGACCAGTATTTGACTAGCGTAATAACTGAAAAGGACGGAATGAACGTTGAAAGTGTGGACGTGGCATCCACTCTCAATACACTTCTGGGCAAGTTAGTTCCTTTAGATTCAGTAATTGGGGAAAGCGACCACCACAAACAGATTAGAAATCTGTCACGGCTCCCACCGAGAAACCTCGCCCAGGAGGTTAGGATGATACCAGTAACTAAAGTGGAAATCGAGCTGATAATCAAGGGTTTGGGTCTTAAGAAGGCACCAGGGCATGATAGGCTCAATGGAATAATAGCGAAGCAAGTATGGATCCACGCCAAGGAGGAGCTCTTCCAGGTGATGGATACATGCATGAGAAGAGGAACTTTCCCTTCTGAATGGAAGAGGGGCGTGCTTAGGATTATACCAAAGGGGAACGATAAACCAAGGTCAGACGTGAAAGCGTACCGTCCAATCACCCTGCTACCTGTCCTGGGGAAGATCCTGGAGAAACTGATTAGGCAGCGTTTACGTCAAACCTTATCCCCACCCTGCGAGCGGCAGTTTGGTTTTGTCCCCGGTATGTCCACTGAGCACGCCATCACGTATGCGCTTGACTGGGTGAAGGCTTGCCAAAAGAGGTACGTAATAGGAATCTTCCTCGATATCACTGGTGCCTTCGATCATGCGTGGTGGCCGATGATACTTGTCAAGCTCAAAAATAGGAAATGCCCACAAAATCTGTTCAAGATCTGCGCTGATTACCTCTGCGACAGAACGGTCATCCTTTCTTTTGGAGACTATCTGATTGAACGAATAGTTGACATGGGTTGTCCTCAGGGTTCAATCCTTGGACCTGAGTTTTGGAACATTTTGTTTGACGATTCCTCCGGGTTGCCCTTGCCTGAAGGATGTATCTCGGTGGATTACGCTGATGACAAATTGTATCTGATCTCGGGGAACAGCAGAAAGGAAGTTGAGAGTAAAGCTGAAGAGGTTTTAAGTGTGACTTTAGAATGGGGAAAGAGAAATCGGCTGACCTTCGCTCCCCACAAGACCATGGGACTCCTGATGAAGGGTAACCTCAATAGAAGTAGAAATCCCACTATCAAAATGGGAGATACCAACATCCGATTCGTTGAGAACACTAAATATCTAGGCGTCACTTTGGATCGAACGTCCTCATTCTTGACCCATGTTAAAAGCGTATCAAGTAAGGCCCAGGCCCTCTTTTTGAAATTGAGAAGAATCTCTACTGCCGAGTGGGGACTGCGGTCTCCAGCGCTCCGTCTCCTATACAGGGGGGCTTACGTGGCGCAAGTCTCGTATGCGGCCTCTGTGTGGGAGCACCGCCTGGAGAATGCACTCATACTCTCGGCGCTCAAGAGAGGCCAGCGAGTCCCCTTGCTGGCGCTTTCGGGTGCGTACAGAACAGTCGCTTCGGACGCTTTGCCAGTTTTGGCCGGCGTTTTGCCTATCGATCTTGAAATTAGGGAGGTGTTAACAAAGAAGCTTCTAACAAGAGGAAGAACTGCCACCCATCATGGTATTGAGCTAATACCAGGTGGAGCAGTTTCCCTTCCAGGACTTCTTAGAGAGATGCGAGAAAGAACTTTGAGAGAATGGCAGGAACGTTGGGATAGGTCAAATACGGGAAGGTGGACTTTCTCCTTCTTCCCGTCAGTTAAACTCAGAATGGAAGGGGCGCACATCAATAGGGATCATCATGTGACCCAACTTCAGTCCGGTCACGGGGAGTTCAGAGGGAGACTTCATAGTCTCTCTCTATCACCCCATTCTAACTGCGCTTATAATACTGATAATACTGATGACCGCGGTAATACTGATCAAACAGCCGAGCACATTCTGTGGCACTGCGAGATTTTGACGGATGCCCGAGAGGAAATGCTCGATGGCTTGCAAGTTACTACGAGACCAGCTTGGAATGCGGATCTCGTTTCGAATAAGGTGAACTTTGAGTGTTTGAGGAAATTTACGAATGTCTGGGTTGAGAGATGGCCTGATCTTAGAGTCGCTGACTAGCTGTAAAATCATGTAGGTGCCAGGTGTATCTGCTCTTGAATCCACGGGACATTCTCTTTACTTCATTACATCTACTGCTAGTATTTTATGTTTCATGCTTTATATCTGCATATTTTTTTTTGTTATATCATCTCTATCTTAGGTACCTTTATTTTTTTTTTTTTTTTTTTATTTGAATTTTATTTTAGTAATTTGTACATTTAAGTTTACAAATTTCTAATTGATTATAATATTTCATATTGCAGTTTTTTTTTTTTTTTTTTAATTATAATATTTTAAATTCACAAAATTTTTGAAATCACAAAATTTTTTGTTTTTGTTTTATGTAGCTCCTACAATCCATCTTGAACTTTTCAATTGGTGAGGACTTAAGAGTTTCTGGTAGTGTGTTATATAACTTAATTCCTTTGTACAGCAGACTGTTTTGCGTATTCGTTTTGTCCTTTTTGTTTAATCTTATTTCCTTGCAAGTCCTTGTGTAATGTCTGTGAATGTCCTTATTGTATACGATTTTATTTGTGAAGTATTTTGGTAACATGTTGTTTAATATTTTGTGAATAAATATCAACGTGTTATCTTATTATATATTATTATTATTATTATTATTTATCTTATTCTATTATATACATGTTATTCCTATTTCTTTTATTTTTGTGTGACTTATCTTTTTTTTGCTTATTTTATTTCTTTTCACATGGTTTATTATAGATTTCACTAAGCTATGCTAGACGAGGTTTTATCGAGATACCTGTTTATTATTTTCATTATTTTTATAATTTTTGTTTGCTTTTCTTCTTTTTTTTCCAGCTTCATATTCCAAGGAACACTATTTATTCAACTAACATAATCGACTCTGTTTTTTTTTATTATTATTTTGTTTAGGTTTCTTTGTTCCTCTTTTTCTTTTTAGTCTCACAATGCTACTTTGCTTCGCTCAGAAGGCTGAACTGAACTGCATCTATCTGTTTTGTTATGTTTCTTTTTCCCCTTCTGGGGGTGCGCTAGACCTCGTCCTTGCATCAACAGGAGTCAGTCGACGATGGCACGGTGCCCTCTAAAATTAATTGCGCCACCCCCAGCAAAATGTGCAGGCTTTAGGTTTGGGGGGGCGACCTTGGCTCTCCTTCGCCTTGCCTCCGGCTACTCGACGCTGAATTCCTTAGGGTCGTCGGGTATTTCCCCCCAATCTCCCATTTACTTTTCTTTGAGGCATCACCGAGGAACCGGCTAAGGGGCGCGGAAGCTGAGTGTGGTTCACGACTAGACCGAACGTCATGCGCATTCTTGCTGGGACTGCCAATCGATTAGAGAGGACTCCCAACCGTTTGCCATACCTTTATTACTTATCTACTGTGTCTTCCTCCCAATCAGGTGCTTGTAGGATACGCTGGATACAATCACCCAGCGCTTGCCACCTCGTGGACTTTCACCAACCTGTCCCATTGTCTTGCCTATTTTTGTTATACTAACACATATTGTATCTGTATTTCCCGATAAGCACTTGCATACTGCTTGCTAACAACGTATGCAGGGACATTGGAGGTTTAGTTTCGTTATCAAATGTAGAGTCGTTTTTACCAAAAAAATTAGAGTCCTTGCAAGAGCCTTGAAGGGGTAACCATCTGTTACCTATACTAGGGCGGGTATGTGGTGGGTCCTCCAATGGCGGTAGGAAAAGAGGGCGAGGAGATGTCTGCATCTCCTTTTATAGTGAGATCACCTGTCTCGCTCTTGTATTCACGGAAACAGGTGTACCACCCCAAAAACCTCTCTCACAGTATCTTTACGGAAAATATTGAAATCTATTTTTGTACCTGTTAATGTTAAATTTAAACTAAGAAATTTAAACTCTTATCTTTACCAATTTCCAGTGTAAATTTAATGTTTTTATGTAATTTATTTAAAAAATTTAAGAACATGTTCAATTGTCTTTCTGAACCTAATCAAATGCAAAATATATCGTCAACATATCTTTTCCAACAATACACATTTTTAAGTAATAACGCACCGCTATTAAAAATCTTATTTTCTAAATTGTCTGAAGTCCTTTGATTGCAGATATTTTTGTTAATAATTTAGAAAATAAGATCTTACCTACGTATTGATGAGTAGAAAAGGTAAGTTGATTATAAAGTTGTAGAAGAATACGAAATTATTTTTTTACTTTTTAGTGCATTTTTTGAAGTCGTTTTTTTGTTTTGTTAAAATTTTTATTTATTTTTTGATTTTTAGTGAATCTGAAGTTCACTAACTAATTCGAATAAGATTCGGCCGAGTATCGTAATTTTTTTCTTCAGAATTGGAGAGTTCCGTTACTTTGTCATGGATCCCATAATCAGAACCTAACCAAACTCTCATCAAACTACCCTTGAAGTACATATTTCCAATAAAAAAAGAATCATTGAAATCGGTTGGCGTGATATTGAGTTATTCGTCCATTTGTCGCGCACATACTTGATGCAAATTTAAGACTTATATGATTTTCGCATGGATGCCATTGTCAGAACTGGATTAAATTAAAATGAGCTTTCAAATAAAAAAAGAATCATCAATATCGGTTCACCCAGTCGAAAGTTCTGAGGTAACAAACATAAAAAAAAAATAAATAAAAAAAATATAGTCGAATTGAGAACCTCCTCCTTTTCGAAGTCGTTTAAAAATAGAAATATATCCTCGTTTGTTCGTTTGTCTTTCTTTCACGTCGCAACGGAGCAACCGATTGACGTGATTTTTAGCAAGGGGATATTTGAAGGAATGGGATGTGAGATGTGACATAAGCTACTTTTCATTTCGGAAAAACTTTTTTTTTCACGTAGGAAAATTCTTTATATTCATTTTCATTCTCACGGGAAATTGCTTACAAATTTCTTCGTAATAACAATAAAAGCTAGTAATAATAAAACGAACGCCTAATATATCTTTTACAGAATGCCTAATAATATAAAAATATATTTTTAGGTTATTGTGTGTAAAGCTTACGTATTGTAAACATAATAAACGAAGATTGGACTGTCAGAATAATACTGTATGCCAGGGAATGAAATAAGATTCAGTTAGAGAGAGCTCATGCTTTTATGTTATTAAAATGGCAAAAAAAAATATGTTTATCCATACAATCTATGTACTAGTGTTCATTTACTCATTATTTACAATTTTTCTTAATCCCAAATTTTCAAAATTATTTATCCGTGATGCCTTATAACCTATATGAAATATTTTTGGTCTTAAATTTCTATCAAAAGTGTCATTTTTCAATAAATGATCTGCGAACTCAATTTCACCATTGCCATTTAAAGCTCTATGATATTCTGTAACTCTTACCTCAAAGTTTATATTAGTTCTACCCAAAGATATTCTAATACAGAATAGATATGCTATGGTGTCCGCGCAACTGTCGCCGGACTACGCGCTAATTAGCGTAGTTTTCATACAAAAAGAATTTGTTCATTTCGTTGATTTTTTGAAAATGTGCATTAATATTGGTTAACAATATATTTTGAATAAGGAAAGAATTCGTTCATTTAATTTAACGTTCGTTTGGTTTATTCGTTAATTATTTGTTCTTTTAGTTTATTTGTTAATTGGTAAACAATATCGGCGACACCCGGAAGCGTAGACCCACATAGTAAAAACTGCAGATAGCACATCTACTTATATTCCAATATCTTTGGTTCTACCTATATAAGAGGAAACATGTAGATTGTGTATATGCAAATAAAGTGATGTAAAAACGAAGTAATTTGTCTTTTAAATAAAATAAATAATGCCATCACAAAATGGAAAGCTTTTTGAAGAAGTTTTCTCCGAAAAATAAATAATGCTTTTATTTTATTTTATGGATACCTTCGTAATCCTCTAACCAGCTAGATATTATAACAATACCCTTCGTTATATCTGCATGACTAGCACTGCGGTTCATCTGGGGTTTTTACTATCATCAACAATCGATAATAATCATTAATAATAAAAAAATCTTAATTGCTTGAATCGTGTCGTGTCGCAGCACTCGTGAGAGTGGATCTCGGTTGTGAGGCCCTGAGGACACCGTCTATGTATAAACTAATGGTCGAGATAATCGACATTGACTGAGACACTTACTTAATAATAATATTGGATTATGTTTGATCTTGAAATGATCATTTAAAGGTACGGGACACGAATATGACCGTAAATAATAATACTATATTAATTTATTTAATTAATTTAATAGTTAAGTGACACTTAAGGTTAGGGGATTATCTATAAATATAAAAATCAAAATATGCTTGCTTATATGTAGTTAAGTAAAGTTGTCTATGTATTGCTATATTAAGCATAGGAAATGTTTGAAACATTCAAAATACCTTCATTCCACCCTTGCGAAGGTTTCATGGTTATCACAACCACGTGACAATACGTCTGAAAACTTTTTAATTAATACAAAAACTCTTACGAAACTGTCAAATATGTCATAATTTGAGAATAACATTTTGCAAACCATCGATTTTTCAATTAAAATTCAATTTTCGAATAAACTGTTTAAATTAATGAATTTACTTGAAGAACCTACAAAGTAAGTGAGAGTTATAGGTATTTTAAATAGGTAAATGTGTTAGGTACCAAATTTGATTGATTGTTCTTACAATATATAAAAATGAATGTTCGTAATATATGAAAAATTAAAATTTCAATAAAAAATATGATGGGTGGCACGCGAGCTGTTTGAAAACTGAATGTACGGGAACTGAATATATGACTGGATGAAGAAGGGACGGTGGAAGGGAACGGGATGAATGGGAAAGGACACGCAGGGAGAAACATTTTCTTTATTTATTTATTTATATAGTGCCCATTTACAGTTATACATAACCAATAATAAACATTAAATTTTATTTTATTAAGTAATAATAGCGTTTTTAAATTGATGAATATTTTGTTGAAAAATATCTATATCAGGGGACAGGTAATTTAGTGACAGAATCATTTTTCCGAGCGGCATTACTAATGGTAAGTTAGTTCTGCATCTCGGAACAACAAAAGTTCTGTGTCTGCGCGCTCTTGTGAAGTTGTCGGTTATAAAACTAAATTTTTTGTATTATATCGGGATTACAGATGTTACCGTTTAAAAGTTTATATGCTGTTGTCAGCAAATAAGTTTTCCTTCTATCGGTGAGGCTATTAATACCCAGCATGCCGGACAAAAAGGCTGATGGATATAACCAGGGATAATATCCATCAGCCTTTGATAACCAAGAAGCTATGCTAGCGTTATTCGATGGCATACTGAGAAGCAAGCTGGAGTACGCGAGCGATGTTTGGGCACCGTACCACCAGAAGTACATTGATATGTTAGAGCAAATCCAGAAGAAATTCCTCAGGTATGTTTATATGCGGAAGCATGGAACCTATCCAAGGTTCATGCACCATATTGACTTACTTGAGGAAACTGATTCTGTGAGTCTAGAAACTAGAAGGAAAGCAAGTCTTGCTATTCTGTCTTTCAAAATTTGGAACAATTTCATCAATAGCCCATTTCTCTTGGGATGCTATGATTTATATGTACCAGACCACTACAGCCGAAGTCGACATCATGACTTATTTAAAGTACCGAACGGCAGAACAGACGTCTCGGCAAAGCACAGCATGACGAGGGGAGTGGTGCTGTTAAATGAAATTGCAAACCATTTGGATGTAAGTGACTGTTCTTTATATGCCTTAAAAACATTATTGAAGAGTCACTTGCCTAAATGCAGATAGGGTAACTAAATTGTACTGTAATTGGAATTATTCTGTCGTACAATAATAATAAATAATAAAATAAATAAATATCAGAAGTCTCTAACATATAAATATCTCAAAAACTTCTTTTACACTTTCTCTATCATTTGAGAGTAAGTTAAATCCACTGGTCCCCATATTACTGAACCACTTTCCAAAATGCTACGTACTAAACTATAGTATAGCACAGTATAGTATAGTATAGTATTTATTAAGAGGCATTGCAACCGATGCCGGGAAATCGCTAGTATTAAATACATTAATGTAACTAATCAATATTATTATGTATCCGTCTTATTGAACTCCAATACCCTTAAATTTTCAATTCAAGGTCAAGCATAACTCAATATTATCATTTTGTCAAAGTGTCATTGGTCATTGCCAATGTCAACACAATAAAGTGATTGAAAATCTTATAAAATAATTTTTTACATTTTTGTTCTCTTGGTAAGCAAAAACTAATAAATATCGTACACTTAGTTCCCTAAACATTGGATTGATTGATGTGTACTAAGGCCCACCTGCTCGACACATTTTTTCAAAATCATCTAAGGTTATCTTACTAACGAACCCTCATTGTTTTACATATAAAGCAAATCTAGAAAGTTACTGTTCAGAAAAAGTTTATGATATATGTCTCTTATCGCGTGCGAAATGATGGATACTATGTACCCATAAACGTTAAATCTTTTGATCAGAGACTTATTAATACTAAGATTATTTATTGATAGCACATACTTACCACAAAATATTCATTTTGGATGTCCATTAAGAGTTACCCGATCTCCAGACACATTTTATATCCCTAAGAGCAATACAAATTACCTTGAAAATGTATTTATAAGAAGAAGCTATAGTACATTTAATAGATTATGCCCAAATAGCGATGTGTTTAACACGAACTTTGCTAAATTCACAGCATTCATAAAAAAATAACACTTTACCGAATGCCACGTGTTTAACTAAAAACTTAATATTTCATTGATTCCTTTACTTCTCTTTTTTTAGTTCATCACATTTCCTCTTCTACTTCGAATTTGAATTTTTCAAATTTCCTGAAAAATATTATTGATATTCATTAAATTTAAATGTAAACCTTCGAAAAATTTCATTAAGAGGAATATAAACGCTAGAAATATTTCGAATCTCATGCCTGCAAAATTTTAAAATCGAGCGTCTTTTTGCACGAGGCTAGTAAGCGAAAAAGTGTTTTTTATTTATTTTGTGCATAATTTTATAAGAATAAAAAAAGTTAGAACATGGAAAACCTCAAAAATAGTCTTAGCCATAAAGGGGTATTTTTTAAAAATTGTTTCTTATATTACTTCATAGTTAAGTCATGAAAAAACTTTTTTTTTGTTGTGGTTTACGCTTATATTTTTTGTTGCGTAAATAATAATTTTATTGTAATTCCAATACATAGAAAAGCTAGTAAAAGCTTCGATTTATCCGTGGCATATTTTTTGACGTTCATACTGTAAGCCGATTCGTCGTAAAGATTAATCAAAATAGTATGTAAATAGGATTTCACGTATAAATTCATCTTAAACACTTTTTGTAGATGTAAGAAGATGCACTTTGTCAGAATTGTTTATATCAGATATGGGTACCTATTGTTGTGTATTTTGTAATATGGTTCTAAATTTCAATTGGTCGTTATTTTATTGGTCAATAAAATGTTGTGTTTTTTTGCTTAATTGTCACTTATTTTGCAATCAAAATTGGAGCTGTCAGAATTAGGTGTTGTTCCTTAGCGGTTATCCATAGATTCACAAATAATATTGGTGCTTGAACACATATATTTAAACTAGATACCTGCTTAAAATATACTGTATTCTGGTACTAACCTTTACAGAGCAGTGATCCAAGTTTTCAAAAGAAATTAAATTAGGACTGAATAAATGAAAGTGATGATATATTAAATTTTTTAAATGCTTTTTGTAAAATATCACGTTTTCTTTATAATGTTAGTGACCATCTGCCACTGTCTTCCCCGTCTCAACAAATCGATATAGCTCCTACATATTTTGAATGCTCTGATCCTTCAACCTTTAACTCTTTTCATAATCTATTCGTAATTTCATACCTTGGCATAATTCCAAGGTATCTACGTCCGCCCTTTTCTTTGTTTTAGTTGTCATGGACTCTCTCCCCTTTTTCAAAAATTTGTATCTACCTACCTTCTCGTGTGTACCGTTACCAGAATAGTCCACGGTACCTTCAGCAATTTCCAGTGCAGCCAGACTTAAAAAATGCTTTCAATGAGCAGTATGCCTACAGAAGGATTGACGGTGTGTAGAACATGGATATATAAAAGCATTGATCACGGAACCTTTTTCCGGGAACTTTTTATCGCAATTTAATTCCCAAGGTTCTTCTCTACGTCCTGTTCCTTGCAGTAAGGGTGATCTTTAATGGTTCAGAGAGCAGGACGTAGCAAGTTCGATAAGTCACGGAAGCAACTTACCCCCCTTTTAGCATAGGTAATGTCTGAGAAATATGTAGATGCAGTAAAACGGTTTTTACCCCGGTACACGAGAAGAGAAATACGTTAAAAAATGTGGAAACCTTTGATGATGATCTAATGTTCAGTCAAGATTTTAAATTTTTTTAGATTTTTTTTTGATTGTGTATTTTTATGCACAAGTAGATACAATAAAAATATATTATAATTTATCTTCATTAATTTAATTAATTAATTTATCATGAACCATATTCTAATCACTGAGAAGAAAACATTTTAAAAATTATGCATGTCTTGCAATATTAAGGAATAACTTTCATTACGTTATTCATGTCGTATTTTATACGTATTCATGCGATTGGAGCATGTGACACCGTCTACCTACATAGCCACTGAATATTGAATAATGCTTACAGTACGCCTGCCTTATAGTGCAAGTGTAGATAAATACCAATTTGTATAGTGAAAATGTAGATAAATCTCCCTGCACATTGCAATTGTAGAAAAATACCTATCTGCATAATGCAAATGTGGATTAATACGGATTTGCGCAGTGCAGATGTAGAAAAATCTATCTGCATAGTGCAAATGTAGATAAATCTATCTAGACTTTACAAAAATGTCTATACAAAAGTGTAAAAAAGATTTACTTAAAAAATGAAAACGAATGAAAAATACGTTGGTGCCAATAAAGAGTTGTATGGATTATTACAAATAAATTTGAAACAATCAATTAATTAAACAATCAAACAATTAATTGTTGCAATTAAACATTTAGCACATTAACAAGTAAATTTGGCATCCCTCAAGGTACGGTACTCGGACCATTATTATTTCAAATATATGTAAATGACATTTTCCAACAGAAAATTAAAAGTGAATTAACCTCGTCCAAATTATATTATTAATAAAAGGTCAAACATGGGCACTAGTTAATAAACTTGCACATGAAGATAGTAATATTGTTCGATAATATTATGTTCGATAATGAACTACTCACACTTAGTGCAAAAAACAGCAAATATCTTATTATCCTAATCCGAAGGTTAATATTTTAATCCACGATGAAAAATGTGACGGTGTAAACTGTAAACAACATGATCCTATTTGTACTGGAAATAACTTCTCTGAAATTAAATATCTGACGGCCGGCGTGGTCGAGCGGTAAGGACCTTGAATCGCAATCCGAAGGTCGCGGGATCGAATCCCGGCGTGGCAAATAAATTTTATTTGATTAATTTGTGTTATTTCACAATTTATTCATTAAAAATAATACAAAGTATATTTGCGGCACGTTCCAGAGTGGAAGATACTCTCAGTATCGCCCTGGTGTACGACCACCATTCAGAATTGAAACGTTGCTTGAAATGGCTTTAGCCGTGTTTGGTGACCAGATCTGAATAGCCAGGAACTTCCCCACATTCCTCTTTTCCTCTTCCTATCTCTTTCCCCTCCCCACTACCTTCAGCATCACAACATATGGGGATTCCATAGTCTCACTGGCTCCAGACGGGAGCAGTTGGGACCCTTGTGCGGTATTCATATAAAAATAAAAATAAATTTCGGTGTTAGGGAACGTACCCATACTACGTGACCTGTTCAGGGGGGGGTTTTCAAAATACCACGCTTGGTACAAATGAGCAGCGAGGGGCTTAGGTTTTTAGCCACTAGGGGGGGAGGGGGTGTTAAAAATTGCAAAAAGTTGGTCACGTAGTATGAATACGTTCCCTTAGCATTGATCAAAACCTGAAGTGGAATAGCCACATTACGGAGCTAGTAAAGAGAAAAGAGAAATGTGTGTGCATATTTGTTAGGTGAAGAAATATGGTAATGTGAAAATAAACAAATATGTATTTTTTTAATATGGTTATTCAGTTATTAATTGTACAATATTTATCTTACTCAAATCTTACAAAACTGATCAATCAGTTTTATTTGTAAGAAATCTCTTATTTTTCCTATTTATTTCCTTACTATATTATAATTAAATGTTTGATATTTTGGCGTGTAATACATGATAATTAGTTAATAATATACTTAATATTAAAATACTTAATTAATTATTATAATGCTTATGATCACAATATATTTTTTTTTTTTTTTTTAACGATGGTTATTGATCTTTTCGTTAACAATATTTTTTGTTTTTAATATTATTTGTTTTTCACAGATCTGAGTATTTGTCCACAATATTATTTGTTTTCATGTTCTACGGAGGTAGAATGATCTAACTTTTGTCTTGATTTTTTAATAATATGTCTAATTTGTAATATTTTCAATACAACATACAACAAACCTCCATGTTTATTACGCAATATTATACAGATTAGTAGATGACATTCATAAATAACTAGAACACCGAACGTAAATGGTAATTATCAGTCGCGCTTCATTAAAAACACAATCAACGTTTAATCTACTGACTATTCTTACCGCCTTGCCAGTGGAACTTACCTTCATTATAGTACTGGATTACTAATAATGACCATAACCGCTAATTATGTCGGATGACCCTCTGCTGATAAACCCGCAACAATTCATGAGATATGAATCGATGATCGATAGGAAAATAATTTTAAGATTAAATTACAGATTCTGGCATAACTCTGGATTGTAAACTTTCTTTCCGGGATCACATTAATAACATTGTAAACAAATCACTTAAACCACTCGGTTTCATTCATAGAATTGCCTCTGACTTTAAACAAATAAATACACTTAAAACTCTTTACTGTTCGCTGGTCCGCCTTCACCTTGAATATACTAGTGTCATTTGGTCTCCTTTTTATGCTATCCACATTTGTTACATCGAATCTGTACAACATCGCTTCCTACGAGGAATTGCTTGGAGGTTAGGACTTGAAAGAGGAGAATACTCGTATGATGAAATTGAACAAACTTTAAACATTTCCTCTTTAGAAAAACATAGAAAGGACTCTGATCTAATATGCATTTTCAAAATTATCAACAGTATTACTGACACACCTGCTTTGTTATAACTCATCCAGTTCAACATTCCTTCCCGTAGATTCCGAACTAATGAATTGCTGTTCCTCAATCAACATTCTACTAATTATGGATATCATTCTCCTTTATCCAGAATGTCGAGACTTGTCAACGCAAATCAAAGCATTGAATTTTTTGGTGTAAGCCTAAATGACTTTCGGCAGTCGTTACGCAATGTGGTTTTTTAAAGTCTTTTTAAATCCATATTCAAGCTACTTATAGTTATCTTCTCTATGTAATTTAATATTATATTTATTTTGTCAATGCTCTTCATCTATATGTAATCTCCTTTCATTGTGATCTCTCTTTTTTTTCTATCCGTGTTATTGTTAATTGGACTATTAGTCCGTAAATAAATAAATAACAAAACAAAAATGATGGTTGTTTTCAATTTTTAAATCGATAAATTATATAAATTTAAAGCACTGTAATTTATAAAGTAAATCACGTACTCTGGCATTACAAATTGTGACGATTGGTCGGTGTGGTCTTTTGTGGAGATACAAGATATCTAGATATTATATTGAGTTTTTCAAGAACGTACCTACATTTAGTGTATGTCGGCACTTTAGAAACGTTTTACGAAAAAGTTTACCCGTATATATATATATTATGTTCGTTTTCTCATGTTTTTTAAAAAAAGTTCTTCACAGGTCAATTCTCCCAAATCTAAAATAAAAGCTCCCTAACCAATACCAACCTGATTTTCAAAAATCGAAATTATAAAGTCAATTTTTTTTTGCTTCGACTTATCGAAAAAAGTATCTATTGTTAAATTATTTTTTTCCAGACTTGCCTATCTCTATACGGAATATCCGCAGTGAGATAGGTACGGTAAGAAAAATGGTTCCATGACAATTGATCCGATGACAATTGACCCGCCGACAGTTGATCCGCCGGACAGTTGACCCGCCGGATAGCTGATCCCTCTGCCAATTGATCCCTTGGACAGTTGATCCCCTAAAAGATTATTTCTTCATTAATCTCTCAGTATGCAAATAGGATATACGGCCGTACAACCAAAGTGATATACTTATGCAGGTGTCTTGAGATTTCCACTCACGACGCCTGCAGATATAAGTATATAGCGACTTGATTGACTGTGACTTATATCGGTTGTACGGCTGTATATCCCATTTGCATACTGAGAGATTAATGAGAGGTTAGGCAGGTCAAATGTCCGGCGGATCAACTGTCGGATCAGCAAGAAAAATACGTAGAAACCTTACCTCCTGGGAGATGACTAATTAATATTATCGTTTTATTTCTCTTATTTTTTTATGTATCTTTTTTTCATTGTTTTACTGGATGAACTGAACTCCATTTTTTTTCCTATCCCCATATGGGGGTGTGTTGGACCTCGTCCCTTCTTCATCTTTAGATAGATTATTAATTTTGCAGATCCCTCTCAAATCTAAGCCTCCCCCAATGACACGTGCTGGCTTGAGGCTTGATCGACCTTGACTGTCCTTTGTCCTGCCTCTGACTACTCAACGCTGAATTTTCTTTTAGTCTTCGGGTATTTTACCCCAAATATTCAGTTAACATCCTTTGAGACTTCACTGGGTGGTCGGCTAAAGGACACGGAAGCTAAGTGTGGTTTATGGTCAGACGGAATGTAATTCAAATTTTTTGTTGGTACTTGCCAATTAATTTGAGATTTATAGTATTTTTTATGTTCTCCGTGTTATACATGTGTTTGAAGATTTTTACACGATGCAATGCAACCTCATGAATGAGTTTTTATTTTGACTATTTAATTCATAACTACTAACCTATTTTTTGCATTTTGTTTTTCCTGTTAAGCACTTGCATACTGCTTACTAACAATGTATTCAGGGTGCAGGGACTCTGGAGATTTGTTCAAAATAAATAAATGTAGAAAAAATGAAATAATTCAACTTTGTATAAACCACTTATATGATGCGCAAATCCGACCGGTTTCGGAACAAACGTTCCTTCGTCAGGGAAAGCTTATACTAATTTGACAGTTTCGAACAATGTTTTATTATGGTAGGGGTGGAGCCGTTGCTAGATAATAATGTAGATTGGGTGGGTAGGTATTAGTGTAGAGTGGGTGGGTAGGGGAACAAATCCATGATTGGGCTATATGACAATATTTTTTGTTTGTTGATAATAGATTCATTATTTTTAAGGGATTTTTTAATTTCCAAGGCTTCTAAGTTATCTAAACGTTTTCCTTTATGATTAATATGAAGAATATTTATCCCTGTATTTTTTTCAAAACTATGGTTATTTTCAATGATATGGTTAGCAAACTCAGAAAAATTATTATTATTAAGACACCTTAAATGTTCTTTGATTCTGATTTCAAAATTACGAGTGGTTTTTCCAATATAAAATGAGGGACAATCATTGCATTTGAGTTTATATATTCCGGAATTAGTCAATTTATGATCTTTATCTTTAGTATTTCTCAAAAAATTACCGAAATTATTTCTTGTATAAAACGCTGGTTTAATATTAGAAGGAAGATTTTTGCAACATTGAACTGGAAAATTATTAATATACAAAATTTTACGCCATTCTTTATCATTAATATTATTAGAAAATATTTAGAAAAGATTTATTTTATCTATGGAGTTTTTCATAAGTAACCAAATATTTTGTTCTACAAAAAGTTTCAAAAATCAATATCTAGATTGTGTTTTTCACACAAAAACTAAGTGTATCACATTAAAAAAGTGGATCGTTTTCCAATTTTAAAATAATCACAGTGAGAACAGATATACTATAACAGTGAGTTTAAAAACAAAATCTTGAAATTAGCATGACAAGTGAGTAATATTTGAATTTTTGAATTTGAATATTTGAATTTGAAACCATTTAAATTTGAATTTGAATTTGAATTCGAAGTCTGAAGACAAGTGTCATTTGAAGCCATAGACAAAAAGTTAATCAAAAATAAATTAATACTTTACTCTAGTCGACAATAGATGGCGGTAAATACACCAATTTAAAGAAATACTACCTACCGATATTCATTAACAGATGGCAGTGGATATATAAAATTATTTATTTATTAAAGTTATTTGAATTTGAAAAATGGAAAAGGGAAATAAAACACCCAGAGTAAAAAATTCGGACCCGTTCACGAAATCTTTTATGACCCCAAGATCCCCAACTGAACAAGAGGACGATAATTTATCGTCTGATTCGGAAAATAATATAAATGATGACGAAGAAAAGTCTATATTGATAGAGACAAATCAAGTGAATAACGCACTTACTAACTCGAGAATCATAATTAATTCCATGAAGACAACCCTCTCAGAAAGTAAAGGAAAAATTTCCATGGGCCAAAAAGAAAAAATTAATGAAGGAATGGATAATTTATTTAACATTATAGCTCATTTAGTGGCAGAAAATAATGAAATGAAGGGCGAATTAAAAATTCTCCGACCACTCACAAAAATAGTTACCCATAATTTTAATGAAATGAAAAAAATAATGCAGGAAAATAAATCGCTTTTCAATAATATGAACACAAAAAATGAAGAAATTAAAAAAGACATAAGAAAAATAATAGTACCTGAAACTTATGCGGAAAAGGTAAAAAAACATGAGCCGATTGTAATCATAAAACCAAAAAAGAAAAATCAAGAAAATATTGAAACAAAAAACGAAATTAAAGGAAATATTGATCCAGTAAACTTTGGAGTAACTGCAATGAGAAATTTTAAGGATGGAGGGGTAATAATGGAATTCAAAAATTCCACCGATATAAAAAAAAATTCAGGATGAGGTGACTGGACTGATAGGAGACAAATATGATGTGAAAATCCCACAAGAAAAAAAACCATCTGTTAAAATTATTGGCTTAAATGAAAAATATTCTTTTGAAGAGATAGAAATAAAAATAAAACGACAAAATGAATTTATTTTTGAAGAAAACGCCAAAATAAAAGTAACATTTGTAAAAGAAACAAAAAATATAAGAAATCAAACCAGCTACACCGTATATGCTGATGTTGATGGAAAGACATACAACAAGATGTTAAAGGAACAAAAAATAAATATCGGATGGGACCGATGCAGGGTCTTTGACAATTTAAATATCATGAGATGTTTTAAATGTAATGGTTTTAATCATAAGGCTGTAGATTGCAGAAACCTAAAATCTTGCCCAAAATGCGCCAAACATCACGATTTAAAAGAGTGCACCGATGAAAATATTCAGTGTGTAAATTGTATTATGACAAATAACAGATTAGGTTTAAAAATAAATAGTAGTCACTCAGCCATGAGCAGAGAATGCCCGATTTATAAACGAAAATTGGAAGCGAAAATGAGCAGGATCTCTTTTTTATAAAAAAAGTTTACGAGAAAAATGAAATAATATACCTAAATGTACAAAGCATCATTGCACATTACGAAGAGGTCCAAATACTTTTAGAAGAGAAGAAACCATTTATGCTAATGATGAGCGAAACACATGTGACAGAAGATATTCAAGATAATGAAATAAAATTTGAAAATTATAATACCATCCGTTGTAACTCACATAGTCGACACACAGGAGGAGTGATGATTCTCTTAAGTAAGAAATACCCGTATGAAGTAATATCAAATCAGCAAATTGAAAAACTTTGTTGGATCTTAGCCATCACCATTAAAACAGAAAACAAGAAAGGTACATATACTGTTATTTATAGATCGCCAAACACAAGTAAGTGCGACTTTTTAACATATTTTCAAAAATGGTGTATGGAAAATTTACAAGACGAAAATGTAAACATTATAGCTGGAGATTTTAATATAAATGTCAAAGCAAAGGCAGACATATTCACAAAAAAATTGAAATATATTATTCAAGCTGCAGGGATGAAACAACTGGTTAAAGATTTTACACGAATTACCAAAACCTCGAAAACAGTGATTGATCTTGTAATCTCAAATAAATTCAACTTAAATATTAATATACCAGATAATCCTAAAATTACCGACCATAACATCATTCAGATTCTATTAAATGACAGAGAAAAATACAACTCCAGCAAAGAAACAAAAGTAATAACTTTTAAAAATTACAAAAAATATGATAAAGAAATTTTCATTCAGACCTTGGAGGCTATTAATTGGAATGAAATAAATCAAATGGAATACAACAAAAAAGCGGACCAGATGATATTAAACTTAAAAAAATCTATTGATGAAGTAGTCCCAGAACAGAAGATACATAAAATAAATAATAATAAGTGGTACACAAAAGAACTACGCAAAATGCAGCACGATAGAGATACATTTTACAAAAGAGCACGCCTTACTAATAATACTATGGATTGGGATAACTACAAAAAAGCGAGAAACGAATACTCCAAAGACATAAAAAGAACGCATAATGAGTAAATAAAAAATAAAATTAACTCAGAAGAAGGGGATCCCAAAAAAATTTGGAAAAGCATAAAAGAATTAGTACATGGCGAAAACAAAGACGACATAAAAATTGTAAACTTCCCAAAAGAGATAAACGAAGAAAACATGGCTAATAGCTTTAATAAATATTTTATTGAAAGCATCACTCAAATCAACAAATTAATACCCAACATTGTTGCTAACCCCATAAATGAAAATAACGACTCGAACAAAGAATTATTGGTCTTCAGAAGAATAAATGCAGAATATTTATTTAAAGTCTTAAATGAAATTAAATCAAAGAATAGTTCAGATGGATTAACTATTAGTATAATAAGGGATGCTTTTCCAGTAATTGGATCTACACTATTAAATATTATTAATGAGACGATTGAAGAAGGAAAATTTCCACAGTCATGGAAACAATCTACCATTATACCGGTTCCGAAGGTTAAAAATACCAGAAAATGTGAAGAATTGCGACCAATCAACACCTTACCAAAATATGAGCAGATTCTTGAAGTGATAATAAAAGAACAAATTTCACAATACCTAGATAAACACAATATTCTATGCCAAGAGCAATCAGGATTCAGATCTAATAACTCGTGTGAAACAGCATTAAACGTAATTGTCGAAGAATGGAAGGAAGGAATGAATAGTAATAAATTTATCTTAGCAATATTTTTAGACTTTCAAAGGGCATTCGAAACTATAGATCGAGAAATCTTAATAAGAAAACTTAAAGAAATTGGTTTCTCATCTATAGCCATTAAATTAATAGAAGAGTATTTGAAAGACAGAAAACAGGTAACAAAAATAAATAATCAATTCTCAAAACCAATGGAAAATAAATTAGGAGTACCGCAGGGATCGGTCCTTGGACCCCTATTGTTCATACTCTATATTAATGACATGGTGAAAATATTTTCAAAATGCAAAGTACGACTTTTTGCCGATGATACACTTATATACTTAATTGGAGATAACTATGAAGAACTAATAAATATTTTAAATAATGAACTAGATGATGTATCAAGATGGCTAAAAATAAATAAGCTTAAATTAAATACAAAAAAAAACAAAATGTATGGTGATTGGATATAAGAAGACATCCAGTGAAAGCAAAATTAAAATTGATGGTGAAATTATTGAAAATGTTTCTGAAATGAAATACTTAGGAGTCATATTAGATTCCAAACTAAACTTCAATAGACATGCCGAATATACCCACAAGAAAATTGGCAAAAAGATATCTTTTTTGGGAAGAATTCGGCCTAAAATTTCCAGAAAAACCGCCATCACCATTTACAATTCAATTATTGCTCCACACTTCAACTACTGTTCAAGAATCCTTTTCCTTTGTAATGAAAGAGAACAGAATAAATTTCAAATTCTCCAAAACAGAGCAATGCGAATAATACTCCGAAGAAATAGATTTTCAAAAATAATTAAAATGTTAAAGGAACTTAATTGGTTAACAGTGAAACAAATACTGACCTTGAACACGTTGATATTTATTCACAAAATATTAAACAACATGTTACCAAAATACTTCACAAATAAAATCGTATACAATAAGGACATTCACAGACATTACACAAGGACTTGCAAGGAAATAAGATTAAACAAAAAGGACAAAACGAATTCGCAAAACAGTCTGCTGTACAAAGGAATTAAGTTATATAACACACTACCAGAAACTCTTAAGTCCTCACCAATTGAAAAGTTCAAGATGGATTGTAGGAGCTACATAAAACAAAAACAAAAAATTTTGTGATTTCAAAAAATTTTGTGAATTTAAAATATTATAATTAAAAAAAAAAAAAAAACTGCAATATGAAATATTATAATCAATTAGAAATTTGTAAACTTAAATGTACAAATTACTAAAATAAAATTCAAATAAAAAAAAAATAAAAAAAATAAAATAAAAAATAAATAAATAAAAAAAGAATTGTATAGATATTTATTTTTTGAAATTTTGATAAGTTTTTTATTTAGGATGTTATCAATTAATTTTGGTTCATATCCGTTATTTATAGCAATTTGTTTTATTATTGAAAGTTCAGAAAGGAAATTATTATTAGACATTGGGACATTTACTATTGCGGTGTATCATGGAATGGAAGGTGGAGTGTTTTTGTAAGACAGGGTGGTTGGCAAGGGCGGCTGGTTGAACGGTGTGTTTGTGTGCAGCACTGGTAAATTATATCGTCTAAAATTAGTTTATAATATCTTACCGAAAAATATAAAATCTATGAATTTCATTAAAAATATCACCTACCAATATAATGCATAATATAATATGAATCAGGGAGAGCAAATTCTCAAAGTTCCGCGCGAATTTACCGTGTCCGGTGTGCAGGCCCATTGCAAGCGGAACGAATTATGTTTTTGTATCGAATATCCCAAACATCGCCAGCGCGCAACACCGGCCATATGTATGAAAAATTAAGATATTTTGGTGTGCCACCCAGCGGTCTTTATCATACAAACTTAAATTCTGATTTAAGGCCAAAATACTTAACCAAACTGAATAATTCTTTTTTTAATCAAAAGGTACAGCAAATACCTAAATTTTACATATATTTGCTTTTTTATTGATTGGTGTTTTAAATTATAAAACGCAGATCATTAAGGAATACAATTTTTTCATAGGTAACTTTGACAATTTTGCCCTCCTGTTGTTTATACATTGTTTATAAATATTGTTTGTATCCTGTTTAAAATGAAATATAAAACTAACTAACCAACCATCACGCCGTTTCCCCACAGGGGTAGGCAGAGAGGACGGACCGCCAAATAACTCGGTCTTGGCACACACTCTTTGCCTCACTCACATTCATACATCGTCTCATATATTCTCTTCTATTATTCCGACTTTCGACATGGCCCGACTCAAGTATCCGATTCACTTGCTCGTGCCATGTCTTCCTCGGGCGTCCCCGACTTCTTCTACTATTCACATTTGCGTCGTATATTCTTCTTACACTACATTGTAAACATTGTAAAAAAAATAGTTTTTTGGGTTGAAATTTAAGATTTACTCACGAAAAAATAGTATTGTGTTTTTATTTTCTTAGTACCGAAAAATAAAAATTTTAATTAAAAAGCGATATGTACAAGTTTTCGCACTTCGAAAACAGCTTAAAATAGATCTTCTCTCCAAATAAGATTAGTGGGATCATTTTTACCTATTGTTGCTTAGTAATCGTTATCTCATAGTTACGGATTATCAGTGAACCACCACGTTTTCAGGGCAGCGGCCGCCACTGGTGGTTGGAGGTCTTATGAATTACTATGTCAGTATATGTTGGCTTTTCTAAATAAATGTAGCTTCGTTTAACCAAAAAAAAATAGAACCTCGCGAGAGCCTTGAAGGAGTAACCATCTGTTACTTATACCAGGGCGGATAAGTGGTGGATAACCTCCAATGTCGTTTTATTTAATGTTTTTAATTACATTTAATATAGTTGTTTTCGTTTACTGTTTGTTCGTTGCACGTTATACCGATTACTTTACACAATAATATAAAATATTCCTTCCTAAAGAGTGTGATGCATTTCATTAGGACCAATTATTTATTTAATTACCTACTTGTAATACGACACAATGTGATATTTAAATACTGGTTGTAGGAAATTACGTTTATATTGTACGTTTTATTATACGCGTATTTTACATTTATAGAAGCCAACAGAGTTATAACGTTATTTATGGTGTATTAATTCTAATAGTTATGCAAATAAGTACCTAATTAATGATGCCCTGAAGAACGTATTTCGTTTTATTTCCTTTTTTGATAGTGTTTTCCAGAATCAATTTAAATAATTAAATAAATAAATTATCAAAGAAATGCAATGGATGAAATGGGCATATTAAGGAAATAATGCCAAATAACAGGACATCGAAATCTAAGGCATCTTTTTCATCTACGTTGTTATTTCTATTTTTCGTTTACGTAAATTGCCTATTAAAAAAAAATACTCATTTTTGTAAACAGCATTAACTTTGTGGCCCGCCATAATTTACAATAAAAACACAAAAAACTTGTTGTAGACCACTCTTATTTTTTAAACACTCTACTCTACCGGTTTCAGAAGCACCCTTCCTTCGTCAGGAGAATATTATAACTATTAGAAGGATAGAGAATGATATATGGAAAATGTTATAAATGTATAACCACACTTCGTCGAAAGATGTTCTTACGATCGTACAGGGCGGTTCCAATGTGAAAGATTAACTATTCTCCGTACCAGCTTTTAAAAATAATAAGTCTATATCGATTTTATTTCATTCAAAAGTTGCTTTAATTTATACCTACAACATCATACATACAACATTTTACAATATCATAAATGACATTATTCGCAAATACATCCCCGAAAAAAAAAATTTATTAATTAATTTAGAAAGGTTTCCCCCCTGGTACACTTTACCACTTATTAAAATTGTAAAAGAGAAATTAAAATATCACAAGAAATGGAAAAAATACAAGAACTTAGCTGACTACCAATCATTCTCTGTACTGAGAAATCGTCAGAAGAAGATCTCGCTAGAATGTTATGAAAACTTCATTACGACAGCAGAAGATTCAATAAAAAAGTGTAGCAAACAGTTCTGGTCATTTGTTAAATCAAAGCAATCCTCTTCCGATTTGCCTAAGCAAATGTATCTTGGTGATATTTCCTGCAATGATGGACAATCCATATGCGACCATTTTAGTGATTATTTTAGATCAGTTTTTGTAGAAAATTCCAACACTCGCCTCAATCTTACTGAGAATGGTGACGACAACTCTAATCTACATATACACACTATTAACTTCAATCAATCATGTGTACTTAGTTATTTAAAAAAACTTGATCCGAATAAAAGTGCGGGATCTGATTTAATTCCATCCATATTTTATGTAAAATGCCGGGACCAATTGGCTTATCCTCTCTCCTTGCTATTCAAAATGTCATTTGAAGAAGGCAACTTCCCCAACGTCTGGAAACAAGCACTCATTACACCAATCCACAAAAGCGGGGACAAAAATAACATCACCAACTACAGGCCCATCTCCAAACTCCCAATTGTCAGCAAGATCATGGAAAACATAGATAACACATGCCAGCAGACGATATGGTTCTGATGGCACCGTCAATAAGGGGATTACGAATCCTCCTGAAGATCTGTGAAGAATTCGCACACGAAACCAACATGATCTATAATGCGAAAAAAACAGCACTGTTGGTCATAAAACACGGGGAAGGCCCAAAAAATATCCCCCCCGCTTTTTTGAACGGCGAACTCCTAAAAACAGTAGAATCTACCAAATATCTAGGACATATCATCAACGATAAATTAACAGATGATGAAGATATTGACAGGCAGAGGCGCGTACTGAGCATAAAATCCAACATGCTCAGTAGAAGATTTCGGCTATGCAGTCCACGGGTAAAAAGGACGCTATTCCTAGCCTTCTGCACAACCCTATACACATGCGAGCTTTGGGCAACCTTCAAAAAAAGAACCATGGAAAGGCTTCGGGTGCAATATAACAATGCTTATCGTCTGATGTTTGGACTCCCCAGGCACTGCAGTGCCTCCTCAATGTTTACAGAAGGGCGAGTTACAGGATTTAAAGCTCTATTAAGAACCAGGATTGCAGGACTGAGGGGAAGGATAAACCACTCCAGAAACATTCTCATAATAGAATCCCGCTTGACTTCAGGATCGAGCTTAGAAGAACATTGGAGGAAGACACTGGCTCCTATAACCCCAGACTGATTTTTTTATTTATTTTTTTTTTACTTATATTTTTATTTCATTCATTTTATAAATATCTATGTGTTTTATGCATGTACTTACACACTATATAGGATGTGTGGGATTGCACTCACCTCCCCACATTCTGGAATAAAGACCTTTATTTATTTATTTATTATTTATTATAGTTCTTGATCAACTTTTTCCAGCAGTACAAACAATCATATCCAAAAATCAACACGGCTTTTTCAGAAAACGGTCGGTCGAGACAAACCTTCTGGAATACACAGATTTTATTTTAAATTCTATGGGTGGTAAAAATCAAGTGGACTCTATCTATACGGATTTTTCAAAAGCCTTTGATAAAATTAACATTGAACTGCTTCTGAAGAAACTGTTAAAAATCGGGATTAAGGGTGACCTTCTCAGATGGATCAAATCGTATGTGACAAACAGAAGTCAAGCAGTTAGAGCTAAGGGTTTCTCCTCTCGTTTTTTCAATATACCTTCAGGTATCCCGCAAGGATCACATCTCGGACCTCTCTTGTTTATTTTATATATCAATGATATGAGTGAATGCTTTAAAAATTCCAAATTCCAAATTTTTGCTGATGACACTAAAATTTACAAAAAAATCACTAATTTTAATGACAGCCTAGAATTGCAAGATGATATTAATAGGCTTGGAATATATTGTGCGAACAACCAACTGTTCCTTAACCTAGAAAAATGTAACACAATATCATTCACCAAAAGCATAAATCCCCTAATATTTCCGTACAAAATCAATGACGTAGATATAAAAAGATGTTGTGAAGTGAAGGACTTAGGAATAATTATGGACTCCGGAATGTCTTTCCGAACACATATAAATTCCATCTGTGACAGGGCATACAAACTTCTAGGATTCATCATAAGAGTGACCAAACCATTCAGGTCACCACACGTAATCAAAATACTGTATGTATCTTTTGTTCGCTCAATATTAGAATTCGGATCAGTCATATGGAATCCCCAATACAAAGTTAATATTGAAAGGTTAGAAAGAATTCAAAAAAAGATACTGAAACACCTAGACTTTAAATCCTTTCGAACATCAGAAAGCCTAAAAGACTCATTAACATTCCATAATTTATCAACCTTAGAAGATAGAAGAAATATATCCGACCAGAAATTTCTATTCAAAATTATTAACAACGTTGTTGACAACAACTATCTTCTGGAACACATTAATTTCCACTGTCCAATAAGAAACACAAGGTCAAACAAATTATTCCACATCCCACACTCAAAAACAAATTACACACAACATTCATTTCTCCGAAGGACGTGCACAAAATACAATGATATCTTTTACGACGCTGATATTTTCCATTTGTCCTCAGGCCAATTTATTTAATTCATAATAGAAAAAATCAAAACAAATTGTAAATTATGAACTCTCCACCCCTGCTGCATGTTTTCCCTCTTTTTATAATAATAATAATATTTGGATTGTACCAGACGTATCAAGCCGGTACAAGACTGTAAAAAAAGGGTACCGGTTTCAGTACACGACCAGGATGAAATGATAAAATAATAAAATACTGACCTCCCGTGCACCCAGTGCCTGATGAGTTGAGGACACTGGATGTGCCTAATCCTCTGCCCAGTCCTGGTGCGTGGCGGTTGCCTGAAGTAGGGCCGGCTTTCTGGAGGAGACTGATGGCACCAGGAGCAAAGCCTAGGCAGAGGTCGGCGGGAGGCAGCAGATGATAATAACTTTTCCCAGAAGGAAATAATAACACGAGTTGACGTTGATGGAAGAACTAATTTATTTTCAAAAAATCACGCCTTTTATACCCGTTTTCGGGTGAAAAAACGGTCACGTGGTACATTTTTAGAGTGGGGGGATTTACCTATCCCGTTTTGTATATAAGGAGCGGTTTTCTGTTGCCGCTGGTTTTGCCGACCATTTCCTCGAAAGTGGTCGATTAAAATTGGTTTCTTAAATTAATTATACAGGTCAGGTTAATGTATTTACAATGTTTTCCTTAAAACTACAGTGTTTCTACGGATGTTCTACATTCGTAGATTTTTTGTTTGATGAGTTTGGGTTGATTTTAAGGAAGTTTGACTTTTTGTCGGTAGGTATTTGTTATTTAACAAAGTGTTTGAATAGTTACAAAGAAGTTAATATTTTTCCCAGGTCCCCCGTAAGCCTGGCTATCGAAACCTTTTGGTTTCGTCGCCTTACGAGGTCCTGGGATTTTTAAAATGGAAAAAAAGTGAAATGATGCTAAAGTCTCGAAAATCTGCTCAAGTGCTGATAGCGCTGGCAGTTTAAGAGTTACAATGTTTATTTATGGCTCTATGGATGCCCCGTAGGACTCTGCACTGAAACGTCTTAGTTTCAGCGTCCTACGGGGTGTTTAAACGAAGTTATATTAAAATATGGTGTATTTTTGACCAATATAAAGGCCCTTAATAGGGACGCCCAAACTGGTTTTTTGGCTTTGTAGCCGGAGAAATAGCCCTGAAGGCGATAAAATGATAAGTTTAGGATGTCTCCTGGTGGCAACTTGGTAACCAAGTTTTTACTTGTGTCACCAGGGCATCTGTGTATTAAGAAAAAGACATTTAAAATTGATAAAATGTGTTTTGAAAAAGATGGTTGCTGGCGGCACGGTAAAGCCGACTGAGAGCCCAAAAAGGCCCTTGTGGGGGCCGCCAAAAACGGGAGGTAAAGCAGCCTGCTTGGTAGAGCAGCCGCTTCCTGCTGAGCCATAACGGCAGAACAGCAAGGGAGGGAAGGCATTCCGCTTAGCGGAGTAGCTGCTTCCTTCGGAGCCGAAAAAACGGCCCTTCTCAGGGCCATAACTAAAAAGGAGGCTAGTCAGCCTGGTTGCCTTTGGAGGCGTAAATAATCATAAATAAAGCATTAATTGTTAAAATTATTAAAATTATAGGATTCTAGAATGTCTCCCGGTGCAAACTTGGCACACAAGCTTTATTTGGTTGCACCGGGGCATTGTACATCAGTAAAACATATAAAATTAAAATTAAGAAATGAGGGAGAGCAACACGTCGGTTACATGGATGATTTACATATCCCACATGCTTTAATTTGTGTATTTTTTTTTTCATTTCTGTTGTACATATATATATTTTTTCTTTTTTTCTACCACTTTATGTTTTCTTTTATGTTTTAATCTATGTTTATATATATTATAAATTTTAGCGGAAACTTCGCTGGTTAATGCAACCATGTAATATGTTACTCTATTATGAAAATATGTATAACTGTTTGTTTCCTTAATAAACTAAAAAAAAAATAAAAATAAACATAAAAAATACCTACATTCAAAAGTAATCTAAAGGCGTGATGATAAAACAATTAAAATTATGTACCTTTTGTAATTATTTTTTGATCATGAGTATTAATCATTTTTCAATAATGACTATGCTAAATCATTTTTCAATAATGTCTAAGAAAAATTCTTAATATATGTATTAATTTGTAAGACCGTAAATATATAGACAAAATAGAGACATTTTCGTCATAAATACAGGCCCAGCATTGCATGTTTTAGGCAAAAACTCTAAAATATCTATTATGTTTAAAAAAATATTATTTAATGTTATGTATATGTCAAGTATATTGTAATAGGATTACATCAATCTGTAATACATTGGAGGGGACCCACCACTTTCCCACGGCTGTGTGAGGAAACTGATTGTTTAACCTCCTTAGCCGCACACGTCAGGACTCTAATTTTTTGTAAAAAAGGAAGCTACATTTATTTTGAAATGAATCTAGACCCTCCAATGTCCCTGCATGCATGATTGTTAGTAAAAAAAGTAAAATGTATGCATACTTACATTTGCAGTAATTAACAATATAAAAATAGTTCGCCTGTTGGTTCAGCATCTAGTTGAGTGAAATAATAAATAAAAAGAAAAATATTTACAGGTGTAAGTATGATTAAAACCAAAGAAAAAATATAAAAAGAAAGATATTGGGGGCAGTTTGTCCCACTATCACGGGGCAGTCCCGGCGAGAATGAGCGGGCGAGCAGCCTGGTCGCAACGTGCCCAAACGCCCGCGTCCCTTAGCCAGTTTCCCAAAAGTACCCTTGAAGAAGTGTTTGTGGAGGGGGGGGGAGATACTCCCAAAGACCCTGGGGAATGAAGTGAGCCTCGGGTCACCGGAGGCAGGACGGAAGGGAAACCGGGCTCGCGCAAACATTCCTCAAGCTCGCTCATGACGCCGGGGGAGGCACGGGCGTTAGTGGGACGGCCCTACCAGAATTCTGCCACCTGACTGGATGCAGGGACCGGGTCTATCCGCCCCCATGGTGGGGAGTTGGACAATACAGTACAATGGAGTTCAGTACATCAACCTAGTCACAATTCAAGATGTTAGTAACATAATAAAACCAAATAAGACAGGTAAAAAGGCGTGATCAACAGCAAATTGAAGCAACAAAATAGAGAAAAAAGGAAAAAAAAATAATATGAATATTACGCAGCAGTAAAGAGCAAAAAAATAATAATGTATAACAGTAGTTATAAATAAAAAACAGAATAATAAATACAGTGTAGTCATACCACCAAACAAGAAAAGTAAAAACAAGAGTATAAAAGAAATATAAAGCAATCGAGCATAGGCAATAATAAAATTGAGACGGAGGAGTAACCATGGAGAGACAAGAGCAATACGTTTGGCACCTGAAACAAAGATGATTTTAATCTAAGTCAGCAACTCTAAGCACAGGCCATCTCTCCACCCAAGACTTTACAAACGTTTTAAAGCATTCAAAATTATCTCTGTTCGACACCAGATCGGCATTCCATGCCGGTCTTGTAATCCCTCTCAAACCATCCAACATTTCCTCTCTGGCATCCTTCATCAACTCGCAGTGCCACAGAATGTGCTCGGCTGTCTGGTTAGTGTCACCACATGCGCAGTTCGGATGAGGAGACAGTGCCAGACTATGTAGTCGTCCCCTGAACTCCCCATGACCGGACACCAATTGCGTCATATAGTGATCCAGTTTTATATGCGCCCCTTCTATTCTGCTTTTAACTGAGGGGAAGAAAGAGAAAGTCAATCTACCCTTCGTTGACCTATCCCATCGCTCTTGCCATACACTCAGCGTTCTATCTCGCATAGCTTTCAATAAGCCAGGGAGGGATACCGCTCCGCCTGGTGCCAGTTCGACTCCCAGGTGGACAGCAACCCTACCTCTCGTCAATGCCTTTTTTGTCAAAACTTCCCTAATTTCCAAATCAATCGGCAGTGTACCGGCCAGAACCGGCAATGCGTCGTTAGCCACAGTCCTATATGCGCCCGAGAGCGTCAACAGGGGAGTCCGTTGGCCCCGCTTGAGGGCCAAGTGGATCAGTGCATTATCTAGCCGGTGCTCCCATACAGCGGCGGCATACGAGACTTGCCCCACATACACACACTTATATAGGAGGCGAAGTGCCGGAGTCCGCAATCCCCACTCAGCTGTTGAGAGCCTTCTCAATTTCAAGAAAAGAGCCTGGGCCCTGCTAGAAACGCTCTTTACGTGCGCTAGGAACGAAGAAGATCTATCTAAGATGACGCCTAAATACCTGGTGTTTTCAACAAAACGAATAGTGGAGCCTCCCATTCTGATGGAAGGGTTTCTGGTACGACTGAGCATACCCTTCATCAAGAGTCCCACAGTCTTATGGGGAGCGAAGTTCAGCCTGTTTCTCTTACCCCATTCAAGAATTTCACGCAGACATTCTTCTGCTTTGCTCTCCACTTCATTTCTGCTGTCCCCAAAATCTGTAATACAAAAAAAAAGTAGTGTAGTGAAAAGTGAAACTTGAAAATTTGCAAATAATTTAACGGAAAAGTATTTCAACATCTAAATCATTCAGCCTTCGTTTTAATAATTTTCCATAGTGTGATGGGAGAAGCGACTCCGGTGGCTGTGCGAGGAGAGGCTGGACCTGCTATCGCTGAAGTAGCGCCTGGAGGCGCCTTGCCGATGTGATGTACAAGACAAGGGGAAGAAGATGACATCATACATACATTGTATGCATGTATATAATTATTTATAATAATTGGTTTTGCATCTATGAGCGACTCGAGATCGAGAGGATCATTAAATCTAATTAGATATGCATATTAAAGTAACTAATGGTGAGTACTATTTTCCTCTAATTATATCGTAATACCATAGGATTGTGAAACATCGCTAACAATAATAAAGATGTGACCACAATTTTTTGAAAGCCGGTTCGCATAATGGATTAATCGTTAAGAGCGTTTAAGCAGCCTGCGGCCGAAAATCCACATTTCGTCGAAAGTTGTTCTTACGATCGTACAGGGCGGTTCCAATGAGAAAGATTAAGTATTCTCCGTACAAGCTTTTTAAAATTATTACTCAATATCGATTTTATTTCATTCCAAAGTTGCTTTAATTTATACCTACATCCAAAAATGCTGAAAGGCGTGATGATAAAACTATTAAAATGGTGTACTTTTTGTAATTATTTTTTGATTATAAGTATTTACCATTTTTCAATAATGTCTAAGTTAAATAAGAATGTAAAAAAAATCTGAAATATATTTATTTATTTGTTTTATTGTACGTTCAGAGAGCTTTTACATGAATAAATAAAGGCAGAACATATTTATTTTCAAAAGGAAATAATGTAAATAAAATTACAATAGAAATAAAAAAGTACATTAGTTAAATAAAAATATAAGCTACAAAAATTTTAATTACAGTAAGGGAACGTACCCATACCACGTGACCTCTTCGGGGGGGGGTCTTCAAAATGTCACACTTGGTACAAATGAGCGGCCGGCGGTTTGCTTAGGATTTTGGTCACCGGGGGGGGAGGTTAAAAATTGCAAAAAAATTGGTCACGTAGTATGGGTACGTTCCCTAAGATACAATAACGATAACTTACCATAAAAAAATACATACATGATACAGAAATACAAACAACAAAAATTTTAAAGTAAGGTGATCAGAGGTTTACAAAATTGCAACATTAACCATGTCTAATAAAACGTAAGTATTAGTTTCGCAAAGTGGCAAACCGTTACATCGACGGTACCTCCAGTACCTCTGCAAGTTGTAGGAGTTCAGAACTCCAATTTGGATTTTAATATTTTAGTTAGAAAATTAAATATATGTATATATATTTTTTTTAATATAACTAAATAATACTACAGGTTATGATGGTTTATAATACATATTACAATTATTAGTTTGTAAGTGCGCAAATAAATACACAAACGGACCAATTTTCGTCAAGAAACACATGTACGCAAATATTTTTTAATGATTTTATTTAAACTAAAATTAAAATTCTGAAACATGCGATACCCAGATGATGTATTGATTTATTTTACTGCATGATTATATGATTTGAAATGGGTGTGGTATAATACAAAATCTTTTTTGAAAATTGAACAAATCTGCCAATGACCTATGGAATAACCTTATTATACTAAAAATAAACATTTTTTCTCAAAATTTAAAACATGCGAATGCTAGATAAAAGAACAATCTTTCGAAATCTATTTATAATTTTTTGTGGAAAAGAGTCAATACGTCTAAAATCCGATTTAAAAATGACATATTTCTGTTTTTCTCTGGTAATACCCTCTTAAAGTGGTTCATTCAAAAAAAAATTATTTTTTAAATTCAAAGAGCCATAAAAGGGTGCCAAATGGGTTTAAAAATTTTCAAATTTCTGATACGATCTTCTTCCTCCGGATTCACTTCAAAGTTTGAAAATTTTTATTTTATTTTATTTATTATGGAAAATCAACAGATATTTTACACTTAATAATAATAACATTATGTTCATATTATGAATATGAACCAAATTCATTTTTAGAAAATGAATTTTATAAAATATATTATGATAAAACTATACTAACAGACAGAACAATTATTCATAATAGACCTGATATAGTTTTACATGACAAAATTAAAAACAATAACTTATATCATTGATGTAGCTATTCCAAATTCCTGTAATATTCAAAAAACTATTTCTGAAAAAATAAGAAAATACACAGATTTAGGAAATGAGATTAAAAGAATTTGGCATTCTCGGACTATAAAAATATTGCCATTTGTTATTTCGGCCACTGGCATAATACCTAGGAATCTGATTCAAAATTTAAGCATATTAGATTTGTCAAAGAATTTGTATATAAAAATGCAAAAATCAGTCATTTTAAATACATGTAGGATTACAAAGGATTTTTTAAATATTTATATTGAGGGATCGGTAGGATTTATAGGTTCAATTAGAAATGCCACAGAGCCGAACCCTCTGATATGAAAATATCTGGAGTCGGTGAATTATATTCCCATTTGGTCTCTAGTAGGTTGACATGTTGTTCTTGTATTTATAATACTTATATAGTGCAATTGCATAGCGTGGGTTGACTAGATGATCATTTGGGGAAGTGTGTTAAAGGGTTTAGTTTTTCCTTCTTTTTTTCCTTTTTTTTTTTTTGGGAAAATTTAACCCGGACATTTAAATCTGGTGCATAATAAAAATACACATAATTAGATTTGTCAAAGAATTTATATATATAAATGCAAAAATCAGTCATTTTAAAAACATGTGGGATTACAATAGATTTTTTAAATATATAAATTATACAAATCAAAACAAGATCTTTTTTTCCATAGAGTCGTGACCCACCTTATTATTACCTTATTAATCGTGTCACCTTTTAAATTGCGTATCAACACAAACATAATGCTTGTCATCCAACGCTTCTAACCTTCTGGTTGCCGTAGAATCGCTGTGCTCAATTACATTTAAAAAAACCATTTTTCAATAATTTAATCGTCTATTTCAAGAATTTTCTAATGTAATAAATAATAATAAAAAAAACGTATTACCCTCGTGTTATTTGTCGACGATTCAGAGACATTTTTTTGTTTAAGTAAATGATGACTATAATGTAGTTGTGCCAGACAAGGTGAAACATACAAATATTGTAAGATAGGCGGAGGTGGAAGGTCCCAATCTACGGAGGCGCAAGATGTCGCTTCTTTCAGCAAGTGTGAAGGAAGAACATAGTCTATTTTACCTGCTGTAGAGCTGCTTCCGTATGACGTAGCCAGATCTGGTCCAGAGAGAGGTTGGGTAGTCCGTGGTCCAGGGTGAGGCGATAGTCAGCAGAGAAACGAAAAGAGTAGCAACAGGGTCGAAGCATGGTAGAGCGGGCAAGCAGAGAGAAAGTTGCTGTTTGTGGTTGCTGGTGAACTGATTTGCAAAAGGGCTTGTGGCCCGTATTTTTAAGGGGTTCAACAACGGTAGCAGTTTACCGCTGCCTTTGTCCCCAACCACGATTCCTGAAATCGAGCCCAAAATAAATGCGCCCGATGACGGTGCTTACTCTTTGACAACCTCTATTTGCTTGCTCGCTCTTTCCCCCACTAAGATTTTATTTATTTTGACAATTATAAATGTTTTTACCTAGACATTACAATACTTTTTTTTTAAATCCGTGATTGCGCTCAACCTCGCCTTTGTCTCGACCATGCCATACATGCTGACTTGATCCGACGATCAGCAAGACCGTCACAATGGTGAATTACTGAAAATTCACGAAGAAATTGAAATTTTACGAAAATATTTGTAGATTATTTTAAAAATAGAAAGATAAGTGTTAAATTTTACCATTATAGCAACAACAAAAAAACGTGTTTGCAGGCATACCACAAGGATCGATTCTAGGCTATACCTACATTATATATATTATTTATATAGTTTTCTCTCACATAAAACATTATCTTTATACCGACGATTAGTTAATATCACATGAAGATTTATTGATCTGATATTTTATAACTGATCGATTTTATCACTCTTCAAAGTGGTCTCATGATTGGATTAACAATTATTGCCAAAAACCATGCTTATGCACTTCAAATCTCCTCACGCCAATATCACCATAAAACCTAAAATCATTTCTCACAGTTCTAATTCCTTGCACAACTCTATAATACAACCATGACCTTGTGAGGATAATGAACTTATTACAAAATATGTTAAACATGGGCTTAGCAATAAATTGATTGTAATTTTAAATGGCATATTCATGAATTAAACTTTACACATGGCATAGAACTACATAAACGGACTTTTTTGTTCCTCGAAATACATTAAGAAATTCTATATCTATCATTGGTGGAATCTATAACAAGAAATGGAATAACTACATGGTGACACCCCAAAACAAATCTTAATTTAGTTCAAAATGTAAAATATTCTATAGCCAAATTACTCATAAACGAAGCTGAATACAATCACATGATGGATTCGACCCCAAGGGCGGACAAGGGAGAAAGGGATGGGAAGGATTGAGAAAATTAATTAGAAAATTTTTTGCACCTACGAATGTTGTTATCTACAACGCATTGATGAATAAAATAATGTCGTTATATTTCCGGGAATGTAATCCACTAGTACTTTTATCTTTTTTCCTACGCAATTCTGAGGCTGAAGTGGGGGGGGGGGGTGAAGAATATATTTACTAAATAATTAAATTGTTTACTATGTACGTACTATGAAAAAGTATAATACTATTGATAAAATTGTATATTATATTCTAACTAATTATAATTAAAAAAAAGTATTCGAAACTATTGATAGAAAGTTCAAAAATCATAAAATGACCCATCTACTAACCTTCGAAAAAATATAATCCACTAAACAATACTAAACTTGATAGCATTACACATTTGATAACATTAACACAAACCTTGATATAACCATAGTTCAATAACCATAAAATGGACTACGCATGAATATAATATAATAATTGATATTTAAACTTGACAAAATTGTACATTTAGTACGGGCAAGTTCACCTACATTAACATGTCCCGTCTATTGCTTCTATCAACCTTCAAAATAACTTGATTAATAAATTATATCAAGGAAGCAGCCAACAACCTGAAAGTGGCGCACACGATCCAGAGCTTTTACATCTAAAAAGCACACATTTCAAAGGCTTTTTCAAGGGCAGCCAAAACGTCAAAAGGTGTGAACAATACGAATGTATCGGCTACCCCTAAGTAGTCCAAGTACAGAGAATGGTGGTCTTGAACTAGTTGGAGCGTAGCACACCCGCACAAGTGTCTGACACCGTTGGAAGCTATCGAACCCGCACAGGGTGAATCTCCCTCATTAGCGACTTGAAAATGGAAAACATTGGCTTTGTATATTAATATATGAAACAAAATCGGGAAAGTTACTTCCACCATTTATAACTCAAGACCAGTTGGACCGATTTTTACGATCTTTGATTTGTTGGATTTGTCTCCGCCCCGAAAAGCAGAATAGCTATTAAAAAACCGGAAAAATTGACAAAAAAAAATTATGAAGAAAATTCTTTTCCTGGTACATTTTGTATGGAGCAAATTCTAATCTTTTGAAAGAGCCTTTTCTTTACGTGAGCTCCACACAGGAGGCCCCGAGGAAAATAATTTCCCTCAGGGCCTATGTCATCTTTGGGGATGCTGTATGGAGGGTTTTTTTAAGGAAAGGAAGGAGAGGAGAGTTCTAGGAATGAAAAGGGCTTAAGGAGTGGGTAGGAATCTGGAGTTAAGTGTGTCCTGGTCATCCACCTCCAAGACTTACACAAACCTAACCCCGTGAACCCGGGCACCCCTGCTAAATCACCAAACGTAGCGAACCACTTGGGGTGACCTATGGCAGAGGTGTTGGTCATCCAATAAAGGTTCCCGGGGCGGCGGTACCCATTCCCGCCTCCAAAATTGAAGAGCTGCAGCAATATTGTGAATAATTTTGAATAGTGAGTGAATTCAAAAAAATTCAAAAACGTCATATATCAATGCGCTGATTGCTTTGCTTTTGTTCTTAAAAATATAATGCTGCTCCTCTTTCTTACACACTGTCAACAGCAGAAAATGAGACCAACGGTGAATGTATGTCTGCATCCCTCCAAAGAAAAAATACAGCAATAATAATAATTCTCCCACACACGGATAAAGAAAATGAAATGCCATTCCCGTAAGTAAGTGGAAAAGTATAAAAAAATAATTTAATTCAGCTAACAAGTTTGCACAACAGTTATTGATTCTGTGGCGGTATGAAGTTCGCCGGGTCAGCTAGTTATTTTATAAAGTTGAACCGATTTTTTTTTTAAATGTCTGATCTGGAGAGTTAAGAAATAAAACATATTATTTCACTGAGCTTCTTCACACAAATTTATTTGTGCGTTGCAATGCCATATTCAAAGAAATAATTTGTTTCTCCCTGTATGTCCTTTCCCTTCCCTTCCCGCGTCCCATTCCCCTCCTGCGTTCCCCTTACATCTTCCCCGCCTTTCATCTCCCCTCTCCCGCTCCCCTGCCCCGCCAACCCCCTTCCACATTCCATATATTCAGTCTCAGTACATTCAGTTTGGTACATAACATAGGTACTGTTATGGGCAGAACGCATAACTGCTCTACAATATGTCCCCAGGCCAGCTCACGGTAGAGACAAAAGTACCCTCTATCTCAGAGGGCAGGTCGCACGAATGCGTCGGGATCTCTCTCTCTCTCTCCTTCTCTCTCCCACAATCGTCTGGGAATACTCACTGGGGAAAGGCTCCTGCCGAGGCAGATTAACAACAGGATGTAATTAATAGACTCATGTATTGCAAATTCAAACACAGTACAAGGGTTATTACAGCACAATTCAATTCAAGTGATGCATGTTACACAAACCTAGCTATCGAGTTTATATCTCATGATCCCTGTCAACGAAACTTTCTGAGTGGTGGCTTTACGCGAGAGTTCAAACAGTCTATCGTTACGGACACATTAAAGAGGGTAAATCAGAGGACAGCTTACATGGTGATTGAAGAATCCTTCGGCTCTCGGGTTCAGCAGGGCTCATCCCGAGTCTAGGACAGGTCCCGAAGTTCACAGGCATGGTAGAACACCAGCGCTAACACTCGTATGTACTTTAATTACATCGCAGATGTTACTGCGTTTAATTTGATCGGGCTAGTTAGCCGCGAACTGTATAGTTCGCGGAGGAGTGTCACGTGCGCCTGAGACGGCTTGAACTACTCGACTGGTGGGCGGCGCGGCGGAGCGTGCCGGAATGCCGAGGGGAGAGGAGGTAGGTAACAGGAAACAGCGGGGAGCAACGAGTTGTTGCCCGCAGCGGTTTGTTTAGGGACTCGCGTTGGCGCTCCCTGTTGCTCTAAAAACGTACCATAACACTTCCCCCCGCGCTTGGAAAAAAAAGCGACGTGGCAATGGAGCTGTAGGGAAAAAAATCCTCTTATGCTTCCATCGGGGTTTTGAGAGATTCGTTGCTTGAGAGATTGCCTAGCTAGAACATACAGTTTATGCTATAGTTTAGGTCACAATGTTTGTAGGGAATGGATGGGGGTACATGGAATGTTTGGAAAAGACAGCTTTGGGGAGAGTACATGGTGTAAAACAACATACAAGGTTATGCAATTGAAAATAACAATACACATGGTTATGCAATTGAAAATAACAATACACATGGTTATGCAATTGAAAATAATGACAATACATTTGTACAAGAGAAGAGAAAAGGTGTGATTCTAAAGTTTCATTGGTCTGGGAGCTAAGTTTGCGGAGCGTGGATTTGTTTGGTTTCGGAGAATTTCGAAGAAAAGGACGTGGTTTCACAGATTCTAAGGATTACAATATCACTGTAATCAGACCCATTTGAGATAACACTCAAGAGTACACTTGGGCCTTAGAAAACACTTGGTTTGGTCGAAAACGTTGAAGTTCACGAAGTGGAGACTGTGGTTGCTGTGCCGCGACTATGGTTACAGAGGCCATTGAAGAGAAGAATCCAGTATCTGCAGACATGCCAGTACGAATCCTAAGTGTTATTATGGTAAACACGGATCGTATATAATGGTTATTGAAGCATAGTGTAGCTCAAGATAACTTGTATTGGTACGCATTCAGCGAATACTGGTGGGTCAAGGTAATGATGGTTTACACATGACGATATATGCGTCACTGCATGACAGAGCAAGGGACGGCAAGGTTGGCATTGATAGCAAGAGTAAGAACAAACCTAGGAGCTAGCGTGCTCAGAAGGTAGTTTGGAGTGTCATAATGTATAGTGGGACAACTCGGCTTGCTGTGGCACGACAAGACAACATACATATGAGCGGTATGGTCTGTGCTTTTAGGAACAAATGCGTAGAAAATGGCAGCAGGAGGGACCTTGTAACCACAGCGCGTGCTGTCAGGAAGTGAAGCTCAGCTTGGCTGTTGATGATGACATCCGCCTGGGCTTCTTTTTAAATCCGGGAGAAATTATTATTAGAGCAAAATTCTTGAAGTTTACCTGCCTAGGGACCAATGAAGAAAAGGTTTGGAGAGAAACAAAATGTGTCCAGAAAATGAAATAAACGAAATTTAGCCACCGACTCAGAGAGTGACGAAGAGAGATTCCTAACTAAATTGTGATTACATGAACATTTTCCTTTTTCAGGAAGACTTGGCGTTTGCCGAGTGACAATATGTCTTGGTTAAAAAACAACCGGCCCTCTATGGCCTATGTTAACATAAGATGGTAACATTTTCGTAGAATTTCAAAGAACAAGACAAAGAATCGTGAACTAGTCACGGCAGAGGGAAACCAATTCATGAATAAAGGTTGTCAAAAAGAGACAGACGTTACGCCAAGTGCATATCGTACATATCCAACATTCATGAATGTGTTTCGTAGAATTGAGAAAGAGAAAAAGGTGAGACATATGCAGAGATTGAGGGGGAAAACCTGTAGATAACCGGACAGTTACCTATTCGAACTCCAAGTGAGGGCGAAATATGGTCAACGACAGATTTTTCACTTCATAACATACGTCTGAGAACATGGGGGAATGGGGGAGGAGGGGAGGAGGGAGACGAGTTACGAAATTTGCTAGAGACTGGACTAATTTCCAATTCAAACTCTATGTGAAGATGAAACATAATCAACCAGCAGATTTCCTGACTCTTTACATTTATTAAAGGAGGAGAGATTTGAATACACATTATAACAAAGAGGCTAATCTTTCGCGTGTATTGGGCAAAAGATTAGGGGTCATTTTAAAACTTCTACATGATTGTGAGAAAAGACAGACCCTTGCTCCAATTTCACAAACCTGGGGGTTTTCTTATTCGTTCTCCAGACAACGAGTTAGGTGGTTTTGTGCTCAATCGATTAACTCCCACAGCACTATGCCCCATAATTGACAGTGAAGCTGAAAACTAGTCCTTTTGGGATAGTAGATATTCCTGGGCTTCTTTCCTTTTGCAAAGAAGTAAAAAACAGGAAGTCCACGGGCATCGGCGTTGAATGACAACAAAAGGGTTGTGGACTACATTTCGTAGATCGCACACAAAAGGGTTTGATATTATTTCGTTCGCACGACTCATGGTAAGTGTTTTAACGTCTCCACGTATAGTGTACAAAATATGTAAGTACATACAAGATACAACTCAATTATAGACAGAAGTCAAAGAGTTTATACAAAGCATCTTAAAGAGGATGGCAAAGCCGATATTATGTCGTTCACACGAATCACGGTAAGTGTTTTAACGTCTCCACGTGTAGTGTACGGAATGAACGATTTACAACAAATTTGCCCAGTATTGAAAGACAGTAGCCCAATTACGTTCGAAAAAGTGGGTCCCCATTCAATACAGACGGCGGGTGGAATGAACGATTTACAACAAATTTGCCCAGTATTGAAAGACAGTAGCCCAATTACGTTCGAAAAAGTGGGTCCCCATTCAATACAGACGGCGGATTAAGCGGTTCTCATGCCAAAAGACACACGACCAAAATAGAATATACAAAACGGTACTCATGACAAATATGTCACACGACCCACTCAATAACATTTAGCTATGAGCAAAAGTGATTATGACGAGCTTCTCGTATTGTGGCAGGTATTTTAAGGATCCCTCCTATAATGTAACAGGGTTACGTTTAAATACAACACAATAAACGTTAACAATGCTTGTTTTAACACAGTATATGAAGATTTGTTAGATTAACTAACTCCGTAGCCCAGGAGCGTACGATAGAATAACAAGGAGGTAAACAATTTAATGTCACTTCATATGTTATAAAGGCGGGGTGATGACAGAGTACATTTCTGTTTACACCATGTGACAAACAAAGACAGACCTATATGGTTTTACATACTGTCTGTTGTAGCAACTTCAGTGGGAACAAACAAAAGGGGCCAATAGTGGTTTTACATACCCTTTGTGCAGTTACAACATACCGGGTTATGTGCAATTTAGGTTGCAAACAAGAGTTGAATGCCTAAGTTTACAAAACGATTGTCAAACAAAATGTTGATGATTCACGTTAAACTGCGGTTATTTATGTATGGAAAACAGGGCTGTCGTTAGGTTTTATTAACCTTTTCCGTCAGGGCTGAGGCATGTAATACAAGACATACATGTTGAGAAGAGGGACAAATCGAGGACTTCTTATAACAACAAAAGACCGAGTATTTGGTTTTACGTACTTTAGTTGAAGCGGGCCCAAGAAGATTTGTATAAGGGTGGAAAGACCAATTTAAAGGCTTTTCCTTTATTTATATACATATGATTTCAAAATGGACGTGTCAAAATCCAATTTGTTAGCAAAGAGCTCGGGTAGGACGCCATCAATTTTTTAACATTTGAGAAAAATTGAAAACTACTGTACACAAGGAATGTGATTATGTGAGTAACCACTTATTTTTTACCATGATGAGTAAAATATGGAGCTTGTTAAGATGGTTTACTTGTCCTGGGTCGTGATTTAACGCTTTGGAGTTTACCAAATCCGACTTTAGAACGACGCTCCAGTACTTACAGAACATAAAAGAAAAATTTTTTGAAGAGATTCCTTCCGATATGATGAAAAAAAAAAAAAAACAACAAACAAAAATGGTGAAAATTACAATATTGCATTACATAGCAAGGCGTGCCATGGCATGAACGTTGCGTAGTGTGAGGGGTTGAGAGGCAATGATTTGGGTTCATGACTCCCAGACACTGTGACTCGACGGGTGTCTCTGCTCTAAAGTGATCAATTTTAGAACAGGTGAGAAAAAATAAATAAAAAACGTGTGAAACAAAAATTACGGTGGTTGCCAATTCACGAACATGAACGGGGTAAACTACACCGTGGAGTGTACATAAATTTACAAAAATGATTTTTTTAACAATATTCGTTTTATCAACGAAAGGGTGGACATGTAATTGACACTTTACACGCCAGACATTGTAAGACTTCAATGTGCTTACAAAAAGGGTTGTGGTGATACACACTGGATCATTTTGAGTTTGCTGAGATAGTGGGGGTAGTTTTACTCGACTCCTCACTTCCAGTCTTTGCGATATCCTTAATATGGTAATTACCAATGTGCCTTCCAGAGAAGTCAGACAAAGAGTACACTAGATCTGATATCTTTCTTAGAACTTTGGCCTTCACGAAACGTGGTGCCAGCTTGGCAGAGAAATACGTGGCTCCTTGGGAAAGTGTGTTGTTCTTTCTCCAAACTATGTCTCCTGTGTTGAAGGTGACATGTTTCCTACGTAGGTTGTATCTGTCCGCACTCTTTTGATGAGCCAGGAGTAAAGCATCAGTGACTTCACTGTAGATGGCCGACAGTTCTTCCAGACGATGGGCATAGTCCGCGGTAGGGTTGCTAGTGGCGGCAATTGACGTAGGAAAGTTTGTGTCCCTATGTAGAGAACCGTGAACAACTTGTTCCATACCGTGTTTTAGGAAGAAAGGTGTGTAACCAGTGGCCAGGTTAACCGTGTTGTTCATAGCAGCCTGAATTTTATCTAGGTTTTTACACCAAGTGCGTTGATCTTTATCAACTAGAATAGCCAGAGCTGTGTTGATTGTCTGGTTATAACGTTCGACAGTGTTATTTTGTGGGGTATACAAGGTATTATAGTAAATGTCCTTGATTCCGTATTTGGCAAGAAAATTTTTGAATTCTTGAGCAATAAATTGTTTTCCGTTGTCAACTATTACGGTTCTGGGTGTTCCGTAAGGTATAAAAATGTGTTTTTCCAGAAGTTTGATGATGGCGGACGCATTGGCTCTTTTTAAAGGGAAGATCCAACAGAATTTAGTGAAAACATCCACTACACTAAGTATGTGCATTATAAGGTTATCTCTCTCTCTCTCAGGTTATGTGGGTCCTAGCGATCCGTAATGTAGGAAGGTTCTGCTTTTTTTGTTCCAGAATAAAAAAAGAACAAGAATGTTTGGGAATAAACGAAAACAGGTTTCTACTTGTGAGGTTAAATTGGTTTCAGTAATAAAAGAGTTCATTTCCAAAACAACCAAAGCCCAGTATAATTTTATAAAGAACATAACAATGTTGCCCTTTTGAGGGGCCGGGTTTCACATCCCCAAAAACATAACAGATTCTGAAACATAACAGATTCATAACAGATTTGACAGGAATATAATTAAGCAGAAAGAAATATCGTACCTGCGGACCATGGATCTTTATCTAATTCTACACTGACACGAACTCTTAATTTACTTGAATATAGCGCGTTGATGAACCGCGGGCCATATTCTCTCGCAATCTCCAGGATGGGAACCAGGAAAGACCCCCAGGAAGGCCAGAGAATGAGGACTCCCCGCTAGGGAGTAGTATCCAAGATCAGCACCAGTGCTCCGGTTGAGCCCACCGGATGAAACACGATTTCCGTCAGCACACCTCATCAGGAAATGAACGCCGAGTAACCATCCGTCACAAATATGAGCAGCAATGACCGTACCAGGTCATAAGGACTCTCCCTCGCAAAGCTTTTCAATATGCCAGTCGCGATTATGTAGGTAATTTACAATACCGTTATTTCGCGGATAAATATCGGTCCCAATGGCGGCGACCAATCACATTAGAAACAGCGTTCCGATCACATCAGAAAGAAGCGTTTGCAAAATGTACATCGCCCGGCTCGCGATTAAAATCGTTTAAAACAATTTGTAACGAAGAGATTATCCCATTTTTTAAATCCAAAACTATCACTAAAGTGACAAGTCGAATCAACACCGGCTTCCCGTACGGTGCGAATTCAAAAAGTGAAAACCAGAGAGAAAAAAAAGTGTTGCCAATCCATTCCGTGCTGTTCAAATTATCAGGTTAGTGGTCAGGTAAATAATTATATCACAAATTGATAATTATTTACGTGACAATTCCCCCCTTCTCACGAAAATGTTTGGCCCCAAACATGAAATCCACGGTTCCGATGTAAAAAAAAAAAAAATAAAAAAATAAAGGTACACTAACTAACTAGAAGATAGGTCCATCAGGTATCTAGAAATTTTACAACAAGTAACCATTAGCAATCATAAACAATAAATCATATAAATCTAGATAGATTGAAAGAACAATGAGAATAGGATGGTACGAGAATAAGGAGTCTACAACACCTTCAGCAACGATGGAGCTGGGTGCTGGCATTACTGGCTGAAGTCCAGACCTGTTATTCTCATGACATCCTAACATCGGGAACATCTTAAAAATAAAGAACACAATCAATGAAAAGAAAAAAAATTATGCACAAAGCATCACTTTTCCTTCAGCAGGAAATTTTGCCATTAAAAAAAGGCTTCACTTTAGGGTGGTCAACCATCCCTCACTTCACTGAATTTAGGCTATTTATTAATAGCGAAAAGGTAACTATTCTATCTACCTAGGTCCAACAGGTCTAATAGGTTAACATAGAATTTTATTCAACAAAATACAGAACAGACATTAAACCTAGAATGAGGAATATCTTTCAGAGATATTTAACTTAGTTTAATTAAGTTTAAAAAAAGATTTATAACAATGTAGAACCATAAGTATATGAGTAGTACTTGTGTATTAATGAATTAGTTAGACCAAGATTGCAAAACTTGTCTACTAAAAGTGGTTAGATTAGGGTTTACATTTTTTAGAAATACCTATCCGTACAGGTGGTTACAATAGGGTTTACATAATAAGAAATACCTATGTTTCAAAATTAAAAAATTAGATCAGGTTTTACAATACCAAAGATATACCTGTCTACAAGTGGTAACAATGAGTATCAGTAGGAACACAAAGACAAGCGAAACAGAATCTAGAATGTTTAGCTGAATGCATAGGGATTACAATTTAACAAAAAAAACCTAGCTAATAGTAGTGAACCACTATGAAAAAATATATAGAGTACAAGCCATTTTAATAACTAAAACAGTGTACATAGTTTGCACAAGAAAAAGACTGAGATCACACCGTAGACGGAGATCCTTCAAAATATTACTTCAAAAGTAAGCAAAAGGCAAAATTTCTTGAACAGACAATATGTATTGGTGATCGAATATATTGTGATAATCGACACTATCTAAATTGGTGATCAATCAAAACATTTGAATGACACTAGGTACAAAATTGTGTAGAGAAACACTGGTGTTTCAGCAGTGAGACTAATATAAATATTTTACTTATGACTATAAGCTATACAAAAATACGCTCTCCTGTGCTAGAGGTAGAGTATTATATATTCCATGCTGGAATTACTTAATAGGAAAGTATGCCGAAGCAGTACTACCTTTGTTAGAAAGACATAATAATGTTGTTAATAAACTATGACTTAATATTATTCACTTTAAGGAAAGCTAAACCAAACTTAATTGTAACAAATACTAGCTAAATATAATCTATTTATTATATAATATAATCTATTTATGAAAATATACACATTTTGTATACCAGAAAGTTGCTCAAATCTCTGCTACACAAAGAACTACACTTAAGAATATATTTTGTTCTCTAGTTCCTTGGAGGATCTTTGGTTATAAGGCATGTCGGAGGGACGACAAAATGGAAAGAAAGCTCCACTGAACTAGAGAAAAAACGGATTTAGATTTAAAAGTAGGGAACATTACAAAATATCCGTTAACTGACGGAGTAGAGATGCGATACCAATGTGTGTGCGTGTGTGCATTGCAGTGATAATACTGACAGAAATAATATAGACAGGGTGTCTACTAAAAAAACGAGAAATACTCATATCCAATCTAATTATATATATCACTTGAAAAAAAAAATAAGTCATGTGAAGGAGAGAGAAAAAAAAAAAATAATGACTTAAGGTTTGGGCGCCACTGATCATCAGATCAGATTCTAGTTGAACGAGGGTAAATAACCGTTTATCATCAATAAACTAGAATATTGCGTTTACTCCGACCACATGCTTTGGAGGTACCAAACTCCAAGACACATAACCTGAACAAACACATAAAGAAACAAATGAAATGGAGTGGAAGGTTGGTAGTCTTACACACCACGACATTGGCTTCCTATAATGTACTTAAAGTAATAATTAGTCTAAACGAACGATATCCTTGACGTGAAAATTTCCTACTATTTTTCCTTTCATATCTGCCAAAGTATAAATTAAATCAGAGACTTTACCCTTTATGACATTGCGAACAAATCTAGGTGCCAATTTATGAGAGAAATAATCTGGTCCACTGGATTGAACAAAATTTTTCCTCCAAATGACGTCTCCAACATCATAAATAACCGACTTACGACGCAAGTTGTAGTGTTGGGCATTCTTTTTAAAAGCTTGCAGTAATGCATTAGAAACTTGCTCATAAATTGGAGCTAACTCTTCCAATTTTTTAGCAAATTCACTTCTAGATTGTTCTAGGGTAGTGTCTGCGACACCAGAAGAAATATTTATTTCATGAAATTTTCCGTCAATGATTTGTTCTCTTCCGTGCATGAGGAAAAAAGGCGTGAAACCTGTTGCGAAATTAACCGTATTATTCAAGGCTGACTGAATCTGAGGCAGAAATCTGGACCAATTACGATGGTCAGACTCGGTCAAGATAGACAAGGCAGTCCCGATAGTTTGGTTATACCGCTCAACTACATTGTTTTGCGGGGTGTAATAAGCGTTATAAAAAGGCATGGGAACATTATAATCTGATAACAATTGTTTAAATTCTTTTGAGACAAATTGTTTCCCGTTATCACATATAAAAGTTTGCGGAACACCGTGTACCAAGAAAATATATTGTTCTACATTTTTAACAATGCTTTTAGCAGTAGCATTTCTGAGCGGAAAAATCCAAGTATATTTCGAAAAAACGTCAACAACCGATAAAATGTACATAAATCCCGCGTAACTACGTGGAAGAGGACCAACAAGGTCGATAGACAACATTTGCATCGGTCTGTTGACTAATTTTGGATTCGTAGAAATGCCAGCCGGCGCAGATGTATTTATTTTATGTGCCTTGCACGTTTTACATTTATTAACAAACTTTTTGACATCATTATACATACCCGGCCAAAAATAACGGAGTTGAACTTTCTTATATGTTCTGAATACACCTGGGTGGCAAGAGCTAATAGACTCGTGTTCTTTACTTAAAATAGCGTTACGGTCCTCAAAAGGAACAACCAGCTTCCAAGCTGTATCCTCCTGTAGAGCGAAACGGGACTTAGAGTGACGAAATAAACAATTACCGTTAATTCGAAAATTATTAAAACGTTGTGGATTATTTTTACAATTAGTAAATAAGTTAATGTACCAATTATCCGTGCTAGTAGGAAGGTTGTCAATGGCTCCAATAGTTAAATCGTCTTTACGCGAAAGAGCGTCGGGTACAGTGTTAAATTTACCCTTCCTGTGGACTACGTCAAAAGAAAATTGAGAAAGGCGGGTAGACCAACGTGCAAGTCTGCCTGTCGGATTTGATAAAGACACTAGCCATTGCAAACTGGAGTGGTCAGTTACTACTGTGAAGTGAACTCCCTCTATGTAGGGCCTGAAGTGATTCACCGAATCTAACACCGCTAAGAGTTCGCGCTCCGTCACGCCGTAGTTTCGCTCGTGAATGTTCAAACACCTAGAAAAAAAAGAAACCGGGTGTTCTTCTCCTTCAAAGACCTGTGTGAGCACGCCGCCTATCCCAACGTTGCTCGCGTCACAGTGTATGGTAAAAGGAAGTGAAAAATCAGGACAATTGATAACTGGCGCAGAAGTTAATGCCTTTTTTAATTTTTTAAAAGAGTCTTCAGCCTCTGAAGACCAAGAGAAATTACTCACCCCCTTTCTTGAGCCAGTGAGTCTTGTTAAAGGGGCCGCTATTGTGGAAAAATTCTTGATGAAACGTCTATAATATCCACAAAGTCCAATAAATGCTTTTAACTGTTTAGAATTCCTAGGAGTGGGGTAAGTTCGAATAGACTCTAGCTTGACTGGATCTGTGCGAAGACCCTTTGCATCAACAATATAACCCAGATACTTCAACTCGTCCTTACAAAATTCACATTTTTTGAGATTAATTGTTAAACCTGCTTCTTTAATACGTGTGAAAACTTTATTTAACAATTCCAAATGTGACTCAAAATCTTCTGAAATAATAATTAAATCATCCAGGTAGCAGAAAACGTTTTCATCGAACTCTGGACCAAAAAGAGCATCAACAAGACGCTGTAATTCACTAGGTGCATTTTTCAGACCAAATGGCATCCTAACAAATTCAAAAAGTCCATGACCTGGTACAACAAAAGCCGTTTTAGAACAAGAGTCCTTATGTAAAGGTATCTGCCAAAAACTTTTCGATAAATCAATAGAGGTTATAAAGCGTGCACCACGTAGCTTGTCTAAAATGCGCGAAATATACGGCAAGGGGTACGAATCCCTTGTCGTGACGCTGTTAAGTTTCCTAGAGTCCAAGCAGAACCTTGCAGAACCATCCTTCTTAGGCACGATCAAAACCGGATTCGACCAAGCCGAACGCGAACGGCGAACAACACCTAAATCTAACATTTCCTTAAGTTGTGATTCAAGTTGTTGCTGACGAGTTTGAGACAAAGGGTAATACCGTTGCTTAATGGGATCTCCTGTTGTATTAATTTTATGCTGCACTAAATGAGTACGACCCAGTCCACATTTTTCAAACGAAATTGACTTAAATTTATCAATTACATTATTTAGCCTATGATTGTCTTGAGGGGACAGTAGGGAAGCTGATGTGATCTTGCGAATTTCACTTAAAGTATTCTCAACATCACGTCCACTGTTGGCCTTTGAAAACAATTGAGGAGCGACGTCAAATTGTTTCCAAAAGTCGACTCCCAAAACAATCACGGGAGAAAGAGACGGAATTACAAAAAAAATTATATATTTCTTAATACTATTAAAAGTAACTAGTACCCGCATAGTACCAATTACATCTTGATGTTTACCATCCGCGGTGGTAACGTAAGAATCAAGCTTATCTAACTTAAAACCTAAACTTAAGAAAAACCTATACAGTGAACCACCAAAACAACTCACACTAGCTCCGCTATCCAAAAGAGCTGAAAAAACTAAATTGTTAATTGCAATATTAACATGAGGTCTAATATCTTGACCGCTGGTCATCATCGGCATGAATGCGTCCATGTCATGGTCGATGGGACTGGTACTCGAGTTTGAAACTAACGGTGGTCTCCTAGCATCCTCGCTAGCAGAATGTGGGGGACCCCCGTCTAGTTTTTTGAATTATGTCGTTCAGGATTAGCTTGTCGCTTGGTATGATTCTTCTGAGAATCAAACTTCCATTTTCTACAAAACGGCTTGGAATGACCTTTTATATTACAATAAGCGCAAAGTAATTTATTTCTATAAAATTGTGCAGAAGGTGAAGAAGAAGAGGAAGAAGGTGCAGCATTATTATTCAACGGAACGGATGACGGTTTATTCTTGTCTTTGACCGAATTTGCTTCATCGTCGGAAATAGCTAAACTTTTTTCAAATCGCTTACAAACACTAATTAAGGAATTTAAATTTTTATCCTCAAAATAAGCAATAACAAGAGCATATTTCGGCAATAGGCTATTGCACACTAAATCCACAATTTGTTCTTCCGGAAGTTGAACGTTTAATCTTAAATTAGCTAATTGCACGTCTTCAACATAATCAACTACGCTTTGATTATACTTCTGTTTCATAGAGAAGAGAGCTTTTAAAGCTTCGGTTTGGTTAGCGATTGGATCAAAACGATTTAAAATTAGTTTTTTCAGTTCTATCCAAGTTAAATTATCTTTATAAATGGTACGATACCATAGCAATGCTCTTCCCTCCAAAAGGTCAGCAAACGAAGTGACAACAAGCGGCAACTCAATATGACGACACCTAGATAACTCCTCCACACGTTGTATAAAGTCACGGATGTCTGAAGATCCGTTAAACTTAACACCCCAGCTATGTACGGAAGGATATGTAGTTATATTCTGATAATAATTATTAGTTATGTTGGTATTTGTATTAGGACTTTCATCACTGCTTGTTTCTTGTTGAGAAGAAGTACCACTAGATTGTTTAAGGTTCCTGTTGTAAATTCGCGCTTGCTCTCTCATGGCGGACAAAGTGGGTTCTGGAGTAATATTAACGTCAGAGAGCATCTGAATCATTTCCTCTTTTGAGGCCCCGTTGATGTTAGACAACGTCATTTTGTCAAATGGAATTTATTTATGAAACAAAACGAAGAAAATATTCCAGATGATTCCATATGAAATAGTTAATATTTATGAGATAAACCGAATAACACTATATTAAGTCTGGAAAATTGTTTATAAAGTTATTACGATAACATAATCGAAGTATAATAATGATCGTTTGACATCTGACACATGTCAACAAAAATCGCTATCAGCTGATCTGTAATAACAACTGACATAACCATAGACAAACTTGCCAGCCTACAAAAATGTCCCAAAAATATTATCCGAAAAAAAGAACGAAGCTGTTCTAGTAGGTATATTTATGTTTACGTTACACAAAATTTGAGAGCGAACGAAGCTCAACCGGAAACCAATACAATTTAAAGCAAAGCAAAAAAATGACATAATAATATGCACAAAATTTCAAACTACCGCGAAATATTTCATATAATCCATTATAACGCATCTACACACACACACTGGTACCATTATAACAGTATGAAGATATTAATGAATAATACATATCCAACCTTGAAAATTCGGAAAAAGAAGCAGAAACTTAAAACATAACAGACCGTTAGAATAAACGGGCACCAAAAGCAGAATATTCAACTTAAAACGTTGGGAGCGCCAAATATAAGGTTATCTCTCTCTCTCTCAGGTTATGTGGGTCCTAGCGATCCGTAATGTAGGAAGGTTCTGCTTTTTTTGTTCCAGAATAAAAAAAGAACAAGAATGTTTGGGAATAAACGAAAACAGGTTTCTACTTGTGAGGTTAAATTGGTTTCAGTAATAAAAGAGTTCATTTCCAAAACAACCAAAGCCCAGTATAATTTTATAAAGAACATAACAATGTTGCCCTTTTGAGGGGCCGGGTTTCACATCCCCAAAAACATAACAGATTCTGAAACATAACAGATTCATAACAGATTTGACAGGAATATAATTAAGCAGAAAGAAATATCGTACCTGCGGACCATGGATCTTTATCTAATTCTACACTGACACGAACTCTTAATTTACTTGAATATAGCGCGTTGATGAACCGCGGGCCATATTCTCTCGCAATCTCCAGGATGGGAACCAGGAAAGACCCCCAGGAAGGCCAGAGAATGAGGACTCCCCGCTAGGGAGTAGTATCCAAGATCAGCACCAGTGCTCCGGTTGAGCCCACCGGATGAAACACGATTTCCGTCAGCACACCTCATCAGGAAATGAACGCCGAGTAACCATCCGTCACAAATATGAGCAGCAATGACCGTACCAGGTCATAAGGACTCTCCCTCGCAAAGCTTTTCAATATGCCAGTCGCGATTATGTAGGTAATTTACAATACCGTTATTTCGCGGATAAATATCGGTCCCAATGGCGGCGACCAATCACATTAGAAACAGCGTTCCGATCACATCAGAAAGAAGCGTTTGCAAAATGTACATCGCCCGGCTCGCGATTAAAATCGTTTAAAACAATTTGTAACGAAGAGATTATCCCATTTTTTAAATCCAAAACTATCACTAAAGTGACAAGTCGAATCAACACCGGCTTCCCGTACGGTGCGAATTCAAAAAGTGAAAACCAGAGAGAAAAAAAAGTGTTGCCAATCCATTCCGTGCTGTTCAAATTATCAGGTTAGTGGTCAGGTAAATAATTATATCACAAATTGATAATTATTTACGTGACAGCATGTGTCCGGCATAACTTCGAGGAAAAGGTCCGACGAGGTCCATTGACAATGATTGTAGGGGTCTGTCGGCACGTTTGGGATTACCCATTAGGCCGGCAGGTGCTGCCGTGCTATGTTTATAAGCTTTACAAGTTTCACATTTAGAGATGTAATTGCGAATTTGCTTAAAGAGACCAGGCCAGTAATACTTCAAGGTGATCTTTTTATACGTCTTGAAATTTCCTGGGTGTATGGAGTCGGGAGCACTATGATTGTCAATGATTATTCGTTCTCTACCTTCGAGGGGAACGACAAGTTTCCACGAGTAATCTTCGAGGATGGATAGTGGTGCCTTGCAATTACGGTATAATTGTCCTTCTTTTATGATAAAGTTAGGAAACTTTTGTTGGTTATTTTTACAACCTTCGAAGATTTTCAAGTACCATTCATCTTTTGTAGATGGAGGGGGGGCAATTGTGTCAACATTTAATGAAGCTAGTTCAATTCTTGAAAGGGCGTCGGGAACAATATTGTCCGCGCCTTTACGGTGAACAACATCAAAATTGTATTGAGACAAACGGGAGGACCAGCGAGCGAGCCTACCGGAGGGATTACTTAAAGAGATCAACCATTTCAAACTACTATGGTCTGTGACTACAGTAAATTTGCTACCGTCTATGTAACCGCGGAAATGGTGAACAGAATCCAATACAGCCAATAACTCTTTTTCGGTAATTCCGTAGTTTTTCTCGTGTTTGTTTAGTGTGCGGGAAAAATACGCTACAGGGTGTTCGCCATCTGGGAATTCTTGAGTAAGAACTCCACCGATTCCTACATTGGATGCGTCCGTGTGGAGGGTAAAAGAGAGTGCAAAATCCGGGCAATTCAGAACGGGAGCTTTTTGAAGGGCATCTTTTAAAGTTGTAAACGCTTCTTCAGCTTCGACAGACCATCGGAAATTGCTGACACCTTTACGGATGCCGGTAATTTTATTTAAGGGGGCTGCAATAGTGGAAAAGTCTTTGATGAATCTCCTGTAGTAACCTGCGAGTCCAAGGAAACCTTTGACTTCCTTCGCGTTCTTGGGACGGGGAAAATTTGCCATGGCTTCCACCTTAGCGGGGTCTGTTCTTAGGCCTTTTTCGTCGACAATGAATCCCAAATAACGTAGACGGGACTTACAGAATTCAGACTTCTTCAAGTTGATGGTTAAACCAGCGAACTTGAGTTGTTGGAAAACTTTTTCCAGCATTAATAGGTGTTTTTCAAAGGTATCGCTGACGATGATGAGGTCGTCAAGGTAACAAAACAGGCTGTTATCGACTTCAGGACCGAAAAGTTTGTCCATCAGTCTTTGTAACTCGGCGGGGCTATTTTTTAGACCAAAGGGTAATCTTTTAAAATGGAACATTCCCCTACCAGGTACAACGAAAGCAGTTTTTTCGCACGATTCTGCGTCCAAGGGTATTTGCCAAAACGCTTTGCTGAGATCGACAGAAGAGATGAACTTGGCGTTACGCAGCTTGTCTAAGGTTGCGTGAACGTGAGGTAAGGGATACGCATCAGCTTCCGTGCAAGAGTTTAAACGTCTACTGTCGAGACAGAAACGTGCAGAGCCGTCTTTTTTAGAAACCAAAAGAGTTGGGTTGGTCCATGCACTTCTGCTGGGAACCACCACACCCATTTTTAACATTTCGTCAAGTTCATTTTCTAAAAGTTTAAGTTTTTGGGGGGCTAAGTTGTAATAACGTTGCTTTATGGGTGGGCCATTGGTTTTGATATGGTGCTCAACCAAATCTGTCAAACCTAATCCGCATTTTTCGAAGGATATTGATTCGAATTTATTGACCATTTCCTTTAGTTGGAGAGCCTGGTCCGTGCTTAAATTTTCGTGAGGTATTATTGTGCGGATCTCACTAATTTGAGCGGCAGTGGAGGTTTCGCCAAGAGTATTAAATACTTGGGGAGCAACATTGAATGCCTTCCAGAAGTCAACGCCAAGGATGAAATTCTGGGATATAGAGGGCACTATTAGAAAGTTGATTGTAACTATTTTATTGTTACAATTGATTGGCAGGGCCAGGGCACCGATGACCGGCTGAGAAACATTATCTGCAGTCGTCAGGTGTGTCGATTGGGGCGAAATTCTAAAATCACTGTTAACAAAAGGCAGGTGAGCATTGTTGCCAAGACAGCTGACAGATGCCCCACTATCGAGTAATCCGGAAAAGGTCACATTGTTAACAGAGAAAGAAGCATAGGGTCTCCCATCTTTAGCTTGTTTGCAACAAACCGAAGAAACATTTAAGGTCTGGTTAAAATACTTAATGTGTGCTAACCAATCAGTCCATTCTTTAGACCTTGGTTCAGAATGGGTGCCTGAGAGGTTATTATTTAGCTTTTTGGCCTCTTCATGTAGAAATTTGGTGGGGGCTTGGAGAGATCCACCTGAGGTCTGACATCGCTTGGGTTTTGTAACCTTTCCATGTCGTGTCTTGATTTCTTGAAAATATTGCGCAGTTCGTCGCGTGGAGGAGAGCGGTCCCTAGAGTGATGTCTCTTGGAAGTTCGGGGTTCCTTGGATTCCAGAAACTTCGCTTGCTTGAAACAAGTAGTGGCCAGATGGCCTACTTTTTTGCAAAAAGAGCATACTTTTTTGTTGTCGAATTCTGGTTTTAAACCAGACGAACGGCTTGGCACAACTACATTATTAGACACATTCTTTATGTTCTTCCTATCCTGGTATGATTCCAGAAGGAGACAGACTTCGTTAAGCTGGGCCAGGGATGCAATTTTCTGCGAGGTGATGATGTTCTCGTATTTGCTTAAAAGGCCATCAGTTATGACTGGTAATAGTTCAGCTTCCGAAACGGGATGTGAAAGCTTGATGTTAATGGATTCAGCCCTTTCTATGAATGTTGCTACAGGTTCATTTACCAGTTGTTTAATAGATAGTAAAGATAATTTGATCCTGTGCTGGGCTTCTGTCTTTCCGAAGCTCGAGATTAGGGCAAATCTGAGTTTATTCCAATCTTTGCATTTAGTTTTTTGAATGCGGTGCCAGGGTATCAATTCTGGGGAGATGAGTTCTATGAAGTTTTTTCGTAGAATCTCGAATGGGGTATTTTTGATTGTAGCCGTTTCTTCGATACGGTCGATGAAATCCAGCACATCGGAGACGCCATTATATTTGACTTTCCAAGAGGATAAATCGTAAGTTTTATCTTGTGTCAAGGTGGGTGCGATGTCCTGTTTTATCATTACTTGCGGCATAGGTTCTTTGTTAGGAACAAGATTATCCAAAACTTGCATAGCCAAGCGTGAATTATTTTCGCTTGATGGGGCGAGGTTTATTTTCTTAATATACTTTTTGTTAAATAAAAGTGCATAAGCCTTTAATGTAGATTTAGATTTGCTAGATGGCGAGAGTCCTCTATCCTTTAAAGCAGTTTGTAAGTGAGTTTTGGATAAACTGAGCACGTTGGGAATGATACCCAAATTGGATGATGCCATAGCTTGATTGTTTTCCATTGTGAGTTTCCCGGGAGGTGAAAAAATTTTGCCAGGGATTTCCTTTAGCAAACGCAAAATTAATTTTGTGAGGCACTTTTCACTTGGTAACCACTGGTTGACACTTCTAACATAGTTATAGAAAACTGTATTCCATACTACAATTTGGTATACATGACACCAGAATTCATGGTCAAGGTGGAAAAAAAATTGGCGTGGACTGACCTTAGGGGAAACACTTTTTTATTTTTCACAAAGCACTTTTGGAAATTCGGTGAAATTCACAAGTATTAAACTGATTTTTCAAAAAATTGGCCAGGACTGGCCTTTAGAAAACGGCTTTTTAAATTTTCACAAAGCACTTTGCACTGAGAGGGGCACTAAAATTCACAAAAGGCACTCTTCTGGCAAATAGGAACAAACTTCCGGATGAAAATAATTGAATATGGGATTTGATACGTCAACCACATTGAAATTGTTTTATTTATTCATGGAACCAATCATTGATTTTATTATATTATTTCACTTTCCTTTATGTAGGGAAAAAAACACAATTCACTTTACACTTATGCTGAAAAAAAAACGGTACCTATAATGTAGAATAGGAAAAAAAATCATTATTTTGTCCATTTAGTGTAATATAAATTGTACTAATTTAATAGACACAAGTGGGCCAATTGGTATATTGTGCAAAACAACAAAAAAAACGTCAGTCCGAAATTTTTGATTAAAGGAATTCGCACAATAAACTGGGATTCCAGCATCAAGTTTGTAATAATCATTTCCGTTGCTAGCCGGTTTAGTTATAAAAGGGCGTTCTGATTAAAAAAGTGCTGCATAGCAACAGATAATCATTTGTTCCGACGGGTTTTTTCGTTGGAATTTGGCGCGGGAACAGTTGCGCGCGCAGTCCGGAGACTAGGTATTTGCTGCGTTAATATTTGCCGTTTGCATAGGCGCGAAAGCTGTTGCGGACCGGTGTTTGTGGCGCGTGCGCAGTCAGATTCGCGGTTTAAATTTTGGGCGACCTTCTACTTGCTTCTAAAATGGCTGCCTTTAAAATGCGGCGTGATTCTACCCATATGTTTCTGTGGTTTTTTCACAGAAATTCCTGTACACTGGATGTAGAATAACAAGTTATAATTAATGTTCACAAAACAATTCCTGTGCAGGGAGAATTTCGACCAGTTGCATCCAGCAAAACGATCGGGACAGAGGGAGAAAAGAAAGAAAAAAATTCCGAGGCCCCACGCTGTGGCGACAGTTGTTATGGGCAGAACGCATAACTGCTCTACAATATGTCCCCAGGCCAGCTCACGGTAGAGACAAAAGTACCCTCTATCTCAGAGGGCAGGTCGCACGAATGCGTCGGGATCTCTCTCTCTCTCTCCTTCTCTCTCCCACAATCGTCTGGGAATACTCACTGGGGAAAGGCTCCTGCCGAGGCAGATTAACAACAGGATGTAATTAATAGACTCATGTATTGCAAATTCAAACACAGTACAAGGGTTATTACAGCACAATTCAATTCAAGTGATGCATGTTACACAAACCTAGCTATCGAGTTTATATCTCATGATCCCTGTCAACGAAACTTTCTGAGTGGTGGCTTTACGCGAGAGTTCAAACAGTCTATCGTTACGGACACATTAAAGAGGGTAAATCAGAGGACAGCTTACATGGTGATTGAAGAATCCTTCGGCTCTCGGGTTCAGCAGGGCTCATCCCGAGTCTAGGACAGGTCCCGAAGTTCACAGGCATGGTAGAACACCAGCGCTAACACTCGTATGTACTTTAATTACATCGCAGATGTTACTGCGTTTAATTTGATCGGGCTAGTTAGCCGCGAACTGTATAGTTCGCGGAGGAGTGTCACGTGCGCCTGAGACGGCTTGAACTACTCGACTGGTGGGCGGCGCGGCGGAGCGTGCCGGAATGCCGAGGGGAGAGGAGGTAGGTAACAGGAAACAGCGGGGAGCAACGAGTTGTTGCCCGCAGCGGTTTGTTTAGGGACTCGCGTTGGCGCTCCCTGTTGCTCTAAAAACGTACCATAACAGTACCTATTTAAAATATCTATAATTCTTGATTCGATTCAAACTATTAGGCGAGTACTTCAAATAAATTCATTAATTAAAGGGTTTAGAAAAATGAATTTTGATTTGACTTGTTTTGCAAAATGTCATTGTCTAGTTTTGACATTTTTGACAGTTTTGCAAGAGTTTTTGTAATGATCAAAAAACTTCTCCGATGTATTGTCATGTGGTTGTAATAATCCAGAAACCTTCGCGGGGTTTTAAAGAAGGTATTTTGAAAGTTTCAAATATTTCCTACGCTTTGTATAGCAATACATAGACATCTCATATACTCACATAGGTCTATACACCCAAGCAAGCATATTTTAATTATTATAGAGATTTAATTTTACACCTTATAAGGGGCCATTCATTTATTACGTAAGACGATTTAGGGGGGAGGGGGGTCGACCATGTCTTATTTTCTCTTACAAGGGGGTGGAAGGGAGTCTCGTTAGTTCTTACGTAAAATCACAAAAATGCGCAAAGTTAAAATTATACTTGGAAAAAGAATAATTTTAATTTTATTAACAAAGTTAAAATATTAAGTACAAATAAACATTTATAAAAATTGTTACTTTGAAAAATAAACCAAATGTGTATTCATTTTTTTCCTTTAGATTCTTATGTAATAAATATTAAACAGGAGGGAGGGGGTCGGCCTATTCTTATTTTTTCTTATAATAGGGGGGAGGGGGTCAAAAATTAGCAAAATTTGTAATACGTCATAAATGAATGGCCCCTAATCAAAAATACTAATATTGGTTTTCTGCGCGACGTGCCAACTGTGTTTCAATGATGAACTCAAATCTGCTTTGAATTTAAGTGACTTTTCCAAATTTGGAACTGATTGTGGGAAGAATTCAAACGAGCAATGTAGTACCTAAGTACTTACGATATAATATTTTAATATAAAAGTAATATTTAACAAAAAGGTAACACAGCAATTATCACATCGATGCAAGTGGCGTTATAACTGTTATTTTTTATTTTATTTATTTATTATTAAATTTACGCCCAGAGGGCTTTTACATAAATATAGAAAGACAGTACAATTTTAACACGAGAGAGAAAAATATAATATAAATAAAAGTTACGATAGAAAAAAAAATACGAACATGAAATAAAAATAAAAGCAACAAAAATTTATAAGTACAGTGCGAAATTAAAACAATAAAGTTAAAAAAAAAATTATATAAATATACAAGGAACACAAATTTTAAAGTAAGGTGATCAGGGTACCTAGCATGGTCGATCGATATAGGTTTTATCGAAAATGTCGGTAACTTGTCATCGTTCCCGAACACGATTACAGGCCGCTAATGAACAAACAGCAGTTCACAACGACTAAGGGTTCCTTATTTATGTGACGTGAACTGTTATTTATTCGTTAGCAGCCTGCAGTCGTGCTTGGGAGCGAAGACAAGTTACCGACATTTTCGATAAAACTTATATTGATCGACCATGCTAGGTACCCAGATGTGTTTATAAATTTACAACAATAATCATGAATAACAATCACCTAAGTACTTATTGGTTTCTCATTGCGTGAAACCGCTACGTGTATATGTAGGTTCGTAAGTTGCAGTAGTTCGGAACTGTTCAATTTGAATTTTAATATTTTAGATTACAACAAAAAAAGTTTTATTAAAGTCGATCTAGTAAATTTACAAAAAAAAATCGTTAGTGAGCATTTAAATCATGGATAAATGATTTTATTATTTCATGTTTATAGTGTATCAGTGACATATTCCATATATCTATGTGCGAATACATATTACCCGAATTTTGAATTCTGTATAGTGGTGTATTGAATTGTGAACTAGTCGTAGTATTGCCACAATAAAACGGTAGTACCTACTGACTTTGTATTGCTGGCTCAGCTGGCTGGCACATTAAATTTATGAGCGCAAGAATTCAGGGCCGTCAATTGTATTATGCAAGATTTTAAATAAAAATACTAAATCGAAAACAGTTCTTCTGTCACTCAAATTTAATAGATTAGATAAGTATAGTTTAATTGTTCTTTAGGTATTTTTAGTTTATATTTTAAAAAGCTTAGGAATTTTTTTTGTTATCTTTTTATTGTTTGAGAATGATATTATTATTTAATAAACGAAAAATGCCGCTAGTTCAATGATGGGGGACTTCAGGTAGCAGAATATACATAGAACCCGCGATGTCTAAGTAGGAACCTGACGCTTTGTATCGATTGGGCAACTAACCAATCGATTACTTATGCCAACATATCATGAGCGGTAAGAAAAAAATAGACATACCTAACCGATTTCAACCTTGTAAATTTTTGCGCCTTCGGTTTGAAAATTATTAAATTATTATAGAACCATCGAATACACCTAGATTTGACCGTTTATTCCGTAATTTTCGGATAATGTTTTTTTTAAGTCGTTGAATTTATAAACGCATAAATTCCGCGTATTATTTCTCTCCAAGTGGTTCGTTATGTTTGGTGACTTAGGAGGGGTGCTCGGATTCACGGGGTAAGGTTTGTCTAGGTCTTGGCGGTGGATGCGTTTGCCCACCCAATGCGTGGCTGGCCGGACTCTCTCGACCCATCGCCTTGCACCGCAGTGGGAGGGATGGATTCATACGTCTGTCACCTCTTGGCACATTGATTCACAGATAGTAATCTGTAACCCGTACCCACCCCTCATATCAGAACTTCCTCTCCTTTCTTTCCCTAAAAAGACCCCCCACACAACATCCCCAAGATGACATAAGCCATGAGGGAATTTTTTTTTCTTCGGGGCCGTTCAATTAAAAGGATTCCTAAGTTTTATTTTTTCTACGTTGATACCTACCCGCTCATTTGATTTACAGGTAAGTTCCTATCTAGAAGAGTGGGAATTTGACTCTCAAACATTCTATTAAAGCGCAATGACACTGAATATATAGAACGCTATAAATCACATTTTAAAAAACTTTTTTTTGTTCTTTAAAGAAAAAAAAATAAAATCGAGGAGCACTGTTGTTAAGGTACCTACTTAATGACATAAATTTGATCAAATAGTGTTTTACAAAGTGATTTGCTTTCATGCAATTTAACATAAATTTGAATTTAACAGCAGGTAGAAAGGAAGAATCACTAATGGTGAGTTTAGATACACTACTTTTAGATCTGAATGAGTTAAATATATTCAGATCTAAAATTCGAGACATGATCTAAAGCCCGGGCAACGCTAAGTACTTAAACTAGTATTAAATAAATGCGAGCAATTTCAAAACTGTGCTTTATATTTTATTACAATTTCATCATTCTGCATTATGGTAACACAAATTTGAAAAGGTATAATATAATAACTATATGCAATTCTAATTTTGATATCAGTGGATAACTTTATTGTGATGAAAAAATATTTTTTTCACTATTATGCCTTTTTAATTTTTTACAAAATTGTAGGTTACACAGCTTTACATTACCACCATGAGTTATACTTTTAGTGTTGCCATTTGAACAACAGTGGCGCTCTCCTGTGTTTTCTACTCTTATTTGGTTACAAACTATAACTTACCAAATTAATAACCCAGTGTTACAGTTTATACTGTGACGCGTGGTGTGAAATAGCAAGTATATTTATTTATAGGAATGGAATACGGTAAATGTAATGTATTATCGTGCAGGAAAATCTTACCCTAATTCTTGGAGGCTACTTTTCAATCGATAAAAGTATTGTGTCCATGTTGCCTTATTTATCGTTGTTCTTGGTGTTTCTTACGCTCGGTATTGGTCAAAAGTAGAACAGAGAGCCAACTCTTAACCCCCTATGGGTGCCTATTGGTCCGTTCATGGCTTGGGACCATGAACGGACGTCCGTTCATGGTCCCAAGCCATGAACGGACGCAATGAAATGAACAATAATTATTAATCGATTAAATCCTGACTTTAGAAAAACTGTTCTTTATCTTAAACACTCTCCTTCAAAAAAAAATCTGATCGAAATATTTGTTCATCGGACGTTATCAATAGGCGTACGTCTGTACGGTTGAAATTTAAGAATCTGGCGAAGAATGCAATACGCAAAAGCGTTTTTGTACGTGGAGTTTGTATACAAATCTACGTTTGTAATTGAACCGAATTAAAGCAATGCCAAAAGATGGCGCCACTTACGTTAACAGCTGGAGTGAGGAGCATCCCTTGGCAGGCATAAGTACTACTCTATTTGTAATTTCGTGACTCGTGACTGTCCAGATATTTTTTTATTTTATTTATTTATTTAAACATAGAATGCAGTACATTTTTTTAAATACCTTGAAAAGAATGGGTTTATAAAATACAAGTAACATAATATATGTTAAAAACAAAATATAGGTTACATAAAATATAAGGGTTAAAAAAAATAAAAAAAATTTAGGTTACATAAAATATAAGCGTTAACAAAATACAGGTAACATAAAATATAAGAAACAAAATATAGTCCATAAATTAAAGGAGTTGACATAAAGTAGGTAATGTTTAAAATTGTTGTTCTCATTAGTTTATGGGATAGGTAGAAATAAATAGTTGAGAGATTGACGATAATATGATTATTATTGTAACTGGCACATGTGAATAATGATACCACGCGACCATAATACATTATACGTGACGTCATTGCCTGTACCTTACCATGATAAGGCGAAGCTAGAACCCTATCCAACCAAGGTGACGAAGTTCCATACATTTTCGTTCTACAATAAAATAAATGTTTCAATAAAAACCAACATTAGTACCTACCTAATTCCACAAAAAAATATAAATATTTTTCTCTGTCACTTTGAAATTAGATAATAATGGTTCTTTTGCATTGTATGCCTACCTAGTTAATTCACATTTATGTAGATGTTTCATTATGTGAAAAATTATAATTTTCTACTACACAATATTTCGTCCCGAGTTAGAATTTGCCCAAAGCCGTGTTTGGTAGGTATTTCGTGACTGGTTTTTTTTTGTACTAACTTGACCTTAATTGCATGTTTAATCCTTTTACTATATCATAGCAAATCAAGATTCCAGGTGACGAAAGCCCTTGGGTGGGCGAATATTAGGTTATTTTATTTTATAATCTGAAATGTGTTTTTATTTTTGTTGGCATTGAAATGATTATTATTTTTTTTTTCATTTTGGTAGAAAGCAGTTTAACTTTAATTAACTTATTTTTAATTTAAGCTGGTAATGAACTGAAGATGCTTGTGTGGAGCGAAACCGGTCGGTATTAAAAAATTAAATAAAAAAAAAATCGTGATTACAAACAAAGTTATTGTTTTATTTCTATTTGGCAAGGGGGTATGGATACCGCCACCCCGGGAACCATTTACCTATATTGAGGTGTTGGTTATCCAATAAATCTACCTCTACCACTGACCTATTCCTACCCACCCCTCGTACCTTTTTCAATCCCAGAACTTCCTTTCCTTCCTTTCCCTAAAAAAAACCCTCCACACAGAATCGCCAAAGATGAAATATGCCCTGAGAGGAATTATTTTATTCATAGCATCCTGAGTGGAGCTATTGTTAAAAAAGAAAAAAGTTGCGTAAAATAACTTAAATAATTATTTTTTTCGCTTTTTTCATGAAAAATTCACAGGTGGTTTTTTTATCTCATACTACCATTATAAAAGGGGGGGGAAATGATGCTTGTACAATGATGGCTAGCAAATAAACGTACTTGTCCACTCAGTTACGAACCGGTATTTATCATTCCACCTTTTTCTTCACAAAATTTCCTGTTAAAATGACTATTTACTGCTCGCAGCGCTATTATCATCAAGAACTATGAGCTTTGAAATAACTCAATTGAAGTCGGTGTGTGAAAAACTATTTCCACACAGAAAGTCACATTCGAGTTTTAGAAAAATGTAGCGACCAAAATGTTAAATTTTCCAGATGTTTTTTTCCAAAAGCTTTCAACTTCCTTAATGTTACGTCAATTTAAGTACAATAAAAGTATTACACATTTGGTAAGCCTATTTGGGAAAGTCAGCCTTCTCTATTATATAAGTACCTACCTACTTCGCTAAATATGGTCGTCATGTAATTTGCTTAACGACTTTTTAATTTCTGATTCGACAAACAAATAAAGCCAGTCCTTGGTAGACGTGCCAAAAAACTGTCAAATATGTAACTATTTTAGGACAGTTTTCTTATAAGAAGTGAGTCACGCAAAAGTAAAATCAATATCAACATTTCAATACGTATTTTGAAGTAAGATGTCCTTCATATTAAGTGTGTGTGAACTTTCCGATTGGTAATCAATGTGAGTGTGGAAAACTTAAGAAAATTACTTGTTGTGAAATGGAAAATTGAAGAGATTTTCTGTAACAATAATATTACGTATGTGTTCAAGGTAAATATTAAACACTACTTATCAAATCGTCACCCCATTTGGATATGGTTCTAACTGGCTTTTTTTCAAAAATGACCCTTGAATGCCAAAGCATTTCTTTTGTCTATGTCTATACCCAAAATAATTTTCAGAACCATCTGTGTTGTATTTTCGTAGATATATGTACAGTTTGTCAAATAAGAGTAGAAAACATAGGAGGGCGCCACTGTTGATCAAATGGCAATACTAAAAATATAATCAAGTTGATAATCTAAAGCTGTGTAACCTACATTTTTATTAAAAATTAAAAGGCCTAAAAGTGAAAAAAATCTTTTTTCGTTCCACTGATCTCAAAATTAGAATTGCATATAGGTATATAATTATTATATCTTTGCAATTTTGTGTTAACATAATGAAGGATAACGATATTGTAATAAAATATAAAGCACACTTTAAAAATTGCTCACATTTATTTAATATCAACTTAAGCACCTACCAGTATTGTCCGGACTTTAGATCAAGTCTCTAATTTTAGATCTGAATATATTTAACTCATTCAGATTTAAAAGTAGTGTAACTAAACTCACCATTAATGATTCTTCCTTTCTACCTACTGTTAAATTAAATGAAAGCCAATCACTTTTTAAAACACAATTTAATCAAATTTATGTCATTAGGTTAGGTAACTTAACAACTGTGCTTCTTAGAATTTTTTTTTTAAGAACAAAAAAATGTTTTTTAAATGTGTATACAGTGTTCTGTATTTTCAGTGTTAAACGAATATTTGACAGGTAAATTGGTATTGCCAGCCTACAAATTTTGTAGTTCCATTTTTTATATTTTCTACTCTCATTTGGCAAACTGTATGACAAAGATCTAACATCAAACATTTTAAAGGTTCTGACATCACTTACATTTTCTATTTGGTTTGACAGTTGATCATTATTACTAGCAGTGGCGGCTCGTGACTTTTGGGTGTGCTAGAGTGCTGATATTAAAAAAAATGGCATTATTGATGTTGTTGTAGCCGTAAAAAAAAATTTTTTTTTTAAATTGGTTTTTTGTATGAAAAATTTCAGAAAGTTTCAGTTTGGCGGTGTGCCGCACCGATTTCCTGAAAAATCTTCATACAAAACACCGATTTTCGAAAAAAATAAAAAATATATTTTTCGCATACGACAACATCCATGATGCCATTTTTTAATATTACCACACTAGCACACCCAAAAGTCATGAGCCGCCACTGTTTACTAGATGTATTAGTTCGTCACTTTTGTTGGATAGGGTCCTAACTTCGCCTTATCATGTTTTAAGGTTTCAAAGTTTGCTAAAACGAATTTTCGTATAGCAATTTTAGTTGAAGTATTTTAGTTTATTTATTTTTTTTTATTTATTAGAGATAATATATTACAAAATTATTACATAAAATTTATAATACATTACTCCCAATGAGTTTAATAAAACTCTTTCGGGAAGGACTACATTATACATCTAAAGGAAAATTATTTTTACATTCGAACACGGAAATCAATGAACAATACATAGATTTTTAAATGGACTAGACACACTTGATACAGGTAATTGAAGAATATACAAGAGTTACAAAGGAAGACAGATAAATTCGTCACTGGTTAATAAAGTTGCTGAGAAAATATCCTTTTAGAGCCTTTGCCAATATTTTTTTGTTTGATTCTGGTAGTTTTAGGACATTAGGTAATGCGTTGTATTGCGTATGTGCGATGAATTGTAAGGAGTTAATTCCAAATTTAGTTGTGTGTGTAGATGACGATAGGTGTATTTGATTTTGTGATCGTGTTTTGTGCTGGTGTATATCGGAATTAAAGGCTGGTTTAGTGTTGGTGTGTGACGAGTGTTGAATTATTTGTAGGATGGCAGTGGTGATGCTATATTTTGGCAGAATGGTAAAGGGAAGAATTTGTGTCAGTGAGTATGTGTCTTTGACATGCGTATCCCATGGTAGATGGTATATATTTCTTATGGCTCTATTTTGGATTACTTGTATTTCAGATATTTGTTTCTTAGTAATGGTGCCCCAGATACTAACCAGATAACTTAGGTGAGAGTGGATCAGAGCATAATATGTGGCACGCAGTAAAGCTGTGGGGAGCACATCTTGAAGTCGATAGAGTACACCATATATATATGGTGTATTATCATATCTTAATGGAAAATATTTAAACAGGACGTGGCCCTAACTCTGAATGTCACTAAGGAAATGTAATAAGAACCTTGTGCAATGAATTATTATGCCCTAGCTGGTTGCATGAGGTTCTAATTGCAAGTTTAGCCATTTACAGACGTTTTTACATTCTAAAAAATGTTAACGAAAAAAAAACCTACTTAAAAAAAAACTATTCCAAAACAAAATAATGTGCACTAAAAAGTAAAAAAATAATTGCGTATTCTTCTACAACTTAATAATCAACTTATTTTTTCTACTCATCAATATGTAGGTACGATTGTTATTTTTGGAGTCGGTGTTAGCCAAGGTTGGTTTGTAACTACATGCATAGTTATAGGTGAGATGTGCTTGTGTCGCACGCGCGACTTGTTGAAGTTCATAGTGTTGAACTATGAATAAGCGTTTATTAGTGAAATCTACTTTACCTACCCTCTCCACCATCAATCACCTTCAACCCGGGTACTCCGTTCTAGACATAAGAATTGATTTACACTCACTTAAGTCTTAGCTTCTGTACCGAATAGACACGCGAAAGCTATCAGTTTGAGACAAATATTCTGCCAGGTCATAAAATTTCTGCTTTGCAATAAAAACAAATTAAATGGAATATTTCTGACTGGATCCAAAAATTGTTTTAGAAAGGTAGTAAAATACGCTTACAAATGTTATTTTTAGACAATAATATTTAATTTTAGAAATTCTAAAATTAGGAATGTAAACTTTAAAAAGTGGTTACGTTACGTTCATTTACGTTACGTTCGGGATGGGATCTATGACAGAAAGAGGAATGGAGCGCGTAGACGATGGCCGCCGATAAAAGAAAAAAAACACTAAAGTAGGAAAGTGAAATAAAGTAAATCAATATAAATTTCGAAGAGCAATTGAGATATTTTTTGTCAGTCCGTCTTAAGCCAACACAAATAAGCTCGATGGTTTGCCCACGCGAGTACATGATGCCGAATGAAATATCAAAATGACGCGACGCTTCTCATTAATGCCTTGAGCATGTGTGGATGAAAGTTCGATGGGGCGGACGTAGCACCATCTGTCATTCAACAACATAAATAATTTCGTTCTGTTTGAAATACGAAAGACTGTTAAATTTGTTCATACAAAAATACTAAAATCGCGATTAAAAATGGAAGGGTGGGGGTAGGAGGGTTAAAATTTAGGGTTATAAGTATTTTTTTTTTGGGGTTATAAGTCAAATAAAAAAATGGACAATAAAAAATTGTCAAAAAAGTAGATTTTTTTTTCTGGGTAGGGAGACCCTAATAACCTAGCGGCATGAAATATACTTTAAAACCGATTTTCATACCTACCAAATATACACAAAAAAAATTATTAAAATCGGTCAAGCCGTTTCGGATGAGTGCGACCACAAACACCGTTACACGAGATTTTTATATATTATAAAAAATATATTATATATTTTAATGTATTATAAACGTTATTGTCGCCGCATTTATTTTTTGTTTTATAAAAAAATTATACTAAAAAATTCACGAAGTTTCATTTTTTTTTTCTTAAATCGCGGTCGGAAATTTTGGTTTCACAGAGGTGCACATTTTAATTTTTCTGTTATTAACTTCTAGATCTAAATACATAGCTTGGTATTTTTAAAGTGAAAACTTCTTTAGCACCGTTGTGATTTGAAACTCGATGAAACTAAAAGCAACACTAAAAAGAGACAAACACATTCACCCATAGGATTCAGCCTATGAGAGAGTGAGATAGAATAATAATCGGTCTCCTCTTTGTGCGGTGCTTCGTAGTCTCCCCACTCTTGTCTATTTTAGTTTTTTTTTTTTTTTTTTTTTTTTTTTATTAATTTCAATAACAAGGTTTGTACATGTATGTATGATGTATATAATAAGTATAGATTCATTTTTTTTTTCACAGACCTCCTCACTAGGATTTCCTGTTCTGAGGTGGCCTTTAAAATATTTGTATTTGGTTATGGATTGTCTTTATATCGTCTTCATGATGTTTGTAATTTTATTATTACTTTGATCTCTCAGCCATATTTTTACTTTTGTTTTATATATATTCATTTCCTTTATATTTTTGATTTGATCTGGTAGAGCATTGTATAATTTTATGGCATGGAATTTATTATTTCTCTGTCCAAAAGATGTGTTCAGACTGGGAGTAACCAGGATGTTATTGCTTACTGACCTGGTTGAGTATTTATGTTGGGCAGTGGAGTATACATACATGTATATAGACATGGGCAAAATTGAATGACCGAATTAAATGAATAAATTCAATCTTGTGACACACTTGATCTGATTCTCAATTTAAAAAGGAATTGATTCTTCATTCCTTACCTTTGGCCTTGTATCGTACGATTTTTAACGGCAACATAAATGTTTAATTTCCATTTATTTTACTGTTAAATTATTTCAATGAATAATGTGTTCCGTAAACGATTTAAATATTATAATGTTTCATAGGTATTTTTAAAATATATTAAATACCGTATTTAAATATTATTCAATGGGCGGCGCGCCGCGAAGTTGTCGACAGTATTGTGAACAACTCGTATCCCGCTATCGCCGGCCGCCGTTCTAAAAACCCATAGATCAAACAAAACGCGGCCGCGATTCAGCCGAATTGTCCGAGCGTCCCTTTCACGCAAGGAATTAATCATTTGTCGTAGTCAATGTCCTGAGATTGTCCTAAGGTCCCCGCGCGTCCCGTCCCGTCCGCGTCCCAGGTACTCGTAGCTAGTCTGTCGCTATCGGAAATTGTCCGAAGCGCTTTATTCAGGAATTAAAACTAAAAGTCTTTTTCACTTGTGACGTTGTTGTCTCTAGTTAACCTCAGACTTAGAAATGACGTCAGATGTCATCGTCTTACATCGCCATCGATTCACGTCAATCTCGGCTCGAGTGTATCCGAAACGCAGCTCCTCGCGAGTCTCTGCGGGGTAAGACACAAGACACTAGTCAAAAGTGACTAATTCATTGCTCAGTGCCGGCCCTTAATCCGTCCGAGCGCAGCGGTTCACCAATTCCTCGGCGGGCCAAGCCTTCAATTTCATTACATAGTTAGCCGAAAACTTTCGACATTGAATCCGAACATCGCGGCATCGCATCGGCTAGAAAATTGAGAAGCAAAAATAGTGCACTTGTAATCGTTTTTTTGGCACGTGTGAAAGATATTGGAATACAAGTACCTACCTACTTTTAGACGTGGATCTTGGGTAGATGTAATATGTAAATTTGCATATATTATAGGGCCGATCAGCTGTTGTCAGCTGTCATAAAATACTTTTAAGTTTAATAAATAAAATAAGTAAATCTTTAGGGGTGAAACAAAAAACTGTTTAATTTAAAGATTTAATTGCTAGCTATAAATACATTTTACATACGAAAAATAACGATACTAAAAAAAGACAAACATATACATCTAAGTATAGGATTTAGCCTGCGAGATAATGAGAAAGAATAATCGGTCCTCTCTTTGTGTGGTGCTTCGTAGCCTCCCCACTTATTGTGATTTGAAATGAAACGAAAAAGCGACACTAAAAAGAGACAAACATATTAATCTATAGGTTTTAGCCTGCGAGGTAGTGAGATAGAATAATCGGTCTCCTCTTTGTGCGGTGCTTGGGTAGCCTATCAGTCTCCTCTTTGTGCGGTGCTGCGGTGTTTCGTAGTCTCCCCATTCACTCTAGTGTTTTTTTTTTTTTTTTTTTGGAATTAATTGAAGTAAAGGAATGAATAGAAGGAATCAATTCAAAAGGCCGGGGGAATTAGATGGGATCTATTCACTCCTGGGAATCATTTTGCCCACGTCTAGTTGTATATGTTTTTTTTTCAGATAAGTTTTAAGATTTTCACGGCCAAAAGCATTTTCGTTATATGTTTTTGGGGTGTTGTGCCGTGTTGCGCTACCTCCTTCTTTAGCCAACGTTTCGGACATCGTTGCAGTGTCCATCATCAGGGCAGATCCGGCAGATCCGGTAGATGTGTCACACATCACACATCTACCGGATCTGCCGGATCTGCCCTGATGATGGACACTGCAACGATGTCCGAAACGTTGGCTAAAGAAGGAGGTAGCGCAACACGGCACAACACCCCAAAAACATATAACGAAAATGTTTTTTTTCAGTTTAAATAAAATATTTTTTGAATAAAGTTTCTGTACATTGAAGACTTGAAAGTTATTAAATACTTCTTCCGTCGGAGTTCTAAGCGGAACTTTCAGTATTGTCTTCAGTACTCCTTTTTGGGCTATATTGAGTCGCTCTGTGTGAGTGCTCAAAGCAGACCCCCGTCCAGTTATCCCGTACTCTATTTGTGACTGACATAAAGCGTAGTACACTTTCTTAATGTCGTTTATGTTGAGGATGTTACGGATGGCTCTAAAGAAGTAAATGTACCTGGTGAGTTTTTTTGTGATTACTTCAATGTGTGCGTTCCATCGGAGATTATCATCAATTTCAATACCAAGATATTTGATACTTTTGGAGTGTGCTATGGTAGAACAGTGGCATGATAAGCCTTGATTTTGATTGTTTTCTTGGCATGTATGTAATTTGAGATTAAAGTCATCCTCTGGCTGTCCTCTGGCTGTTATAGAAAATGTCAGATATTTTGTTTTATTGACATTAAGTGTAAGGGAATTTCTCTTAAGCCAGTTTTGCAGTAGACCAAGTCCATGTTCCGCTTCTTTGTAGGTACTTCTCCAGTCTTTTTCGTTGAATACAATTACTGTATCGTCAGCAAAGCTTATGATTTTTCCTCTCGTTCCTAGGCTACCGATATCATTTATGTATATTAGAAATAATATCGGTCCTAGTACGCTTCCTTGCGGTACTCCATGGTTGATGAGGAGAGGTTTGCTTTTTTTCTTGTTGATTTGAACGCTCTGTGTACGCTCCATCATATAGCTTTTTAATAAGTTTAGAGTTCTATTTGACATACCAATTTTTGAAAGTTTTGCAAAAAGGATTTCGTGATCTATTGTATCAAATGCCTTTTGTAAGTCTATGAAGATTGCCAGTGTTTTTTCTCCTCTGTCTAAACTTTGTATGATCATATCTGTAATAGTTTCTATGGCGTCACCAGTACTTAGATTCTCCCTAAATCCGTACTGTGTTTCTGATAATATTTTATTTTCTTCTAAGTAGGAAAGGAGTTGTTTTTTTAATATTCTCTCCAATATTTTTGAAAATGTATTGAGTAGGCTTATTGGTCGATAGTTGTTTATGTCATTTTTACATCCTTGTTTATATATAGTTTTCTGAAGGTTTCACTTCTACCGCGTGTGAACTGCACACTCTGATTTTTTTTCTCTTCCTAACACTTTTAGATCAAACTCGTATTTCTCACCGTGAAAATTATGGAAATACAACGCTTTCTATAAGACCTATATGAGCTGTTCCCAAAAGCGAACAAATTAGCCTAAAATGAATAAAAGCATTCCCGTTCTTAAATATTTTAATTAATTAATATTGCATTAATTAACAGACTGCCTCATTACAAAGTTGTTTATATTACATTCTGTATAAACACCTACCAACCCCTAGATAATAACACATTTCTGAAGGACAGGATATAGAAATTTCCTTTCATCAGTCAGGCTATTCATTATATCGGAATAGCCTCGAGCGATGAACCGCCGTGACTGCCCCAGTGAACCCGCGGTGACCAAATTATTTCACATGATGAGGATATTGTAACACTTATTTGACCGTGTAACGCGGTGAACTCGTTGATAATACTGTCTCTTGTGGAAACTTCAATGTCAAGTAATTGGGGGAGGTATTCAAGGGTATTTTTATTATTGGTGTTGAATAGACTACCTGATGATGTTTTATAAAACATTGACCGGATGGGTTCATTCATCCTTGTTCTGGGTATGGGTGTCTTGTTTTACTGGTTTTTCAATGGAAGATGCTCCACAAAACTAGCGGCATTAATTCCTTCGCACGGATCCTCAGTCGGGAAACACGCTCAACATTTGTATTATTACATACTTCTACGACATCGCTTCTACGACTCGTTCTTGAGTTCAAAAGCTCGGCATTGAAATATTTGCCGGCCTGTGTTTCATCCCTCCTACAATATGTGTATCTTCAAGAGACCCAGGTTCACTCTTTCCTTTCCCCAAAGATGAGGCAGGACCTGAGGGAAATTATTTTCCTAAGGGCTTACTGTGTGGAGTTAATGTACAAAATACTAGATTAGTCTTCCATCGTAGTACAACAATATTTTGAATGCTGGTAGTAGGTATTTTTCGAATGTTGGGATGGTTTTCTTACCTTCAAAATAAATAAAACCTCTAAATTTAAAACTTTAAAAAAATTTTAATTTAAAACTTCTTCCTGATGTGTTGGACAGGGAAAAATGAAAATGAAAGACAGACTATTCAGATCTATCTACGAAACGTAAATAAAGTAATTTCAAGTGACTGTGTTATTTAGAATCGTGATTTTGAAAACACAGAAAGAATTTTTCACTTGTCCATTATCGCGGACCTATTCCTGCCTTATTATAATACATGTTTATTGTTATTTTTTTAAATGCTAAATGCTTTTACAATATTTTTAATGAAAGTTCTGAGGAGAGGAGAAATATATGCCTTTGCGGGCTTTTACGAACATGTAATACACATAATAATTTTGGGGAACATTAATCATGAAGTAAAATATCCTTATTAAATTATGTAGAACCCATGTACAACAACAGTGCATATTATAATATAATATGCGTTAAATCAACGTTAGCACATGATGCTAACGTTGATTTTTATGATTATTTGGGTTTGTTAATATAGCCCGTTTTTAACTATGAGTATATTCTGTGCAGTTGAACACATCGACTACTTCTGAGAAGGTATTACCAACTGCATGCAATCTAGGTACAAGCAAGTATCAAAATAACTCAGTCCTGATATTGTTGCTGCAATTAAAACTATTTTAGATAGAGTAGTTCTTGTTAGTATATATAAGATAATTAAGCTTAATAAGTCAGAAATGTCTATAATACCTTTAACAATTTTACTAACGCTTCTTAATAACTCACGGTAAACAAATTAAAATAAACAGTTTTAATTAATTGTTTCTTCCATGCAAAACAATTTAAATTAGTACAATAAACAAGACATAAGTATTTTAAACAGAGGCACAAATTAAAAACAAATATATTTATAGTGTTTGATGGATAAGGTTAGATTATTAAAGTTGACTTTTTAATGATATTTTTATCGAACAATCTATAGCCTTTTAAAAAACACGAACATTTTTTAAAGCTTAAATAAAATAATAATTTCGACATTATTATATTTTATTTACTCTAGCAGAACGACCATTACTGTATGTTTTCGTTTAGTTCATATGGTTTCAAAATTATGTTTTCTATCTTCTCAAATAGTTATTGTTCGATTACTTTTACGATTTATTACGGTTTGTATTTGGTAGTTATTTCGTATCGATTGTGTTAATAATAATATTTGTGATAATTAATTACAATCATAATTTAGAATAAATCTATCTAAAATATTTAGTCATTTACATAAGATATAATTACAGGAAAAAGAAAGTCCATTTGATTAGTCTAACATCTCCAAATACAGTTTTGAGATAACAAAGAAAAGCATTTTTTAATGCTCTCCATGAATCAAATATTATTTACACGTCTCTGTGTTTTACTGTGCTACAAAATAAAGCCGGGAAGCATAACGGTCTGATACATTACTACAACATTTTGAAATTTCCTACTAGTAACCCATTATGCATATTTTTTTTGTTGAATTCACTACAAGTTTTTGTGTATAATAATTGACTTGTAGTGTTTATGAGTAATTTGAGACTTGTACAAGACAGAGGGTACACTTTAATTTATAAATGCATACCCAACTCAAATTTCAATTTTTTGAAGATGTCTGACTAATCAACTGGATGATCGATATGTTTAACATGGCATATTTTAAAAAATATATCCTAATTGTAAATAATAACAATGAATGCCTCTCTGTTAACACTTTTAGTCTGCATGATAATTTAACCAATTTTCCTATTTCTCTACACGAGATTCTTTCTAGAGCTATAGCAAAAGCTGTGTTTTATTACAGGTAAACTTTTAATGTGACATCTACCAAAAGATCCCCCGTCATATCCATCCGATTGTGAGGCGGGTTGAGGAATTTCCATGAATTTATCGACCTACGAAACAATTCGTTACTAAATTGCCGTGATCATTACCATGATCGAGTGTTCTTACAGCCGTTATTACCAATTTTACGATCGATCAATACGATCAGCTAAGTTTAGTAATGCTCGATTCGCCTGTTCATCGGAAAGTTGCATTGGGAAGAGCGTATTTGTGCATTTGAGGAGTGTTTCGGCTCAACAATTGATTAGTAAGATTGGGCCGTTATTGTCTACCAAATTGTTCACTAGAACAAAGATGCGCATAGATACATATATTACAATCACAAGTAAATTTGGTTTTCACATCTTTCCACAATCATTAAATAACTAAAGAAAGTATATTTTTGCGTTTTTCATCCCATATCCAAGCATAAACCAGAACTAAAGAAAATATATCACTTTATGGGTATCAAAAAACTAACTAGGAATAGTTGGTAACCTTAGAATTCCAGATAAAATAAAATACTCAAGGCAAAACAAATCGTTGATAAACGCTAACCTTGTTCATAAATTGAACAAGTCCGACATTTCAGCCAGTTCCATAAACTTAATCCAATTGGTGTTATTTCAGTAGAAGTGTTTTATGATTTAATTTGCTGAACAAGGTAAGAGAGCAATTTGTGCTGGGTACCTAGTACCTACCCAGTTCATCTGCCTAGCTTGACCCACATCTGAAGAACTATTGTTTTAGACTTTCACGGTCACATTGTGAGTCATGACTAAAGCTGACCCAATTTTTCCGACAAATTGGTCAGTCCAGGAAAATTTCGTGCGGACGGATCTCTTATGTTATTATTTATGGGAGGGTCGTTCTATCGGTTATTGAAGAAAATTAATTTTATCGCCTTTTTTTCTTTTCTTTTACAAATTCGAAAGTAATTCGATATTTATGCAGCTATCACAATACATTTTTTATAGTATGTATGTAATCCATTTACTGGTCTTAAAAAAATATTATCCCGTTAAACTACGAGTACAAAAGCAGTCCGTCAACAGAATGTTCAATATTACTTATAAATAATAACCTTAAAACTCATCTTTTCTGACAGTCGTATCCATAAGTTAAAAAAACCTTTTATCTTCGCCTTCACGGCTCGTAACATTATAAATAACTAAGTGTGTAAAAATAAAGCAAATTCTTAAAGTGCTCCAGTCTGTCAAAATAAATATTAACTCAACTTTGGCACTAATCTTCTTCTAAATGTAAAACCAACAGTGATAAGGGTAGCAAAGGTAAAGTCATGCAATGTCCAAGGATTTAAATATAATGTCCTCCACGTGCGAAGTCGTATCTTCCCCAAGCATAAACTTTCTAATAAAGTGTGTTTATCGGAAGTGACCTGCCAGGTAAGTATGTTTCTGTATCTATTTGTAAATAATAAAATGAGATGGTCTAAGATTCATAATAAATTGTAAAGCGCCTTTGAGGTGATTTTTCACAAAAACGGCGCTTTACAAATTATCCAATTATTATCATTATTATTAGTGTAATAATTAGGCATAGACAAACCTCACCCCATAAATCCGGGTACCCCTGCTAAGTCACCAAACGTAGCAAACCACTTGGAATGACCTATGCGGGGGCTCCCGGGACAGCGGTACCCATACCCGCATCCAAAATTTATGTTTCATGTTTGATTTAGATTTATTAGTGCTATCTTATTCTTCAAATCCTACTAATATTATAAAGGCGAAAGTTTGTATGGATGTATGTTTGTTACTCTTTCACGCGAAAACTACTCAATGGATTTTAATGAAACTTTACAATAATATAGCTCATACATCAGAATAGGCTATAGGCTATAGCTTAGAGCTCTGGCATTATGAAATTTATATACAAAAATTGCAATATGTGGCACGCGAGCTGTTTGAAAAATGAATGTAACGGGTATGGAGGGGTGGTGAGGGGGGGATAGGATGTGGGAGCAGGGCGGAGGGTTGTGGGGGTGGGTGAGGGGTGAGGGGGGATTTGAGGGTGGTGGGGTGGAGAGGGGGCGGGGGAGAGGAGGGGGGATTGGAGTTGGGTTAGAGAATGTGGAGGAGACGCTGTGGGTACCCCCCTAATACTATGCGAGCGAAGCCGGGGGCAAAAGCTAGTTAATTATAATATTTTCTGTCAATGTTTCTGGATATGATAATTACTCGTACGGTCAACCAAACAAACGCCCATAAAAAAATCGATAAAAATTATGCACAACAACTTAATCACAGCTGATATTAAAATGAAACTGTAAAATATAATAATCCGAGTGTGCAATTCACAGGCGGTAGAAGTGAAACCTTCAGAAAACTCAAGTAGACAAGAATGGGAAAGCTACGAAGCACCGACGAAAGAACAGACCTATTATATTATCTCATTCTCTAGCAGCCTAAATTCTACAGATGTACGTATTTTTTTCTTTTTAGTGTCGCTATTTTTCGTTTCATCCAGTTTCAAATCACAACGGTGCTGAAACAGTTTTTACTTAAAAAATCTTTTAATGATAATGCACTGTAACTAATCACAGATGATATTAAAATGAAACAATAAAATAAAATAATGGTTTTTACTGTCTAATAATTTTTCAGGCGTCCCTCCTGAAAACTAATCCACTTTCGCCTGAAACGTGAATGAAAACGACTTATATACCCAACCGACTCACAGTTTCACACTGCCACCCGCCAAGCACGGACGTGGAAGCTTACAAAGAAAACTTTACAACACACTCGTTAACTTTTACAAAACCTTTTTAAACTTTACACAAAACTTTATTATAATAAATGTACCTATACAAAATATTCGCATAAAGTTTTTAAAGATATGTGTTGATATATAACTTGAATTTAAAAGTGTGTGAATTATTTATTAACTTTGTAACCCATATTTATCTGTGTCACGGTTTAACTCGTTCTTCGAAGTGTTTTATGAATGTGCAAATTGTGAAATTTTGTGCAAAATATTAGTAAAAAAATTTTCATTAAAAATTAACGTTATATTATTGCACATAGTGAATCTGATGGTGGATTTGGATATCTCTGAAATTTCATTTGATAATATTTGAAATTATTGAGTGTGAAATAAATCAATTAATTAGTGACTTAGACATAGATGAACCAAGAATGCGACACGAAGAGATTGTACGAGAACACATGGAATTTAGGAGTGGAGGACTAATGCTGCCACCAGTTGTGTGAGTTTATTTTTAACATTTTGAACTAAGTATTCGTAATGGAAAATTAGATGTTGATTTATTTATTTATTTAAACGCCATAAAATGGCTTTTACACTAAAGTAATACATTATAAGTATGCAGGGTATGTAAATATGAAGTATGCAGGGGTACACAAGACGGTATTTGTGTTAAGAACAAAATTAGAATGCATGAGAACACAAAAATAATATCGCTGAAGGTAAATATGCATAGAGTCCACCTCACGGATAATAAATACGGAACGTTCGTGTTGTCGAAGTTTGATGCACGGATAATACGGAATATTCATTTTTTAACTAATAGACAATCAAATATGACTATTTGTGGGACATACCAATCTTATAAAATAAATTCTCGTCAAAATAAAAACAAAAAAGTACCTTCTTCGAATTATTGGATTGAGGTTCAAACTACGAAAGCTGCATGACAAAATAATTTAGATATACATCCCAGGTTTTTAATGGTTTATTTGGCAAAGCAGGGTTTGTCTAGCGGATATGTGTAATTATTTTAATACATTTCTTTCCATTTTTGCTGTTATAAATACAGGTACAAATTTTTTTGTTATTAGTTTTTGGGGTATTATGCCGTGTTGCGCTACCTCCTTCTTTAACCAACGATTCGGATAGCGTTGCAGTGTCCATCATCAGGGCAGATGTGTGTAGATGTGTGCAGACATTCGCCCTGATGATGGACACTGCAACGCTGTCCGAAACGTTGGCTAAAGAAGGAGGTACAAATTTGTCAATAACGCATTCACTTAATAACGTAAATAAATTATTGTTTTACATGGCTATAATATTTTTCTATGATTGGCAGCATTGATTGATTGTCTATGAAATGTTAAATAAAAGCGATTAATATAAAAATGACGTCACCGCGTAAGTGAATTAATTTTAACAAAATTAAAATGTTAAATGCATATTTTTTGCATTTTTTTTTTGTCTCCCACTACAGAAATACTCACTTTTCGTAATAATAAAGCTAAATCTAACTGTTTAAATAAAAAATATTCCGCATTAACAAGTAAGCGGTTCAATGCGTAAATAATTCGCTGAAGTGTTACAGTTGTTATTTAGAAGTACAGTGAGATTAATATTGAAAAGAAATATGAACTCGTGTAATAGTTAAATAATATACTAGATTTATATAAGACCTGACATAAAACAAAGTATGATGTATGTATGATAAAAGCTAGTATTAAGGCATAGGATACAATTATATTTTTTTTATTGGTGCCCTTTTTTACTCATTTAAAGTACGCTCTAGCGTGTTTAAATCGCACTTTATGGAACGCGCGTTTTTTAAAGTTACCATGGCAACATCAACAAAGCACAACTCGTTTATCTACATCTACTACGTTTTGCTCCTCCATCCATGTTATGAACCTTTCATATTCTTTTTTATAAACGTCTTTGGATTTTTCAGGTATTAACCGCGATTCTGCTTTGGTATTTAAATTATCAATGTTAGAACTCATTTTACAACACACAATAACTAGTAAAAACTGTGATGTCAACTATTAATCTTATGTGACAGATTGCAAATTAATGTTTGTGTTTTTTATTTCCATGACAACAAGATATTGTGATGTCACATCACGAATTCATTAATAGTTCTTATTTCCAAATTTTTAATAATAATATCAATATTTATGTTTTCAAAGTGTACCAATAAAAAAAATAGCGTAAAGTATTCGTGGATAACTGGTCTTTAAAACACTTGCTTTATTTCGAGCACTCGGCTACGCCATCGTGCTCGAAAAATCGCGCGTGTTTTAAAGACCTGTTTATCCACTTATATTTTAATATACTAGTGTGTTGCAAAAAAAAATGAAGTACCTACTCAAGGGTAATGCGCTTTTTCATCCCGCGAAATATCACTAATGACAATTTCTTTTCTACCATTAACTAAGAAAACTCATTTTGTAACATGTAGTAAATAATTTGTTAATCGATAGAGTCAAGCAGTAGGAATAGTAAATAAATTAAAAAGAGAGTGGTTTTCCATTAGAACATTATTAAAATTACGTGCGAGATTGTTGACATTTTTAAAACTGATGATTTTATGGGTATTATATTAATGACATTAATTTCAATAAGGGGTTTCAAACTCGTATTATTTAAAAAGGTTAATTTTTGGGATTAGTGTCCATGGCTATTACGAATAATTTTTAGAAAAAAAACTTTAGATTCGCCTTAATCACTATAAAAGGAAACTTTTTGCATCACGGTCGGCGGAAAATAATGCATTTTAATTTTCAATTTCGTTAAATAAAATTTCACTTCGCGAACCGATACTACAACAGCCCGCCCGCAATTTTGTCGCTGTTATGTTGGTATTCCTGACCTGATACAAACAAGAGCTAGATACGATTGTATCCGACTTCGTGGGATCAATGATGAGGCGCGTAATTATGAAATTTGTCTAGCGGGCTTGTGTATGTTACCTTTACTTTAAAAAACAGCCTACGTTTTTGAATGGTTTGTCTGGCAAAGCAGGGTTTGTCTAGCGGGCTTGTGTATATTATATTTATTTTAAAAAACATCCCAGGATTTTAATGGTTTGTCTCAATTCCAGTGCCTGATTAGAGGTTCGTTTACATTATATTATTAATTCTGTTTTTCATAATTACGCGCCTCATCATGTATCCCACGAAGTCGGCTACAATCGTATCTAGCTCTTGTTTGTATCAGGTCAGGGATACCAACATAACAGTGACAAAATGGCGGGCGGGCTGTCGTAGTATCGGTTCGCGAAGGGAAATTTTATTTAACGAAATTGAAAATTAAAATGCTTTATTTTCCTCCAGCCGTGATGCAAAGTTTCCTTTTATAGTGATTAAGGCGAATCTAAAGTTTTTTTTCTAAAAATTATTCGTAATGGCCATGGACACTAATCCCAAAAATTACCAAAAAAATAACATTCTATAGATAGAACATTGAAATAACTCTATTAAAATGAATTCAGCGGGCGCTCATACAGTGGCGTAGCTAGCGGGGCCGATAACGTGGTGTCACCCCCCCCCCCCCCCCAATTTTTTTCTTCGTAAAAAAAATTACTACCAAAGTGTCTACTAGTCAAATGTGTAGAAAATTGGTCCGTCGAGTGTCACCCCCCCCCCCCCCCCCCTCTCCGCTCCAACAAGCGACGCCCCTACGCCCAAACGAGAGACTTTAGTCGCGAAGACAGTTGCATCTATTATGGTATACACGAGGAAGTGCACACGAAAGACTTTTAAGCTGGGAGACTTTTTTTTAATTTGTATGAATTTTGAATTATGAATGTTAAATAGTCTCCCAACTGTCGCCGCAACTTAAGTCTCTCAACATTGGGCGCTTAAAGTCTGTTATTTGGAATGGCGACCGAACTAAATAATAAATCTGGAATCTCGTGTAGGAAATGATTTTTTTTTAATTTACACGATTTTATTCATTAAATAAACTGAAGGATTTATTTTAAAGAGGGTGGAAATGAACCGGGCATTTTCTATCAGGGATACGTGTCAAAACAGGAAAAATAACAATGCAAGGAACAATGGGAATATGGATTTCAATTCTTAAGCTGTTTCAAAATTAAACACACCGAGAAGGCTCATACATTAAGCAGCCCCAAAGCTTGGAATAACTTAGGATACATTTCCCGAGCTGTATTGGAAGAATTTAAAGCAAAAACCCAATGCTCAAAATAAGATAATCAATTTTTCGTTAAAAAAATTACTTGAAACTCCCCTGTGGAGTATATAAATATTTATTCAATTTCATTATCTCATCAAGGTTATGACATTTGGCTTTATAGAATCGATTAAGAGCAATGTACAAATATTTTATATAGATATGGATTTTTTTAGCGTTAGAAATGTCATGGATGTACGTGAAGATTGATTTGTTTTTCAGTTTTTATTTTCATTATTAATTTAAGGTTTATCGTCAAAAAACATTGTGAATATATTTTTTTTGCTTGGTTAAAATTAGTTTTGCGTAACAACCTATTAGACCTTCGTGGGTATTATCAAGCTGTCATTGCCTTCAAAGGGTAAAACCAATACCTTGAATTTACCGGTCAGTGGTTGAGTGGGCATCGCGTTTGGGTCCCACCCGGGCGTCCTGTGTTCGATCCCTCGGCTGGGTAAGTTCTCCATCACAACACAAGCAATATTTTCGGCTTTCTGTGGTGGTAGTAGGAGATTTTCAAATATTGTTGGGTTATTCATAACCCGGTATTGTTTGTCTTTCTTTAAAAAAAAAAAATTTTAAAAGAATTTAAATTTAAAAAAATTAAAATGTCAAAAAAACATTGTGAATGTTTTTGTTTTGCTTGGTTAAAATTAGTTTTTCGTAACAACCAATTTGACTTTCGCGGGTTTAATCAAACTGTCATTGCCTTCAAAGGGTAAAGCCAATACCTTGAATTAAAATGTCAATAAAAAAATATGTGGTTACTCGATCCAATCAAGACAACAAAAAAAAAATCTAGTCCTACTAATTTGTACTAGTTAAATCTCAACAAACTTTATTTTTGTCAAAAACGATTGGGGTTATAACATAGTTTAATTGAAACCATACTGGCCATAAAGGGCTATTTGCATGTAATCAATCCGTTAACCATTTTTCCAATGACCAACTACTTTTCCACTCGTTATATAAAATAATAATATGAGCTTTGATACGATTTGAGATTTTCACGGCCGTGATTATTTTTGGGGTATAATGCCGTGTTGCGCTTCCTACTTATTTAACCCTAGACTTTTATCTACGCCTGCGAGGCATACACTCAATCGAAAATTCTCTAACTCTTTCTAACAGTTAAAGTTAGCGCCTCGTGCTCTTTAAACAACGCAGTGGCCGACGGGAGCTTTCCGATGGTGCCTATGCCACTAAGGTAAGTCCCGACATTTTTGTCTTGTTGAAGTACAGACGCGCCTGCGAGACGTATGTTTAGGCTTTGTGTAACTTTTGATTCGGTACTAATTTAATTTAAATTCAATAAAAAAATTTATTAAAAGTCTTTTTCATCGATCACTTTTGATGTTTGCCCTAAGAATAAGTAATTAATGTTAAAAATATTAAATTGTTTTAAAAATGTACATGTTTCAGTTGATTTTTAAGTTGTTGATTTTTTAGTTTGAAAATGAGCACAATTTTTTTGTTTTGTTGTAATAAAAAACTGTGTTTGTAGTTTTCATTGATAATAATGTGTTTTATTATTAGTTTATATCCCAGCCTTAAATTTCCAACGAAAATAGGATATAAGTGGGTATGTTTTGGGTTACAGGCTGTCATTTATATTTCTACGCCTCTGAGACGTTTGTTAAGGCTTTATGTAACCCTAGAATAGATTAGGCTTCTAGGGTTAAGTAACGTTTCAGAGAGCGTTACAGTGTCCATCATCGGCATCACGGCAAATGTCCACCATGTTCATCATAACGCTGTGAAACGTTAGCTGTAAGAAGCGCAATATGAGATAATAACCCAAAAATGAATCACGATAATGTGAACTTATTTGAAAAATGCGTTTAAAATTAAATTTGAGAAACAGTTTTTTTTTTTATTTAACAGTCTGGTAAGTTTTCTGATTCTGTATTCCCTCGGTTGTGTTTGGTGCCTTGCATTGTGCCACATTGTTGGTTAGCAATCCCTTCCATTTGTTGTGGCTCTGTGCTGATCGCAAGGTTTCTAATATATTAAGGAAATGGACCCATGACAGTTGATCCGCCGACAATACTTACATACAAAATGCAGTCGGTTGAGAAAAAATACGGTTAAACTAATTACACAAAATATAAATGACGACGGATTGAGTATCGAACACATCAAACACGCTGGAGGACCAATTCTTCAACTGCTGGCGAGTCTGTTTACCGACATCTTAAAGAATGGATACCTACCAACTGACATGACAAGAACAATAATAACTCCCATTCTCAAATCAAAATCGTTGGACTCTACCTCCCAGGGTAGCTACAGACCGATTTCAATTGCCACCACCATCGCACGATTATTCGAACGTCTACTACTAAACCAGATCGATCCCAGCTTGGAAACTAAGGAAATAAGAACAACCAAATGGGCTTCAAAAAGCAAATGTCTACCGATACTGCTATATTTACTGTGAAAAGAACCCTGGAATACTACAGGAATAAAAAGACCACCACGTATGCATGTTTTCTAGATCTGAGCCTTCGACAGGGTTTCTCACTCTCTACTATGGGATAAACTCAGGGAAAGAGGCATATCACCGGCGGTGATACATATCCTCGACTTGTGGCATAGACAGCAGGAGAACTTAGTAAGGTGGAAAGATGGACTCTCCGAACCTTTCCTCCTGAAGAACGGCGTTAGACAGGGAGGATGCATGTCCCCGATATTGTTCAACCTGTACATGGACGAACTCACCGACAGGCTAAACAATGCAGGGGTAGGCTGCCAAATTGGAGGACAGTTTCTGAACAACATCAGTTATGCGGACGACATGGTATTGATGGCACCATCCATAAGGGGCCTACGAATTCTTTTAAAGATCTGCGAAGAGTTTGCTGAAGAAACAAACATGCAATACAACCTCACTAAAACGGCTCTACTGGTCGTAAGATATGGACAAGGACCAAAAAATATTCCTCCAGCTACCCTGAATGGTGTGAACCTGCAGGTGACTGAAGGAACTAAATACCTTGGACACATAATCACCAGTAATCTGATGGACGATGACGACATCGATAGGCAAAGAAGAGCTCTCAGTGTAAAAGCAATCATGCTCAGTAGAAGATTCCGCCTTGTGAAAAGGACGCTCTTCCTTTCCTTCTGCGCAACACTGTATACATCTGAACTCTGGGCAAACTACAAGAAGAGTAGTATAGAAAGACTTCGGGTTCAGTATAACAACGCCTTCCGCATAATGTTTGGTCTCCCCAGATATTGCAGCGCTTCCCGGATGTTCACGGAGGGGCGAGTTCCTGGCTTTGCAGCCCTTATTAGATCCAGGGTGGCAGGAATGAGGGAAAGGATAAGCAGCTCTGGAAACATCCTCGTCATGGAAGCCCGCCTCAGTCCATCATCCAGTATTGATGCACATTGGAGAAAAATACTGGCTCCTTACGTGCTCACAGAATCCTGAAAGCTTAATATTATTATTTCTTTTGTTTTCCATTTACTACTATTAGCTTATTATCTTTTTTTGTTTCGTGTACATTCATATCCAACTTCTTTTTCTTTTTTTTCCTTTCAAATACTTTGTAACATGTATGTGTATATTATACCCTTATGGAATGTGTGGGATTGCACTCTCCTCCCCACATACTGGAATAAACACTTATTTATTTATTTTATTTTAAATGACTCCGGAGGGATGTGCAGAGAGGTTGTACGATAGAATAACAAACTATAAAACATCTTTTCATTCAAATGCGTCAAGGAAAAATCTACTGTGTAAAAGCGCAAAAGTAAAGAAAATCGACACTGCATTCGTTTAGTATTCATACCAACTTATTATTAAGGGATTTTACGTTTGAAATTGGTAAATAATGCACAAAAAATATAATTTTATAGTAAATATCATTTGGGGGGCCAATTGTCGGCGGATCAACTGTCGGGCCACCTAAAGAAACAACTGTAGTACTTTTCAAAGAGTCTCTTATATTTCTTGTTCCAAGTTTCTTGGACAATTCTCTCTTGGCTATGCAAGTGAAGAATGGGTCAACAGGTCAACGCCCAATTATTGTGATTACAGATTAATATTACAATGGAGAACAGTCTCTTTGGAGCACGTTTTTACATTATATTGTGAGAATTATTTAAATCTTCAAAACTTATAAATTGTACATAGGAATGATTGAAAATCTAAACATGTAATTTTATTTAGTTATTTATTATGTATATCTATATAAAAAGGTTTACATTTTTTTTGGCCTTGCCTGTCTCACTAGGAAATCCTGTGTCGAGACAGACTAGTTTACAAATATTTTATAAAGTAAAATAAAGTACATTTTTCAATAAAGCAAAAATATTCTACTAAAATTTTCAGATTGGTAGGTGTAGTGGTAACAATAATGAGATAGAGGATTATATTTGGGTGAGGAGACTAATTATTGCACGACCTTTTCCGATGATCCATTGTTTGATCAGAATTTTGTATTTGTTAATATTATTCGATTGTCTTGTTTTGTCAGGTAGGTTATTGTATATTTTTGGCGTAATGTATTTGAAATTTCTTTGACGAAATTTGGTGTTTGTTTTAGGTGTTTGTATGAGTTCTTTGGTTTTGTGCCGCGTGTTTACAATATTTTGGGTATTTTCACAAAATGTATGTGTTTTATTTTTCAACAAATGAGTTAAGATTGTTTTTGTGTAAATTTGTCGAATATCTAATACAGGGAATTTGTTGAATATATCCAAAGTACCGTTATTATTATTATTATTTGTTGAATATATCTACAGTACTTGTAATAAATGTATAATGTTAGAAATGATGGGGAGAGGAAGGTGATGGGTCTAATCGAAGTAACTAACTAACCATCGCGCCGTTTCTCCGCAGGGGTAGGCAGAGAGGACGAACCGCCAAACAACTCGGTCTTGGCACACACTTCTTGCCTCGTTCACATTCATACATCGTCTCATACATGCTCTCTATTATTCTGACTCTCGACATGGCCCGACTCAAGTATCTGATTCACTTGGTCGTGCCATGTCTTTCTCGGGCGTCCCCGACTTCTTCTAGATTTCACGTTTGCGTCATATATTCTCCTTACACGCGTTTCCTCGTTCATTCGCTCTACACGCCCAAACCATCGAAGCGTTCCTTTTTTCGCTTATCTTACTCTAAATTTTTATTACTCATTACGCTTATATCAGCCTTCATTATTTGCGGATCCCTACGTTTCTCACGCGATCGTAGATGGTTTTACGCACATACTCGTCAGGGATCTCATTTCTACAGTATTTAGTCTACTTTCATCCTTCCTCTGCCATTTCCATGCCTCACTGCCATACATCAGGCTAGGTACAGGCAGTACTCCATTATGGACGGCTAGCTTCGCTTCTTTGGACAGTTTTTTGTTGGTGCCAACGGCGTTCAGTCCTCCATTAATAGAGTTACCTGCTTTCACCTTTCTTTCAATATCTCTATCAGCCTTCCCATCTCTCGTAATCGTAATCGAAGTACATTATTTATTTACGCAGAATAACACCTTGCTTAAACCTGTCATGTGACAGATTTGTAGATTTGCCTATTGTAAACACTACGCAATATTATGTTCATAAAAATAATGTTTGTTCAAATATATTTTTTTAACCATTATTATTATATATTCAAGGGTGTGAGGTGTTGAGTTAAAGAAGTGACAACCTGACAATATAAAAAGAAAATTAATGGAAGATTGAAAATTAAATTTTCTGACAGCTTGAGACGCTCTCTAACCCAGAAAATATCAAATAGGAATGGTTTGTTGGAAAACGAAAACAATACAATATATGTATTGAGTCCAACGAAAAAGAATGCAAAGGGTTTGCATTTAAATACGTGTTATATTCCCATTAGAAAAAAATGCTTTCGTTTTTTCTGTCGATTAAGTTTAATTTTCTCGAGTCGTTAAAAATATAAACCCACTTACATTTGGTCAGTTCTCTCGGTCACATTAATCACAAGCATGAAGCAAGTCATACTTCTTGCGTGTGACCCACTTGGGAAATGGTACCACCCCCCACTGACTGCTCCTACTGGCTACTGCCTTCTAAGTATTTGGTACCGTGAAATGGGGTGACTTCATTCAATTTTTAACGTTGAAACTAAATAACTTTTTTATTTAATTATTTTTTCGGAAAATGTTGTCATATTTATTGCACGTGTTTAAACTATTGAAATACTGTTTACAAAATATGGGAATAAAACAAACAACCTCCAGATTCCTACCCACCCCTTATATCTATTTCCCTATTCCTCTTTTGTTTTCCTTACAGCATCCCCTAAGAAGACATAGGGCCTGAGGGTAATTATTTTCCTCAGTGCCTCCTGTGTGGAGCTAATGGAAAAAAATAGTACATATTTAATATTACAGTGTGAAAATATACATATGGAAGCAGAGACATTTAATTCATATAAAGTATTTGAAGAGTAGTGACATTTTTTTTATGTGAATACCCTTACTAGAGTCCCAGCTGCTCCCATCTGGAGCCAGTGAGACTGTGGCATCCTCAATTGGGGTATGTTTTGATGCTGAAAGTAGAGGGAAGAAATGGGGAAGAGGAAGGTGGCGAAGTACCTGGCTATTCAGATCTGGTCACTAAACACAGCTGAAGCCATTTTTAAGCAACGTTTCTGTGATGACCGTGGCCGGTTATCCCATAATATTCTGGACTCCGTTATTTGGATCCAGATTCCTCTGATAGTGATGATCTCAGTTCGGGTATAATGCCATGCAATAATAAGACGTAGGTAGTCTAGTTACGTTTTTCCGAGATGGGTTACAATGGTGCTTCGTAGGAAGTCTGATGGTAAAGAGAACAATGGACAACAATCACACCCTTTTATATGTTCCTCATGCTGTCTCACTCTTACACGCATGTCTCTTTCATACCGCAAGACATATGTTCACCACAGTTTCAATTCTGAATTATGGTCTCAAACCAGGGCGATACTGAGAGTGTCTTCTCACATTTTTTTAAAAGGAAAGTTTTTAGTGACGATTAAATTTAAATATGTTTAAATATAATTAGAATCATATTTTAGAGGCGTCATTGTATCCACACGGCCCAAAAAAATAAAAGAAGCGAGTTATTTCTGAGTGATAGCGAAAATCAGCAATATATCCGAAGGCCGGCGTAGTCCAGCGGCAAGGCTCTTGACAAGTACTCCGAAGGTTGCGGGATTGAATCCCGGCGTCCCAAATAATTTTTTTTTGATTAATTTGTGTTATTTCACAATTTGTTCATTTAAAATAATGTATAGTATATTTGCGGCACGTTCCAGAGTGGAAGATACTCTCAGTATCGCCCTGGTGTAAAACCACCATTCAGAATTGAAACGTTGCTTGATTGACGTTAGCCGTGTTTGGTTACCAGATCTTAATAGCCAGATACTTCCCCACCTCCCTCTTCCCCATCTCCTCTCCTTCCCCATTACCTTCAGCCTCACAACATATCCCAATTAGGGATGCCATTGTCCCACTGGCTCCAGACGCGAGCAATTGGGACTCTTGTGCGGTATAAATGTAATTGTCGCGATTTACAAAGTCGCCCCCCGATTCAAAAGTCGCCCCATGTTACGGCTTTGGCTACCCTCTGCCTTAAGATAAGGTTTGTATTGGGGATATGGCCTCATATATCTACAATTCATGACATTCTGAAATACCCATGCAATTAACTTGGTGACCTAAGAAGAACAAAAATTGCTTTTTGAAACGTCACGTGTTTTTCCACGTACAGATTGGCCTCATTTATTTCATTCGCTAAATTCGCCCTCACAAACTAAATAAAAATATAGTGGAACTTGTTATTCTCATTTACTGAAATAGGAATTGTAGGACATTCCAAGGAATTAATTATATCTATTGTCCTGTTTTCTGATAAATCACTTGTAACGCTTGTCCATAAGAATTTCCGAAAGTTTTGAAGTGAGAGCCCCGTTGTGATTTTGAATTCGGATGAAACGGAAATGGCGCATACAGCACTAGCGAAGCATCTAACTTTTATCAAGGCTCCTATTGGTTGAGTCATAAAACGGAAATGACACTAGGTCTGCGCTCATTGGCTGCTTTGATTATGATCTCGCTTTTTAAGGCTCCTTGGCTCTTCATTGGTTGAGATTGTTTTGGTAAAGTTTCGCTTCTACCGCGTGTTAACTGCACTTGATTTTTTTTTCATGATATTATTATAACATACTAGCTATTTCCCGGCATGCGTTGCAAAGCCAATAAAGAAATTGTTTATCCTGCGTGAACTTTCCCATTCATCCCCGTTCTCCTTTCATCTCCCCTTCCCCTCCCGCGTTCCCTCAACCTTATGCTTCTTTTCTCTCCCCCTTCCTCCTTCTCTCCATGCCACTAAACTACATGAAATACACTAAATTTTTCAAACAGCTCGCACGCCTCTTATTTCACAACTTTTGTGCACATTTCATAACGCCAGATAGTATATTATATATGTATAAATAAACCATTGCTATGTGCGCACAACAATTCACCAAAGTTTCATAGCAATCGGATGAATGGTATAGAAAATATCTTTATAATTTCAGAACTCACTATTATATATACAGAATCCACCGCGGGCGTGCACACATCAAATCACCAAAGTTTCATCCCAAACGGATGAAAAGTTTAGGAACGCATAAGGGACAAACAAAGAAATATTCTATTCTCATTCGTCTCCTACACATTATTTTCTTTTAAAATTTTATTATTGTTTATGTCTATTATTTTTCTCTATTACCTATGTATGTCTATTTTTAAAATTAGTTCTGTCAAAACCCTGAAGAAGTCAGCTTTGCTGACGAAACATGTCGGTTTTGTAAATAATTAAGTGGTTAATACAAAGTTATCTATTAATTTGAATTTAAAATGTTACCACAAAATAATTTTGCACTATTAGAAGAAGTGAAAGAAGCATTCATTTTTATATATTAAGATTACCGTATTCGAAATAAGAAACCTTCACCATTCACCAGATTTTTTAAATTCGCAATTCACTCTCAAAAGAGTGCTTTATGATTAGAGTCTGATTAGTAATCAGAATGCATCCACTTTTCATAAACCAAACTAAGGAATTTCAGAAAATTTCACATCAATATGGAATTAAATTTTCCGGAATAACTTAAAATTAGGGAGGAATGCAGATCCTACCAATGTCTGGAAATTAAATAAAAAGGCACTTTCTAGATGAGAAAAGTGTAGAGAAGTTGAATAAAACAAAAATTAAGGCGCGCTCGGCAAAATTGAGGGAGATACAGCCGTTCAAAGTAGGTATAAATAAAATTTCACTTCGCGAACCGATACTGTCAGTCCGCCCGCCATTTTAAAAGACGTATAAATCTGTAAACTAAATACTATCTTAAAGTTGGTAGCACTCGTAATCGTCCTAAAGAAAGTGCCCCTTTATAACGCCTACTCGCGTCAAGGCAAGAAAAACATCCCAGTTTTCAAGTAGTTCAGCGGCTACGCTAGGTTTGTGTAAAATGGTTTGTGATACAAAAGAAAGTGCCCCTTTATAACGCCTACTCGCGTCAAGGGAAGAAAAACATCTCAGTTTTCAAGTAGTTCAGCGGCTACGCTAGGTTTGTGTAACATGGTTTGTGATTCAAAAGAAAGTGCCCCTTTATAACGCCTACTCGCGTCAAGGCAAGAAAAACATCCCAGTTTTCAAGTAGTTCAGCGGCTACGCTAGGTTTGTGTAACATGGTTTGTGATTCTGGCGTACAATCTCACAAGACGAAAGCTAATTTTAATTTTACGTAATCGAAATTTTGAATCAAATATTTTCCACTGTGCATATTAACCGTTGCCAGCGATCTCCAAAAATTACCATTATTAATTCTGTTTTTCATAATTACGCGCCTTATTCTGTATCCCACGAAGTCGGCTACAATCGTATCTAGTTTCGTTTATATCAGGTCTGGGATACCAACATAATAGTGACATAATGGCGTAGTATCGGTTCACGAAGTGACATTTTATTTATACTTTGAACGGCTGTATCTCCCTCAATTTTGCCGAGCGCACCTTAATTTCTTTTTTATTCAACTTCTCCACACTTTTCTCATCTAGAAAGTGCCTTTTTATTTAATTTCCAGACATTGGCAGGATCTGCATTTTAGCTTAGAATTATCTTCGAAACTAATAAACTTCCACATGCCGACAATGTGTTTAATATAATATCCCCCCCCCCTTCATCATACATCATAAGTTAAAATAATAAATTCCAAAATATTACATTATTAATCTGCATCGAGTCACTCAAAATGTTTTGTAGAGCATTTTACCGTACTTTTTTAGCTATGTGTGCCTGATGAAGAATGATTTAATATTCCCACTCGATGAATAAAATACTGTAACCGGAGTTACTTATCCAAAAGTAGGTTACAGGCTACGTTATATGACGGGAATAGTGGAAAATTGCAGGTGTTTTAATAATTAACCGGTGAACTCCGCTAAATATCGAGGCCTCATTGTTGACTTATCGTCAAAGGCTGATGGAAAAAACCCATAATTACAAAATTTACAAGAGAATAACTCAATCTATTTTAAATGCACAATTATTTATTTAATTTTTAATTTTTATTTCCGTGATCTGCCGGATCTTCCCTGATGATGGACACTGCAACGCTGTCCGAAACGTTGGCTAAAAAGGGGGATAGCGCAACAAGGCATAACAACCCAAAAATAAATAACTAAAATACTTTTGGCCGTGAAAATTTAAAACGTATTTAATCATGTTTTTAAAATGTAAATGTTATTTAATTATGTTTGTATTTTTGACAAATTTTACCAATGTGCGTTTAGGGCGTAAACCGAGGAATTGCAGATTGGCGCTCTGCGTTATGACTTCGATAACCTTCTGTTGTAAGGTATTCGTCAAATATTTTATAATCGCTTTCAATTTGGGTGGCGCGTATGGGTGCCGCCGCCTTGGAACCATTTATTGGATAACCAACACCTCTGCCATAGGTCACTTAGCGTTAACGTTTGATGACTTAGCAGGGGAGCTCGGGTTGCATATTTACAAAACCTATACCGATTCAATCGCGGTAACGACAATTTACATTTTAAATATACCTCTATATTGGTTATTTTTTATCACATTGCAAAAACAAAAATTGTTCTAAAATCTAGATAAAATAATCTTTCTGATGTGTATATTAGAAATTAATAATTTTATTTCTAAATATTTAAATTTTAATATTATTTCCATATATATTAATAATTTGATAATTTTTATCACTTTGTAAAAACAAAAATTGTTCTGAAATCTAGATAAAATAATCTTTCCAATGTTTATATTAGAAATTAATAATTTTATTTCTAAATATTTAAATTTTGATATTGAAAATTTAAAGCGACTGAAACTGTGTGGAGCTAATGTAAAAAAATAATAAAGAGGTGGACCCTTCCGATTTCGAATTTTTCAGGGACTAGTGGATCACCTTAATACTTAAATAATGTATGTACATAATAAATTTACTAGAAGAGCAGCAACAAATGAATTAAAGAGAGTAAAATTATTATTGGAAACAATTGATAATTTCTAATAACCATGAATATAATGAAGCTCTGCAAGAAGCTACTCAAGGACTTGTTATAAATGGGAAGATTCTGAACAACCTGTATTATGCAGATGATGATACAGAACTTCTAACAAGTAACATTGAGGATTTACAACTTTTGCTGAATCAAGTAGTGAAGACTTGTGAGAATTTTGGTCTAGAACTGAATATAAATAAAACAAAATACATGCTCATAAGCAAAAATAACGCATTGGATGAAAATCTTTATGTTGCTGGAACAAAACTAGAGAAGGTACAGAGTATTGTATACTTGGGTTGCAATGTAAATGATAGATGGGATCCTTCAGTTGAAATCAAATACCGCATTGAGCAAGCTCGTGCAACCTTTATCCGCATGAAAAAAATGTTCTGCAGTCATGATCTCAACCTTGGATTACGAATGCGAATGGTCAGATGCTACGTGTTTTCGGTATTATTTTATGGAATGGAAGCATGGACGCTTACTGAAGAACTAATTAGGTGACTTGAGGCATTCGAGATGTGGATCTACAGAAGAATACTTAAAATAAGCTGGATGGACAGGGCTACAAATGAAGATGTTATGGTTCGGATGAATAAAGAAAGGGAAGTAATTAAAACTATAAAAATCCGAAAACTTCAATATTTTGGACATGTGATGAGACATCCAGAGAAGTATGAGATCCTGCATCTCATAATTCAGAGAAATATTGACGGAAGACGGGGTCCTGGAAGAAGGAGAACCTCATGGCTGAAAAACCTGAGACAGTGGTTTGGCCAATCTACCGTGGAGCTGTTCCGGGCCGCAGTAAACAAAGTCCGCATAGCCAACATGATAGCCAACGTCCGTTGAACGGACAGTGCACAAGAAAAGGAAGAAGATAAATATAAGAACATAAATAAAAGATTTATTTGAGTTAGTTTATGGACGAAACTAGTTATTTATATTCGTGTTGAATATGTACGGGCGTAAACAATTAACTCATTTTAATAATTTAAAGTATAACTTCTAATAATGTTTTAACCTAAAATAATTACATTGGCGCCATCTGTGCTTGCGTAGATTATAACGTAAGTTCAGTTTCATCTTAAGAAGAATACCACTACATACCAAAAGCATTTTTTCCTCGACACTTCAAAATGTTTGCAGCCAATAAATTGAACAATGAAATTCTTTATTGGGAAAAATAAATAGACAGTCTTAAAAAAATATTTTCGAATGCCGCCTTCCTCATGTATTGAAGGAACCATTATTTAGAATGCAGTATTTACCTAGTCTAAATCTAGGCTCTCTTTCACAAAGTTCCTCGTGTTTCCGTCACGTGAGGGGGAAATTTTCACCAAATTACAAGTGGACTAATATTACTCCTTTGAGACCTACGAGTTGGACTACTAGTGGTGGTCATTATTATTTTATGGACCAATTATTTCTGATGTTAGCTGTTGCCAACATAACCCAAAATTAATAATTCTTTGAGTTTTCCAAGAAAGGCATTTTGAAATATTGAAATTTGTGGAGGTCGATGAACTATCTTTTATTCTTATTTTACTTTTTTTATTGAACAATAGAATTTTATTAAAATAAAGGTACAATTTAGTCGTTGTACTCGCCATATCAGTATTTAGGCAGGTGACTATTCAATAATAATTTTAAGGCATATAGAGAACAGCACTTATATCCAAATGGTTTGGAAGTTTATTTAACAGCACCACTCCGCTCGGCATGCTATGCTTTGCCAGGACGACGGTTCTGCCGTTCGGTACTCTGAAACTCTGAACAGGTCATGGGTATCGACTCCGGCAGTAGTGGTCTGGTACATATTTATTTATTTATTAGTTTACGGACAATAGTCCATTAAAAACATAATAAGACGAATAAAAAAAACAGAGATGACAGTAAAGGGAGAGCACATATAAATTAACAGCAATGAAAATATAAAAAGTATATATAGAAGACACTACAAGTCAAAGCACGAAGAAGCATTTAAAAATTGCGTATCGACTGCCGAAAGTCATTTAGTTTTACACCAAAAAAATCAATGCTTCGATTTGCGTTGACAAGTCTCTACATTCTGGATGAGGGAGAATGGTATCCATAATTAGTAGAATGTTGATTAATGAACAGCAATTCATTATTTCGGAGTCTACGGGAAGGGATGTTGAACTGGATGAGTTGTAGTTAATATATATATTATAATAATTTTAAATATGCCAATTATATCAGAGTCTTTTCTACGTTTTTCTAAAGAAGAAATGTTTAAAATGTGTTCAATTTCATCATATGAGTACTCGCCTCTTTCATGACCCGACCTCCAAGCAATTCCTCTTAGGAAACGATGTTGTACGGATTCGATATGACAAATGTGGACAGCATAGAAAGGAGACCAAATGACTCTAGCATATTCAAGGTGAGGGCGAACCAGCGAACAGTAAAGAGTTTTAAGTGTATTTACATGTTTAAAGTCATAGGTAATTCTATGAATGAAGCCGAGTAGTTTATTAAGTGATTTATTTACGATATAATTAATGTGATCAGGGAAAGAAAGTTTACAGTCTGGTGTGACCCCAAGGTCTTTGATAGATGTGACACTGATAGACAAACACTATTTAGTTTATAATCAAACTGAATAGGTTTTTTGGTTCTATAAAAAGGACAAAATTTTGCATTTATCAACATTATGTTCCATGCAGTTAATTTTGCACCAATCGTTAAATGAATCAATATCAAGTTAAAAAAGTAAACAGTCAAGGTGGGATTTAATAAAAATATAAATCATAGCATCCCAAGAGGAATGGGCTATCAATGAAATTTTTCAAATTTTGAAAGACAAAATTTTTAGCTGGACTTGCTTTCCGCTTAGTTAACTAGCAAATTTGTTTTTTTACTTTTAATGTTTCTTAACTAGCAAATTTTTCTGTAAATTTACACCTGTCTGTATTTTTTTACAACACCCTTCAAACAATATTTCACACACAGATTGAAAAATAGATTAATAGCCTACTCATATTTTATGCAAAAGTAACGAAAGAAAGAAAAATTCGTAACATTTGCTAAATACTACCATTCGGTTCCAAAACACTACTTGAAAAGGAAACAACTGAATGTGGATATGATATTAGCATTGGCGTTTTCCTGATTAAAAGGAAAATAGTGCGAAGAGTTTTTCTCAATTAGTAAAAAAACAATTTAAAAATGAGTTATTTTTTCTTTCGTGTAAAGTTGCCCAACATTACAAAACGCTAAACCGTGGGGTAATTACTACAAATAGGAAACTCCGAAATCAGCGTCTTTGAATTACACACTAAAATCATAAGTCTATTTCCTTGTCTATGAAAGCCACAAACAGAAAAGACGGTATGCATTGGAATCATCAAGTTATTTGAATATATTTTTGTGGGTATCTCTCAACAACGGTATCGTTTAATTCTATGTAACTCTAGTTACCATAAGTTTTTTTCCATGTTTTTGTTTTGACGTATTGCTGAAGTTGCTTTCGTTGCATTTTTTATGTAACAACTAGGTAAGACATTCCAACTTTGTAAATAAATTCATAAATTAATGATTAGCCATTTTCTTATTTTCAAAATGTAAGTATTACGGTTTCTAACACATCAATCTACGATTTAACAATACTTATCGGTATAAATATAAAACCATCGATTTATCAGATTGATTACCATCAGCGTTACTTAGTAGTTGTAGTAAGTATCCCACGATATAACCATCGATATATGATACAATGTGCAGTATGTGCACCGTACGTCTACAGAAGTTGTTCGTTTTTCACTTTTAAAAGAAGTTATTTTGTTTTTAATATACTATCTAAGTAGCGTTATAGAAGTGCCCTATGTAAAGTGATTTGTTGGTACATGGTGAATGCCACGCACGTAATGTTTTAATTTAACAAAATCAATATAATATTTCACTTGCGTGAAAACTCTTGAGGGAAGTTTTCCTAAGATTGCCAAAATAGTTCCGCAAAATCCCGCCAGATGCCTCCACAGTCCGCAGTCCGCGGGCCAGACCGGACAACACACAATACACAACCAACCACCGCTGACCGCCAATCAAATGGTCGATAGGGCAAAGAACTGATAGTGCTACCATAGTTCCTAAATAAAATTGGGATTGTTGTAGCCATATCGTGGGGTAATTATAAAGAATTACATCATCATAATTTTGTATATCTAGGTAACTCTGAAATCAGCTTTGAATTATAAGATAGTAATGAATCTGATAAATCGGTTGTTTTGTATTTATACGTGATTAGTGTGGTTAAATCTAGATTTATGTGTTGGGAACCGTAATAATTACATATATTTTGGAACTCATTCTCATATCTTACATGAATATAATTTAAACAATATTAAATTAACACCATTTTCTTAACACCGTATTAACACCGTATTCGCGACTTGGGAGTTATATTCGATTCAAACTTAACATTCACAGCACATATATAACTAATAAGGCTTTAAAGATTCTTGGCTTCCTTTGTAGAAATCTAAGTGATTTTAAGTCCTTGGACTAGTGGAATATAATTCACCTATTTGGTCTCCTTTCTATAAAGTACACTCTAACAAAATAGAAAGGGTTCAACACAAATTTCTTAGGTACTTCAATTTCAAGCTCAAAATTCCAATAGAAAACATTAATTATTCAAGTTTGATGAATCGACTTAATTTAATTACCCCGTCTGACAAAATAATCAACAAAAAATACTTAAAAAATCTACACAAGAAAGAAAATATAAACCAAATCAAATCTGGTCATTGAAGTCTCAGTCTGATTCAACGCCAGTTTTTCGAATGAATTTTAAAAAATAATGATAAATACAACGCACATTTCAAATTTTAGGTACGTTGACCTAGAAAATGCAGGCAGAAAGACATATGAAAATTTCGTATTGCCAGAGCTCAATGTTTAAGTGTTTCTGTCGCTTTAGAAATCAGATATGTATCTGCTTTATAGGTGTTTTCAGAAATTTCGACATTTTGTTGAGTTTCAACATTGGAAAAGCTATGAGACAATAAATTACGTAGAAAATATCAAAAAATTGCTCGTAATTTAGTTCCCACTTCTTTTAAAAGGTAGATGAACAGAAGGCGGTTGGAAAATTGCAATTTAGTTAGTCTATACCAGGGATGGCGAACCAATGGCACGCGTGCCATTGGTTCGTTACCCATCACATCACTGATATGTTTGGGCACATCACTGATCAGTGATCACAAAATTTACTATGCACTACGAAAAAAAGTGTTAAGTATATAGTAGGTGAACGAGCGAACCCGAGTGATTCCTACGCTACAGAATGTTGCGTAGTGTATGCGATACGCGGAGTACGGTGCGGTGCGCGGGGTGGCGGAGGGAAGCGCGGCGCTCACTCGTTTGTTTTCGTACCTACAATCTACATCGCGAGTTTCTATTGCTAATGAATGACGCATAGTTTCTTTATGCATAACATAATATTGAATGTCGTTGATATAATTGTATTTTAGAGTTTATTTGAGTTTTATCTATGTTATTTAATATGGCTAGTTCAGCAAAAAAAAGACTTGGTTAGAAACCGTTTGACAGATGACTCCAGTTCAGCATGCATTCTGATAAAAGTATCTAAGATCTTACAACCCTAACATATGTTATTTGTCATCTAACCTACAACAACAGAAGTCACACTAATTTTACTTTAATATAAATTATGCGTATAATGCAAAATGTCCCTTTTTTGTAGTAAATAAAGAGTTTTTAATTAATAGTAAGTATTTATTATTATTATTTTCCTAATAACCACAAAGTTAAAATTATTTGATGGCACATCTGTGACCTCATTAAACATTTCTTTAGAAAAATGGCACGTTGATACGTAAAGATTTGCCATCCCTGGTATATAGGTACTATTCTATAGTCTATATTACTCAAGTTTCTTTCCATCTACCTGAAAAAAGATTAAAAATGACATAGGTGTAGTTTTCACTTATATAAAATACTCATAATGCTTCTAAAATATAATAAATAAATAGCAAGCACATTCAATAAATCATAATTCACAAAAACCTTGAGTTAAACCAATAATCCACCGCATCACGGTCACCTGACGTCTGCACCCCCACCCCCTCTGTCCATGGCATTGCCCGCCCGGACCAGACCTTCACTTCTCGTCGCCCACTAAAACTAAAATCCGATAGAGGTGTCTTTTGGACGTGCCTGTGTGGCCCTAGTAAGCTTAGTTGTTCCATAGTGCATAATAAAGTCCATTTTGAAATCCCCAAAAGGACGTTAACGATAGAAATCCTCAATAGTTTGACATTCCAAGTATTCAAAAATCTATATCAAAAATATTTATTTATTTATTAATTAACGATTTAGATACCTCGGCAGTATTCTCACGGAGAGTCTTGACCCAGATGTAGAGGTTAGGTGCAGAATTGAAGCAGCAAGAACTGCGTTCATTAAAATGAAATCCCTCTTCTGCAATGACAATATCAGTTTCAAACTAATCAGAAAATGCTAAAATGTTATGAGTGATCGGTCTTGGTGTGTGGATGTGAAACATGGACATTGAAAGTAAATACCATGAACAGGTTAGAGGCTTTTGAAATATGGCTTCGCCGGAGAATGCTCTAGGTCCCATGGACCGACATGATCACCAACACAGAAATTCTCAGGCGGGCTAGAGCAGATAGAGAACTGCTTACATTAATGAAAATCAGGAAAATTTCATGTCTGGATCATATACTTCGAGGGGAGAAGTATCACTTGCTCCATTTAATATTGAAGGCAAGATAGAGGGTCGCCGAGGGCCTAATAGGAGACAAGTGTCTTAGCTGCGAAACGTACGAGAGTGGACCGGCATTAGAAGTGCGTAGGGGCTATTCCGGACAGCGCAAGACAGAGAGACATTTTCAAGAGTGATCGACGACGTCGGGGGAACCTGATAGGGCACACAAAGAAGAAGATTAATTAAAGCCCTTTTTCGGGGCTTTTACATAAGAATAGTAAGAAATATACAGTATTTATTGTACGTAACTGGAACTGCCTCAGTAACAATATTTTATATTTGTTTAAAGATAAATTGAATAAGTCCACTGACTTGGTTTAATTGTTTCCATCCATTAGTATTCTGGGCAAAGAGGAATACATAATATGGTATTTAGTCACAGAATTTCTGCACTGAAATAAATCCTGACTTCTAGTATTACATGTGGAATCCGGAAGCTTATCAATTCAAGCAATACCTGACTATCAACTAAATCATTTTTAATGGTAAATCATCTCAAAAAAGACAAATAGGCAAACATCTCCCACATCATTAGACCAGAGCTAAGCAAATAGACCAGCTAAATAGCTACATGTAGTGCAATACTACGAGTACCTTTGGACAAAGAAGCTCTGATTTTTTAGCTGTAAAGTTATGTAACAATTTCCAACCCAGTATCAAACAAATTAAATCATGTAATTACTATGTTTCACAGAATTTGAATAACTCATCAAAGTTCGAGTTCTCCGATAGTTCTATTCAAGTTCTGTTTTTACTTCAGCTTGGACAAGTTGCTTCACAGAATTGAATTAACAAAACTTGAAAATTAACTTCCAAATTTAATTAATTGTTACATTTCCGTGAAACAACCCATCCCAAGTATTTTAAATCTTGACTTGAGGAATTATCAGAAAAAAAAGGGTCAGTATTGACGGCCTCGGTGGTTTTTCGGGGGAAGGCTCTTGACTCGCAATCCGAAGGACGCGGGATCGAATCCCGGCATGCACAAATAATTTTTATTTGATTAATTTGTGTTATTTCACAATTAATTCATTAAAAATAATGCACAGTATATTTTTGGCACGTTCCACATTGGAAGGTACTCTCAGAAACGCCCTGGCGTAAGACCATCATTCAGAATTAAAACATTGCTTAAAATGGCTTTAGCCGTGTTTTGTGACTAGATTTGAATAGCCAGGTACTTCCCCACCTTCCTTTTCATCATCTCCTCCCCCTCCCCACTATCTTCATCCTCACAACATACCCCAATTGGGGATGTTAAAGTCTACTGGCTCAGACGGGAGCAGCTGGAACTCTTGTGAGGTATTCACGTAAAAATAAAAATAAAAGTATTTTGTTTTATTTTTACATGAAAAACGTTGTCATAAATCGTTACCGAAAATAACCTCAAACTTGAACTCGCTGAAAACCCACTATCCAAAATCTACTTCGCCTTAGCACAGAATCTCCTAGTGAAAAGAAATAAAAAAATATTCTACGTTTGTTTTTTTTTTGTTTATATTTCATGATATGTTTTTAAAATGTAAAAATTATGCATTAATAAATAAATAAAATATTTCTGGTAAACTTGGTGACACATTTTCAAATAAAGGTTCATTGGCCTTTCAGACACTGTTTTTATGTAAATACCCAACAAGAGTCCCAACCCTCTCAACTGTTCCAAACCGTCAACCCAGTAGAATAAATTTCAATACTTATTTTTATTTTTAACTTAATGAGTAAAACCTCAAATTGTAATATTTAATTAATGAAGACAATATTTGCGAATTTCAATCGAAAATCTGAAACAGAAAAATCAGAAAAAGATAGGTCACATGTCACATCTGGGACTCGTACCCAGGATCTATGATTTTCCGGGTCAACGCTCTACCAACCAAGCTTGTTACATATACATTATACAAGTTATAATTTACATATTATAATATATTCAGATTCAACATTTTTTCATACACTTTTTCATACATTTTTACATACATATCAATATAAATATTTTTTTAGGATATCCAATTTTTCACCATATATTTAACCTTATTCATAGAATTACAATGCTTTATAGTATCATGTAATAAATTAAATATCTTCGGTATGTTGTATTCAAACGTTCTCTGTCCGTACTTATTATTAAATTTCGGAACTATTAACCTAGTGCTATATTTACATTCTAATTTTTCTTTATGCTGCGGGGTAAATGTATGCTGTATTATAATTTTTTGCCATAGTATTGCTTTAACAGGTAAAATTTTGGCACTCTGAAACAGCAATGGTGTATTATGTCTCTATTTGAAAATATTAGGGACGACTAATAATTTTACAATTGCGTTTTGTACAACTTGGACTTGTTTCAGATTGGTTATAGTAGTATTTCCCCATATTGTTAATCCATATCTTATAATAGATTCTGCCGGTGACATATAAATTATTTTAAGTGTTTCAATTGATAGGAAAAAATTAAATTGAAGAAAAAAAAGAAGAAAGTTTCAGAAGTCGAAAGGTCTTATGAAAATTGGCGATATCAGTTTTCTTTCAAAGCCGATGTAGGTCACACTTCTAGGAATTAACTACTCACTGGCTTCGGCCCTGTTAGCGGCCAGTGTTAGCGGCTAGTGGCCACTGGTCAGTAGTCAGTAGCCATGGGGCCACAGGGCAGCGAGCGCGCTAGGGCCGGCCCGGCTAGGGGCGGGCAGGGGGCCGAATCGGGGACCCAGCCAGGGCTCGCCAAGGCCCCCCAGGAATCGGGGCAGAGTCTGCAGTTTGATTTTAGACTGACTGTACCGTTGAATTCGCAGCCTCCGTTCCAATCTTTGTGGGATTTGTCGTGGTGAGTTTTTAAACATTTATAAAGCAGAATAACTTATTCATTTCCTGTGACAAAAATAAGTGACTAGTAATATGTATAAGATTGACTGTACTTGAGTCGGATAATGTCAAGACTCTGAATAACAGATGCATGAGTGTGAATGAAAGAAGTAGTGTGTATTAAGACTAAGTTGTTTGGCGAACTATCATATCTGCCTATCTCCCACCCCTCCCGAAACGGTATGGTTATTAAGAGGGCATTACCAGAGAAAACCGGAAATACGTCATTTTCAAAAAAGTTTTTAGACGTATTGACTCTTTTCCACAATTATAAATGGATTTCGAAAGATTGTTCTTTTATCTAGCATTCGTATGTAATAAATTTTGAGAATTTTTTTTAATTTTTAGTATAATAAGGTTATTCCATAGGTCGTTGGCAGATTTGTTCAATTTTCAAAAAAGTTTTTGTATTATACCACACCCATTTCAAATAATAAAATCATGCACTAAAATAAATCAATACATTATCTAGCAAACGTATGTTTTAGAATTTTGATTTTAGTTTCAATAAAATCATTAAAAAATATGTACGTACATGTGTTTCTTGGCGAAAATTGGTCCGTTTGTGTATTTATTTGAGCACTTACAAACTAATATATTTCAGATTTTTTTAACATTCTTATTAAATTTAGACATTATTGAAAAATGATAAATACTTATGATCAAAAAATAAGTACAAAAAGTACATTATTTTAATAGTTTTATGATCACGCCTTTCAGCATTTTTGGATGAAGGTATAAATTAAAGCTAATTTGAATTGAAATAAATTCGATATTGAGTTATAATTTTAAAAAAGCTGGTACGGAGAATAATTAATCTTTCTCATTATAACCGCCCTGCACGATCGTAAGAACAACTTTCGACGAAATGTGGATTTTCGTCCGCTGGTTGGTTAAATGCTCTTAATGTATGAATAATGTTCTCCAATGAAAGAAAAATCGAGATAGTGGAAGGTCCTTAGTTCGAATCCCGATCGCAGCAATAAGCTTTTTTCTTGAGTGATTTTCTGTTGTACTTAAATAGTATGTAGGTATATATGATGGATTCTATCTATATTTATATAAATATGGTTTCCCTTATACATACTGATTTTTCTAACAATATTATTTAAAACTAATTCTTTTATTTTATGCTTCTGTGTTTGTTTTTTGTAAATTATTTAAATTTTCCTACGTGTTTTTTGTAAATTACTATGCTCGATGTTCTAAAACATTAATTGTTGCAAAAAATGCTTACAAAAAAACTAGGAGGAGAATTTTTTTAATTAAGGGTTTCCGGAAATCCGCCGAATGACACATACGAGGGTAGCGGGATCGAATCCGGCGTGGAAAAATAAATCTTATTCGATTATTTTGTGTTATTTCAATTAAACCATTTAAAATAATACATAGTGGAAGATACTCCAAGTATCGCCCTGGTGTACCATTAAAAATTGAAATGTTGCTTGAAATGGCTTTACCCGTGTTTGACGACCAGATCTGAATAACCAGGTACTTTCCCACCTTCCTCCTTCCCATATCCTTCCCCTCCCCTTTAACTTCGGCCTCACAACATACCCCAATTGGGGATGCTATAGTCTTACTGACTCCAGACGGGAGCAGTCGTGAATCTAATGAGGTATTCACATTAAAAAGGAAAAATTTAACTTTTTGAGTAGTTTGGTCCAGGGTGTCTTATAGTCTCACAGTGGAGAGCTCAGTTGTCACCTCTCTTTCAGTTCGTGCACAATTAGTTGGGATTATATTACCCTTACTTATTACTTACTACCCCCACCCAGGAAAAAAAGCGTAGGAATAAAGAGAATAGTTATTATTAAATTTTCCAACCCCCCCCCCCTTTTCTCCCTTGCCCCCCCCCCCCCCTCCTCCTCCCCTTATGGTCGAACAGTCTACAGTATTACATTGCATTGATAAAAGAAGCGTGATACTTATCCACTGGAGCGCTTTTTGCCATAATATGGCACTATTTAAAATACCTCAGATTGCTTTGCTGCCAATTTTGGCAAATTTTCCCTCATTTGTATGTAATTAAGTAGAAATTATCAATTTTATAATTTTTTTTATAAATCCTACGAATATGTGATAGTCGACAAAAGATATGTGAATTCATTGGCTATATAGAACTATAATCAGTTTGTATGTCTCCATAATAAAATTCGGAGGTATGATTTTTTTAATGTGGGCAGAAAATATTCAAAACGTACTCCAAAAATTCTCGAGCAATCGGAGAAAAAAGTTGTAAATTGCGCTGTCGCTCCAGTGGCTATATAAAAATATGTAGGGGAAATTTCGATTCAATTTGAATTCTTCTATTACATTCCCTCCTTCATACGTGTGAGGCCTAACACAGTGGCGGCGTAAGGTAGATTGGCACCCGGGGCGGTTTTGTATTAAGCACCCCCTACTTAAAATAAAACACCAAATACTAAACATGCTTACGAGATTTTTTTGACTAAAACATTCAATCACCTTATCATAATTGATTGCCCTGTCTTTTTCAATTGATATAATCGAAAGATTGGTTAGTCGCGCTTGGCTCATTGCGGACCTTAAGTAAGTTTTATTTATTTTAACTTTGAAAAGCTTCTTTCACATGAAGCCACTGAAATATGAATTGTCAAAAAAAATCTAAGACAGCGCTAAAATTGGAGACTCTGAATAGCCTCATTTTACAATGAATCTGAAAAACTCCAATGTAGTCCATGGAACCGCTTCTTGAGCAGAACTGTTGGCGTCTTCCAAATGACACCTCAATCTTAAAATCTCCAACACGATGTCCTTTGCTGAAAATTCATTGTAAATTGTTAACAGATTTGGAACCATTCCCCGAAGATCTTCTTCTGGTGATGTTACAAAATGTTTTAGGCTGAATAACACGCTGAGTAACCAGAATAAAATCCATTACCTCGTAACGATGGTCTAATTCTTCGTAAAATCTATCGTGACATTCTAATATTGCTCTCTGCATCTCCTCTGGTAATGTAAGTCCAGCATCTCGGGCCATTTCTTCAGGCATACGTTTTAGAAATCTCATCCTTCCACTTTTTTTCTTCAATCGGAATGTATAAGTCTTTACATTTTTTTGTTGCGTAGCAAATAGCCTTTTCCACTATTTGGTTACGTTGGTTAGGAAGAAAATTTTTAAGAGCTTTAATGTTTATGACACACTTTTCAAATGATAGCCCAGATCACACCAAAAGATAGCGTAGAAAACTGAAGTCACACAAAGCTGGTAAGAGTGTTGATGCTATTTCTCTTATTTCAACGCTTTCTTTGCTGGTGGTGGGATCATATATCTCTTCGAGTGTTGATACAAGCTTCTCAAAATTATTCTTCAGTGGTTTAGCTGCGTCGTGATGAACAATCCATCTCGTCTCTGATAGTCGTTTAACGGACGTGCCTACATTTTACATTAATATTTCCCACCGCGCTCGATGTTACGTGCGGTATTAAGATCAGACCAAGTGCAACATGAATGCTATCTTTTAGGGAATTAGAAATTATATTCTAAAAAAAAAGAAAATATGGTTGCGATGCGTTTCAAAATATGATATTAGTATGTAAGTAGCTAGATATAAGAGTAGGTATTTATTTATTGTTATGTCTTTACAGAGGTAGATTTTGTGCGCATTTTTTGACTGTACGAGTGAGTTGTCGTTGTCACCCCTTGGTGCTTGGCACCCGGGGCGGACCGCCCCCTCCGCCCCCCCCTTACGACGCCACTGGCCTAACATCTAACAAACTTCCCGCCACCCAGTTAGAAAAGCTCTTAACCTGATTGCTATTAAACCAGGAAAACAAACTTTATCTGAAAACAACCCCGTGCAGATAAATATTTAATGCTTCTTGAGAAAATTTCTCCCCTGCTTTCTCTTCTAACACAAAATTATATCTTAGAACAAAACAATGTAATATCAATAAAATAAACATTCTCTTGTTCTTTGTTCTTTGTTCTTTTCACATATATTTGAATAGAAGCTTTCGCGGAGGTTTTCTTCGAAATAGGATTATGTTGACATTTAATATTTTGGTTTTGAATTATGGCTAATATCATACTAATCTATTATTAGAAAACAGACGAAAAATAATAATAATTATAATATCTTTATTCAATGAAATTGGCAACATTATATCTAAAAAAATTACATGTTCAATATTGTTTACAAATAGATTAGATTACATCAATCAGTTCAAAAAATGAACAAATAGAAAGTAATGTAAGAACGGTTACACCGAAGTAGTATAATTATACAATATTTTTAGCTTTGCATAGCCTGCCTCACTAGGTGAACCTGTATTGAAGCAGAATGTTTTGTAAATTGTTTCTCTCAATTTTATCTATGGTTTTTTATAAATGTGTAAATAAACCACCTAACCCTTTTATCAAAATTATTAAAGTCTAAATTAGGCTGTTGTGAACTCCTACATGTACCTACACGAACAACTAGACAAACATTAACATTTTACATACGTACATCTCATTCTAACTACGATTTGCATTCTCCAATACGACGTTTACATAGTCTTGGTAACAAATACTTAAACAATATGGATGTATTTGACAATAATTTGAACTTAGCAAACTTCAAACACCATACGTGCCAACTATGTATTTCTACCTATCCCATAAACTAATGAGAACAACAATTTTAAACATTTTACCTACTTTATGTCAACTCCTATATTTTATGGGCTATATTTTGTTTCTTATATTTTGTGTTACCTGTACTTTGTTAACGCTTATATTTTATGTAACCTATATTTTGTTTTGAACATATATTATATTACCTGTATTATGTAAACTAATTATTTTCACTGTAATTAAAATAACATGCTTATTATAGTAGAGAAAAGCCGAAAAATACAAATATTCAATTCAGGCAGCTCGCAGCTGGCAAGCGGGTAGTGTGGATTTTATAAAGGTTGGGTAATAGCGTTGTGTTTCGTTAGCCACAGCAACGTGTGGCCGGTCTGCTAGTAAATACATAAAAATAAATTAATTTACTCCATTTGGGAGGCGGCTAAGGGTACCACCACCACGGGAACCAATTATTGGATAACCAACTTCTCGAGTGAGGTGTGTTCGGAACTTGGTGCCGCCCGGGGGGGTCGGTTTACGAAGACCCTTTGACCATTCCAGATGCTCCGTCCGTCACTGCTGAACATACGAGTACTGACCCCAAATTCCTACCCATCACTCATAACTTTTCCTTTTCTCAGAACTTTCTTCCTTAAAAATACCCTCCACACAGTATCCCCTATGAAATTGTTTTCCTTGGGGCCTCCTGTGTAGAGATAATGTACAAAAAAGATATATTTATACATATTCAAATCAAATTAAATAAATTGCATAAAAACCCCAAAAAGTTCCAACAGCCCCCAACTTTCTGAAGCCAATGGATCTATGACATCCCCAATTGGTGCATGTTGAGGCTAAACAGAATGGGAAGGGAAAGTATGGAGGAAGTGCCTGGCTATTCAGATCTGGTCACTAAATATGATAATTGCCATTTCAAGCAACGTTTCGATTCTGATAAAAACATTTCATTTACTCCGGATTTCATCAAAGACTTTTAACATTTTTTTATTCTCGCCCGCATCGTTGTATGTTGTTTGTTACATTCAGATTGTTAACTAATCGAATTAACACAAATTTTTATTTTCATACCTGCATGTCGATTACACGATACTGAGATAAGCGGAAAAAATAATTACAAATACATATTGTAATCACTATCCTTACATCACCTAAAAAGCTGTTATGAGTAGGTACCTATGTACCTCAAACAAACTTGAATTATTAAAATCAACTTCAAAACAAATTATTTTCGGGGCCCTGTACTAACTGTACGGAAATAATTCTCAAAAATTGAATTAAAAAATACCAGGTGCCAACCTAACTCGTTCATGGCAAAACCTATACCCACTCCAGACGAGTATTTTACTGAACGGGTCGAGCTATTTTTCTACTTGCGTAGCTTTTTTTAGGTGGAATTCAAGTACAGTTTGCCGATTAAGTGTAGAAAATAAATGATGGCGCTGCGATCGTTTTCTAGTTTTAAATGGCAACACCAAGATGGCTAATAAGACAATGAATGTTTGTTTTAAAAATCACTTCTGCCAAAAAGCATATTTCATAAAGTATTTGTATTTTCAAAAATTTTGCACAAAAAACCGTAATTTAATAGAAGTAAAATAAAACAAAACAAGTTTTAAGTGGGCGTTTATTTCGATATAAAACGTAGGTATTTAAGTCTATTAATTCAACACCCGACATGTAATTATTGTCTTCGTCTTCGTGTGATTCTTCTTCTTCGTACCTTTATCTTCATCTAAACGCAGTTCATCAATATCATCATAGTACTGCCTCGTGCATAATATTCTGCCTCAATTTTCATCACGTGTTTGCAACAATTTTTCCAATCATCAGCACTTGTGCTATTACATATTTTATTATTATTATGTCCATTTTCCGTTTTCCCGGTGTTTCAAATTTTCCATCTGCCTTTTCCCCTTCCTTGACGATTCGTCTTACCGTTGATTCAGATTTACCTGTGAAAAATTATTAAAATTATTATTATAGAAGATAGTTTTTAAAACACACACTAGATAATATTCACTTGGAAAGAAAGAAAGAAAGAGAAAACGAGAAAAAAGTAACTTTTCTACGAGTTTAAATAAGTTGCATATTATTATTTTTTTTATTGAGTTATTCCCTTTTTCCTGTGGCCGCATATTAACTGTCAAATGGAAGTATCAGATTCAGATTTTTTTAACATAACCTCAAATCAGATTGTAATGGTTATTATCGCTTGAAAATTGGCATAAATCTTGTAATACTAATGAAATTTATTAAACAAACTATACTACGTACCAGTCATTTCTGCAGTTCGTTTGTAAACATCTTCTAAATTATACAGAATCTTCTTCGCATGACACTCGGCTAGGCAGCGTTGAAAACGCAGAATATAACCCCTCTTGCATCACTTTGTAATGGTTTATTAATTTTAATTAAATTCAGGCAAACAATGAATAAAAATATTATCAAATCAGCGATCTTCTACTCAGATTTAAGACAATAAATCAACCGTAACATGCGATAACATGACAGCCATAGGAAACGTCATATAATTCGGTGCTGCCATGGTAATGAACACGTTTAATATCAATTTATTTAATTTCTGCCCTTAATTGCTAAACGATACAATAGATATTTTAAATACATAAAGACATGAATGGGATTTTCTTTCATAAAGCCTCGATTACATTAAGCTAGTTTACAGGCTACTAGCCGGCATATTCACTATCTGCTAGTAAATTCCTTCAGCGTAAAATCTGCTAGTTAGCTAGCAATATGATTACACTGAGCGAGTTTACAAGCTACTATCCGGCGAATTCACTACGTGCTAGTGAACTCGCTCAATGTAATCGTGGCTTTAGTGAAAGGAACTTCACCTCAGCTTATGATAATCAAATTTCTTATTTTAAAACGGATTTTATTAAAAAAAAATTTGCTAACTTCATTCTTCAGAAAAGTCGAATGTTAACAAAATATTAAATCGAATTTGAACTAAACAGTTGTTACAAAAAAAATTATTGTACCTCTACTACAAATAAACAAAAATTTCAACAAAACAAAAAAACGACTTCAGTGTCGGCGGGAGAGGAGCTGTCAAGTGAACACGCCGGGCCGCGGGTACCTTGGTTGACACCGACTCCAAAAATAACAATCGTACGTACATATTGATGAGTAGAAAAGGTATGTTGATTATAAAGTTGTAGAAGAATACGAAATTATTTTTTAACTTTTTAGTGCATTTTTTGAAGTCGTTTATTTGTTTTGTTGAAATTTTTGTTTATTTTTTGATTTTTAGTGAATCTGAAGTATACTAACCGGCTCGGATTCGGCCGAGTATCGTAAATTTGTTCTTCAGAATTGGAGAGTTCCGTTACTTTGTCATGGATCCCATAATCAGAACCTAACCAAACTCTCATCAAACTACTCTTGAAGTACATCCTTTCCAATAAAAAAAGAATCGTCGAAATCGGTTGGCGTGATATTGAGTTATTGATCCATTTGTCGTGCACATACTAGATGCAAATTTAAGACTTATATGATTTTCTCATGGATTCCATCGTCAGAACTGAACCAAATTAAAATGGGACCACACGGGAAGCACCAGCTTTCAAATAAAAAAAGAATCATCAATATCGGTTCACCCAGTCGAAAGTTCTGAGGTAACGAACATAATAAAAAAAAATAAAAAATAAAAATAAAAATACAGTCGAATTGAGAACCTCCTCCTTTTCGAAGTCGTTTAAAAAGGAATCATTTTCTTTTCTATATTAATTGTTTTTGTGTTTAATTTGTAGATTTTTTTGTTAGTTTTACGTCTAATTAAAAAATAAAAATAATAGTATATTTTCTTTTATTTCTTTAAGTTAAATTTGAACTCCAAATAACTGGTTACCTAAATTAAATAAATGGTACCGCAGGGGTCAATGCTTGTTTGGCAAATTGTACCTAATTTTCATTGAAAGAAATAACACTATTTTCAATCAAGCCAAGTGACAAGAACAGTCTCAATCAATTAATCCAATCTCCTATACTCCATTCCACGAAACCCACACAAGAATCATGAAGATTAGGTACTCGAAGGTGGTCTTGTTTCGCGGGATGAGAGTACAACGTCTGATCATCCATCTGACAATGAACCCGACAATTGAGATTCTGTGGGCTAAAGGATAAAGTTGAGAGCAATTCGATTCAATTTATTAGACATGTGTATTACGTTCGAATAATTTATTTTTTATTAGATCAAGTTGTGATTTATTCAGTTTTTATTATTACGTGAGCATCCAATCTAGACTCTCCCCCCCCCCCCCCTTTCGTAAGATAAATTTGGGCCACTTATTATATTCTTTTGAAGAAACGTAAGATTTTGCTGCACCCCTACCCCCTCCTAAACTCAAAATGACTCCGTACGAAAACAACGTATGGTACTATTAAAAGGTTTTTTATTTCTAACGACGAAACCTAACATTTTTGCAGCTTCATTCGTGATTTGTTATTTGTGTACGTTATATTGTAGTTTACTCTCAAGGGTTTTCCAAGATCACCAATATCTAAGACTGTCGCAATGTTTGTTACCCTTTTTTGAGTATATGACATTTAACGTTCAAAGGTATTTAAAAATTTATTTGTGGAAATAAATTTATTTATTTATTTATTAATCATTAACGCCCTTATGGGCTTTTACATACATTTACATTTTTATGTTTTAGTGCATACAGGTGTGTTTAGAATACAAAGAAAACATAAATAGTTTTTACGGATGGTACATAGAAATAAAGCTGGTAAGTATAAGTATAGCATTATACAATAAAGAGAAAAAAAGTCAGTTTTATCTGTATATACGTATATGTTTAACAAATAATAATAATGGTGAGTTTTTAATATGTGTGCAATTTATGTGTTGAATACATAGCGAAGTTGATTTTAAACAAAAACACATACTACCGACTTGCACCGCATCAAAATTATTATACAAAACGATTCCATTTTGACCAATTACTTTATCGTCAGAATTTCTGCTTGGTCAAACAGAGAGCGTGATTCACGCCACGACGTTATTTACGTCACGTCGCATACTTTCTGTTTGAACGGCTTCGGCGTTAGGCAGAGCGTTAAGCAGAGCGTTAAGCAGAGCGTTAAGCAGAGCGTTAAGCAGAGCGTTAGGCAGAGCATTCGGCGTCGGTCAATCTTCGTCTCGATGTCCAGTGGCTCAGATGAAGATGAGTTGTTACTGCTGTGTGCATTATCACGTTCACATAATAAAATAATATGGGTGCATGAAATTAATAAGAAGAGGAAAGAATTTGGAGAATATCATCGTTTATGCCGGCAGCTTTCGTCACACGAAGATCGCTTCTTTCAATACTTTCGTATGTCACAAGCGGGCTTCGAAGAATTGCATTCCCTTCTGCAAAACCAAATAAGCAAATGCACCACAAACTGATTGATTGACCGATTTATTTTAATTGTAATAAACTGAACATACAAGTTAACGAAGTCAACAAAGTTAAAAAGTCAACCTTACAAGTTTACAAAGAGTATATCCTAAACAAAACCATACTTTTCAAAAACAAAGCAAATCTCAGGAAAAAATACATGTTTCCAATTCCCATTTGTAAAAAAACTTTGGGCCAACAAAACGACAAATACTTGGGAACAAATTTCTTTAATAAATTACCAGAAAATATAAGCTCCATTAGTGACAGTTTTAAAAATTTCAAAACAAAATTTAAAAAATATACTGAAAACCTTAACTAAATTTTTTTTTATAAATAATAATAAAAAATATAACTAACTAACTAACTAACCATCACGCCGTTTCCCCGCAGGGGTAGGCAGAGAGGACGGACCGCCAAACAACTCGATCTTGGCACACACTCTTTGCCTCGTTCACATTCATACATCGTCTTATACATGCTCTTCTATTATTCCGATATATATATATATATTTATATACATATATGTATATAAACATACATTTATCTTATTCTTTATATAAACTAAATTTCAAAAAGTACTAAATATAAATAAAAACAGCAATAAAAACAAAAACAAAAATCAAAATAACCAAACAAATAATATTCATTTTTACCACTGTTAAGCAATAACGCCCGGCGTTAAACAAAATTTTGTAAAAAAATACAACGTTAGTCCTAACGCCGCGTTAGAGTATCGCGTAATGCTAATGCTCTCGCTCTGTTTGACCGGTCTAGACATGTTCAGTACAACACAACCCGGCGTTATTAACGCGGCGTTATTCACGCCTAACGCCGCGTGAATCACGCTCTCTGTTTGACCAGGCCTTATTAAAGAATTCAATTTCCGAAGACGAAATACTTTATACCATAAATATACCAATCCCCTTTATACTGATAATCAATAATAATCTAATAATCAATCAGTATAAGTCGTTAAAGTAATTTTGTTATTATTACCTATTACAAAGATAAACAAGAACAGTTTTTGTAAGGTTACTTTATAAATTATAAATTACTAACCTTTATTACGCCCTATATTGTAGGTGTTTTTAACGGAACTTAACTATGAGGGTTTACAATAAACTGTGAACACAAAATTTCAAGATGGGAATTTACAGTTCTATTGTAAATATTCCAATATACTGAATTTAAATTTGGTCACGGACAGATGACGATAAACATCTATTGAGTTGTATTTATTTCCTAGTCGATGAAGCCTTTCGATAGGCGAGTTTTCGAAGTAATTATTAGTAGGCGCGTTAACAAAATAAGGTGCATTCAATCTTGTATTACGGGAAAGGTACTCGCAGTTGGATTAGTTTGGTTAAATCAAGGGCGCCCAGTCTGCCATTTGAAATATTGAAAAGACAAATTAAATCACTCATTGTTCGTCTTGAACATTTAATTTTATTAAGTCCATTAAAAATGTGTAGTTAAGTTCTTCGATTGGAATTCCTAATTTATAGTTTATAAATCTCAGAAACTTATGTTGCACTCTCTCAATTATTAAAAGCATTCATTAGATTAGCCTACTCTTCAATCCAAAGGATAAAATTTTTAATGCACAATAGTTTTTAATCTTATCAAATAAATCTAAAAAATAGCACATGTTGAAATGCATACGATTAAACGGTATAAATTAAAGAAGCTGTTAAACATGAATGTTTTTAGGTGACAAAACAAATGTATACCTTATTCGTTGATGTTGACTCGTTCATATCTGGCATTGAAATCAATCACAAAATTGAAGTCGAAATTCTAACCAGGCAAATGTTCTACCAATTCCCCACCCAGCAATCTGAAATGTCGCCAAGTATGCAAATAATAAATTAGCCCAACAAGTAATTATTGATTAAAAAAATATAATATAATATAATATTTTTACATGATCGAAAGTTCATTTTAAACACAACACTAAGAAGAAGTGTAACGTTACAACGAAATTACTAATCCAACTCGTTTACATGTGTATATGATTACAGTATCGATCGCTAGGGGTCACTGCACTGACATTGTGTTATGTTGCGAGTTGCAGGAAAATTCCACGTGGTGTCTACGTGTATTCTAAAATAAGCACCATCATTATGTTGTCGGTATCTATGAATAGAAATAGAAGTGCAATAGTTGCCGCGTAACTCCACGTGGGTTATCAACTACCTAATAGATACGTTCTATGTTCTATGAGGGTTTACTGAATGGTTTTAGAATGATTTCGATGCTTCCGTTTTTCACGAACGTCACTGTCAACGACCTCCGTAGCTAAAAGGTAACCTTCTTGACTGGATGCTTAAGATTGCAGTTCGAAACCCGACGTGAGTAAATAAATCATTAGAATGTTAATAAAATAATAATAGTAAAAACATTAATTTCACCATAGATTTTTCATATTTACAAATCTTTTTTAATTACATAGGTTTTTTGACAATGGTGTAGGTATTGAGAATATGTGTTATCATTTATTATGATATTTACATTTTTTAAAACAAGCGTTTTCTCCCAACGGGAGTGATTAAATGTTATTATTATTCCCAAATGTTAATTGATTAACAAAAGAATAACAACCGCTAGTACAACAAGCAAAATAAAAACTACTACACCGACAACATCCACAACAATAATAGCTTCTACAACAACAACCACAATAACAAAAACTACACCGACAACTACTACAACAACCATTACAATGACAACAACTACACCAAGAACAACCGTAACAACGACTACTACAACAAAAACCATAATTACTACGCCGACTACAACCTCAACAACAACAACAACTACTACTACTACTACAACAACCACAAATACAACAACTACTAATACAACAAAAAACCATTATCACACAACTAATACACTGACAACTACCACAACAACAACAACTACTACTACAATAAGAACCACAAATATAACAACAAACCATGTTAACATCTATAACGACTACTACAACAACAACAACAATTACTACACCGACTACAACCCCAACAACATTAATTTAATTAACTAACAAATCCTTAGATATGGAATACGAACTTGGGGGCACACAAGCATTATTTATATTAAATATATACAAAATTTACAAACTGTTTTAATAAAAAATAGTATCACCGAATATTTACAAACAAAGAAGTAATCTAAAACTAATGTACGGTTCTGAGGGCCTACTTCCAATAAAGGTTCTGCTTTGGTACATTATTATAATGACGGAGAAAGCAAATACAAAAAGCAACTCGTGCATAATCACTCCACAAGATTCACTGAAAATATGGGCCTCATAAATCCAATAATAACAAATAAGTATGGAAGCTGAAATACTTAATACTAGAGATTTTCAACAAATTCAATAATTTTTTTAAACCTCAGATAATGAGAGACGCTGCCCCAAAAACAGCGTTGGCTAATAAATGACGAATCAATGAATCTCTAAACATCAACGTACCTGCCTAAAAAAATTGTATTTAGGTAGGTACATTGAGATTTATTATTTTATGTATAATATTATGTTATACATGTATTAAAATTTAAAAAAAAAACTTATTATTTGGTAGAACCTACAGACAAGCCGTCATGTGACGGCTTTGTGGGACTACATAAATCTTGTAGATATTAAAAAATATATTTTCTCGTATTGAATAAATAATAAAAATAAAATTTTAATAAAAAACACAACTAATACACCGATAACAACCACAACAACAACAACTACTACTACAAGAACCACAAATACAACAACAAAATATAATAACACAACTAATACACCGACAACAACCACAACAACAAGAACTACAACAACTACTACCACAACAATTACTACCACAACAACTACTACCACAACAACTACAACCACAACAACTACTACCACAACAACTACTACCACAACAACTACTACCACAACAACTACTACCACAACAACAACCACAAACCACAACAACAACAACCACAAAAATAGGGCATATACACACATGCGAGGCTACACAAACTTAGTTCACATCGAGTATTATAAAATAACTCGAAGTGTATTTGCACTTCGTGGAGGGGTCGGTACACACTATCCGAATCGCCTTTAGATTAGAGACCATAGTTCAGAATAATTTGTTAAAAAGCCTGAACGATTTTTTGATATTTACACAAATTCCAGATTTTAACAGGAATTCACGGGTCTCGAACCAAGAAACTTAATGCAATGCCACGAAAGTTGTAAAAATAGCAACGTTCACGGAAATCGGTTAGAATGATTTTCAGCTTAGCGCCATTTACCTACCTTACAATCACCCAAAGTTTGTTTAGATCTGCCACTGAAAGCTCAGTTAAAACTTCATTTTCTTACAAGCGTCGTTTATGAGGAAGAAGAGCTTACAATGGTTCAAGGGCGGATCCAGGATTTTTTTCTGGGAGGGGCACAAGGGGCGTACGGGCAAAAAAATCAACAATTACCGTTAGAAATAAATTTGAAGAACCATACTTCAAGTTTATTTCTACAAATTCAAGTATGTACAGGAAGATTTATGAAAGTGTCAAAACAATAGAAAAATTAAATGTTTAATAAAGACAGTTTTTGCATTAAGTATGTACTGTGATGGAATCTCCACAGTACACAAAAATACCGTCTGGGGGGGGCACGGGGGCACGTCCCCCCCCCCCCCCCCCAGACACCCCCCTAAATCCGCCCTTACAATGGTTTATAACTTTTACCTATTTTAATTAGTGCATTTTCCACATTATTCGATAGACATTATTACTAGCTTTTTCCCAATATTTTCAAAGACAAAATACAAAATTATTTAGTATAATTCAACTCAAAATTATAAAACATTCCAATAAGCATTATATTCTGTTAAACCATTACAACACCAACCTACTTAATAATTATCAACAAAATGACCACGGGCGTATGAAATGGGAACGGTATCTGGTGAATACAAAAGGAAAGGAAAATGGGAATGATATCGGCCATCAGACGGGGGTAGTTGGGTGGTTCGGGGTTGACCAGTGAACACCCCTCACGTCTGTTGCCATGACGACAAACTCTAAACAAACCATTCTCCCTGGATTAAAAAACGGCAAATTACCAGCAGAATGATAATTGGAATGTTGTCTGGTTTTTTATATCCCATAAACAATCAAAGCAAGTGAGACGGGACTTGAACCATTATTATATTATAATCATACCGTTCAACCAAATTGGTTTTCTGACATTGCAAATAGAAAAGTGCAAATAGATTTCCTTTTTTCTTTTGGTAGTTCTTTCAGCATCGCGCTAATGAAAAAATCACCGCACAGAATTGAAACATTGCTTGAAATGGCTTTAGTTACTTTGGTGACCAGATCTAAATAACCTGATACATTCCAACCTTCATCGTCTCCATCTTGGGATGAGAAGAGGAAGGCAAACCAATTGGGGGTGCCAATATCCCACTGGCGATGCGACGGTCAGGGAGCAGTTAAGAATTTCGTGCAAAACTTTTATACACATTTCTTATAACTTATAATGCAGGTTTTATAATATATTTTTGCGTTGTTATTATGGCTCTAAATTCAGCCGACATATAGATCAATTAAATGTGAAATCCTTGTCGGTGTGGGTATTTGTAATGCTTTGTATTATTTACATTCAAACACTATTAGTTATGTGGGGGTACTTATCAATAACTATAGGTTCTTGATAACAAACTGGTTTATTATGAGTTTACGTATTTACAATCATCATACTACAAGTCACACGATCTGTCTATACTAGCCACTAATTAAATCTGAGCGGTAGGCTGGCCCGGACCACTCTCGACACCCACCGCCTAGTCAGCAATCGATAGAAGCAATTTCACTGCTGGCATCTGTGGGCATCACTTAGAAGCTTCTTCAACACATTTTACGATATTACTTTGCGATTTTTTTGTTTATTGAATAAACTAATGTTGATAATCTCCTCCTTATTTAGGGAAATCACATTATAATTTTTAAAAACTAAACTAGCCCTTTTTCCCTTTAAGTAAATTACAAAAAAGTTTAGTAGAAATTGGTGGAAAATATCCTCCGTAGATCTTTAATCACAGTTCAAACCACAAATTATTCGTAACGCAAATATCTAAGGTTACTTTTCGTATATTATTCGCTTAGCTTATAGCCACGAATACACATTTACCTAGTAAGAACTGCCCCAGATGAATTTAAAACAAAAATGTGCCACACGAAAATAGCGGCCATACACATTTTCCGATACACGTGACACAATTACTTATAAAGTAGAAAATCTGTTTGTCGAAACAAAACCCGCAAACGGCGTTTTGTAATTTGCACAGCTTTTTGCTGTAGATTAAGAGCGTTTAACCAGCCAGCGGACGAAAATCCACATTTCGTAGAAAGTTGTTCTTACGATCGTGCAGGGCGGTTACAATGAGAAAGATTAATTATTCTCCGTACCAGCTTTTTTAAATTATAACTCAATATCGAATTTATTTCAATTCAAATTAGCTTTAATTTATACCTTCATCCAAAAATGCTGAAAGGCGTGATGATAAAACTATTAAAATAATGTACTTTTTGTAGTTATTTTTTTATTATAAGTATTTATCATTTTTCAATAATGTCTAAATTTAATAAGAATGTTAAAAAAATCTGAAATATATTAGTTTGTAAGTGCGCAAATAAATACACAAACGGACCAATTTTCGCAAAGAAACACATGTACGTTCATATTTTTTAATGATTTTATTGAAACTAAAATTAAAATTCTAAAACATACGTTTGCTAGATAATGTATTGATTTATTTTACTGCATGATTTTATTATTTGAAATGGGTGTGGTATAATACAAAAACTTTTTTGAAAATTGAACAAATCTGCCAACGACCTATGGAATAACCTTATTATACTAAAAATTAAAAAAAAATTCTCAAAATTTATTACATACGAATGCTAGATAAAAGAACAATCTTTCGAAATCCATTTATAATTTTTTGTGGAAAAGAGTCAATACGTCTAAAAACTTTTTTGAAAATGACGTATTTCCGGTTTTCTCTGGTAATGCCCTCTTAACGAAACTGTTTTGGTTGGCAGTGTAATTTTCATCATTAGTATTAAAGTATCAGTTTTGCAATAAAAATAATTAGCTAAACGCCATACTGTATTTACAATAATATTTTCAGTAAGAAATAAGATTTTTTTTAAAATAGTATTGAAAATTAGACGAAGTCTGTAATAACAACAACTGTAGTAACTAACGCAGACCCGTGAAAAATCACGGGATTTCAAAAAACTGTTTAGTGACGATCAGAAATTTACCTTTGAATGAACACCTTTAGTAAACTTGTAAAATTACGACACGAGTCAAATAAATAAATTAATATTTTAAAATAAAACAATTCTGGTACCTACATTGACGACCGGTTTGGTCTGCAGGTAAGTCTCTTGATTTGCAATCCGAAGGTAGCGGGATCGAATCCCGGCAGGGGGAAATAAATTTTATTTGGTTAATAAATTATTTGTATAATTCCATAATAAATTAATTAATTAAAATAATATGTAGTATATTTGCGATACGTTCCATAGTGGAAGACACTCTCAGTATCGCCCTGGTGTAAGACCACCATTCAGAATTGAAACGTTGCTTGAAATGGATTTAGCCGTGTTTAGTGACCAGATCTGAATATCCAGGTACTTCCCCACCTTCCTCCTTCCATCTCCTTCTACTTCCCACTACCTTCAGTCACATAACATACCCCGATTTATGGGATGCCAGATTCTCGCTTGAAAAAACTTTATCGCTTGTCTGAGTTGTTCCCACAATCAGTTCCCATTTTGAAAATCAATCATATCACAGTTCTGTAGATCATTGAACCGGAGTTTCAGAAACAGAGACACACCACACAAAATACTGTTTTTAATAACATACAATAATAATAAAACAATTGTTCGACAAAAAATAATTGTGGACCAAATTTCATACATTCAATGGAACCTTAGATTAGGTGTATGAGCGATTTGTATCAGTGATTTCTCCACACTAGTGTTGTTTGAACCCATTTTTCTTTTGAACGTAGGCTAATGATATTTCATTATTATGAAATTATTTTATGCTCAAATTGAACTATTGTCACGCGACTTCGGTTCATACAAAGTACCTAACTTTTCAAAACACTTTTATTTAAGTAAGTACTCCATTTTTTTCAAGCATTCTACTCACAGGAAGGCCTTAGGTTTGCCTCTGTCATCTTTGGGGATAAATGCTGTGTGGAGGGGTCTTTTTAAAGAAAGGTCGGAGTGAACCTGGGTTTTTAATGGTTTTATAAGTTAATGGAGGGAGGAAACACAAAAACCGACAAGTCGCTCCACAGCTGAGCTGCTGATTACAAAAACAGGTCATGAAAGCGGCCCCTTCTCATTCGCTGAACGGTCTACCGAAGGTACATAAATTGGGTGACCGGACAATTCAGCAAAATGGTATTTCATCACTCCTTTTAAAAGTGGTTAAAAAAAACTAGGTTAGGTTAGGTTATGGGTGCTTTTTCATCACTCTTAATGACTTTTAAAATGGTGTTGAATTGCCACTTTGTTAAATTGTTATGAAACCGTAAATTGTGTGTGAGCATTTGGCATGTCTCTTGGCTGTGCACCGGTACCAAAAAGATCAATGGCACTTTCGGAGCCCTTCCATTGAAATAACGCTAAAACAAACACTTCATGTTGTGTTTGTTTTAGGTTGAGAAAATTATAAATTATCAATTCATGAACTTGCAAAATTTTATCAATTTAAATAAAATGAATGTTTGGTTGCGTTTAGGAAAAACTCTTTTTCTAAGTCTAAATCGCGTGAAAATTTCCACTGTTTTCATCCTATATAATATTGCTGAAATAAATTTGACTAACCTAGAAGAAATTTCCATAAAACGTTTTGTTTTCTAAGTAATCAATATAATAGATGAACGCATAGATAAGGAAATGATTTGCCTATTTCGGGAGTGTTTACCGCAGGCGGCTGACGTGTGAAGGTTTAGTTTTTTAGACTTTTTTCCGAGGTAGGTTTTTTGCTTGTTTTTTCAAGGGCTCTTTTTAACCGGATCTTCGAACTCTTGATTTATGGCAACTCTGACATCTACCGGGAAAAATTAACATTAAAACTTTTTTTTGCTCTTGACGTAGATAGGCGAATTTTACACGTACGTTGATTATATTTAACCTACTTTGATCATTATTGAACCTAGTTTGTTTCACCTAGATAGAAAAAAGTAGGTTTTTAAAATATTATTACGTCAGGCAATTATTGTGACGTAAGTTCTTGAAATATGTACTCCACTTAAAGACACGCGATTTTCTTTGAAATTTGCTCCATATGTAAAATTATAAAACGTTTGTGTGTTGGCAGGAAGTTATTTGAAATGTGCTCACATACCCCCAATCCCCCGGTTGCGAATGACAGCAAAACGATACCCCCTCGATATTTTATTATGAAGGAACTTGCTATATTTTTTAGTAAATAAGTTATTAGATCTGATTAGTGGTTATCTCTGTAGACTGTAGACTGTAGATGGATCGCATCATATATTATATGTCGGCGATCGGCGTCAAATCACGGTTGTCGATGGTTTCGCATCTCGCTTAACGAACAAGTACTACTTACAACACTTTTTCATGATTCCTTGCTAACATATAAAATGAATTTATTCAATTTCTAGCGTGATATAAATTATTTTAAACGACTTAAAATCTTCATTCTATGACTTGCAGTTTATTTTTTTACTTTTAGTAGGCATAAGAATAGGCAAAGTGCATATTAAAAGTTGTCAACTTTTTTTTTTTTTTTTTAAAACAAACATCTATAGGATTTAGCCTGCAAGAGAATGAGTTTCACTAAGACGACCATCCATTTCAGGGAACGATATTTCTGAAAATAAACAGATGAACAATGGAATGGCTGAAGCATATAAAATAAATCCACTTAATCCAAGGCTTAATTTTTTTTATATTTATTGTTAGTGACAACTATTTTACTCTCACTTTTTAGAGTATGATCTCTCAAATCGCAACGGTAAATACGCACTTTTGAAAGAAAAACCACTTTTAGTAGAAATCGTCATCAAGAATATGAATTCGTGAGCATATCGATAACGGAAATTCTAAAGGCTGTAAAGGACAATAAATCCATAAATGAGTAAAATTTGTCATTTTTTGTCACTTTCAAATACATATACCTACTTTTATTAATAAAATTTACTGTTTTTCTGTGATAAAATAAAAATTCATAATTATTGGTCCATGTTACGATTATTCGAAAAATTAAATAAATTCTATTCTTATTTAAAATTAAATAATAAAATGTAAAATGTAAAACTGTATTAAATTTAAAAAAAAACGTATCGTAAATAAGTGTAATATTATTGGTACAGTTCAAATAGTATGGATGGGTTTTTTCAAAAAAATTTAATAATGCAACCTCGGAACAGGCTCATCCTTGTGAGGTGGTATACCTATGTATATCAAAAAAATGTATGTTGTATATATTGTAATATTATCTTGGTTATTGTTATTAAATAAAAAAATTTAAATAATTTAAATTCATAAAAATTTTTAAGTTAATTTTCACGTTCTGTGAAAGTCTTAAATTTCCAGAACTTCAAAAATTTGATGAATTGTTAAAAAAATTTTAACAACCTGTCCTATATAATATGTTATAATAATTAATATTCTTGTTGTTTTTTTTTTTAAATAAATATACAGACGACGAAGACGAAAATTGGCAAAGAGTAAGGAATTGGACATAGAAAGTTTTTTTTTTTTACATGAATACCGCACAAGAGTCCCAACTGCTCCCGTCTGGAGCCAGTGAGACTATGGCTTCTCCAATTAGGGTATGTTGTGAGGCTGAACGTAGTGGGGAGGGGAAGAAGATAGAGAAGAGGAAAGTGGGGAAGTACCTGGCTATTCAGATCTGGTCACCAAACACGGCTAAAGCCATTTCAAGCAACGTTTCAATTCTGAATGGTGGTCTTACACCAGGGCGATACTGGGAGTAACTTCCACTGCTAATTGAATATAATGATTTTTATTAGATTTTTTTTTAAATCGATCGCTTTTTAGAAATGGATACGTCGATTGCGCCCCTCGCTATCGGTTTTTCAACACCCCTATTATCATCGCACCTTAAGGCAATAAAGGCGATAATTGCTTGTAAAAATGAAAGCATGCCAATTGCAATAAACAGTGGATAATTTAAAATAACTTTATCCTATAGGTACAGCAAAAACCTTTTGATGTCAGAATCATCAGTGGAACAAGAGATGGATAAGTTCTGCATTTTTCCGGAGACCTCATAGACGTGCTTCCTTTTTTTTTTATTTAAATAATCAGAGACGGTTTACATATATATAGTTCCCGTGAGCACTTAGGCCATAGACCCATTGTACTATCTCCCATTTTACCTCATTCCTTTGACAGTAACCCAGTCCCTTTTATAAAGCTCACTAGGATTGTCATTGGAATGAAGCTATATCTTCTGGTTCGACAATGTGTCTTCCCAGGTCTCATTTCCCCTCTTCACTCCTCCTTGGTTCCCTGAAGGCCCCACGACGGAAGAGGGCTTCATCTCTCCTCTCCACTCCTTAGTTCCCCGAAGGCTCCACAATGGAGACCTCCCCTTGGTTCCCTAAAGGCTCCACAAGGGAAGAGTCCACCCCACCTTGGTTCCCTGAGGGCCCCAGGACGGAAGAGAACTTCATCTCTCCTCCTTGGTTCCTTAAAGGCCCCACAGAGGAAGAGTTCACCAAGATGGCCTCATTTCTCCTCTTCACTCCTACATGGTTCCTCGAAGGCCCCACATGGGAAGAGGACATCATCTTTCACCTTCATTCCTCCTTGGTTCCACAAAGGATTATTTAATGATTTCATTGATGCTAAAACTGTCGATATCCGAATTGATTCTGTTCAACAGCAAAATTGCTCTCCCAACTGGCATGACCATTAGCAAGTTAGTCCTGCAGACTAAAAGATAGAACAGCCTATTCTGTCGTTGGCAGAGATATCCATCAGGAAAACATAGAAATGAATGCTCTTCATGATAGCCGAGTTTTCAAACCAGTGATTTTTTGACCGGTCAGTGGTTAAGTGGGCATCGCGTTTGGGTCCCACCCGAGCGTCCCGTGTTCGATTCCTCAGCTGGCCTAGTCCTCCATCACAACACAAGCAACAATTATAGTATATATGTCTAATTATAGTACCAACAATATTTCTCTTAAAAAGATGTCTCATATCAAGGATCTGGGTATCGTATTTGATGAAAAATTAACATTTGTTCCACATATTAATGAACTTACTAATAAGGCTATAAAATGTTTGGGATTTATTAAATTTTAAGAACAGTAAAAGATTTCACGTCACTTTATTTATTTAAAATTCTCTTCACTGCTTTAGTAAGAAGTAATTTAGAATACAATTCCACTATTTGGTCTCATCAAAAAAAATTGAGAAAGTTCAACATAAATTATTAAGGTTCATTAATTTCAAACTCTCCATACCCATTGAACAAATTAATTATGTTAACTTAATGAAAATACTTAATTAAATAGCTCAGAAATGCACAAAATAATTTGCAAGGCAGATAGAAATATTACACCTTTAAATTTATATGACGAGAATGCCAACATTCTTATAAATACTAACCAGGAATTATTAGATTCCTGGTCAAATAAAATTATTCACGCAAAACACTTCAATTATCTCAACCAAATGTATGTTGACAAACTTTCGTCAAACAAATGGTTGGGTATTGGAGAGTTGAGCGCAGAAATAGAAGGATTTATGCTTGCCATTCAAGATAGAGTCATTAATACTAAAAATTATAGGAAGCATATAATCAAAGATATAAATCAAATTGATGATTTATGTAGAAAATGTTTGGCTTTTCCGGAAACTATAGAACATATTATATCGGGATGATCTGTATTAGCGCCGTCCGAGTATGCATTTAGGCACAATCAGGTTTTAAAAATAATTCACCAAAGTTTGGTAATTAAACATAACTTGATTGATTAATGTAGTACCATATTATGAATATGAACCAAATTCATTTTTAGAAAATGAATTTTTATAAAATATATTATGATAAAACTGTACTAACAGACAGAACAATTAGTCATAATAGACCTGATATAGTTTTACATGACAAAATTAAAAAAATAACTTATATCATTGATGTAGCTATTCCAAATTCTTGTAATATTCAAAAAACTGTTTCTGAAAAAATAAGAAAATACACAGATTTAGGAAATGAGATTAAAAGAATTTGGCATTCTCAGACTATAAAAATATTACCATTTGTTATTTCGGCTACTGGCATTATACCTAGGTCTCTCATTCAAAATTTAGGCATATTAGATTTGTCAAAGAATTTATATGTAAAAATGCAAAAATCAGTCATTTTAAATACGTGTAGTATTACAAAAGATTTTTTAAATATTTATATTGAGGGATCAGTAGGGTTTATAGGTTCAATTAGGAATTCCACAGAGCCGAACCCTCTGATATGAAAATATCTGGAGTCGGTGAATTATTTTCCCATTTAGTCTCTGGTAGGTTGACATGTTGTTCTTGTATTGTTTTGTATTTATAATACTTATATAGTGCAATTGCATAGGGATTCACTAGATGATCATTTGGGATGTGTGTGAAAGGGTTTAGTTTTTCCTGTGGGGAAAATTTAACCCGGACATTTAAATCTGGTGCGTATAAAACTGACCTATCGTGTAGAAGAACCAAGAGCGATTTGGTTCTTTTATTCAAATTGGTTAATAGATCACTTGACGCACCTGACTTAACAAAACTAATAACATTCCGAGTACCAAATCGTGACATGAGACTTCCAGAGCTGCTCTTTGTTTTTCCGTCTAAAACTAACTATTTCATTAACTCCCCAATCCAAAGACTACATAGGCTTGGAAATAAATTCAGTTCCGTTGATATTTTCATTTATTCCTTACCTAAATTTATATCAGAAATTTCAAAAATTCTTACATAAATTTTATTATTTTTCTTCTAACATTGTTTTTGTTGTTTTTTCTTTTTAATTCTGCTTCCTTTTTATTAGTGTAAAGGAAGAGAAATGTTAATTGGTATTTTATTGTTTCTATTTCTATTATTACTATGATACACGATTGATGTAAATGTTCCAAGGGCGTAAATAAATAAATAAATCAACATTTTCGGCTTTCTGTGGTGGTAGTAGGAGATTTTCAAATTGTTGGGTTATTCGTAACCCGGGAATGTTTGACGAATTAGTCTGAAGAAATGAGTAGCATGTCTATATTTTAACGTGATTTTTTCTCAATTCCAGTCCATCTCCAGGCCATGGGCTCCATCACATGGCGCGCATGATGGACTCGCTGATCCTGGATAGCTTTCAGCCCTTCTCCTTCACCAAGATCACCACCACCCACCGGGGGCCGCGGGCCACGGCGGGCCGCAGAGCGGGCTCGGGGCCCAAACAGCCGCCCAGCCAGCCTAACCACACCAACACGCCCATCATACCCCAGAAACAGTTCAAGACATTTGCTAAAGGTAAGGGAACGTACCCATACTACGTGACACGTTTAGGGGGGGGGGGGGGGGTCTTCAAAATGTCACGCTCCATACAAATGAGCGGCGGGTTGCTTAGGATTTTGCTCACCGGGGGGGGGGGGGGGGGTTAAAAATTGCAAAAAGTTGGTCACGTAGTATGGGTACGTTCCCTAAGTCTTAGAGCGGTTTATTCCCTTATTAGAGAAACCCATCGCCTCGATAAGGTAGGTGCCTCTAGATGTCCCTGAGGACTCTATATCTCCACACAGAGGCCATGAGGAAAATAATTTCCCTTAGGGCCGACGTCATCTTTGGATATGCTGTGTGGAGGATCTTTTTAAGTTAAGGAAGGAGAGGAAGTTCTGGGAAATAAATGGGTGAGAGGGGTGGGTAGGAATCTGAAGGTCAGTGTGCCCATGAGTTAAGGAACTATGAATCCATTCCTCTCACTGCGGTGCAAGGCGTTGGGTTGAAAGAGTCCGGCTGGAGAGAGGAAAGGGTGCAGTCTCTCCTGATCCGGCTCGCCACGCATCTGGTGGGCAGGCGCGTCCGCCGCCAAGACCTGGAAAAACCTCACCCCATCAACCCGGGCACTCCTGATATGTCACCAATGAACGATGGGCACTTTTATTATTACCGTGACGATCCACGTTTACGAACCGGATGGCAAAAAAAGGCAACAAACGTTCATTCCTTATCGCTATAATTCTGCGACTCTTTCTTACACATTAAATAATGGTGAGATAAAAGATGAGACACACAAAATTCGTATGACTATTTCGTCCAAAGTACTACTTTTTTCCTTTGGAGGAAATGGATAGGTATATCTTATTACGGCCTAGCCACAACAACGGGAGTTACGTTTCTTTTTCTTTATACATTTGAGGGAGATGTATGATAATGATTGTATGTTTCCTTTGGGGGTGCAGTCATACATTCACCGTTTGTCTCATTATTAACTGTTGTTATTTAGTATGTAAGAAAGAGCTGCAGCGTTATATATTTAAGACCAAAAGCAAAACCATCCGTGAATTGACATTTGACTTTTTGAATTTTTGGAATTCACTCACACTACAATATTATCCTTGTAACTATATTCCATACTTTCAAAATTATCGTCCCGGCTAGTAGTACTGTAGGGTTCTACGGAGACGTCACGGTGCAGTTTTGTGAGAGAGATTTGATTACTTTTTCCTTTCGAGGAAACAGACCTACGTACATCGTGCACCTCATCTTTTGAAGAGCTGCTGCATTATTCTGCTGCAACACCTCTCACCCCAGAAGATAGGTGGAAGCTTGAGTGGCAATCGACCAACGTCAAAAACGCCCATCTCGTTCAAGACCCCATTGAGAGACAGCCTGGGTTCTCATTGCTTCATAAACTCTGGACTGCCATCAATAGGATAAGGTGCTCCCATAGCCATTGTGCTCACATGATGCATAGATGGGGCCTTAAACAGTCGGCGATGTGTGAATGCGGTGCGGTGCAGACCACCGAACATGTGGTCAACGAATGCCCGCTCCATTCATTCCCCTCTGACCCCCCACCATACGAAAGAAGAATTGTGATAAGGAACTTTAATTGTAAACCACTGCTTTGTTACAACTCATCCAGTTCAACATTCCTTCCCGTAGACTCCGAAATAATGAATTGCTGTTCCTTAATCAACATTCTACTAATTATGGATATCATTCTCCTTTATCCAGAATGTCGAGACTTGTCAACACAAATCAAAGCATTGAATTTTTTGGTGTAAGCCTAAATGACTTTCGGCAGTCGTTACGCAATGTGGTTTTTTAAAGTCTTTTTAAATCCATCTTCAAGCTACTTGTAGTTATCTTCTCTATGTACTTTTATATTATATGTATTTTGTCAATGCTCTTCATCTGTATGTAATCTCCTTTCATTGTGATCTTTCTTTTTTTCTTTTCTATTCGTGTTATTGTTATATTGTTAATTGGACTATTTGTCCGTAAATAAATAAATAAATAAATAAATGTACGATCGTGTGAGAAATGTGGAGATCCGCGAAGAATGCAAGGCTGATGTAAGCGTAATGAGTAAGATCAAGAAAGGGATGCTAGGATGGTTTGGGCATGTAGAGAGAATGAACGAGGAAAGGAGTGTAAGGAGAATATATGAAACAAATGTGAATGATAGAAGATGTCGGGGACGCCCGAAGAAGACATGACACGACCAAGTGAATCAGATACTTGAGTCGGGCATGAAAAGTCGGAATAATAGAAGAGCATGTATGAGACAATGTATGAATGTGAACAAGGCAAGGAGTGTGTGCCAAGATCAAGTTGTTTGGCGGTCAGTCCTCTCTGCCTACCCCTGCGGTGAAATGGCGTGATGGTTAGTTAGTTAGTTAACTTTAATTGTATGTTAATTGCTTATTTTATGCCGTCACGGTACCATAATCGTCACGGTAATAATAAAAGCGCTCAATGGTTTCCAGGTCGGCGGTACCCATACTGGCCTCCGTCCATGGATAGTATGTCAACCATCTCATCCCACACCCTCTGGAGTTGCTTCTCCCAACACTGGACGTCATCCCTCTAGAATAGCACTCAGTATTTTCAAAGGAATTCGCTTTTCTGACTTTCACATAACTGTTCATTGTCAAGCCTTACTTATTCTTATAACCATATTCTTCTTATTCGGTCTCAATTTGTAATTCCTAGAATTCGTAGAGACGCCTCTTTGACTTTATCTTCTATCCTTGCAACATTTTCTACCCAGCGGAGCTTATCATATTTATTATTTATCGGAGCTTATTATATTGTAATTTCGCCTTCCCAATTCAGGTCAATAATAAATCTAGACATTAATCACGGACCTTGCATCTCTAACCGTGGAGTGGGCTTCTCTCAAATTTTTTTGCAGTCATCGTCCTCCATTTTCCTCCGCATGAATCGTATATATATAAATATTTCACATCAAAATACGTGTCATCGCAGTTATAAATTCAAATCACCATAATCTCTAATTTTACACTCAAATCAAAGTGGCCTTAGGCTCGAGAGTGATATCATTCTTATCCTTGTCACGAATTGAATGACCCGATCCGCCTACCCTAATAAAACACATATTATTCATTGTACTGCTGACATCATCAGGGGAATTGTTTACAGTCCAGTATGGCTGGCTACCGACTGCTACAACACTCGAAAATCAATAAATGTTACTTAGTCATTCCATGTTTTTACCAAATCATATCTGCTTTAAAAAGTAGACTCACCAATAATGAGTACTGATTGGCGAGGTTACTTTGCCAATGAAACGAATGGGGAGTTCTACATATTAAAAAAATCAAACCTAACCCAGCTGTAAATATTTCCCACATGGCAATAAAAATCCTTGAGGGGTATCTAATATTTTTTTCAAATAAATTTTCTTTGATTTCAGAAACTACAAGAACTATCCCACAAGAAAGTCCTGCTGAACCACCAAAGACAGTTATCACCCCCCAAACAGACACCGTAACAGATAAATGGATAGCTTCCCTTCGAAAGAGAGATCCAGAGATACAACCAACACTACCTTCAATATTCCCTCGCAACAGAACCTCATCATCAAACCTCACCAGAAAGTCCAGATCAGTGGAAAGACTGCCAAAAGCTTTCAAAGATCGCAAAATAGGAGCATTGCTTCCAATCAGAAATGGAGTTAAAAAATCGTCTTCTGGAGAAGATAATACCTCAGGTCTTTCAGGGATTGAAGACAGTATTCCAGAACATTCAAAGTATGAAAAGGCTTTCAATCCGGTAGGATTTGACGTCCATCTTGTGGAAACTTTGGAAAAAGAAATTCTACAAAAAAACCCCAATGTTCAGTGGAATGATGTGGCTGGATCTACGGAAGCAAAAGCCATCCTTCAGGAGGCAATGGTCTTACCCACGATTATGCCTAATTTCTTCAAGGTGAGATAGAATTGATACTTTATTTTGATGCTTACAAAATTATTTGACCAGTAAGGTTAAAGTACAGTGGTTTATGTGTTAATAAAAAAATCAAATAATAACAAAGCAAAAAGTTACAAACTAAGTACAGAGGGTAGGTATTAAAAATTACCAGTTAAACTTTACAAATTACAAAAATTAAAAATTACGCTTCACGCATATTATTTCGTAACTCCTTTTTTTAATTTTTCTCGCATTTTCCTCTACTTTTATCTTAATATTTCTTGAAAGATCGTCAACGCTCTGTTATAAAGTAATGAGTTCCGTGATTTTGACTTCTTTCGAAAGGAAAGTCTTATTCCTTTTTTTCTTCCTTTAGAGTGATTATGTTTGTGTTGAGGTTTATTAAGTTTTCTCATAAATTCTAAACTTTTTTGGCAGTTAAAATTAATAGGGAGATTTAAAAAGCGTAAGAAATATTAAAAATCAAGCCATGACAACTAGAGGAAAGGTACATTTCGTAATCATTGTACGTGATCAATACAATACCGTGACTTAGCAAGGGAGTAATTAAGTACATGAATAATAACTTTTCTTCATAACAAATGTAGAGTAAATGTAACGAGAGAGATGGGGCATCTAGTTAGAGTCTGTATTCGTCATCAGTATCGATACGAGTTTAGTTTACACGCGCAGAACTTTCGATAGGGGCTAAAATGTGCCTCAATGCATTCACAATACTGACTAAATTATTAATTGTTTCCAGGGCATAAGACGACCATGGAAAGGAATTCTGATGGTGGGACCACCGGGAACAGGCAAAACAATGTTGGCCAAAGCAGTGGCCACGGAATGTAGGACAACTTTCTTCAACGTCTCCTCTAGTACGCTCACATCCAAGTACAGAGGGGAGTCAGAGAAACTGGTCAAACTCCTATTTGAAATGGTAATTCTTAATTAAACGAAATGGTAGTTCTTTAACAATTTGAAAAATTGTTTTCATTAATTCCTGACGATACCTAAAAAAATATATTTACAGAGTGTTAAGGGACTTGCTTTAACCAGTGGTTCCTGACATTATTTGGAGTAAAAAATGTGAATGAAATTTTGGTCTCCGATTCTTCCACATGGTCAATGGTCATTCCACTCAGCCGAGTAACCGCCCAACCTCTTACCCCTGTCCTGCACCTACTAACTGTCCAACACCTACTATTTTTTACGTTTTTGTAATTAAAATTTTATTTACATTTATTACTTCAAATAATGTCAGGAATCACTGGTTAGTAATTCAAGTACGTCCCTTAACACCCTATGCTATATTATTATTTACTACTAAACGCCGTTACTTATTTTTGCTGTGGTTTTCAACCACGTAGCGCTTTTTCCTTCTTTTCTTCTTCTTATGTCATCTTTTAATTTATTTTGGAGTACCTACAACCTTGAGGTATCTATTACCGATCCTGATATGTTTGAACACAAATTAATACATTTATAGGGATTTTTTGCAAAAGTATCGGTAAAAATCTTCTAAGATTCCAATTAGACAACCAAATTAAAATGGATAATTATATTCGGTTAAATTTATATTTTACATGCGGTGTTAGGCACCAGGTCAGTGTCAACAAATACAGGACTGGAGATAGAAGATCCCTGACCAAATAAAATCTCTTTTCTGATAATTCTCAGAGTACAAAATCTTTTAATTGTCAGCAACCATAGAAAAATCCAACCTGTCTTCTGAAAATTTATCTTCATACTTTTCCAGGCAAGGTTCCACGCGCCCAGCACCATCTTCATAGACGAAGTGGACTCCCTGTGCGCGGCCCGAGGCACCGATACCGAGCACGAGGCCAGTCGCAGATTCAAGGCGGAACTTCTCATACAGATGGACGGTTTAGGAGCCTCATTGTTAGTCACAAGTTTTAAAACACTTCACGAACCTTTTTTAAACTCCATGCACAATGTAACCCATGGAATAAAGAAGAACACTAGAAATGCCTTCCATGTAGATTTTAACTGAAAGCAATGTCGCCATCTTTTGGTTTTAGCCTGTTTAGCACGAGCTCTATCTCTCTTACACTCGCCTAACAACGTATACCTACATCCCTTTTGAATTTTGTAATCATGGTGAACACAGTCCAGCTTGCGAATTCTAAGCGGAGAATTCTCTTTGGATCACGAAAGACGCCCACATAGCAATTCATGTTCTTCTTTATTCTATGATGTGACCAGATTTGATTAGTCCTAAAATAGGACATTAAAAGAGATGGTTGATATCATCGCCGTTCAGGTCAAAAGGTTCAAAGGTCACCAACCCACAAACACTAGTTTTCAGATAATTAAATATGAATATAGAGAAATAATCTTATTTCAAAGCTTCTCTTTTATTAAGCGAGTAGATAAAACTTTAAAATTGTCATTACATAAGCATTAAAACCGCACTTTAAAGTTTAATTAACCAATTTTAGCTTTCAAATTTACAGTATCTCGATAATGTGTTGGCAATTGTGTTGTAGTTTGGCAACATTTGCAAAACAGTGACGATGCAATGTCTGAAAATTAAACATTGCCGCATTACAATATCTGTCGGGATAATGGAAAAGTATCTTGGAAAATTTCAGATTTTGTCAAAACCAAAACTCCACAAGAGTTCAAAATAATTACATTTGACTCCAGGTAAAGAGTTAGCAATAAGTCAGGTTATTTTTCATTTATTTTTTTTAATAATAATTTAAGTATATGTTTGTATGTAACTTTTTGATTTTTACAAAGTTGTAGAAAAAAAATGGGAAAATGATGTAAGTATTTAGATTCAATCATTCAGCTGGAAGCTTTGCAAGTTTAGTATTGGTGAACCAAAATGATTCAATTCTTTTGTTTCAGAAATGACGACAAAGTGATAATGGTTTTAGCAGCTACCAATCATCCCTGGGATATTGACGATGCTTTCAGAAGAAGATTTGAAAAACGTGTTTACCTTGGACTTCCTGATGGTGAGATTCTCTTCCTTCTGATTTATTGGTTAAGATAATCAAATTCAAATCATTCACCCAGGTAATATGACCGACAAGTGTCCTGTCCTAATGGCAGAATATAAAAAAGGTAATATGACAACAGATTGTTTTCTGAAGAATATTTATCTTAATTAATAGCTTTTATTAACCCTCCACACAGCATCCCCAAAGATGACATAGGTCCTGAGGGAAATTATTTTCCTCAGGGCCTCCTTTGTGGAGCTCATGTAAAAAACAATATTTATATTTTTTTTTTTTTTTTTTTTACATGAGCTCCACACAGGAGGCCCTGAGGAAAATAATTTCCCTCAGGGCCTATGTCATCTTTGAGGATGCTGTGTGGAGGGTTTTTTTAAGGAAAGGAAGGAGAGGAGAGTTCTGGGAAGGAAAAGGATTTAAGGGGTGGGTAGGAATCTGGGGTTCAGTATGTCCTGGTCATCCGCCTTCAAGACCGAGACAAACCTCACCCCATGAACCCGGGCACCCCTGCTAAATCACCAAACGTAGCGAACCACTTGGGGTGACCTATTTGTAATATATATATATATATATTACAAATCGCAACTGTTCCACGTGTCATTGATCCGTTCCGCACCGGTATATCGCAACATACCAATATTAATTATTATTATTAATTAACGCGCTCCAAATATTTGTACACTGTTGACATTTGTGACCCCCGCCCCCGCCCCCAGATGGTATTTTTGTGTTCTGAGGATCACAGTTCATACTTAGAAGAAAAAACTGTCTTTATTAAACATTTAATTTTTCTATTGTTTTGACACTTTCATAAACCTTCCTATACATACTTGAAGTATCATACTTCAAGTTTATTTCTAACAGTAATTATTGATTTTTTTGCCCGTCCGCCCCTTGTGCCCCTCCCAGAAAAAAATCCTGGATCCACCCTTGTTTGTGACACAAAAACGGGTCGTTTATACGACTCCAGTTCATCAGCTCGACTGTGGAACATTTTGCCAGCCTCAGGGTTTCGTTCCTCCTACAACATTGTTCATTGTTCACTCCTTCCTCTCCTCAAAAAGACCACCAACACCATCCCCAAAGAAGACACAGGAACTGAAGGAAATTATTTTCTTGGAGCCCCCTGAGTGGGATTAATGTATAAAATCCTTTCTTCTCTTCAAAGAATCGTGTGGATGATAATATATTCAAAAATCATTTTTCTTAAATTTTGAAAAGAATATTAATTAATTATTTGATATTTCAGACGAAACGAGAACGGCCCTGTTGAAGCTTTGCATGCAAGATGTAAGAGAAGAGGAAGGACTTGACAAGAGCTCGCTGGTTCAGAAACTCAACGGGTACACCGGTTCAGATATCAGCAATGTTTGCAGGTGAGATTCTAAAGTAATCTCTTCACATGCACCTCTTAACTGGATTGGTAGCATAGCGAGGGGGGGCGGACCACCTAAGTTACTAAATTACTAAGGATATTGTCACAAAAATATTGAATACGGTGTTTTTTATATTTTCTATGGCTCCCCGTGGAATGTCAGAAAACGGAGAGAATTTTGTACCTGACGGTCACGTTATCGCCATGCTAGCTACGCCGCTGACTGGAATACTCAATATATTTGTTGAGCCATCCATTATTCTATTTGACTAACCTGGAAAACGAAAAATGTTGTAGGTAGTCAATGCAGGCATTTCGTCACCTCATTTGGATAGGGTTCTAACTTCACTTTACCTTGTTCTGAGATATAAGGTGGTGTCAAAGTTTGCAAAGACAATTTCTCATTAGGGAACGTACCCATACTACGTGACACGTTTAGGGGGGGGGGGGTCTTCAAAATGTCACGCTCCATACAAATGAGCGGCGGGTTGCTTAGGATTTTGGTCACCGGGGGGGGGGGGGGGGGTTAAAAATTGCAAAAAGTTGGTCACGTAGTATGGGTACGTTCCCTTATCTATTTACCAATTTCTGATTTTGATGTTGTAAATTATTTTAATTGAACATATTTCAAAGGAAAATATTTAAATAGGATGTATACTTACCCAGTGGCGTAGCTAGCATGGGTGGCACCCGGGGCGGATGTCACCCCCCGGGGCTTAGTGTCACCCCCCCCCCCCCCCCCTCCTATTAAAGTTAACTTGAGAAATTCAAAAAGCTAATTTCAACTTCATAAAATTGGTCCATCCTGGGGGGGGGGAGTGGCTAGAGAATTTCATTTCAGAATATAGATAGTCTATTCCGCCTATAAACCCAGAATTCGGGGCACTCCATGGGGAGCCATAGAGTTACGAAAATATAAATAACATACCGTGTTCGTGTGTATGCAATGTCTTGGTGACGTGTATGCAATATCTTGGTCAAGTGGCACCCCCCTTCGGGTGGCACCCGGGGCGGTCCGCCCCCCTCCCCTCGCTACGCCACTGTACTTACCACTTTAGAACATACCCAAACATGTAAATAGAACCATATGCAACCAGCTAGGGCATAATAATTGATTTATTGCACAAGGTTCTAATTACATTTCCCTAATGCAATTCCAAGCTAGGGCCACATCCTATTTATAAATTTTCCTTTTAAAATGTGATAAATTAAAATACTTTGCAAAAGATTAAACCTCAAAATCAAAAAAAAAAAAAATAGATTACGAAAATTCATCTTTGCAAACTTGCAAGCCTGAGAACGAGGTAAGGCGAAGTTAGAACCTTATCCAACCAAAGTGACGAACTATAATGCGCCTCATAACAACGATTAACTGTCAGATACAAACAAACTCTCAGTTCCAAGAGAATGTAAGTAATGTTAGAACCTTGTAAAGCAAATGGAGCTTGATTTTAGAATTTCTTCATACAAGAATCTACAGAAATACAACACATATGGTTCTGAAAATTATTTTGGTCTACCGAAATGAGCAAAGTTGCTTTCAAAGGTCATTTTTGAAAAAAATGTCGGTTAGAACTTGTCCAACTGAAGTGAAGATTTATAAATGTTGACTTTTTTAGTAATATTTTTATTCAATTTATAAAAAATACAATAGAAATATAAACTAGAAGCAGTAAAAACGTTTAACAAGTATAATTTTTCTGTTTTAATTTTGCACTATCAATTTTTGGACACAAAATAGTTAGGAAGGAACACTTTCCTATTTTAATGTGAACAAACTGAGATAAAGTTCTTTCTTTATTTCAGAGATGCCGCAATGATGGCGATGCGAAGAAAGATCATGGGACGAACGGCCGAAGAAATAAAGCGGATAAAGATCGAGGAAATAGACCTGCCAGTCACCGCTCTGGACTTCCAGGAAGCCATGTCCAAATGCAGGAAGACCGTGTCCCAAACCGATGTGGAGAAGTACTCGGCCTGGATGGAGAACTTTGGATCTTCCTAGAACGAGCGGCGTTTCCGGCAAAAAAGAAAAAAAGACTTTGTACACTTCCTAACGAGATTTTTAAAGTAACGTGTTTATAGATTTAGTGATCATGAAACATCATCATCACATCATATGCCATTTCATATAGACTGTGAAAAGCCGAAAAGAATCATCCACACTTTTCATAAATCTTGTTTGCAATAAAAAATACCATAAATTTTGTTATTAACGGGAAAACTTACATCCCTTCATGGCAGAACGAAATACCAAATCTCTTTTTTTACAATTTTGCAGCTTGCATCCACTAGTTTTATTTTCATCACTTTTCATGACTGTATCACTTTTCAAAGATGTGTTGAATACCACAGTGTTGAGTTGTCCAATCACCGTATTTCAGATTACTAATTGGATACACCAACACTCGACAGGTACAAATTTTTTTGTATCCGGTGGGTACTTCTGTGCATTTGAGAAGTTAGGGGGCATACATCAATTACGTAAGCTCAAAAAAGGGGGGGGAGGTTCCAGCAAAATCTCATGTTACTTAAAAAGAATATACGAAGTGGCCCAAATTTATCTCACCAAGGAGGGAGGAGGGGTCTGGATTGGAAGAAAAACTGCTCACGTAATTAATGCCCCCTTAAGAACCAATTTAATTTTTGCCATTGTGGGTTTGTCCCTTTTCTCTTTTCACAGTTGATACACTACAAACAGTAATAAGTAAACGTCATGGTTATCAAAGTAAATACAGTATACGAGCTAGAAAGCAAGATTTAGAATTACAGTTTGTAAGAAACCTGTAAATTAAATCCTTTCAAAGTTATTATAACCATGAAACAAACATTAATATTTGGTATTTGAAAATCAAAACACGAGAATAAACTAATATTTTCAAGGAAGCAATTAACATCTCTGCTGGAGACGCTGATATAAAGCACCTCATTCATAGTAGTTTTAATATAATATTATTTATGTTGAAGAATGTTAAGAGTAACTTAGTTATAAAATCACTTTTTGACACATTTTATTCATTGTAGAATATTTAACTTATCATACTTTGTATAAATATTATTTGTTTGTAATAAATATTATACGAAATTTTAAAGACCGAGTTTTGTTTCTTCCTTGCATCACAATTTGGGAGGCGGGTAAGGGTACCGCTGCACGGGGAACCATTTATTGGATAACCAACACCTCTGCCATAGATCACCCCAAGTGGTTTCGCTACGTTTGGTGACTTAGCAGGGGTGCCCGAGTTCAAGGAGTGAGGTTTGTCTAGGTCTAGGCAGCGGATGACCTGGACACATGAACTCCGGATTCCTACACATCTCTCATACTTTTTTCCTTCCCAGAACTTCCTCTCCTTACTTTCCTTAACTCGTTGAATGCCGCGAGTAAATGGGGTTGGTTGTAACCAATTAGCGTTCGCAAAAAGCGGCAGCCATGACACCCAATGTCCGGCGATTCTGACAGCGTCCTTGAGAAATTTCGTACATAGAAAGGTCAAAGTTGAAAACCAAAGAATTTTTCCCGCGCATGCGCAAGAACTGCGCACGTTCCCGCGCTCCGGTAAATCATCATATAAATTATATGGAGTCACCAATCTAATTGCGGTTTTCTCTATGGTAAAGAGCGATAATAGAGCAAGCGATTCAGACCGTGTTCTTCATACACTTTCTTTATACATGTAATGTAGAGTAATTAAGTATTTAATATGGAAAGAATACGATAGATGGCGGTAAGCATGTAGCTTGCACCATAGCTCGCCAGATGGCATTGGCGTACAAGAAGCAGTATCAGAGATATACTTTACGAGCTCCCGTGGCAAGGCTCCAGAAATTTACCTACCCCCGAATAGTAAACAGTCGTAGCTATCCAGCTAGGTTATTATAGTAATAAACACATTTATATAAGAACCTTATTTAATAATTACTATCTGTCGAGGAAAGGGCAGACATAACATTTGGCGCAGCCGTAAAAGTATAATTGTGTGGAAGTTACGCGTACGAATTAATAATTGGTGCTGGACACGGATGACTAAGTCACTGCTGGAGTGACTTGCAGTTTTGGCAAAGGAATCGGAAGAGATTCTGCTCGAGATTAAGGAGCATTTGGTTCCGTGGCTACGGGCTGGATAAGAAGATTTTTTGTTCTAGGAACACAAGTAAAATACCGCAAGGAGGCGATCTGGTTGTGGATCATTGGATTGGTTTCAAGGTCAAAACGGATCATTGGATTGGTTTCAAGGTCAAAACGGATCATTGGGTTAATCGTTTCAAGGACGAATCATTGGATTAATCAGAAGACAAGGATAAAACCCAGAGGGAGACCAGAATAGTTCCTGAGATAAGTATTTTTGCTTCTTTGAGAGGGATTATTTGTTATTGTTTTATTTGTTGATTGTTTTTGCCGATCTATCTGTTGGGAGTTATGGAATCGGGTAGAATACCACCGTTTTGCCATCTCTCCGGAGACTGGGGATTGTTTCGACTTCGGATAGAGCAATTTTGCGTGATCCATGATGACAAAGCGTCTGTGGAGAAAAAACGGGCTTTTTTATTGAATCTCCTAGAATCAGAAACGTTAACCTTACTAATTAATCTGTGTTTTCCAAGTAAAGTAACGGACTTATCTTTTGATAAACTTTTAGCGCTTCTCGACAAACATTGTAACAAAAATCGTTCAGTTTTTAAAGAACGGGAGAATTTTTTTTTAGCGAGACAACAACAATGCGAGACGATAAAAGATTTCGCGGTTAGACTTCGTTCTTTAGCAACGTATTGTCAATTCGAAACGAGGCTTGAAAAAAATCTTATAGACATGTTTGCAATCGGGTTGTTACCGGGGCGCGCGAAAGAAAAATTTTTTGTAGAAGGGCAAACGTTATCGTTTAATGAAATAGAAGGACTTGCAGTTAGTATGTCAACTTTGGATAGTGCTAATACAGTTAAATCAGAGGTAAACCTGGTAAAAAAACGAGTTACTAGCGATGGGTTCAAGCGAGATCAGCGTAGGGAATGATCGACGAGCCCCAAGGGTAGTTTTAACACGAAACCAGCTTATAGGTTAGGATCAAATTCAGGTACGAATTTTAGATCACCCTTGGGTAATGTTAAAAAACAGTGTTTTATTTGCAAAAGGAATGATCATCTATCGTTTGATTGTAAATTTCGTAATGCGAAATGTTTTAAATGTAAGGGCGTTGGGCATTTACAGAAATTTTGCAAGAATAATCCTATAAATCCCATTTTTGAAAATCACAGGGATAGTAAAGTTTTAGTTGCGTCAATTAGTCCGATTACTGCTGAAATTGAAATTAATAACAAGAAGTTTACGGCAATGATTGATTCCGGTTCATCTTTATGTGTGATGCCGGAGGGTATTTTTAAACGACATTTTAGTTCAATCATTTTGTCACAAGACAAGCGGATTATTTCAGGTTATGGAAATAATCGTTTAAAAGTCGTAGGAAAGGCGATTTTTGATGTGAAATTTAAGGGTAGGAACAAAAATATTAGTTTTATTGTAGTAATAAAAGGAACAGAATTAATTGTGGGGAGAGATTTTATGGAATGTTTCGATCTTGGGATAACTTCTCAAGAAGAATTTGAAGATGATTATGGATCAGATTTTGTGTGTTATGTAGATAAATGCGAGCACATAGATATCAAGCTCATTTCCACAGCTACAGAGACAGACACGGTTATTCAGGAAGTTTTAACGGGTTTGCGTAAGGGCTGGCCAAAAAGAGTTGGTCGAGACGATGTACTGTGGAGATTCTGGGTTAAGAGAAACGAAATGTCCATAGTCAAGGATTGCCTTTTCTGGCAACATAGAATTGTCATTCCGAGTTCCTTACAAGAACATGTGCTAGAGTTATTACACAGATCTCATTTAGGAATAGTTAAAATGAAGGGCCTAGCAAAAGCTTATTTTTGGTGGCCATCACTGAACAATGACATTAAAAAAATGGTTCTAAAATGTAATGATTGCGCGGCTATGAGGCCGGCACCTCCTAAGAGTCACTTGTCAGTGTGGCCGAACCCTGGGGCAACTTGGAGTAGGGTGCACGTAGACTACTGCGGGCCTGTAGCAGGAAAAATGTTTCTTGTAATTTGTGACGCTTTTTCCAAGTGGATCGACTGCTTAGAGGTCCCTAGGGCGGATTCGTTTAACACGATTAAGGAATTGAGAAGAATTTTCTCTAATTTTGGTAACCCTGATTGCCTAGTTTCGGATAATGGAACAGCATTTTCTAGTGTAGAGTTTAAAGAATTTCTTAAAGAGAATAACATAAAATTTTTAAATTCACCGGTCAAATTCCCTCAGTGTAATGGGCAAGCTGAAAATTCAGTTAAAACGGTAAAAATTTTTTTAAAAAAAATTATGGTTAGGAATAATTTTCCAGTAAACTATGAAAGTAGATTATGTGATTTTCTATCTGATTATCGAAATTCGCCACATTGCACAACGGGATTAGAACCGGCAGTCTTGATGTTTGGTAGGAGACTGAAATCAACTTTCAGTAGTTTAATTCCTAAAACCACTCAGGAAGATGTGTCAGAACAGAGAAAAATAGCTAACGATAATATAAAAAGGAGTCAAGATAATCAAATAAGGAATTATGGGGGCGTAAAAATTAGGAATTTACATGTTGGACAAAAGTGTCTGGTCAAGGACTTCCGTCAGGTGAATAAAGTTGGTTGGGTTAGAGGTATTTTAGAAAGGAAAGTGGGTAAAAAAGTTTATATCGTTAGGATCTGTGGTACTCCGTTGACTTGGAAGAGGCATATTGATCAGTTAAAGAGTTTATCTGTGAAATGGGAAGAGGAGAGTGAAGATAATAACCCACCCACCGCGTCTGAGGTCACGAAATGCGCTTCAGACGAGTTGGGGACCTCAGCTTTGTTGAAGGGGCTAACGTGGAGTTCTCTTGATTTCAGATTACCAGCAGATGATCGAGAGCAAACTACTCAACTAAGACCTTGGGAAGGAAGGCTCCGTTCAAAGCGTTCATAGAGGTCCCTCCCAGAGAAACAGAAGTACTTAAGTTGAAATATTTAAAATCTAATATTTAAAATATGTTTGGTTGAATTTAGTGTATAAAATCGTGTAAAAATGAAATATTTAAAATCCCATTTTTTGTCAATTGTATAGCTTCTTTTGAAAAGAACATGATTTGTATTTATTGTAGCCAGGGCTTGAGATTAGGTCGGGGAGGGTGTAATGTAGAGTAATTAAGTATTTAATATGGAAAGAATACGATAGATGGCGGTAAGCATGTAGCTTGCACCATAGCTCGCCAGATGGCATTGGCGTACAAGAAGCAGTATCAGAAATATACTTTACGAGCTCCCGTGGCAAGGCTCCAGAGATTTACCTACCCCCGAATAGTAAACAGTCGTAGCTATCCAGCTAGGTTATTATAGTAATAAACACATTTATATTAAAAGAACCTTATTTAATAATTACTATCTGTCGAGGAAAGGGCAGACATAACAATACATAAGGGTCAAAATCGCGTGTAAAGTCTCATGATACGCCGGCGCACGAGCGGCAAATGAGTGGTTAAAGACCCTCCACACAGCATCCCCAAAGATGACGTAGACTCTGAGGGAAAATATATTACTATATACTACTATACTACTTTACGAAAATATACTACTTTTCTACGACGGAAATTGCTTTTCATTTTCTTTATCCGTGAGAGGGATATGTGTGAAAATGATTGTATGTTTCCTTTGGGGGTTGCAGTCACACGTTCATCGTTTGTCTCATTTTCGACTGTTGTCATTTAGCGTGTAAGAAAGAGCGGCAGCATTATATGTTTGACCCGTCTGCTTGGTTCAATATATTCGCACCTCACAATCCGGAAGCCTCGGTTTCGCGCGTAAATTTTGAAACCGTCACTTTGGATCGAGATTGTAAAATATCTATGCAAGATAGCTTTCATATTTCAAAGACAATAAGAAGCATTATTTCGTTCTTTTTCTAATTAAAAGAAAAATACATATTTATGCATGAGAGGAAGAGAGATATATATATAGCTTTTAAAATGTAATGTCGCTCTGGGACATTTTTGGTCTTATGAAAGTATAACGCGATTACGTATTTTGGGATATATTCCTAAACAAGCAGACGGGTTAAGACCAAAAGCAAAACAATCAGCACATTGAAATTTGACATTTTTGAATTTTTGGAATTCACCCACACTTCAATATTATTCTTGTAAACTATATTCCAAACTTTCAAAGTTATCGTCACCGCAAGTAGTATTGGTAGGGGTCTACGGAGACATCACAGTGTGGTGTGTGAGAGAGATGCAAGAAAATGATGACTTTGGAAGGAACAGATCTATTACATTTTGTATTTCATCTTTTGAAAGAGCTTTTTTTTTTTTTTACATGAGCTCCACGCAGGAGGCCCTGAGGAAAATAATTTCCCTCAGGGCCTATGTCATCTTTGAGGATGCTGTGTGTAGGGTTTTTTTTAAGGAAAGGAAGGAGAGTTCTGGGAAGGAAAAGGGTTTAAGGGTTGGGTAGGAATCTGGGGTTCAGTATGTCCTGGTCATCCGCCTCCAAGACCTAGACAAACCTCACCCCATGAACCCGGGCACCCCTGCTAAATCACCAAACGTAGCGAACCACTTGGGGTGACCTATGGCAGAGGTGTTGGTTATCCAATAAAGGTTCCCGGGGCGGCGGTACCCATTCCCGCCTCCCAAATTATGCAGCAACATTGTGGTAAGGTATGTTTATTGCCTTTCTTACGCCGTCACAATACTGTTACCGTGAATCGTCAAGATAAATATAAAAGCATCCTATGCCTTCCAACACTCCTTCATTCTACAGGCTTGTGATAGAAAAGAGAAAAACAAAAACATATTGGGGTTTATAATTCGTAACATTTAATGTCTTCATTTTTGATAAAAATACAGCAATTTCGGTGATAAATATTAACCACAATGAGTAATAATATTACAAAGATATATTTAGTACAGTTCTATAACAGAGGCACAACATCCACTTCAGGATAAACATGGGGTCAATCTAAAAGACTACAGATATTTTATTTATTTATTTTATTCACGGTGTATAAATAATTTAATATTCATAAGACTAGCATGCATCGGTAGGTACGTTATTTTACCCTTTTCCCATTCTGTTAGTTCTAGTAACTCTTTCACAACCAATTTATAAGTATCCATTTTAATATAAACCTACTCGGCTCCCTTCTAACACAACACAACTGGAGAAAATTGCTTTACGACAGAGTACGCTAATTGCTTTTTGCTAAGCAACGAATGCCCTTACACAAACAGCTACCACAAATATTATTTAATGCTAATTCACAATTATATTAACATTTAAGATATATATACCAGGCCTCGACAAATTAAATTTATAGAAAAAAATATCAAAAATATCTATTTTCAATACGTAATACACAAGATTCTGTTAGAATTAGTGATGTTATGATTCTTACTTTGTTAATAAAAAATATTCATTGCAGTGTTGCCAGTAGAGAAAGAAAGTGTGGCAAGTCGAATAAAAGGGCAAATGTAGGGAATAAACGCACGCGAAACAGTAACAAAAAGGGCGAAAGAGCTAGCTCTTTCTCATAAGGGGGCATACAGTAATTACGTGAGCAGTTATTCTTCCAATCTCGACCCCTTCCCCCCCCCCCCCCCCCTTAGTGAGATAAATTTGGGCCATTTCATATATTCTTTTCAAGTAACGTGAGATTTTGCTGGACCCCCCCCCCCCTCCCCCTTTTATGCTCACGTAATTAATCTATACCCTCTAATGGACTCCAGGCATCGATGGAAACAAAATATAAATTTTATTGGTAGGTAAAATTATTCCATTCAATCAAAAATTGTATAATTACCAACATTCAAACCCTTCAAAAATCGGTCGTATTTTAGCAGAAGGTAAAAATATTTCGGCTTTGCAATAAAATCCAAATAAATGGAATGTTCGTAAACGTATCCGAAAACTATAAACTGTTTTTGAAAGGTGATGAAATACGCGATGAAATGTTGTTATTAGAAATAAACATGTAATTTTTTAAATATAAAAATTTTCAAAACAAACTTTAAAAATGGCTAACCTTACGTTTTTTCTAACTAAAATTACTGATAATGAAAAAAATTAAAACACAAACATATTTTATTAGACAAATTATTTATAAACGTTATTATCACCTCACTTTTTAGTCATTCCATTTAAAAATAATTATTAAAAAATTCCCTAAGTTTCATAAACTTTTTTCAAATTGCAATCCGAAACTTTGTATTCATTAACCCGGCGTCGTTGACGCTGGGTTGATTTAAAACGGCCATATTTTTTTTACCCGTCAACCGTTCGACTTGAGCGCTTCAGTCGCTGGAGATACAACCCCCTTCTATCCGCACCGCCGGCGTGCTGAGTGCGACGCCGCTTGCGGAAGGAGATACAGGAGATATATGAGGAAAACGGGTTAATATGACCAATAGTTGTAATGAAATTCTACAGTTATTTTTTCATAGTTGATTTCGTATGTGTTTCTTACTAAGATAATAAAAAGTTGATTTATAAAATATACTGGTTTTATTAATATTTTTTTTATGAGCAAAGAACCCATAAATAATAAATAATTTTCAAAATTAAGATAACCCTTTCAGTTTTGGTACAACCCATCGATAAAATTCGGGTCACGGTTACCCAGCGTCATTGACCGCGTAATTATTTTCACGTCATTGACGCCGGGTTAACCGGTCACAGGCCGGAGACGCGCCGGCGCGCGCGTCAAATGCGCATGCGCGAGAAAATAATTCAAATATTTGAATAATATTGTAGACGAAAAACTTTTGGTCTGCGATTTTGGCCCTTCTATGTACATAATTTGTATGAAGAACAGTGTCAGAATCGCTTGCGCCATCATTACTCTAGGTGGTGCTAAAAGTTTCATTCACCTAGTCACCCTGGAATATTTTTAAAACGATTTCTTCCATGACAATGCGCTGTCATAAATTGCCGCGAATTTAACGGTCACAATAAATGAGTGTATCGCGAATAAAACATCGTAAAACCTATTAATTTACGTAATAAATGCAAGTAATGTTGTTTTGGTAGATAGTTTATTGTGTTGTGAACGTTTTTCAGTCAATAAAATATACAATAGCTCAAAATTAATCAACAAAACATTCAATTCAAAGTTCAAAATGGTGCTTTTTTAGTGTTTTTTGTGAAGTTTCGCGAATTTCCGCAAAATGGCATGGCTGTGACCGGTTAAGGTCTACATTTTACTTATTTTGTGCTTAACTTTTATATTTGATTGTAAAGCGTGGTGTTTTCTCTTTCTAACACCAGTTATATCATATCTGATACTATGATGGTAAGAGAGACACAATGTTTTCTACGAGATCTGTATGAGTTGTTCCGAAAGCCGAACAAATAGAATTGACGTATTAAAGTGAAATATAATATTACTTTTATCATCTTGTGTATTTTGTACTGTATAAGTCAGTTGTATTAAAAAGTGAAAAAAAAAATTTCATATCAAAAAGTTTTAGCTCAATCGTTTAATTGTTATATTTGTCGAGCCCCGTTTAACATCTGCCACTGACACATTACGACACTGACAAGACGATAGAGATAAGAAGTATAGAGTAATATAGTCCACGGTCGAAGCAGACGGGCGATTACGCAACCCATCAGGTCGAAGCCGCGAAGAAATATAGTTTGCGCAAGAATGATCTCTACTTGATTTGCGCCAGAGGCCGTTTCGCCTAGGGAAAGAGCCTCCACGCAAAACACAGCGAGTCTACAAGTGCCTACGAGCCTAATCTACTTTTCAACTGATTGTTTCAACAATTCTTGACAATGCAGGACATTGCCCTTAATGAGAAAGAAGTAAGATAATAGAAAGAAAACACGACAGCGAACATCTATGTGGCAAAAATACAGATCGTAACGTAACAGGTCAAAACACGAGGAATTTAAAATATATTAATAATCTTAGAGAATATAAAAATTAGTTATCAAATTGCAGCATCTATGGTTTATAATATATGTTATCATTTTTTGTATAAAGGGAGCAACTCGGAGAAAACACATCTATTTTCATATAAAAAATCTTGTAATATAATGTGATATAGTTTTTTAATAGCAAGTGGGACATTAAAATAATAAATACGTATTTTTGCCACTTGAAAATACATTTACACTTTACATCTAAGTACACAATTTATCCTGTGGTTATAGACATTAAAAATCTATAATAATTATCATAAAAAAATCACAAACCTCCCACTCATATTTGGGATATCAAAAATTAAAGTATCGGATATTTAGGACAGGTTGTTTCAGATAATTTGAACAATTCATCAAATTTCAAAGAAAAAAATTCAAGTTCTATGAAAGTTTTATTCAAGTTCTGTCTTTATTTCATCACAGGCCGGTTGTTTCGTAGAATTTGGATAATAACATAACTTGAATACGACTTTCGAGGAACTTGAATATTAACTTTGTAATTAAATGAATTGTTCAAATTCTATAAAACAACCCAACCTAAGTATCGGACAATTGAAAAATCATGGTAAAATTACCATGTAGATTAAATTTGATGAAAAGTGAGAAATTTATGATAATTATTACGACTCCATTTGTCATTCTCGTTAAAGATGTAAATTTATAACACAATAACCACAGTTTTCTTACAGGGTAACAACAACACATAGAGATAATATATCAGCCTGTGGGAGCATTTCACCACCCTCTTTACAGCTTATCCGTAGGATAATGTATATTAATAAATAAACAAATAAATAATCACAATAGGTAGAAAACTCAGATAACTTATCAGATATATTATAGTCACCATTCATAGGTTCGAGTACCGAATAGTAAAGTCGGACTTTATAAATAAATAAATCAAAAATATATATTATCCTATGGATAAGCTATCAAGAGGATGGTGAAATACCCCCTATATCAATTAATTGCAGAGTGGGGGTCTCCAAGATGTTTCTATGAGACCATTCCGTGTGAGCTTTGCTCTTATTTTGCTCAAACATACTCCCTGCAAGAAATACAAGTAAAAAAATGGCTACGCCTGATTATTATACTTACATTGTAAAAATTTATAAAACCATCTTGAACTAAAGTTTCACTTATGTATTGCTGTACTTTACAACTATCGTTGCAATGCAATTCTAAATTATGTTTATTTCAACTTATTTCTTTTTTTATTATACCAAGTCTGTCCTTTTTGGTTATAGCCGCATCAGACATGTTGTAAGTTTTCAAAGGGTTGTCTTCGGATTTAGAAATATCTAAAAGAGATTCCATTTGTGCCTGGCTGTTTTCAGTTGAGGGGTTGATAAGTGGTAAGAATTTTTAAACATTTTAACAATGAAATACATCAATACGAAAAAGATTTCCAATGAGTAAATTATTTCTGTATAAAATTATATAATTTCGTTACATTTTTACAAAAATCTTCAATAAAAAATCAATGTTATTTTTAAGGGTAGTATTGTATGTGTTATATAAGAATAAAAAGTACCCTAATATGATATATAAATTCCATGAATGACAAAAATATGTCAATTAAAAATAAACAAGGGCCTACATTTTATGGAAGTTAGGGTAGTTAAGTTTTTTGTAGGAATTACAAATATAATAATATTTTTTAGGTAGTCTTATCAGCTTCATGTCTACCATGGTCTGGTTACTACCAATACCATTTATGTAGTTACTTTTTTTTATTTTAGGTTTCAATAATATCATGTTAGCTGCCTGCTGTTGGCAATATTGCAATTTAATACAGAGTATATATACTCTTGGTAGATATGAAACTAATAAAAAATCTATTTTATTTCAATTGAAGATACCTTGGGATAAAAACCTCGAAGGGCCACGTTATTTTCATTTTTTTTTATTTATTTCTTTTCGGTTGTTTGCCATGGACCCCCATGCAACGGTTCTTGTTAAATATTTCTAAAAAAACCGCATGTCCTTAAAATTGACTGCCAAAAATATGGTACTTTTGTAAAAAAACAGTGAATGCCCACAAAATCAGTTTGAAAACTGTAAATTATTAGCGTAAATGACCAATAATTCGCTTTTTTACCGCTACGTGGTGCTGTAATCACTCACTATTTGAAGTTTGTGAATTCTCCGTATTTTGAAGAAAAAACAGCAAAGGTCCAAATCTTTTATAAAAGCGGTAAATGTCATTTCGAATTTTTAATTAACCCCTTGTTTGCCGGGGTAATTGGGGTTGGTTGTCCACCAATTAGCGTTCGCAAAAAACGGCATCCATGACACCCAATGACATTTCGTGTCCAGCGATTCTGACAGTGTCCTTGAGGAATTTTGTACAATAGAAAGGTCAAAATCGTAATTAAAGGAATTTTTCCCGCGCATGCGCAAGAACTGCGCACATTCCCGCGCTCCGGTAAATTATTAATATAAATTATTTGGAGTGACCAGGCGCATTGCGGTTTTCTCTATGGTAAAGGGCGATAATAAAGCAAGCGATTCTGACCGTGTTCTTCATACACTTTCTTTATACATAAGGGTCAAAATCGCGTGTAAAATCTCAAACACACCGGTGCACGAACGGCATTCTAGCGGTTAATATTATATATTGCAGATTAATAATTTTTGCTAAATCTATTAATTGCATAAAAGGAATCTATGATTTGTTATTTTCAAAATATCAGTAGAATCACGGTATTTATTTGTGACATTTGAGGGTTTATCCCCGAGGTCTTCAATTGTATTCCATTAAAACATTTATAGGAAGTGGGTATAATAATAAATAAATACTTACAACAATAGCATGCACACACAAACATCGATGCAATATACCTACCTATCATTTATTAAGCCTTCAAAATTATTTCCACTTAGGCTTTGGGAGACTAGGCAATAGTGATTTTGTAATCTTAATTATTATAAAATGGATATTTTGACAAATTTAGTATTCAAAAAATCTTCCGGGTGATGTAAAATGACAATAGAAATCATTCAAATTATCACACATGTCAATTAAATGCACATAAGTAATGCAATGAATAATTATGGTATTTACAAAATACATTATTTAAAAAGAATAGTATGATTGTGAATCAAACAAAAAAATTACATTAATGAAATACAGTCTTCATCATAATGCGAAAGAAATAAAAATTGGAAAGATCAAACATGCCAATATCAAACATGCCAATATCAAACGTGCCAATATCAAACACGCCAATATCAATCAAGCCAATATCAAACATGCCAATATCAAACACGCCAATATCAAACATGCCAATATCAAGCATGCTAATATCAAACATGCTAATATCAAACATGAGAATTACACAATATATTATTTTGAACGCACATTTTATTGGTTGTGAAAAAGCTTTTCTTTTACAAATGGTACAGAACATGAAATCAACAAGAATCAAAAACAATTGTTTCAAACGTGAATTAGACACAAAAAGATTTAAAAGGAGCGTTGTTAGAACAATGTGAAACAAAATACGAGGTAAGGATAAAATTATACACAGCACATAAAAAAAGTATCATTCGCAAATAAAAATACTTGCATTAGGACAATTTATAAAACATCACTAATACGTTATTTTGACGAACAAATGGAACAAACAGAAAAACACACTTGTCACCTTACGCAGGCTCCAAGATGCTCAAAAGCTTGAGAGAGCCATCTTCGTCGAAATCATTTCAATATACAAAACCATTTTTATAAAAGGGCAAGAAATAAATAATCACACTATCTTTAAAGTGCATAATAAAATGAGGATCAATTGATTTTCTACCCTCAAAAAAAGCACAAATAGGAGTTAACGATTTTGAGTAATTTCCGTGTGAGAGTGATGTTACATCAACTACAAAAAGCCAAAAGGGATAACACAATTTTTTTCATAAACCACCTTACGACTTCATAACTGTGGAAAAATGCACATCCTAGCAAAAGAAAATAGGTCCATAAGTACGTATGTATGATGATAGCACTTTTTAATGCTTTAAGTTATAATTTTACATTAAATTCGGTTTTAATTAAAAATTACTGCTTAGCAGATTGGGAATGTGCATTTTATGGTAAGGCAAAAGGAACCAAGACAGATATCTCCCATAAAATCAATTATTTTTTAATGTCAAGCTCGTCACATGTTAACAAGAACAGACCATATTTCTCAAGCTGTCTCTAAAATATATTAAAAATAATTTTTTCATCTCGCGTCGTATGTGAGTTATTCCCTTTTGCCTGTTCTGTCGATGTTATTAAAACGATATGATTAGAACTTGTGAGAAGACATTAAACACGTCGATGCGTAGTTTTTACATGTGTATAATGAAAATGTTGTGTATTAAGCTCTAGTGGTGATATCAAAATACTTTGTGCAACATTTTGGAGCCGACTGCGTAACGGGCGCGGCCTATTGTTCTTTCCTGAGGGCGCCGCGTGCCTTCCACGCGTTGACCAGGTTCCACGCAAAGCACATGGAGAAACCGTGAACTTGGGAGGCCAGCAGGACAAAGCCCATCCAGAGAAGACCATACGGATAGCCCTGGAAACAATAATAATATGCATGGTTTTAACTTTATTTGCACAGCTCACACACACAAAATATGTACTAGCTGACCTGCCCAAGCGTTGCTGTTGCTAACAAAACTAAACGCCATCTACTGGATGGTTACCCAACCTTTATAACCACTGCCATCTGTTAATTTGCATACAAATCAAATCCACAGCTCCGGCTTGCCAGTCCGCATGTATACAGACATTTTCATTTACTTATATATTTCAACCAATTTACACTAAACCTTGACACATTATATACCAAAACCTTCATCATGAATCACTCTATATATTGGTGAAAACCGCATGAAAATCCATTCAGTTGTGTTTGAGTTTATCGCAAACAGCCAGATGCGACAGAGGAATTTAATTTATAATATGTAGAGATGTATATACATTTTTTTTGCATTAACCCCACACACACAGGAGGCCGTGAAAAAATAATTTCCCTCAGGGACTATGTCATCTTTGGGTATGCTGTGTGGAGGGTCTTTTTAAGGAAAGGAAGGAGAGGAAGTTCTTGGAAGGAAAAAGGTATGAGGGGTGGGTAGGAACTAGTGTGTCCAGGAGTGACAGACATATGAATCCTTGGAAAGAGGTCAGCTGGAGCGGTCAAGGGGTCCCCTCAAACCGGCCCCTCCCAATCCGGCTACATAACACAGCTCCCAATACGCAACTGGTGGGCAGGTGCATCCACCATCAAGACCTGAAAACACCTCTCACAACACAATGAACCCGTACACCAGGCGAGGTCCCTCCATACACACTGTGGATGCGGCGCTTCCCTTCCTTTTGAAGCGTATAATAAATATAAGAATAATTGTTTTTTTATTTATTCAGCATTCAAAAAAGCAACCTCAGCGGCCAAAAACAACAAAACCCAACGTGCAGACCAGACTGAAATACATAAATAACACTATTCTCGATGCTAGGGTGTCAAATGTCGCGTAAACGCACCAATACCAGCAACAGCGGATTCTCTGCTCCATTCCGCATCCACGATGTTAGAAAAAGTTTAATATTTGCACATGCGCTTTTAGATCTGCCTGCCAAGTTTTGCCTGAAGCAGTATACGCATTCGATGGGAACAGATAACGACTTTAATGCGGGTAAGCAGAGTGCACATAATAGCATATAAAAGCGTGTGGATTATTTCGGTACATTTTAGAGAATTACAATATCTATTTAATTAATTTATTTTTAGAACTGTAATAATTGATGTGAAGCATAAAGGATTTATAGAGCTAATTTGACATACTATTTTTGTCAGTAATCGCATCTTGTTTGTGGGCTAGTCTATAGGTATTTATATTTAATATTAGGTAGGTATATACTTCAGCATCCCTTATACAAGAAGTCACTGACTGCCACTGCCGTACACCTCTGCTAAGTCACCAAACGTAACTAACCACTTGGGATGAGCGATGGCAGAGGTGTTGATTATCCAATAAATAGTGACAGAGGTACCAATACCCGCATCCCAAATGTGTCATACATATGTCTAAATACATTGTCGTGTAAACAAGCTTATGGGTCCAAGTGGTTGATAAGTTAAAGTAATAATGGAAGAAATTTTCAGCATTGCCCTGGTGAGCGACTATCCTCACCCACTTCCTTCATCCTCACATTTCCCCATTTTTGTTTCATTCAAGCATAAGGTAAGCATAAAAACATCACGTCGCGATAGTTGTCATTGTTAAGTTACATTGACGCACGCGCCAATTGGCGAGTGCGGAATTTCTCCACACATTCCAATTTGGGTGGCGGAAATGGGTACCGCCGCCCCGGGAACCTTTATTGGATAACCAACACCTCTGCCATAGGTCACCCCAAGTGGTTCGCTACGTTTGGTGATTCAGCAGGGGTGCCCGGGTTCATGGGGTGAGGTTTGTCTAGGTTTTGGAGGCGGATGACCAGGACACACTGAACCCCAGATTCCTACCCACCCCTAAAACCCTCTTCCTTCCCAGAACTCTCCCCTCCTTCCTTTCCTAAAAAAAAAACCCTCCACACAGCATCCCCAAAGATGACATAGGCCCTGAGGGAAATTATTTTCCTCAGGGCCTCTTGTGTGGAGCTCACGTAAAAAAAAAAAAAAAAAAATAGTGAACCTGTTAAACTAACTGATAAAGACAAAGTGATGAAAGCGGTTTATTACCAAACAGACATAAATGGATACATTTATTGCCCAACAAAAACACTTTATGAATAATAGTAATATATTTTCCATGTAAATGCAAAAATTGCAAATCAAATTTTTAACATCAACACGGGCATATTAACGGCGGAAAGGGTAGTTCCACCTTTTACGTCGGTCCTACTTGAATGCCTGGAAAGGCATTGCTGCAAAATATTATTATACGAATATTGTATACCATTCTCTTTGCAAGGGTCCCGACTATATATACGAGGGGGGACCCAAAAGTAGTGTATACACTTGTGCAACCTTTTTTTCCACTGTTCAAAACAATTTTGAAACTCACTGATTGGAATGTCCTTTATGGCCTCCAGCGATTTTTGTTTCACTTCTTCAACAGTATGAAAACATTTCATAGTTTCACGGTATTAATTTGTACCCTGAAGATGCTTAAGTAAGCGAAACCGTTCGGTTCATAAATTAATAAATCTCGTGGTTTTAAACAAAAAAGTATTTTATTTTATTAAAAACATTTCCCTTTCAAGTCTCTTTTCATCCTAGGGAGCAGAAAGAAGTCACGGGGAGACAGGTCGGGTGAATAGGGCGGGTGAACAATCGGGGTCATTCCATGCTTGCTTATGCTGCTTCACGGACAACGCGGTGTGAGCAGTTGTGTTGTCGTAGTGGAAGAACCAGTCCCCTGTGCGCCAAGGATTTTTCAACGATTTTTTCTGATATTCTCTAGCAAATCTCTTTATACCTCCATGTAGAACTGTTGGTTTAACCGTTTGGCCTGGAGAAACAAGCTCTGTGTGCACAACATCTCTGAAAAAAACCAATGAGCATCGTCTTGATGTTCCATTTCACCTTACTTTTTTCTGAAGAGAGAGAGCACTCTTCCATTGGCTTGACTGTTGCTTGACTGTTACTTGGTTTCAGGATTGTACCCATAAAACCATGACTCATCACTCATCACCAATAATAACCTAGGTAATAGGTGTCACACAATTTGGGTTTCGAAATGGGTTGGGTACTCGAGAAGCGTTATTTAGTATTCAAGTACTGATCCAAAGATGTAGAGATGTGAATACAAATGTACATGCATGCTTCATTGACTTCCTTAAAGCATTTGATAGAGTTAGACACGACAAAATGATTCAAATTCTGAAAACCTCCGGGATAGACGATAAAGATATAAGGATAATAGGTAATCTTTATTGGAACCAGAAAGGAGCAGTAAGAGTAGAGCAATGTCTAACAGACGAAGTAGAAATAAAGAGAGGCGTGCGACAGGGTTGTATTCTTTTACCTATGCTGTTCAACTTATATTCAGAAGAAATATTCAATGAAGCTCTGCAAGAAGCTACTCAAGGACTTGTTATAAATGGGAAGATTTTAAACAACCTGCGTTATGCAGATGATACGGTACTTCTAACAAGTAACATTGAGGAGTTACAACTTTTGCTGAATCAAGTAGTGAAGACTTGTGAGAATTTTGGGCTAGAACTGAATATAAATAAAACAAAATACATGCTCATAAGCAAAAATAACGCATTGGATGAACATCTTTATATTGCTGGAACAAAACTGGAGAAGGTACAAAGTATTGTATACTTGGGCTGCAATGTAAATGATAGATGGGATCCTTCAGTTGAAATCAAATGCCGCATTGAGCAAGCTCGTGCAACCTTTATCCGCATGAAAAAAATGTTCTGCAGTCATGATCTCAACCTTGGATTACGAATGCGAATGGTCAGATGCTACGTATTTTCAATATTATTTTATGGAATGGAAGCATGGACGCTTACTGAAGAATTAATTAGGCGACTTGAGGCATTCGAGATGTGGATCTACAGAAGAATACTTAAAATAAGCTGGATGGACAGGGTCACAAATGAAGATGTTATGGTTCGGATGAATAAAGAAAAGGAAGTTATTAAAACCATAAAAATCCGAAAACTTCAATATCTTGGACACGTGATGAGACATCCAGAGAAGTATGAGATCCTGCATCTCATAATGCAGGGAAAGATTGCCGGAAGACGGGGCCCTGGAAGAAGGAGAACCTCATGGCTGAAAAACCTGAGACAGTGGTTTGGCCAGTCTACCGTGGAGCTGTTCCGGGCCGCAGTAAACAAAGTCCGCATAGCCAACATGATAGCCAACGTCCGTTGAACGGACAAGGCACAACAAGAAGAAAAGAATAATAACCTTGGAAAAAAACTGGGTCCTCTTCCAGCTGATTTTTCAATTCATGACAGGCTTGAAGGCGATGCTCTCTTTGATCCTCAGAGAGGAGACTTCGCCGAAAGAAGTAATCTTGATTTACTTAAAATTAAACTTTGTACAAACACGTGGATTCATAGCGACGCGGCTTCGCACACTTCTACCGCCCGAGTCTTGTTACTTTTGGGTCCTCTCTCGTATATGTATAAAAATAAAATAAATATATATCGCTGCTGGAAAGGATAAATTGCTAAAGTGCCATACAGCTGGAAAAGAAAAATGGCTCGAGCGCCATACTGCCGAATAAACTATATTTGTATTGTATAAGATGATTTGTTTAGGAACGCATGAAGGAGAAACAAAGAAAAATTCATTTTTATGTATTAAGATGTAATATAAAAATGAAACCAACCTGCCACAACTTGATAGAATTATCGTCTCCGGAATCGTCTTCCTCAGATGAGGAATCCGGATCCTCTTCGCTAAAGTCTCCCGTGAGGTACCGCCAGCAGTCGGAGAAATAATAGACCAGGCAGAAGAGCAGGGGGACATAACCAAAAACTACTATTCCCAGCATGTACTGCTTCATAGCGGCCGTCTTGTTGCGCTTGATGGCTGCCAGACCCAGGTACGAGGCCAGAACCGATAGACACCACAGGTACTCCCATAACAACGGCTGAAATGGTCAATCACGTTAAACATAATGAGGATTAAAGTCATAAATGTGAAATTCAACAGCACAAAAACAAAAAACCAAAACCTCAACCTGTCAATTCTATTTGTTTTGTTTTCGGAACAATATAAGTCGTTATCTCCCTTACTATCGTGGTTAGAAATATGATCTAAACGGTATTAGAAAGAGAACATACCACGCTTTATTTTCAAATCTAAAAGTTAAGTTTCCGATGGCAATTTCAAACAATTTCAAAAAAATTTATGAAATTTTGTGAATTTTTTATTAATTATTTTTACACAAAATGACAAAAAAGTTGGGTGGTAATAACATTTATAATTTGCCATTTAATAAAGAAATTGTTTCTCCCTGCGTGTCCTTTCCTATTCACTCCGTTACCCTTCCTCCTCCCATTCCTCTCCGCCTTCTCCACCTTCCCTATTTCCAGTCCACTTCCCCCCTTACCCCGTCCCGCGAACCCCCTTCCCGAGTCCCCCCCCCTCCACAAACCCACTCCCCGAGTTACCTCCCCCCTTTCCCCCACCCTCCTTCTCCCCCTGCATTCCATACATTCATTCCCGTACATTTAATTTTCAAACAGCTCACGTGCCACCTATTGCAATTTTTTTATACAAATTTCATAATGCCAGACCTCTCTTATACAAACCTTGTCCTGACAATAACGAACACAAAACAAAAAGAATTATCCGATTTGGTGCATTCGTTCGGAAGTTATGCGCGTACATACATTTCGGCGATTTTTACAACTTTTTTATGTTTGTATTCAAAATTTTTATATTTAAAAAATTATATATTTATTTCCAATTATAAAATTTGAAAGCTTATTTTATCACCTCTCTGAAACAGTTGTTAGTTTTTGAATACATTCAGAAATATTCCATTTAATTGAATTTTATTGTAAAATGGAAATATTTTGACTGTCTAACAAAATACCTCGGGCCCGTTTTGTGAAAGTTCCAAATATTTCCCTCGGGACCTATGTCATCTTTGAGAATGCTGTGTGGAGGGTATTTTTAGGGAAAGAAAAGAGAGGAAGTTCTGGGAAGGAAAAAGGTAAGAATCTGGAAGGTGAAAAGGTATGAAAGTCTCTCCCGCATTCACCGCCAAGACCTAGACAAACCTCACCCCATGAGCCCGGACACCCCTGCAAAATTACCTAATGTAGCGAAACACTTGGGGTGGCTTATGGTGTTGGTTATCCAATAAATGGTTCCCTGGGCGGTGGTAACCATACCCCTCCCAAAACATTTTTGAAAGGTGATTATATACGCTGCCAAATTTTATAATTCGAAATAAATGTAAAATTTTTGAAACATATAAATTTTTAATGCAAACATAAAAAGTTTTAAAAACGGTTCACCTCACGTTTTTCTAACTAAAATTACTGATAAAGATAAAAAACTAAAACACATACACATATTTTATTAGGCAAATGTATTACAAACATTATTGTCAACGCACTATTTTGACGTTTCATGTAAAAATAATTTTAAAAAATTCCCAAAGTTTCGTGATTTTTTTTTCAAATTGGGTTCGGAAACTTTTGTTTCATAAAGGTGTAAATTTTAATTACTTTGTGGTAAAATTTTACATTTGAATATAAAGCCTGGTGTTTTCTCTTTCTAACACCGTTTATCATATTTCTAACCATAACAGTAAGGGAGGTAACGATTTCTACGAGTCCTACATGAGTTTTTCCGAAAAGCGAAAAAATTAGGCCTGAGGTGTTAAAGCTAATTTAAAAATTAGATAATATTATTTTAATTTATATGGAACAATAAAGCTAAATAATGCGCATAATTTTTTTTAATATCTAAGTGAAAGAAAAAGCCGAGGCTGCCGCGTCTAGATTGAAATTTTAAATATGTAAGGTTAGAGTGTTTCAAACATTTGATGACCATAAAAAAGGCTATCAGCGTCATTTCGATTTTTTGGCATACGAACTGTCTCCGTAAAATTTCGATTCTTGACCCGTTTTAGCTTTTTTTGATCAAATTGTCATTTCATGAATGGTGAATTGTCATTTCATGAATTTTTTTGATCAAATTGTCATTTCATTCAAGGTGAATAATACTACACAAGAGTCCCAACTGCTCCCAACTGCCTGGAAACAGTGAGATTATGGCATCACCAATTGGGGTATGATGTGAGGCTGAAGGTAGTGGGGAGGGGAAGGAGCTGGGGAAGAGGAAGGTGGAGAAGTATCTGGCTATTCAGTTCCAGTCAACAAACACGGCTAAAGCCATTTCAAAAAACTTTTCAATTCTGAATTGTGGTCTTAAACCAAGGCATATGGCTGAGTATCTTCCACTCTGAAACATGCCGAAAATAAGCCTTATATTATTTTTAAATGAATTGTGAAATAACACAAATCATTGCCTTTACACATGAATAATTGCACTCTCATAAAGGTTATATATTGTATACATATAAAAAAAATTTAAAAAATTAAAATTTACTTGAGCACGCCGGGATTTAAACCCACGACCTCCAGATGGCCAGTCAAGAGCCTTACCCCTCGACCTTAAAGGCTGTTATGCTTGATAGCTGAGCGGGGCGACCATAAAAGAAATTCACGTTTTTGTTGTATCATGTAAAAATCTATCTATATAAATAAAATGAATCGCCGAAATGTATGTACGCGCATAACTTCCGAACGACAGCACCAAATTGGATAATTCTTTTTTTGTTGTGTTCGTTATTGTCAGGACAAGGTTTGTATAAAACTACTGGTGAGCTCTGGCATTATGAAATTTGTAAAAAAAATTGCAACAGGTGGCACGCGAGCTGTTTGAAAACTGAATATACCGGGACTGAATGTATGGAATACGGGAGGGGAGAGGAAGGAGGGGAACTCGGGTAGGGGTTTGCGGCAGGGGGAGGGAACCAGGGAGGGGTAAGGGGACCTGGGAGGGGGGAGGGAAACTCGATGAATGGGAAAGGACACGCAATTTCATTATTAAATGGCATAGCAACACACGCCGGGAATCAGCTAGTAATTAATAAAATCCCAAATATTCATAATTTTGTTTCGAATTGCGATTGGATATTTCGGTTTCATAAAGGTGAACATTTTAATTATTTTGCAGTTAACTTTTAGATTTGATTATAAAGCATGGTATTTTCTCTTTCTAACAAAGTTAAGATCATATTTCTAACAATGTCATAAGTAAGACACATAGATTTCCATGAGACTTATAAGTTGTTCCGAAAACCGAACAAATTTTATGTAATTAGCCTTTGGGGTTAACTACATTAAAAAAAAAATTTAAGTTGGAAAGAAAAAACCAAAAAAACTCTGGGTCTAAAACAGATACACATCAGGAATGAGGTAATTTTTTAAAATACAAACACAGACTCAACAACACATTTTTGGCACATGGAATTTTTTTGTTTTGACTATTTCAAAAACAATGAATCATAGTTTTGCTGTGCAACATAATGATTTTTTTTATAGGTACTAAATAATAGAGGTTTTTTTGCAGGCGCTTGTCAGATAATTATAATATCGTTTGAACTGCAGAAGGAATAATAAAATAAAGTTCAACTATATTCTGAACCAAGTAGAACAAAATGAAATAATAATGATCTTCCAAAGACAAATCATCTAGAAAAATTACATGCTTTTGTGTTTTGTTTTCATTCGCCGGTAACATGCAATTTAAAAACATTCTAAGGTTTCATACCATGAACATTCTTGGATAGTGAAATTGATAAATGCATAGACAAGGATATTGATTAGATAGCACTACAATACTATATCTAGACATTCCCGTAAATTACAACCATTTTGAAGGAAACCCTGTTGGAAATTTAAAATGTTTCAAATCTTAACAAAGCCATGTAAAAAAAATGTCAATCGTATTTGTCTGTTTCGTGGTTCCTTATTTATCTCTGACAAAGGTAACAGAAGTAATTTATCGGTTTTGGTTTGCTTTTCAAAGAAATAGAGAACCCAGCTGAGTAAATAACGGGCGTCTAACCTTTTTCTAAGTTGTGTCATGTCAGTATTGTTAAGGAAAACGTTCAAATCATTAAAGGTCAATAAATGCATAAAATTCAATAAATTAACATAATATTAGGAAATAAGTGAAAGTAAAAATGTTCTATATCTGTTTACCTGGGGAATTTGTAGCTCTTCGATTTCTAATACAAATATATCTAATCTGTCAAGTATGTCGGCAGACAGTTTTGAAAGCATAACAAAAAATAGGAGGTGATGAAAAAATATGCAATATTTTAGTCGGGACTTGTTGAGTACACTGAAACAAGATTACATTTCCACATTACTTCTACATTATGAACTATATATAAATATGCCTAATGTCAAAAAGAATAATAGGAAAGCTGATATAATACAAGCTGTAAAAATATCCTATAAATTACATAAACTAATTTATTATTTGTGCAAATTTAGGGGTATCTCGTATACGTGATAACAACTGTCAAACACGTTTACGAAATCCATATTTCATGTCTGGTGTCCACTGGACATAATGATTTAATATTATCGTACCTGACTTGATACTGAGCTGCCACTCTCTGTCGATGCTCAAAATCGGCACCGTCGGTACCGCCGACCATCGGTCCGCCTCGTGAAGCCATTTTCTCGTATTATTTAACTTATAAACTGTAGCAGGATTCGCACATTTAAAACTATTTTAAAACACCAGCCCAGCTTAGCTACATAATTATTATTTCGACGAACGCCAACCCAACGACCAACGACACCCTCCGCGACAGAGTGGCTAGAATCGCAATAAATTTATAGAATACTAGCGTCTGATTGGCCGCAGTTTTCCGTGTTTAGCCAATCGCCGTTAAGGATAATTCCAAATATCAAACTATTTCGAATATTTTTGTTATAAAATCGATGAGAACAATAAAATAAACAACTATAAACAGCTTGATCACTGATAAATTAATATGTTATAGCAGTTTAGAAATAGTTTTGGGCGACACAATAGCATCTTTGTAACCATAAGGCGCGGCATCAGAGACGTACTCGAAGTCGGGTTCTTAATTTCAACCATACAGACGCTAGCTATCAGACGATGGTACATAATTTCAAAGTAATGGACCTTGTTTTTGAAAATTACTTATAAATGTGAATGAAGCGAACGGTGCGAGGCATGTGTGCATAAAAAAAAACAATCCCTAGACAATAAATAAAACAATTTATTATTTTCGTGTTGGGGGAACATTTGGACAAATCTAACATTATGTTTTTAAAATAATATTTTAGGCTAATGAATTTGGTGGGCTCCAAAAGAGGAATTATATTGTCTATGATAAAGCCTTTTTTAGTTTCCTCTACCCTTGTCGATGGTATGTGACGTCACAAATCCACACTGAAAAAATCGTCAAATATTGACATATCTATGGTTAAGTATTGTCGTAACTTTGCTTTACCCCATACAAAAAGAACGAAGTTTGCAGTCTATTCATTGGTTTGTTTAAGGGTCCGTCAGATCTAGCTATAGCTATCAAATATGATTTTTTTTTTTTTTTTTTTTTTATTAATTTCAATAACAAGGTTTGTACATGTATGTATGATGTATATAATAAGTATAGATTCATTTTTTTTTTCACAGACCTCCTCACTAGGATTTCCTGTTCTGAGGTGGCCTGTAGTTTTTTTTTAAATATTTGTATTTGGTTATGGTTTGGTTTGGGTGTGGCCTATTTCACCATATCGCTCCTGTTGTTACAGATATAAATTGAGGTAGGTATGAGGAACATATTAAAAAGAGGTCGTAGTGGTGCTATTCAAGGCTTCGTCTGTTGTATAATGTAAGAGATTATATAGCAGTGAAAATACGAAAGATTATTACCGAGAGTTTTATTTTCAATATTGAATTTTGGAGACACGGTGTATGGTTCCTATTTGTTGGGAAAAAAAAAACAAGTGCAAAGTGTCCAAAATGCAAGTATCCGGTACATCTATAAAGACTCGAGACTCGAGCATATCTCGCTTAACCCCTATCGGCATGTGATTCTAAATATATGTCGAGCAGAAGGAAATTACATCAAATGTGTCAAAAATACAATTTGATGCATTCGAAGGTTCCTGCCTATCTGTTTAAAAGACTGTAGTGGTCCCGTGACTCTCATAAACTGCACAGTAGTACACGCCAAAGAGACCGTTTTTCTCCCCAGACATAAAACGGCTCCATTTGAGTGTAGTTACAGCTATTCAACATCAAACTTTGGAATAAAATACTGTCTATTCGAATATCGACGTCGGTGCAATGCTTCAATAAGCTCTGCAGGGAATGGTTGCTGACCGCACAACATCTTGATAGAATTTACTATGAAAGGGATGATGTGTTTATGATTTTATTTGCTTTAATTTGAATTCTGGTTATTTGATTTATTTCTAATTTTATATATTATGTGTAGGTAAGAGGCACTGCCTGAAAAGCAGCGGCATTCTGGGAGAAATTCGGAATGTACAGCTGAGAAGTGTCCCTTTTGTCAATAGAATCGATATAACGAAAGAAAATGAGATGGTTTGATATATCTATTTTCCAGTTGATTAGTCAGAGATCTCCAAATACTAAGTTTTGAGGTATGAGGAAATATGAGTGGTTTATTTATGACGGGATCTGAGACTTTGACATCTGATCCGCTGACGACGGCAACTCATTGTCATTATTGATCTGACCTCCTCTTAAACACAATATTTTTTTAACTTTGTCGTTATTTATGAATACCAATTTGATTTCAATCCTAAAGATTATCACATCTAGTTAATAAACTTTATTTTGATAACCTTCAGTTTTTCAACAACGATGTTGTAAAACAAAATATTTTTTTATGTAACCGACTTCAACACGCTTTGGCTTCGAATTCTCAATTGTGAAATAATTATTCATTTATTTTTTTAAAGCCTAAAACGAAACACGCTGTATGAAAGTTTTGCATCTGTGTGAGTACTGTGATGAAATCAACTTAACTTGCGAGACCCTGTACAACGTATAATCTGAATAGGCCACGCCCAAAAACGCTGGCGCTTTTATAGCTAGGTCATGGCTAGATCTGTCACCAGCACTAGCTTGAAGCTTCAGTCACACACAGCGTTAAAGCATGAGCACTTATCTGTTGAACCGCGAACGCTTAGGTATGTGTTGTACCGTCAAACTACATATCAAATATTTCTTCCCGTGGTAGGAGAGGGTCAGTTGAATTAAAGAGCTGCCGCAAAATGTAATTTTTTTGTACTGGATCTGTCAACTTGGCATCCGCATGCTTATGCATATCCGTAATTAAAATGACCCCTCTCCTGTTTAACGGCGGAGAGGGGGTCACATAACTTTCGCTTACAGTTACGGTAAATTACGGTGTATAACTTTAAGCTTCGAGCATATTATCTACTTAGGTGTGACCGGTCTGAATGGGATTGTATGGCGAGCGTTAGGACCCGTGCCACACAGATAAAAAATATCGAAGATAATTTGGCTTGGCCTATTTCAGCATATCGCTTGCCATGTATTCCCATTGGGAATGTACGGCGAGGGGTATACCGAAATATGCCAAGCTACACCATCTTTTATCTTTTATAGGTGTGTGGGCCAGGTCTTATTGTGCGTACGATGATCTTTTATATTTGCGTGTGACGGCCCCATTAACAGTCAAACGAAGCGTTAAAAACGTGAGCACTTATATGTTGAATCGCGAGTGCTTATGTGGGGAGGAATGCAGATCCGGGCACCACTTTTTTTTGGCAGAAAACCATGTTTTCATCGCGTTTTAAGTTGAGAACTTTAACCTGGAAGGTGAAAAAAAGTGCAGAAAGCAATAAAAAAAAAATTGAATAAGTAATTAATTTTCAATTACGTTAAGAAAAATTTCACTCCACGAACAGATTATGTCAGTACACCCGCCATTTTATAAATAAACCAGTCATACTAACCTAAGAAAAGAAAGTCAGTGTTACCAGCTCTCAAAAATATTTATCCCTATATTATGAATTACAACTATCTCAACGACCGTATTCTTAAACCAAAAGTATGAAAATTCGTAGTCTTAAAAATGCGTAACCTAACCTAACCTAACGCTAGGTTTGTGTAACATGGTTTGTGCCCCTTTATACCGCCTGCTCGCGTCAATTTTAAATAAACATCCCTGTTTTCAAGTAGTTTAGCGGCTACGCTAGGTTTGTGTAACATGGTTTGTGCCCCTTTATACCGCCTGCTCGCGTCAATTTTAAAAAACATCCCTGTTTTCAAGTAGTTTAGCGGCTACGCTAGGTTTGTGTAACATGGTTTGTGCCCCTTTATACCGCCTGCTCGCGTCAATTTTAAAAAACATCCCTGTTTTCAAGTAGTTTAGCGGCTACGCTAGGTTTGTGTAACATGGTTTGTGCCCCTTTATACCGCCTGCTCGCGTCAATTTTAAAAAACATCCCTGTTTTCAAGTAGTTTAGCGGCTACGCTAGGTTTGTGTAACATGGTTTGTGCCCCTTTATACCGCCTGCTCGCGTCAATTTTAAAAAACATCCCTGTTTTCAAGTAGTTTAGCGGCTACGCTAGGTTTGTGTAACATGGTTTGTGCCCCTTTATACCACCTGCTCGCGTCAATTTTAAAAAACATCCCTGTTTTCAAGTAGTTTAGCGGCTACGCTAGGTTTGTGTAACATGGTTTGTGCCCCTTTATACCGCCTGCTCGCGTCAATTTTAAAAAACATCCCTGTTTTCAAGTAGTTTAGCGGCTACGCTAGGTTTGTGTAACATGGTTTGTGCCCCTTTATACCGCCTGCTCGCGTCAATTTTAAAAAACATCCCTGTTTTCAAGTAGTTTAGCGGCTACGCTAGGTTTGTGTAACATGGTTTGTGCCCCTTTATACCGCCTGCTCGCGTCAATTTTAAAAAACATCCCTGTTTTCAAGTAGTTTAGCGGCTACGCTAGGTTTGTGTAACATGGTTTGTGTCCCTTTATACCGCCTGCTCGCGTCAACTTTAAAAAACATCCCTGTTTTCAAGTAGTTTAGCGGCTACGCTAGGTTTGTGTAACATGGTTTGTGCCCCTTTATACCGCCTGCTCGCGTCAATTTTAAAAAACATCCCTGTTTTCAAAAACATCAAACAAAAATTTCAAACAAAACAAAAACATCAAACAAATTTTTTTTAAACATCCCAGGATTTGAATGGTTTGTCTCCATTCCAGTACTTACGCGCCTTATTATTTATTCCCTACAATCGTATCTAGGCTCTTGTATCAGGTATCCCTACCAACAAATTAGTATCAAATGGCGGACAGTATCTGGTTCATGAAGTGTCATTTCATACATTCTTTAAACGGCTGTATCTCCCTCAATTTTGCCGAGCGCGCCTTAATTTCTTTTTTATTCAACTTTTCCACACTTTTCTCATCTAGAAAGTGCATTTTTATTAAATTTCCAAGTGGTGCCCGGATCTGCATTTCACCCCTTATGTGTTGTACTGACACACTATGCTTTAAAAGGGTTAGTATATTTATGTTTTAAAATATTTCTTCCTGTGGTAGGAGAGGGGTCAGTTAAATTAGCGAGCTGCGGCGAAATGTAATTTTTTGTACTGAATCTATCAATTTGCTGTCATCCGCACATTTACGCAGCTCCGAATATATGAATCTATGTATTTTCTTTAGAATTGTCGAAATTTAACAAAATAACAACAAGAAGCACGTTTTCCGTTACTTAACCTTAACATCCCATCCCATTTCGCCCCACCCGTTGAGATAAATATATTCGCCACAATATCCCACCTCGCCCCATCCCATATCCCATTTCGCCCCACCCGTTGGGACAAATATATTCGCCACAGGATTTATTCAATTTATTCTCTTTCACCTAACCTAAGTTCTTAATTTCACTCAGACCGGGAAAAAGTACGTAGATCTCTCGTAGAAAAAGTAAGTTTCTAGTCCGACCTGCGTCTTTTTCAAAATCCGAGTTGGCAACACTGATGGCGAGCGATATTGTGCATGCGATGATCTTTTATCTTTGCGTGTGACACCTACATAAGCTTTGACAGGGTTTGGTTTATTTACGCTTTGACACATTTGACGATTTGACATATCGGTACTTCAGAATAAATTCAATATCACAAATTCTGGAGAGTTTCTCTTTTGTTGTGATTATTGATTTATGTCTTTATCATTGTTATCTGATTTGTCTTACAGATATATTTAACAGCTATCTCTACACTCATTCGAGCTTGTAATCTAAGTGCATTATTTGCAAAAAAATAATAGTTCAAGTTTTAGAAACCGGTATTTTTTTTTTAATGTTTTACCCATTTGTTATTTTTTTTAAATATGTATGAATAGTCTTGGCTCCCTTCGTAACAAAATAATATAGCTTACTAATAATTTCAGAGAGATCTGTGATACCTACTTCATAAAATGGAAAAAATTCTTGGAAAATATCAACACTACAAAAATGAGAACATTGACGAATATTTCACCGCTGTTGGTAAGTCTTATATTTATTTATAATAATATATTATACGCCCATGGGCTTTTCGTAATACATATCATGTTGTTATGATGTACATAATAGTATAGCGAACGGTAAACATGGATTAAATTTAGCTAATATTTCAATTATTGGTTAAATATGCAAAAAATAATGGAATTATTGCAATCTAACACCCCCAACTAATAATAAAAATTTCAAGTGTACAGTTCACACGCGGTGGAAGTGAAACTTTCAGAAAACTAAAGTAGACATTAGTGAGGAGGCTACGAAGCACCGCACAAGAGCGACCGATTATTCTATCTCATTCTCTCACAGGCTAAATCCTGTGTACGTATGTGTTTGTCTCTTTTTTAGTGTTACTTTTTTGTTTCATCGAGTTTCAAATCACAATGTGCTAAAGAAGTTTTCACTTTAATAATATAGCTTTGATTTAGCGCAGTTTTGGGTCACTTCACTTCTTTAACAAGTTAATTAGTGGAAGATACTCTCAGTATTTTGACGACCTCCGTAGTCCAGTGGCTAAGACTCTTGACTCACATTCCGGAGGTCGCGGGTTCGAACTCGGCATGCGCAAATAAATTTTATTTGATTAATTTGTGTTATTTCACAATTAATTCATTTAAAATAATATATAGTATATTTGCGGCATGTTCCAGAGTGGAAGATACTATCAGTATCGCCCTGGTGTAAGACCACCATTCAGAATTGAAACGTTGCTTGAAAATGGCTTTAGCCGTGTTTAGTGACCAGATCTGAATAGCCAGGTACTTCCCAACCTTCCTCTTCCCCACCTCCTTCCCCTCCCCACTACCTTCAGCCTCACAACATACCCCAATTGGGGATGCCATAGTCTCACTGGCTCCAGACGGGAGCAGTTGAGATTCTTGTGCGGTATTCACTGTAAAAAAAAAAAAAAAAAAAAAAGTATCGCCCTGGTGTAAAACCACCATTCAGAATTGAGACGTCACTTGAAATGGCTTTAGCCGTTATTATTTATTATTATCAAGTTTAATTTGTAGAACTCCATTTTATTTTTTATTTCTTTTATGTATTCAATAATATTATTATTCAATTTATAAAGAGTTTATGTATAAACAAGTTCTGCTATGTAATTATTATTACGTGTGATAGCTCTTTCACCTTCTAAAGGCAGTATCAAACGGCTTTAGCCATGTTATTTGTTTATGGGGTGTTATGCCGTGTTGCGCTACCTCCTCCTTTAGCCAACGTTTCGTACAGCTTTAGTGTCCATCATCAGGGCAGATGTGATGATGGACACTCTAACGCTGTCCGAAATGTTGGCTAAAGGAGGAGGTAGCACAACACGGCATAACAACCCAAAAACAAATAACAAAAATACTTTTGGCCATGAAAATCTAAAATCATATCTGGCTTTAGCCATATTTGGTGACCAGATCTGAATAGCCAGATACTTTCCCACCTTCCTCTTCCCATCTCCTTACCCTCCCCACCACCTTCAACCTCACAACATTCCCCAATTGGGAATTCCATAGTCTCACTGGCTCCAGACGGGAGCAGCTGAGACTCTTGCGAGGTATTCACATTAAAAAAAATTGTAGGTGTCCCATACTTTCCTCGTAAGATGATGCTGATGACTTCCCCATCCTTGGATATCAGTCTGGATGGAGACCGTTGGACTGTGAAGAATGTCACAATGATGAGGACTATGATACAAAACTTTGTCCTCGGAGAAGAATATGAAGAAAAAATGCCTAACGGTGAAACATTAAAGGTATAGAAAAAAAACTTATTTATTGGACTTTTAATCTATGCATTTTTGAAACTGCATTTTTTTAATTTTTTTGTTCTTGTACTCCCGCAGGAGCTCTATTTGTTTTCATTTCTACGTCTTTATCCAAGATTTATGGATCATGAATACTTTTTTTTATTTTTATTTTGCATATAACACATTTATAAATCAATGGAACAGAACAAGTATTGAGAAAAATACTTATCACGATCTAACATAATATAAGATAGATCTAAAATAATATTAAACACATTAAAATTCTTCAAAGTTGCTTTTTTCTTTTTCTAATGTTGTTTTAGCCATCTCGTCTCGAGGGTCCACAAACAATAGCTAAGGCTTGTTACAATTTTTACACAGCTCACTGTGGCTTTTTTTTGTTTTTTATGTATGTATATACCGCACAAGAGTCCCAACTGCTCCCGTCTGAAGCCAGTGAGACTGGCATCCCCGATTGGGGTATGTTGTTAGGCGGAAGGTAGTGGGAGGGGAAGGAGATAGGGAAGAGGAAGGTGGGGAAATACCTGGCTATTCAGATCTGGTCACCAAACACGGCTAATGCCATTTCAAGCAACGTTTCAATTCTGAATGGTGGTCTTACACCAGGGCGATACTGGAAGTATCTTCCACTCTGCTAATGGAATGTGCCGCAAATATACTATATATTGTTTTAAATGAATAAATTGTGAAATAACACAAATTAATCAAATAAAATTTATTTGCCACGCCGGGATTCGATCCCGCGACCTTCGGTGTGCGAGTCAAGAGCCTTACCGCTGAACTACGCCGGCCGTCAATGGCCGGCTTGAGTGTAACAAAAAATTTCTTTATCAATAGTAGTATCACATCGTCAATTATGATGTGATCAGTAATGGCTTGTAAAATTTTCTTGTTATTTCAAATTTGATGAGCGGTGGATCGGTTACATTTTCCTATTTTATAGTATCAACTAGCAGACCCGGCCACACTGTGGCTAACGAAACACAACACCATTACCCAACCTTTATAAAATCCACACCACCCGCTTGCCAGCTGCCCGCTGCCTGAATTGAATATTTGAATTTATCGGCTTTTTTCTATAAGCATGTATTATAGGTACATATAAACCTTTCTCTTGAATCACTCTATCTATTGGTGAAAACCGCATGAAAATCCGTTGCGTAGTTTAAAAGATCAATGCGCACATACATTTTGAGCAACTTCATTTTATACTATGTAATGATTAACAAAAAATCAAAAACAGGCACTTTGGGGGGGGAGGGTTCGGAAAAAATCATGAAATATCACCAGGGGGGGGGGTATAATGAGATGTTACGTATATTTATTTTTCGTGATATTATTCTGAAAATTAAAAATATTTTGTACTAAAAAAATACACGTGATTTTGGGGGGGGGGGGGGTTAGTCAAAAACCTCACCACATATCACCACGGGGGGTTAAAAGGTTGCTAAAAAACATCACGTGATTAATGGACGACCCCTTACATAATATTTTCTGTTATCAGCTAACATTGCTAACCATATATTTTCGTAAGGCCTAAAAAACCATGACGCTGGATTACTGGATAAATCGCTGGAAAAATGTAGTGAAAGCAATATCAAAAACGCATATTGCCGAGCGATTCTATATCTTTAGTGGGATCGTTATGAGATAACGGACAACAGATTTGTGTGATTTTTACATATTTTAGTTTAGATTGTTTTAAAAACGAATTCCTGCAAGTATGCGTGATTATTTATTCATTTAATGTACGTTGTACATAGAAAAAAGAAATAAATCACACAAATTTGACAGGAGATCACGTCCGTTATCTCATAACGATCCCACAAAAGATATAGAATAGGTCGGCTGGTCTCTTCTTAATGTTGAACTAAAAAACTATCATTCTAAATTTCGTATATCTTGAGATTCGTTTCGTCTTTGACGCACAGATAGTGCGTCAAAGTCGAATAGCGCACCCGAAAAGAATTTTCATTAGTCCACATGATCTTAGATCTTAGATGTGTAAGAAACGTTGGTTAGATTTTCACGGCCAAAAGGTTTTTTGATATTTTTTTGGGGTGTTATGCCGTGTTGCGCTACCTCCCTCTTTAGCCAACGTTTCGGATAGCGTTACAGTGTCCATCATCAGGGCAGATGTGTAAGAGTGTTGCTATTTACACACGCTAGATTTATTCCCAAAAAACAAATATTTGCCACACAAGTATGCGCGCGAATAATTTATAAATAAAAGTGCCACTTCTAGAAACAACCGCATCAATTAAAATACATAAAATCTGGTTAACGTCACTGGTTAGTCAGGTACCTACTAATTTATACAGCATTTCTTTCTGTCGTATAAAGTACTGTTTTGTTATAATTTAAATACGCAAAATTAGGTGATTTTTCACAAAAACAGCGCTCTACAAATTATCCAATTATTATTATTATTATTATTAATGGCGGGAGTGTCTTCAAAATGCAATTTAAAAATGTCCGACGAAAAGAGAGTGCTTCAAGACAAATGGGAAGAAGAATATTTCCTTGTTGGGGGGGGGGTGTGATGATTTTTTTCGTCATACCAGTATAGTGTTGCGGCCCGCGTAACTTTACAAACACATGTATGTGGCCCGAAGAGAAAAATGGCTGAGTATCGTTGCTCTAAATGGTTAATAAAAATAATGTCATTAAAGTTAAGATATTATCTGATACTAAATATGAATATATTTTTTTTATTTGATGTAATTGCACGACAGAGCGTCTTTCCCGCGTACGCCGAATTTGATTTTACAAAGAAAAAAATTTCTCCATACTAGGTCCACTCTATTGTGGATGCAAGGGATTCAAAATCTGGGATTCTCATAATGATGGATATTTTACCATTACACTTTTTTGACCGTGTTTATCGAAAAGGTGTATTTGTTTTGTTACCCTTTAGAGTTAAATAAAGGATAATAAATTGTTACATAATGTACGTAATTGATTTTTTACAGAGCGTAACAACAAAGCCAAGTGACAATCAGCTGGTGACTCAATCAACCGTCAAGGAATCCGGTGTGAAAACCTCGAGGACTTATGATTTCGATGATGACAACTGCATTATTGTACGTATTTATTTTATTTGCGAAGAAGTTGGGGACGTCCGAGGGCGACATGGCACCATGAAGTGAATCAAATACTTGAGTCGAGTCTCATCAAGAGTTAGAATAACGGAAGATATATGATTAAGAATGAAGCAAAATGAAAACTTTGTTTTTTATAAGTTTTAAATTTTAGAATGCATTGTGTGCTAAATAAATTTCGTATTGGAATAAAAACTAAAGATTGTTAGGTTTTTTAACTTGTGTAATTCCAGCAGGCGTAAACTCTTCATGTGTAATTTCGACCATGTGTAATTTCGACCATGTGTAATTTCGAACATGTGTAATTTCGACCATGTGTAATTTCGTTCATGTATAATTTCGTTCATGTAATTCTAGCAGTGAAATTCATGCCTGTGTTATTTTTTCATGTAACCACTTTCAATATCACCCCGATGAGAGACCACTAATCAAAATTGAAATGGCATTAGCTCTATTAGTTTAGGGGCCAGATCTGACTAACCAGATTTCTTTTTGACCTTCCACTTCCTCGAGTCTCACAACATTCCCCAATTAGGAGTGCCATAGTACCACTGGCTTTGGGCAGTCAGGACTCTTTTGGGGTATCACATAAAGGCTCAGAAATACAACTGAGGTACATAACTTACTTATTCGGTTCGGAGATTGTAGTATCAATTGAATTTCATAATAATAAAAGTATATAAGCGATATGATTTTATATGTGATTTTATATTTTATATGTGAACTTTATATACAAAAATCGGAGCGGAACTTACTAAGCTCACCGATGCACTGGAGCGTAACGGTTACCCGGCAAGGCAGACAAGGCAAATAATAAGAGCCAAATCTACACCAAACGAAGACAGAATTGAACAAGAGTCTAAAGGCTGTGCTTTCCTACCTTATGTTCACAATGTGACAGACAGAATTGCCAGACTGTTGAGGAAAGAAAGCATCAAGACTGTCTTCGGAACCACAACCAAAATACAAGACCTACTGAGGTCTGCAAAGACCAAGTTTCCTCTGGAAACAGATGGAGTATATAAACTCAGCTGTTCCGGATGTGATAAGGTGTATGTTGGCCAGACAGAGCGGACGATCTCCAAAAGGATATCGGAACACTTTCGAGCATGTAAACTTGGCCACCCTGACAAATCGGCAATCGCCGAGCATTTAATTGAAACCGGCCATTACTTCGGATTTGTTCCTGAAGTCCTGGGAAGAACCAAAACCTACAGAGCACGCTTAATTACAGAGGCAATTGAAATTCATAAAAATCCTATTAACATTAATAGAGACGACGGAGCTAAGCTCAATAGTTCTTGGTATCCGGTAATTGACGGCTACACCAAAGCTAAATGCAAAAACCCATCTTGAAGTATACTGTAATGCCAGCCCGCAGTGGATTGGTGCTGGCAACACGGTATTGCTTCGAAGTACTTAAGCACACATTTCATCTCTAACATTTACACATCTGCCCTGATGATGGACACTGAAACGCTGTCCGAAACGTTGGCTAAAGGAGGAGGTAGCGCAACACGGCATTATACCCCAAAAGGAAATAACCATAATATATAAGCGATGTTAAAAATAGATTCTGTTTATTTCTTTTGTGTAGTCATTGTATAATCAGAAGATAAGATAGCACTTTATATAAATGCAAGATGTCTCAAGATTATAACGTGAATTTTCTCACGTAAAATGTGTCATTTTTAATGGTAGATAAAATTTGTCATATTTTCCGTCGTAAGTGTTAACTAACTAACCATTACTTAAACCTCCACAGAAGTAGTAGAAAGGATAGACCATCATACAACTATGTCTCGGCACTCCTTGCTTCATTTACATTCCCATATCATCTTACACGTCTCATACAAATTCTAACTTTTGGCGATTTCCAACTCAAGTATTTGATTCACTTGATCTAGATACGTCTCGAGAGAGTTCCCGTGTACATGGCGGGCCGGATTGAGAGAGATTGGTTGAGGGTAACCTAACTTAACCGACTTCCAGCCGGTCTCTCTTGACCAGTGGCTCCCAACCGGTGGTCCGCGAGATTTAAAATGTAGTCCACAAAACATTTATTCATTTACTACAAAAACCGAACCGAAATGTATCCAAAAGCTGATTCGTAACCCTTTAGTATTAATGATGGAGAGATAGCTGAAGCAGTCCAAGAAGAGCACATTGAATTGCAAAATGATAGTAATTGCAAGAACGCGTTTAATTACGCGACTAACAGTATAACATTTTTGTACCTTGTGGTCCCTGCGAGAACAAATATAATGTCTTAGTGGTCCCTGGTCAAAAAAAGGTTAGGAGCCACTGCTCTTGATCCATCTCCTTGCACCGCAGTGATGGTTTCATACATCCGTCACTCCTAGACAGATTAACCCCCAGATTTCTATCCACCCCTCATACCCTTTTCCTTCCCAGAACTTCCTCTTCTTTCTTTCCCTAAAAAGAAATAATATTATTTTTGAAAGGAGGCATACGTTAATTACGTGAACAGTTTTTCTTCCAATCTAGACCCCCCCCCCCCTTCGTGAGATAAATTTTTGGACCACTTCGTAATTTTTTTCAAGTAGACGTGAGATTTTGCTGGACTCCCCCTCCATCATGAGCTCACGTAATTAATGTTTGCCCCCAAATGGGTGTTGCGGGATTAACTCTGGTAGATAAAAAATGAAATGAAAACAATCTAACCATGTGCAAAAACGAATTAGGATTGTAATTATATAAAAAAAAATGGAGACTTGAAAATGAATCTCCCGTTGCTAGACATCTCAATGCTATTTGTAATTTTTATAATTTGATAGCTGCTCTCATAACTCTCGTATCCTGTTTTTGAAATTTATCTTGAATTTTAGATAACAGTTCAACAAATTGTTCTTCTGAAATTCAAAAAATTGAATTGGATTCACCTAATACAATTCTTCTTAGAATCAATTTTCTAAACCAGATACAAGGTTTTTTGTGCTTTTTCAACAACGTATTCTCAAGTTCAAATTATAGAGATGCACGCACTAAAAAAATCAGTTGAAACCATTTTGATTAACAATATTGGTTCGATTTAAATTGAAATGTGTAAACGAAATCTTATTAAAATTTTGTAGTTAAATGAAACTGAAATGTAAGAATTCGGCAAAAATGAATTCGGGGACCATGGATTAAACCAATAAAATATTAAAGAGGTTTTTTTGTTTGTTTTCAGACGTTGGCGATTGGCGATGTTTCTGGAAAGAGATACTTTTCCAAGGTTAAGGTGGAATAATGTAATGTTCACGTGAATGAATTCCCCCAAACAGCTTTTTACACTTGCGACTGTCAAAATCACACGAGTCTCACTGTTTTTAAAATGTCTGCGAGATTATTTTTGATAAGGAATATCAACAGTTTAGAATCGAATTACAATTTTAATGGTGACTGGATAACTCAACAATGTACCACTTCATCACTCATTTGAAAAGTGATGAAGAAAAAAAAGGTTAAATAGGTTACCCTAGGTTATAGACTATTTTTAAAATTTTTTTTTTTCATTACTTTTAATGACTTTTCAAAGGGGTGTTGCCACTTTGTTGAGTTGTCAAAGAACCAATTTAATAAGTCAGGTGTGCCCCATTTGTCATACATATGTCTGGTAATGTTATATTATTGTGAAAACAAGCTTTAAGAAAAAACAAGCTTAAAGAAAACAAACGAGTGGTTAAAAAGAATTAAATTTTTTAATTCAGTAATAAGTTTAAAATTTCATTTCTACGACAAAACAAATCAGTGTCATAACAGAAGATTGAAGAATAATTAACTAAGGAAAATCACAAACAAACCTAATCTATTCTTTTATCATGTTCTGTTTTGTAACTCTTCTGTTTTATCCTGTAAGGGGTCGTTCATTAATCATGTGAGGCTCGAAAGGGGGGGGGGGGGGGTTCGGAAAAAATCACGAGGGGGGGGCATAATGAGATATCACATGTATTTATTTTTCGTGATAATATTCTGAAAATTTCAAAATACTTCATACTAAAAAAAAATACACGTGATTTTGGGTAGAGGGGGGGGTTAGTCTAAAACCTCACCACATATCACCGGGGGGGGGGGTTGAAAATTGGCTAAAAAACATCATGTGATTAATGGATAACCCCTAACCATAAATTCCATGGTTATTATAATATACAATTTATTGGTGCTACTTTCACTTGTTTTTATTAATTATTATTCTTGCATTAATTTTATTTCAAAATTATATTTGTCTCAAAGACTTACTCGTATAAATGTGATATTTTAAGTACTACTATACCTTTACATAAACATAATAATATATGTATTCCATTTTATTTTACAATTTGTAATAACTTTATTACAAAATCAGACTGTGAACTGTTATTTTAGTCTTCAGATTTTTTGGAATATACAATTTATTATTAAGTTTTAAATTATGCAAATGATACGTTATGCAATGATCAATATTGACTGACAACTCTGTGTTTAAATTTTTTATAATCAAATTATAATAATAATTATTAAACTATTGATTTTTAAATATCTATATTATGATTAGTTTTATTGTTTTGTGTTTCTATTAGACACATAAAATGTATAAATCTTTTCAATTATGGGTTATGGTTTTTAAGTTGTTAAAAAAAATTACTTAATAATATTTTATTTATGTTTTAAATAAATATTTTTTTCTATTACCTGTTTAACTAATTATTTTCATCCATAATTTTGTTTTCCAATCCTTTCATCTCGTCGCAAAAACAAATATCTGAAAAGTATTGGAACCGTATGGTGAATTTCATATGTATATATATATGGGTCACTGGGATTTTACAGGCTGCGAAACCAGGATTAATGGTTGATTTCGAGGATTCCCAAACGGTCGACCGTGAAGCAAAATTTGGTTGATCCCAATTACGATTGTGAATTTTAAAAATAAGACCATGTTTTTATCAAAATTATATTTTTTTTTTTTTTTTTTTTAGCATATAAAATATAATGTACATTTAGATTATGTATTAATTTGCTTACATGTTCATATTCAAATATGTTAATACCACTCTTCCATGGAAGCGTTAGCTTGTGTCTGGAAGAGTAGTGTACATTTTTTAATGCTATATTTAAGTTCTTAAATTACAATGTGAATGTAAAAAACAATAAGTTGTAAGTTCGGTGATATGTGATTATAAGTATTTATCTACTATCAAAACAATTTTACTGTTTGGATAATGTGTCCAGAATTATTGTAATTAGTTGCTAAAAACAATACAAAATTTAACTTATTTGAAGAATGGAGTATCACTTGGAAACTGAGTTATAAGTAGATTAGATTAGTCGGAAACTGTTTTTTTTTTTTTTTTTGAGATTATCTTTAAAATATTTTTTTACAGTGTTTATTAATTGGATTTTATCATTTATTTTTCTAATTTCATCCGGTAATCGGTTGAAAATAAGTCTTCCTTGATAAGTATAATAATTTTGTGCAAAGGAAGTGTTTAATTTTGGGCATGAAAAAATATATTTATGTCTAGTACGGTTTTCAGTTATAAATTGATATTTTTCTTTTTCTTTTATAATTTGAATCAATGCATTTCTATTGTATAGATCTTTGAAAGATGGTACTTGGAATTCCTTAAATAATTGATCCGTTGGGTAGTCAGAAGGTTTTTTTAATATGATTTTAATTATTAGCCTCTGCACAACTTCAATTGGGGAAAGATTAGTTTTGTATGCGGATCCCCAGCTAATGATAGCATATTGTAAAGTTGATTGAACCAAAGCGTAATATATTAGATATAAGTTTTTTACAGATAAAAAATTTCTGATTCTTAAAAATATATAAATCAATTTTCTAATTTTTTTTACAACTTGACAAATTTGTTCCTTCCATTTCAAATTTTTTTCGATAATGACTCCTAAATATTTGATTGTGTTTGTTGTTTTTAATATTGTGCAGTTTTGGATACAATAATTTTTACTATGTGTTTTGGAATTATCATGGATGATGATATCAATGTTTTTAGGGGTATCATTTTTGTGTATTGCAAATGGAATTACAAATGTTTTATCACCATTTAGTGATAGTAAATTTACGTCGAAGAAATTCTTTAAAATATTTATGTCTTCGGTGGCTTTAAATGTTACTTTTTCCCAAGTTTTATCGCTAATTATTAGTACCGTATCATCGGCGTATGAAGTAATTTGGCCATGTAGTGGTTGAAAAAAAATGTCATTAACATATATGGTGAAAAGGATTGGTCCGATTACTGTACCTTGAGGGATTCCAAAGTCTGATATTTCTTTATCGCTATTAATCTGATTTATTTTTACGACTTGCGGTCGATTTTTTAGGTAGTTCGAAATCCATTTAATTGCATTGTCTTTTATACCTATATTGTTTAGTTTTTTTAGTAGAATCTCATGGGATATACTATCAAAAGCTTTTCTGAGATCAATAAATATACCGGCACATTTTTCACCTTTATCCAATGATTCATTGATGTATGAGGTTACATTAGCAATAGCATCTTGTGTGCTGAGTGACTTTATAAAACCAAATTGGTTTTTTTGAAGAATTTTATTACTTTCTAGGAAACCGACCAATTGGTTTTTCACAATTTTTTCAAAAATCTTTCCAATGTTTGAGATTAGACAAATTGGGCGATAGTTAGTTACTTGTTGAGGATCTCCAGATTTATAAATAGGTGAAATAATTGTATTTTTATAGTTTGTCGGAAATATTCCCTCTGTTAAACTTAAGTTTATCAAATGAGTAATTGGTTTTACCAAATGAATTTTCATGGATTTTAGAAAATGTACTGTAATAAGGTCAAATCCGGGAGACGAACCTCCTTTCATGCCTTCTATTATTTTTAAAACTTCACTTTCTGAGGTTGTTTCAAATTTTGATAAATTATTTTGATTTTGTACATTTTCAATCGTTTGTTTTTTCGGGTTAAAAGATTTATTGATATTTTTCGCAAGATTTTTTCCTACATTAGCAAAAAAAGAATTAAAGATGTTTGCGCATTGTTTAGGTTGAATATTAGCATCTATTATTTTATTTTCATGTTCAATGTATTTTATTTTTTGTGTTTTTTTAGTGTTATCCATGGCTAAGTTGACTGTTTTCCATATTTGTTTATTGTTATTGTCTGTAGAAAGTATTTTATTTTTGAAATAGTCTTCTTTATTTTTTTTGATACAGTTTGTTAATTTATTTTTAAATTTTTTGTAAAAAGTGTATGCTTTTTCATTTAGAGGATTTTTCAATGCTGTTTTATAAAGTTTTTCTTTGTTTCTAATTGATATTATAAGTCCTTGTGTTATCCAAGGCTTTAAAATTCTTAGTTTAGATTTAATGCGGACTGTAGTTTCAGTAGTTGAATTTTTTATGTGTTGAGACAATATATTTTCAAAGTTTTTTGAGCAAGTCTCGGTATCATAACTATTTAACACGTTGTTCCATTGTTCATTTCTTAGTTTTTTGGATAAAATAGTCATATTTGTGTAGGAATTTGTCTTTGTTAGATTAAATTTTTTATGTTTAATTTTGTTATCATAGAGGAGAATGCATGCATGGTGGTCAGTTATATTCGTTTTCCAAACAATTGATTTGATTTTGTCGATATCTTTAATATTTATGTTAGTCCATATATGGTCTAAACAAGATGGAGTGTGATTTTTTATCTCTCTCGTATTTTTATTAATGCACGATATGAAGTTAAATTCAGTCATACAATTAATATATTCATTTTTGAAATTATTTTCTACGTTTTCATTAATGTTTAAATTGAAGTCTCCTGCAATAAAGCAAAGTTTATTACTAAATTTTAACAGTATGTGTTTAAATTCATTTATAAATGACGAGATATTCGAACCGTGTGTTCTGTAAACAGCTATTATGTGGTAGTTTGTTTTGTCGAGTTTTAATTGTATTTCAATACAGTTTACTAGATGTATAGGATGTTCAGTTAGTTTGACAATACTAAATTTATCGTGAATGAATATGACGAGACCACTATTTTTATTGATGTTTATTTTGGTTGTAACATAATTATATTCTGGTAAATGATAGGTGGGTGATTCGTCATTAGTAAAAGTTTCTGATAATATTATGATGTCAGGTTTTTTATTTAGATTGTTTAATTTTAGAATTAATTCATCCCAATTTCGTTCCATACTTCGTATATTACTATGAAAAATGAAAATATTATTGAGATTCTTTGAGATTATGTCATTACATGAATCGGTGTATACACACTCATATTCTTGTATTTTTAAATTATTTTCTAATTCATTAGCTATGAAGTCATCCATTTAGTAAAAATATTAATGTGATATTGATTTCTTTTAAATATATAGAGTATTTTCAAAGTAGAGTGTGACATAGAGTTAGTAATACAAATACGGATTTTATAATGTGTAGAGATTGTTGAAGAATGTTCCGGTTTTTTATTGATCATATATTGATTGATCACATTTTTATCATTACTAGCATAATCATTTACAATATTTAAATGCATATCTCGTATAATAATATTATCTATATTTCTAAAATTCAATAAAACGTTTTTTGATTCTACTATAAATTGTTGTACTGTAGACTTGTGTGTAGGATAAATAGCAATATAATGCGATAATTTATTTACGTCTTTAACTTTTATATTTAAAATATTAACATCATAATCATTAATTACTTCATTAATATTGAGAACATTATACTGGTTGGAAATAGATATTCCAATATCAGAGTTTTTGTTTATTCTTATTATTGTTACCTGGTACCCTGGAATGGAGTAATTAGTTTCGCCAGTAGAGTAGGTCTTTGTAAACCCAATCAAGCCCGGGAAAAAAAATATTTCTTTTAAAGATATTATTAATTTTTCAAAAAAAATTTTTACGCTTTTAATATTTTTATGAAATTGAGTAAATCTTTTTTCAGTGCAAATAAAATAGAAATCTCTTATAGAGTGATATAAGTTTTCTTCAATACATATTTTTTTATCTAATGCGTTACATAAAAAATCATTCATTGTTAATTTATAGATAAGAGTTTGAGGAAATGAAAATTTACAATATTTATTCGTAGTCAATGCATTCTTTGGCAATTCGAAGCATTTTTTGCCGGTAAAGGCATTTTATGCTATCGACTCTATGATCGGTGGAATAGTTCATATCAAACCTTTTGTTTTGGACACAGCAGTTGTTGCAGATTGGAGTTTGTTCTTTGTTTTCACATTTGGATAGTATATGTTCCTTAGTGCAATGAGGGCAAATGGGAGGCTGCGTCCTGGCGAGACATCTTTGAGCTGTGTGGCCGAACTTGAGGCAATGGTAACATTGTGTGAGCGGGCTGCAGTCGCTGACGTACACTCTTTGGAATTTGATGTTTAATTTTTTTTTATCAATTAGTTTTTTCCTTAATTGTCCAGTTGTTTCGATAATGTAGTTAGTGGTGTCGTTTTCTTTTCCTTCATTGTACTTATTTTTTAATTCCTTGATAAGCTTAATGTCTTTTTTGTCTTCTAGGGTTAATCCTTCATTTTGTTGTACAATCCCGTCTATAATTTCTTCTTCAGTCAATTGGCATTGCAGGCTTTTCAACATTAAGCACGGTTTCCTTTTTTTTATTTCTTCGGCCGATACTTCTTTTCCAATTACTTTATTTATCTCTTCGGTTAATTTTTCTGCATCTTCTTTTTTTTGGCAAGAAATCACTAATTTTTGTTCTCCGATCTTTTTTACTCCATTTACTCCAACTTTTATTTTTGTTAAATTAATATTTTTTTGAATTTTTATTTTTATGTCCTCGGCCTTCAAGGTGTTTTTTGAGGTAATTAAAATGGCGTATTTCTGTTCTGCATTATATGAAGTTTCTGCGAAGTTTTTATTGTTACTTAGTGCACTAGCGTATGATTTTTACATCCAGGTCTATCCAGGTTATATCCAGGTCTTAAGATGAAGCCATAGTAAATAATGCAAAATCATATGTTTTTTTTTTTGAAAATTTGATCGCTTAGAAGTACTGTAGATGCTTCAATTAAATACTGCGTGTAGAACATACCTTGGCCCTTAAAAATATCGGTCATTTTTTTTATAAGTCTTTTAATAAGCCTATAAAAAAATAAAGTATAAGGTCTAAAAAACACACTTTCAAGTCCAAACTCTCCTATTTATAAACCCCTTTTCGGTTTTGGTTTTATTGTATAATGTGGCAAATTCAGTTTATTTTATAATGATTGCAAAAAAAGTTGATATTTACACCCAATCTTCCCAAAATAAAATAAAATATGCATTTTCGCGTTGTTATTTTACAATACGGTCGCTAGTCGACGAATTCGGTTTTTCAAAGTGAACTCTATCAGGTCCACCGAAGAACTACTGTCCACGCCAGTCGCCAAACCTCAGTCACGCCCCGAACTGAGCGGGAAATGGACGCGTCACTCCGCGTCGGTTGATTTCGTGAAATCAATTTTAAATTTCCGTTTTATTACAATAAACAATGCGTAAAACAGGAATTAATATTTTTTACAGGCCTTTACGAAATCAACCTGTAAAACAAAACTCTCAAATACCTTTTCCAACCTTTCCAAAAGCTTTTTCTCAAGTATTTTTAAACTCTTCCCATAAAGGGCGTGAATTCCGATTTCGATTTTTTCCTGAACTAGTGGATCGCCTTAAGATAAAGTGATTTTACTAGATTCATGCTCATAGAAAGGTCCATTCTGTTGGAATTTGTGTGTATTTCCACTTTGCAATGTTTTTGAAAGGTGATAAAATAAGCCTTCAGATTTTAATATTAGAAATAATTTTTTTTAAATACATATTAAAATATTCAATACAAACATGAAAAGGTTTTTAAAAATGGTTCACCTTACGTTTTTTCATCTAAACCAGGCACGACCAACGTGCGGCCTATGGGTCGCTTGCGGCTCAATTGAAAATTTTTTGCGGCCCAAAATGAAGTTTTCAGCTTTCTATGTTTTAGATTTTGGTATTCATACAAAAAAAAGAAAAAATGTTCTCGTAAATTTATCACATTTATATTATACTAGCTGAAGTCCCCGGCGATGCCCGGGCTTTACAGAGTTTTCGAAATCAAATGTAGATAGTAACCTTCCTCTCGTTTTGAAGGTCACATGTGCAAAATTTCATCAACCTCGGTATAAAATTGTAAATTTGCATACAAATCAAAACCACACCGTCCGCTAACCCATTCGTCCACCACTACAGACATTCTCCTTTATATATTATATATTTCAACCAATTTACGCAAAACCGACAAATTATATTGTATAAGTATCTAAACCTTCCTCATGAATCACTCTATCTAATGGTGAAAACCGCATGAAAATCCGTTCAGTAGTTTTTAAGTTTGCGAATAGACGCGGCAGAGGACTTTAGTTTATAATATGTAGAAATTTTGTGAAATTAGAACTTTCTTGTTTTTAGGCCTCGGACTCTCGATGGGAGTTTTGATTTATTGCTTGAAAAGCAATATATTTTTTCAGCACATTTCTCCGAAGATTGAATGCAACTGACCTGATTTTAATAAGTGGAGGGTGAGTGCAAAGAACATACTTAGGCGCATTTATAGTGGAGAGTGAGCACACCGGTTAAACATGTACCATTTTTGTTTAAATGTGTAACGAGCCAAGGGCAAACTAGTGGAAGATAATCTTATAAAATATTAGGAGTTCATCTCCTTAACCCTTTGAGGAGTATTGCCGCACGTATGCGGCAGCACTCGGACGATCCAGATAGAGTATTGTCGCATACGTGCGGCAGCACGACTTTATTTAGTTTTTTCTATGCCGTATTTGTAATTTCGATTAAATTATGATATATAGATAATATAAATATATTTGTCAAACATTTTTACATGTTTTTACCAAAATTGTTACGTATTTCACGTTACAGATTACGTAATCCAGTGGCTCTCAACATTTTACAAATAAAAAGTTTTCAAAAATTTTAATTAATTTATTTATATAGAAAGAAATGTACAATAATGACAATAATATAGGGATAATACTAAAAATAAAAAAGTGGACTAATCCAGTGGCTCTCAACATTTTACAAATAAAAAGTTTTCAAATTTTTTAATTAATTTATTTATATAGAAAGAAATGTACAATAATAAAGGGATAATACTAAAAATAAAAAAAAGTGGACTAATCCAGTCGCTCTCAACATTTTACAAATAAAAAGTTTTCAAAAATTTTCATTTTCTTATTTGTATAAAAAGAAATATACAATAATAAAGGGATAAAACCAAAAATAAAAAAGTGAACTAATCCAGTGGCTCTCAAACATTTTATAAATAGTGTTTAATTTTTTTTTATTTATAAAAAAGAAAATAAAATAAAGCGCAGTCGTCAAGCACTTTTGTTCAGTTCCAGGAATCAATTCCAGTTCGCTTCCAGGAATCCATCGTGCCAGGGGAATACGGCGTAGCAACAGTAGAGCGCTACCGTTGCTACTGTAGGTAGGACACGTAGGAGATGTTTTGTGAGAATTTTGGAATTACTGCTAATTCCAAAATTCTTTCAGTGCAAAGGAAAGACACAAAATTTATGTGTGTTGTATGTAATGTTCCATTATGTATGTATCCGTGTTTAGAGGAATACCACACGAAAAGAATATTTTAGCTAGTAATTTAAATCTAACATTATCACATGTTGAGAACCACTGAATTTATACCTTATTTTTATTTTTAGTATTATGTTTTTATTACTGTACATTTCTGTTCTTATACATACCTACTTTTATTATCTTTTCTTGAAAAAACTGTTTGTAAAATGTTGAGAACCACTGAATACATCCACTTTTTTTATTTTTAGTATTTTCTCTTTATAACATTGTATATTTCTTATGTAAACAAATAAAAAATATATATATTTGAAAACTTTTTATTTGTAAAATGTTGAGAACCACTGAATTTATAATTTATTTTTATTTTTAGTATCATGTTTTATGACTTTTTATTATTACGTACTGTACATTTAATTTTAAAAAAAATTTTTTTTTTCGCAACACTATTTGTAAAATGTTGAGAACCACCGAATTTGTCCAACTAAATTTACGTTATTCTTACTTATTCAATAACAAAAGGTTATATATAGTAATAAAAAAGCTCCGAAATTAACTTGTGTAGTAAAACAAGGAAAGAAGATAATTAATTAAATCGATTAAAAAATTAAGAAAAACTTGAAAAATAACTCACTCTCACGATGTAGATGACAAAAAAATAACTCACTAATCAAAGGGTTAACATTTTAATGATTGTTCATAATATTATTTATGACATCAGTTTATGCCTTTTAGCATTGCAGGTATTCATATTATTAAAAATATCTTAACAATTTTCTAATCGCAAGAAATTTTCCTATTTGTTTCGTGAACTTTCAACGAAAACAATATGGCCACACGCAGTTATATGGAAATGGTCTTCACCTTCAACAATGGTTATATTTTTAATTAGCATTCGCTGAGATTGATTGGTGAAAGAGACCATTAACCCATTCATGACGAAGGTTCCATATGGAACTCGAAAAAGTATTGGCATTCATTTAGTCACAACATGCCGATATGTTGAAATAGCAGTGCCAAATACAGTTTAATATATTCTACAGGCATGTATGAACACGTTTTTCTTGGTTGCGTTCAGTTCGTTTGTGTGAGCCGACGTGGACAGACGTGTCTTTATTGAGTTAGAAAAAAAGTGCAATTTTTTGAAAATTTCAAAACAAGTGAAGTAAGTAATCCATTAAATTTATATAGTAGATTTGATTTTTTTCTCCAAAACTAAATATGATTTGTAGAGAATGAAATTCTCTGCCTATTTACAAACATTTTGTTAGAAAAATAATCTTTATTATATTAAAATGAATACTGTGAATTAGAGGTTTTGATTTTTGGTTCCATATGGATCTTTCGGCAGATCTCACTATACATAAAATGTAATTTTTCAAAGATTTCATTGGACCATTCAAAAACTAGAGGCCTTTGGGAAAATTAGGAGTGTTGAAGCCACCTCTCTGGACTTTTTTCAAGGGGCCTGCAGGAGAAACTAGGAGGAGAAGCCGTAGAGGGGAGAGCTGAGGTCAGCTCCATGACCTCTCCTCTTGTGGGTCCTTCAGGGAAGCAAGGGGAAGTGCACTCTTCCGGCGTGGGGCCTTCGGGGAGCCAAGGAGGAGTGAAGTGGAGAGATCCCATGTGGGGCCTTCAGGAAACCACGTAGGAGTGAAAAGGAGAAATGAGGCCACCTCTTTGAGCTCTTCCCTAGTAGGGCCTTTAGGGAACCACGGAGGAGTGAAGATGAAGTCCTCTTCCCTCCTGGGGTCCTCGGGGAACCAAGGTGGAGTGGACTCTTCCCTTGTAAGGCCTTTAAGGAACCAAAGGGAGGAGATCTATCAGTTGTGGAGTCTTCGGGGAACTTAGGAGTGGAGAGGAGAGATGAAGCTTTCTTCCTTCGTGGGGTCTTCAGGGAATAAATTTCTGACTAGTTATTTGCCGAAAATGCCATATGGAACTCACCCTTCTCTAGCTTCCTGGGGGGTGAAGAAAGCATTTTTTTAAATTCTGAGAAAAATGTCCGGTTTCTACCTCCAAAACCAACCCCCTTGTGAAATTTCAGCATGAAATTCGAGAAAAAAATAGTTCGTCATGAATGGGTTAATGCATTTCTCTGTCGTTAAACCCATCACGCTCTTCTCAGCTCTATTGAAATTAATAGAAGTTGTAGTTCGCTCAGCTGCTGATGCCACTTCTAACAGTACAACATCATAAACAGCACATCATCAAATCTGCCAAATATGTTGAAGTATGTGTCCTGTGATCCTATAACACACTTCACTAACTTGTGCTTCTAATATCTTTCTCAATTTGGGAGGCAGGTATGAGTACCGCCGCCCCGGAAACCATTTATTGGATAACCTCTACCATAGACCACCCCAAGTGGTTCGCTACATTTAGTGGCTTAGCAGGGGTGCATGCGTTCATGGGGTGAGATTTGTACAGGTCTTGGCGGCGGATGCATCTGCCAACCAGCTGCATGGTAGGCCGGATCGGGAGAGAGTGGTTGAGGGAGTCCTTTTGACTTCTCCAGTCGTACTCTTTCGGAACATCGCCTTGCATCGCAGTGGGAGGGATGGATTCATACGTCCGTCACTCACTCCTGGACACACTGACCCCCAGTTTCCTATCCCCCTAATACCCTTTTCCTTCCCAGACTTCCTATCCTTCCTTTCCTAAAAAGACCACATGACCTATTTTATTTGACTGTATCCAAATTAAGTGGACCAGTAAGTCCTGGAATTAGGCATTTATGCTACTGACATGTATGATCATATATTTTTTTAACATGTTCAAAGGTCTAATTTAGGTCTGCTTGGATTCACTTGACTTGAAAATAAGGATTCTAACATAAAATGGAAATGGAATAGTTAATTGGAATAATCAATCAAATGGAATACTGACATAGCCAATATTAAACGGAACAATGAATCAATGGAATACTTAATCAATTGAATGGAATACATAGTCAATTGGAATATTCTGTCAAATGGATCAGTCAATCAATGGAACAATCAATCAAATGGAATACACATTCAAATGGATCAATAAATCAATGGAATAATCAATCAAATGGAATACCTAATATTCAGTCAAATGGATCAATCAATCAATGGAATAATCAATCAAATGGAATACATAGTCAATTGGAATATTCAGCCAAATAGATCCATCAATTAATGGAATAATCAATCAAATGGAATACATAGTCAATTGAAATATTCAGTCAAATGGATCAATCAATCAATGGAATTATCAATCAAGTGGATCAATCAATCAAATAAACTAGTCAATTGAATCCATCTATAATGGACAAAGGAAACGAGGAGTCACCTTAAATCTTTTTGGGTTCTTCATTGAAAAATGTTTTTTTGCTGCACACAATTCTTGAATTATGTTTCTTCTGGGTTCTTAGTTTTTTCTTTGGAACTTTTACAAGTATTTGATATGGTTTGTAGACACATTCTGCAGAATCAATTACATTAGAAGCTGGAGCCTCAGTGTTTTTGGTCTTCATCTGGAAATTTGTCTTAATCGACACTTATTTCCATGGTATTTTAATATACATAATGTATATACATATCTATAAGTAAAAACAAACAATAATATCATATACTTGATTTGGGCCATTACAGAATAACAAAAATGTTTGTAATAACAAATGAGTGTGTGCTGAGACAGAGTTATGTGGCGGTCTAGAATCTTTACCTAGCACTCCGAAGAGATGGCATGACGGTTATTTAGTTTGTAATAACAAATGAGTGTGTGCTGAGACAGAGTTATGTGGCGGTCTAGAATCTTTGCCTAGCACTCCGAAGAGATGGCATGACGGTTATTTAGTTTGTTATAATGTAAAAATTTATATTTAACTGTCAACAAACATAATTGGCATAGTTTCTCCCCATCACGTTAAGTAGGCTGTTTCAACCCATTATAATCAGACTCGACAAAATCATCTTCAGTCTCCGAAAAGACTGCAATATCATGGAAGAGTGTAGTTTTGTGAGATTAATTCATGATTAATCCAATATTTTGACATGATTTAATGATACCTAATTAATAACTTTGTACACCACTTTGTATGATATTTGAACTCGTACAAAGAAGCAATGTTTATAAAAACAATATTACATACCTTGGTGTAGTTAAAAACGGTGACCGTACAACTTAGAATGAATTCAACTCGACACCTTTGAAAAGTCATTAAAAGTGATGAAAATAATAAAAAATTATTAAATGAATAAATGAAACAATTTAACTTTGTTTGAAACACTTTTATATTTCGGATTTACTCAAATATAAAAGTGGTTCAAACAAAGTATTAAGAATATTATTAGAGACATCTATGAGATGATCGCTGTAGTTAATTGTTGTATATACATCAATTACAAAAAGAAATAAGCAGATTGAAAAATAAAGGTCCATTATTTGGTAATAAAAAATATCAAGTCTGAGAATGACACATGAAAGGTAGTATTAAGCCGTTTTAGAGAGCCGTTTTTCAGAAAATAACCATTCTACCCCTATAACCCACTCTTTATCAGGTTATTAAGAAATAGTGAACACTAGAGACATCTATGTAATTTTATTGTATCTAATTATGTTAGGTTACTGACTAGCGTTTAATGTTCCACATGACCGGTAGGGTCTTCCAGTTAGTTATTTTGTGTTTATTGTTGTTTTAATAGCTTATCTCATTTATTCCACAGCCGAGGGGTGGCCAAGGGTGAGCCGTGAGGTTTGAGGTGGTTGGTGTGTTTGTTGGTGTGTTGGTGTACACATTTCGTGTATGCGACATTTTTGATACCTCATACAAATGTATGTAGTACCGTGGCTCATGGTCCTTAACGATACAAGCCCACAGTGGCGTAACTAGGTATACCAATCATACAGGGGGTTGAGGGGTGGATAGGGGAGGTGACAAGGCAGCCAAATTTTTCTCTAATATTCTCTAGCCACCTAAAGTCATAGTAGTCACCCCCCTCCCCCTGGATACGAAAATATTGTCACACCTCACCTCAATTGAGGCGGGACACCTCATTTCAGCATTTGAGTACCTCTTACAAACTTATCTTTATCCTGATATTGTGTCATACCCGACACTAATTGCAAGCAATAAATAGAGTATCAATAAAGTTTACATGTTGATATTGTAATTTTACGTTGTTTATGTAGGAATAAAAAATATATTATTTTTGTATTTACGTAACATTTTTAGGCATTACTTTTTTACTTTTATGGCTAGTATAATAATGCGTCCATATGGTCAAAAAAAAAAAAATGTGTTTTCTAATATCGTATGATATAGATATACGTACTACCAAAAATAGCCCTAAAATCATTCTATCATAAAGCCTATTTTAGTGTGTTTATTGAACTTGACTACAAATACCTTTTATGGAATATAGCAGTCGGTCCCCCCTACTTTCACGACCCGCGTGGATCCGATTGACGTTTGCTTTTGCGGCTTGTGGCTTGTCATTATTTCGTTTTATTCAAATTTATATCTTGTATACACTTCGTACGGACCGGTCGGCGTCGAGGGTTTCACCTTATCTGATTGTTACCTTGAATAATCGCACTCCATTAAATTCTCTGTTATACTGTCAGTGCAATTTAAATTCACTATCATGTCGAACGGAAAACCGAATCTGCAGGCTTTGGCCGATCTCGCCAACAAGCTGAGGATCCACAGCATTACGTCCACAGACGCCTCAAAGTCGGGGTAAGCTTAAAATTATCACATAAACTATTTTTCATTTATATTTTACGCTTAGTTGCAAAAAACATGACATGTGCAAAATTGTTTAGTTTGGTTTTTGTTGTCTTTTTGAAGGTCTAGTCAAGGTGACTTTAGAAATCGCAAGAATATCATTGAAGGAGGCACTTCTTAACTAGGTACCTACCCTTCACTTTGGCGAATATTTGCCCTAGTTTAAGATTTTACATGTGATTTTATGGTCTTAGTTTTAATTTCTAATTTTATGACGGATAGGCGCAGTTTTTATCGCCTGCGGTCAAGCCGGTATAATATGACCGGTCTGACACGACTCTAACTGGATATTTTCTTTTGCTTCATTTATGCGTTATTCTAATGCAGCATGACTAAAATACAATAATTAACATTGTACTCATTTATTACAAATGACTATAATAATTTTGACAAGGTAGGTACTTATTGCTACAAAAGCACTCTTTATTTAACCTACCCACTTCATTATTTTTTATTCACATGTTCAAAGTCTGTTTTGCTAATATTGCAAGCAAATTACTATTCATACGTATGTAAAACATACATGTATAAGTAGCTATCTGTTATAGTACCTAGAAATATTTTTAAATTTCCGTTTGGTGATTTTATTGGGAGGAATGCAGATCCCGCCAATGTGGGGGATTTTAATAAAAATGCACATTAATTTTTGGGGATCGCTGGCAACGGTTAATATGCACTTTTTAAAAAAAAAACCTTTTGATTCTCCTTAATTACATTAAAAGGCAACTATTTGAACTGGGGGAAGTGGAAAATATTTCATTACGTAAAATTAAAATTAGCTTTCGTCTTGTGAGATTGTACGCCAGAATCACAAACCATGTTACACAAACCTAGCGTAGCCGCTAAACTACTTGAAAATTGGGATGTTTTCTTGCCTTGACGCGAGTAGGCGTTATAAAGGGGCACTTTCTTTTGTATCACAAACCATGTTACACAAAAATATTTTCCACTTCCCCCAATGCAAATAGTTGTCTTTTAATGTAATTAAGGTGAATCAAAAGATTTTTTCAAAAAAAAAGTGCGTATTAACCGTTGCCAGCGATCCCCAAAATTTACCAAATGCACTTTCTAGATGAGAAAAGTGTGGAAAAGTTGAATAAAAAAGAAATTAAGGTGCGCTCGGCAAAATTGAGGGAGATACAGCCGTTTAAAGTATGAATAAAATGTCACTTCATGAACCGATACTGTCAGCCATTTTTACCTTAAAGTTGGTAGCACTCGTAATCGTCCTCTAAATCTGTTACACCATCCACTGGTTTATGTAACATGGTTTGTGCCCCTTTATAACGCCTACTCGCGTCAACGCAAGAAAAACATCCCAGTTTTCAAGTAGTTTAGCGGATACGCCAGGTTTGTGTAACATGGTTTGTGACCATTATTAATTCTGTTTTACATAATTACGCGCCTTATTATATATCACACGAAGTTGGCTACAATCGTATCAACCTTCGTTTACAGCAAGTCTGAGATACCAACATAATAGTAACAAAATGGCGTAGTATAAGTTCACGAAGTGTCATTTTATTCATTCTTTAAACGGCTATATCTCCCTCAATTTTGCCAAGCGCACCTTAATTTATTTTTTATTCAACTTTTCCACACTTTTCACATCTAGAAAGTGCATTTTTATTAAAATCCCCCACATTGGCGGGATCTGCATTTCACCCATTTTTTTTTTTTTTTTCATTAACTCCACACAGGAGGCCCTGAGGAAAATAACTTACCTCAGGGCCTATGTCATCTTTGAGGATGCTGTGTGGAGGGTCTTTTTGAGGAAAGGAAGGAGTGAACACGGGTCTTGGAGAGACCCATGTTGTAGGAGGGAGAAAACACAGAGGCCGTATTTATGTATGTAAACATGAATTCTTCGTAGGAATGACTAAACCTATATCAAATTTTATTTCCAACTGGCAAGCATCTCCATAAATTTATTTATGTTAAATAATTTGAAATTGGTTGCTTGGTGAACCTGTTGCCCTAAAATTGTCGACTGTGATCATACATGCCTCCATACAGCGTCCCCAAAGATGACACAAGCCCTGAGGGAAATTATTTTCCTCTGGGCCTCCTGTGTGGAGCATGTAAACAAAATGCGCTAAACTTTCAGGATGACTAGGTACGCTTAATATGAATTCTTTTTAGAAAAAACCTTTGATTAACCTTTATGCTTGGGTCACACACAGCTATAAAAATAAAAGATCATTTGGCTTGGCGTATTTCAGCATATCTCTCGCCTTATATTCCCATTGGGAATGTACAGCGAGCGATATGCTGAAAATGGCCAAGCCAAATGATCTTTATAGCTGTGTGTGACACATGCCTTATATAGAAGACCACTATTTTCATTTAAAATTTCAATACAAAATTTCATAGCATTCGGACATAAATTATTGTAAATGACTGTCAGCTGTCATCCCATATGATGAAAGTAAATTTTCATTTTACGTAATTGAAATTTTAAATGCAATATATTCAATCGCTCCGAAAGTAAATAATAGTCCCCGATAAAGTGCACAAACTTCGGGAGATGATCCTACATGATGGTACAACTAAAAAAGATACATAACTTTTTTCGAAATTCCAACATTTTAAGGTAGTTTTTGGGCAAAAAAGTTGAGTTGTTTGTATAGAAAAAATAATAATCTAATAGTATATAGTGTTTGGAAGTTTGAAAAACTGCTGCGCTGCCACCGTATCTTCCAAACCCTGTCTGTCCCCTCATTGCATCGCTGGTTGCTCGAGAAACAAAACGAGCGTCACGAAAATGCCTGTCCTTACTCTCCGGATGGTGGTCGGAGATTGGCGCGTGACTAAGCAGATCCCCCTCCCCCCACGCCACCGATCCCAACCGGTCCGATCGTGTTGCGATGTGTATTCACCTCAGTCGCAACATGATCGAACTGGTTGGGATCGGAGGAGTGGGAGTGGTGGGGGGAGGGGAATCTGCTTAGTTAGTGTTTCCAACTTTGGAATAAATAGTAGGACGAGTATTTTTAAAATTATGAACTATCACTATTTAAATAGAGCTTAAAAAAATAAAGAAAATGGTGTGCATAACTCTATTTCTGAAAAAATGTCAGTTGCGAGCTGTCAACTTATTGCCATCGATAAGAAAAAAATGGTTGTTAAAAGAATATTTCGCCGTACCTCCCATTACAAAATTAATTTTGTAATTTAAATTTGGTTACATCAATTAATTGTAAGTCTGATTCCCTTCGAAGAGGCTTGCACCATAGTTTTAGGAGCTACAAATAACACAAAAGAGGTTACGCCCTTTTACCTTTCCGTAAATTGATCGCACACCGAGCTTCTCATACTAGATATTGTTGTTACAGCCAAGCAATCGTAAATACGCCCTTTTGCCTTTTCGTAAATTGATCGCACACCGAGCTTCTCATACTAGATATTGTTGTTACAGCCAAGCAATCATAAATACGCCCTTTTGCCTTTCCGTAAATTGATTGCACACTGAGCTTCTCATACTAGATATTGTTGTTACAGCCAAGCAATCGTAAAATTTTCACAAAAAAGAATGGATGTAACCACCAAAATCATCATTTTTTTTACCAAAATCATCAATTTAGATCTGATTATATTGGTAGAAACGTAAACATTATTCTATTGTTCATTGTAAAAATCAACGAGATAGGGGTTACCATTACTATTTTCGGACTAGCTGGTACCCGGCATTCAATCCCGGTACATTCAGTTTTCAAACAGCTCGCGTGCCACCTATTGCAATTTTTATCCAAATTTCTTAATGCCAGAGCTTACCAGTAGTTTTATACAAACCTTGTCCTGACAATAACGAGCACAAAAAAAAAAGAATTATCCAATTTGGTGCAGTCGTTCGGAAGTTATGCGCGTAGCCTTTCATTCAATAGAACCTGTTCCCCAGTTTCTTTTACTATTTTTTTTCACACGGTATTTTGTGGAATGTATGTATGGTACTTGTGAGTGTAGTCCCTGTGCAAAAAAGAATTAAGTTTATATTATTCTAGCTGAAGAACCCGGGTTTTACGCAGTTTTTTTAAATCAGATGTAGAAAGTAATTTTCCTCTAATTTTGAATGTCAGTTGTGTGCAAAAATTCATCAAAATACTGCTTTAAGAAGCGGGAAAAGGGAATGGGGTGGTTTTTCAAAGTTTCATGAAGACAGCGACCTTCTCCGCATTTTAAAGGTAAAGTGTGCAATATTTCATCAAACTATAAAAATAAAACTGTATACTATAATAATAAAAATGTATACAAATCAAATTTTTTGTAATCTTCTCCGTAATAATTTGGTGTATAACTGTTTTATTGAGAACCTGAAAAAAAAAAAATAATAATAAATAAATCTTTGCCGCCCGCTCACCACAAACTTTCTTCTTTATATTGATGTATTTGATATGTCGTCACTTCAGTTGGACAAGGTTCTAACTGTTTTTTTTTCAAAAATGGCCTTTGAATGCAAAACGATTTCTTTTGCTCATTTCTTTAACCAAAATAATTTTCAGAACCATAGGTGTTGTATTTCCGTGGATATGTGTATGAAGAAATTCTAAAATCAAGTTTAATTTATTTTGCAAGGTTCTAACATCACTTACACTCTCTATTTTGTTTGTATCTGAAAGTTGATCATTGTTACGAGGTGCATTATAGTTCGTTACTTGGTTGAATAGGGTTCTAACTATGCCTTACCATTTTCTGAGGTTTCAAAGTTTGCAACAATTTTTGATTTTACTTGTGTATTATTTAGTTTATCATATTTTAATGTAAAATATTTAAGTAGGACTAGCTGACCCGGCCATGCGTTGCTGTGGCTAAGAAAACACAACGCCATCTACTGGATGGTTATCTAACCTTTATAATCAACGCCATCTTTGAGTTTATCGCGAAGAGACAGACAGACACAGACAGACGCCGTGGGGGACTTTAATTTATAATATGTAGAGATGGTGTGAAGGATTATAATAATGTGCGTGAAATGCTTGAGGTAACTAACGTATTTAAGTTGATAAGGATTAATACTGTATCCGTCCAAATAGTTTTCCAATTACCGCATTGTACGTGACAATTATTATTTTAGAAGATAGAATGGGTATAGTAAGCTATCCGTAAAAGATAGATATATGCCATCACGGACTTTTTTGTAGATCTATAAAAGAGGAATATCCCACCATGCACTGTTTTGTTATATCCCAAAGGGATTAGGCAGTGTTTTCGATGAAAGTTCCCATTTTTCTGACGCTTCTAACAATTATCGTTATGTTTCAACCAATTTACACAAATCATTGACAAATTATATACCCAAACCTTCCTCACGAATCACTCTATCTATTAGTAAAAACCGCATGAAAATCTGTTCAGTAATTTTTGAGTTTATCGCGAACAGACAGACAGACGACGCAGAGAACTTTAATTTATAATATGTAGAGATGTGGCCCTAGCTTGGGAATGCATAAGGCAAATGTAGGGTGAAATGCAGATCCCGCCAAATGTGGAGGATTTTAATAAAAATGCACTTTCTAGATGGGAAAAGTGTGGAAAAGTTGAATAAAAAAGAAATTAAGGCCCGCTCGGCAAAATTGAGGGAGATACAGCCGTTTAAAGAATGTATGAAATGACACTTCATTAACCGATACTGTCAGCCATTTTGTTACCATAATGTTGGTATCTCAGACTTGCTTTAACGAAGGTTGATACGATTGTAGCTAACTTCGTGTGATATACACGTAATTATGAAAAACAGAATTAATAATGGTCACAAACCATGTTACACAAACCTGGCGTGGCCGCTAAACTACTTGAAAACTGGGATGTTTTTCTTGCGTTGACGCGAGCAGGCGTTATAAAGGGGCACAGACCATGTTACATAAACCATGTTACAACAGATGAGGATGATTACGAGTGCTACCAACTTTAACGTAATAATTTAGTTTACAAAATGGCTGATAGTATCGGTTCATGAAGTGTCATTTCATACATTCTTTAAACGGCTGTATCTCCCTCAATTTTGCCGAGCGCGCCTTAATTTCTTTTTCATTCAACTTTTCCACACTTTTCTCATCTAGAAAGTGCATTTTTATTAAAATCCTCCACATTTGGCGGGATCTGCATTCCTCCCCAAATGTAATTAGAACCTTATGCAATGAATTATTAATTAGGTTGCAAATGGTTCTATTGGCATGTTTAGAGGTATGTTCTAAAATGGTAAGTATACATCCTAATTAAATATTTTTTTGTAAAATATGTTCAATTAAAATACTTTACACAAGATTCAACCTCAAAATCAGAAATTGGCAAATAGATAATGAGTGCATGTCTTTACAAACTTTGACACCTCATATCTCAGAACAAGGTAAAGTGAAGTTAGAACCCTATCCAAATGAGGTGACGATGAGTTGCTGCGTTAACCTCTGTATATTATTATTTGTGTTATTTTTAAATATATCAAAGCTTCTATGACGATATGACGATAATGATGACCTATAACCTATTGAACCATATCCAAACATCTTAGGAAATATACCTACACATCGATATTCATTTTACAGGAATATTCATTTTATTATGTTTTTCTCTATTTCAAATGCAGAATAAAATAATGTGAGATTAATGTATCTCCGAAGATTAATTCTAATATTGGTATTTTCCAAAGATATTGAAATATAAGGAGATATGCTATGATGTCCACCCGACTGTCGGCGGATTACGGTCTAATGGTGCTAGTTGCTAGTCTCTTTCAACGGAAGCAATCTTCCGAACAGGCCCTCCATTGATATGCTTGGTGTAACCCTAAGTGACCAGCTCAGGTATAGGAGCTCTATCGAAGCTAGAGTAAAGTTAGCCTCCCAGAAACTGGGCGTACTGTATAGGGCCCGCAGATACTTTAATAGTGCACAACTGCTAACCCTGTACAAATCGCAAGTGCGCCCCACGGTTGAATTTGGCAGCCACCTCTGGTCTGGAGCTCCAAAATACCTGAAAAATACCCTCGACTCTGTACAGAAACGGGCGGTCCTTTTGATAGATTCTCCCATCTTAACAGACGGATTGCAATTTTTAGAGCACAGGCGTCGGGTGGGAATGCTATCATTGTTCTACCGGTATTACAATGGAAGATGCTCCGAGGAACTAGCATCATTGATCCCTTCGGCACAGGTGTATAGTCGGGAAACACGCCAAACGCGTGCCCAACATTTGTACACATTTGTCACATGAGAACGGGTCGTTTCTTCGACTCGTTCTTATGTTCAACAGCTCGGCTGTGGAATGATTTGCCGGCCTCTGTGTTTCCTTCTTCCTACAACATGGGTCTCTTCAAGACCAATGTTCATTCCTTCCTCTCCTCAAAAAGACCCTCCACACAGCATCCCAGATGACATAGGCCCTGAGGGAAATTATTTTCCTCAAGGCCTCCTGTGTGGAGTTAATGTAAAAAAAAAAAAAAGTTTGAATACAGAATTTAGATTATTTTTCGAAGATGTGCAGTAGTATTGGTTAACAGTATAGTTTATACGGAAAGAATTAGTTCATTTAGTTGGTTTTTTTAAGGTGTGCAGGTTAAAAATATTGGCAACACCAGGAAGCACAGTCCCACTCAGTAAAAACTGCCGATAGCCTGTCTCCTTATATTTCAATATCTTTGGTATTTTCTATCTGAAGCAGTATGTGATATGTATAAAATTTGAATCTAATTTGAGAAGCATATTGAAAGAAGTCAACAGTTGTAAGGAATTTAGCGAAAAATGTAAATTAAAGTTAATCTTGTGGCATATCATTTGATTTTTACAAGTTGATAAAACTTAGGTGCACCCAAAAAGTTATCTATATACATATATAAAAATCAAAATATGTTTGTATGTATGCATATATGTATGTATGTCCACTATGCGTTGCTAAACCGTTCATCTGATTGCGATGAAACTTTGGGGATTTGATGTGCGCATGCCGTCGATGGTTTCTGCATACAAAAGTGAGCTCTGGCATCATGAAATTACGCGTCGCTAAACCGTTCATCCAATTGCGATGACACTTTGGGGATTTGATGTGTGCATGCCCGCGATGGTTTCTGTATACAATAATGAGCTCTGGCATCATGAAATTACGCGTTGCTAATACGTTCATCCGATTGCGATGAAACTTTGGGGATTTGATGTGTGCATGCCCTTGATGGTTTCTGTATACAATAGTGAGCTCTGGCATCATGAAATTATGCATTGCTAAACCTTTCATCCGATTGTGATTAAAATTTGGGGATTTGTAGGGAGGAGTGGGGTGGGGAGGGGGTGAAGGAGGGGTGTGTGAAGGGGGAGGGTGGAGGGGGTGGGGTGCCTAACAGCAAAAACCTGCGGAGTGGGATTTTAACTACTAGATAACCACTGGAGCGACCGCGCGTTTTATAACTTTTGGCCTCGATTGCTCGTGGCATTTCGAATTTTTTCCGCCGACATTGAAAAAATCATATCTCCGAATTTTAATATGAAGACATGCAAACTGATTATAGTTCTATATAGTTAATAAATTAACCTATCTTTTGTTGATTATCACATATTTGTAGGAATTATAAAAAAAATATTATAAAATCGTAAACTTTAAAAATGTGGGATTCCTGCGTGTTAATTCCTGTAAGATTGCCCTAAATTTTACTTTTTCAAGTCAACATTGGATATTTTTGATTTCTACACGTTGTCTAAACAAAATACAAGGTTTTTAATAAGATAATATATCATAAGAATACGTAGTACTAACCTTTTCCAATATTTGCAATTATTTTGCCGAGATCCGCCATTTGCTTTGTCACAAAAATTGCACCTGACAGCTAGCTTTAGTTGTCATATTCTAGATTAAAACTTTTCAAAGCTAATTGAAATTTAGATGTATATCTTTGTTAAGAATTCTTCTAATTGATAAACTATAGTTCGAATGCACACGTCAAGTAAGTAGGTCGATAATTGTAAAAATAAACACAAAAATCGGATGAAATTTAGATTTCAAATTCGATTTACGTAAAACATGTTAAAAATCACTAAATTCTCAGTTTGAACACTTGAAAACACGTTAACCACATGGATAATACATGGATAATTGAATTGTGATAACTGTTTGGTGTTAAAATGCAAAAACACAATCATTTACGGCATTTTAAAACATGTGTAAATTCATCCGGCCTGTCAAACAGTTTTGCGTCGGTGTTGAATATGAACTGTCAGATTTTAACCGCGAATTACTTTTTCCAAAAGCATCTAAATAGTAATAGTGTTGCCATAGATGAGAGAAAATATTCCCAGCTTTCCAACGGAATAAATATTGGCCAGGGACTGTGAATACAGGGAATAGTTTTTAATTGTTTACGAGTGGTACGTCATAAACGTCGAATTATTCGACGTGGGCAATCCTAGAAGAAAACAAAATGTCGTATTATTCGACATCGTCGCTCCAGTGGATAAAAACAAAGATATTGAAATATAAGAGATGCGCTATTGGCAGTTTTTACTGGGTGGGACTGTATTTCTTGGTGTCGCCAATATTATTAACCAAAATACTATTAACCAATACTACTGCACACCTTAAAAAAATCAACTAAATAAAAGAATTCTTTCCATATTCAAACTATGCCCATTGTGTAGTAGTCCACAGCACAGCATATCTTTGTATTTCAATATCTTTGGATAAAACCTAGATTTAACAGATTTTTTTTTTTAAAGAGCTAATTGTATTCTGCAAACACTTTTTAAGCATTGATTTTACCTTTGTAAAGTATTAATTATTGTTTTTTTTCTTTTACCACTGTTACTTCTTGCAAAACCATTCTTATAAGGTCTGTCATATTTATCACAACACCCCAATGAGGGGTGGGTTGGAATCTGGGTATCAATTCATTGCTTCATTCATTGCATTTATTGGATGACCAACATTCATTGCATTTATTGCATTCATTGCATTTATTGGATGACCAACACCTCTGCCACAGGTCACCCCAAGTGGTTCGCTACGTTTGGTGACTTAGCAGGGGTGCCCGGGTTCTTGGGGTAATGTTTGTCCAGGTCTTGATGGCGGGTGCGTCGGCCCACCTTCTGCGTGGCGGGCCGGATTGGGAGATGCTGGTTGAGGGAGACCCTTTACAACCGGTTACCGCTGTCCGGGCCGCTCGGTAGTACAGGGGCCCGACCCTCAGGCTCACGACTGAGGGTGGGCTGCCCCATCAACGAGTGCAAAAACCCCGCCGCTGCTGTTGTGCCGGTTCGTGACCGGAGGGGACCCAGCAGTAGCGTTTGGGGCGCATTGGGCGACCTCTCCAGCCGGACTCTCCCTGCCCATCGCCTTGCACCGCAGTGGGTGGGTTGGATACATACGTCCGTCACTCCTGGAAACTCTGAACCCCAGCATCCTACCCACCCCTTATACCTTTTCCCTCCCAGACCTTCCTTCCTCTCATATCAAAAAAACAAAAAACGAAAAATTAAAATCATGAACTTGCAACCTAAAATAATTAACGTCATTACAGCGGCGAGACGTAGGCGTCCCCGGTGCGGGCCAAAACTGTTGGTGAATTACACCAACATTCGCGGCCTGCACACCAATTTAAACTCTGTCCACCACCACCTTTTTTCTCAACGCCCAAACCTACTCTTCCTGTCTGAAACTCAGATAGCTGAGCCTGTAGACACCTCCTATCTGGACTGCCCGGGCTTCACCCTCGCAGGCAAGTTCAGACCTAAAGGAGGTGTCTGTCTCTATAGTCGAGCTGACGTCAACTGTGTGCGACTGTTGAATCTGGAAAACTCCAGATTCGACGTAATGTGGGTACGCGTCAATCTTGCCAGTACGGTAAGATTCTACGCGTGTTTATACCGCTCACCGAACCTGAGTGAATCAGACACGTCCGAGCTCTTCAAACACTTAAGCGACACTATTGATGACCTCTTGCCCCGCTACCCTACGGCAGAGTTTGTGGTCCTGGGGGACTTCAATGTTCATAACGAACCTTGGTTGAAGTTCTCAGGATCAACAGACTCGGCTGGACGCCAAGCGGAATCCTTTGCCCTTTGCTACGGATTGGAGCAAATGGTTCAGGAGCCTACAAGGGTTCCTGATGTCCAGACTCACCGTTCCAATCTGTTAGACCTATTTTTAACTACTGTGCCACACGGTTACAGGATTGAAGTCACAGCGCCTTTAGGATCGTCCGACCACTGCCTGGTGACGACATCAATCCCTGTAAACTTCAGACCACCAAACGAGAGGCTGAAGAGAAAAGTGTGGCACTATAGGTCAGCAGATTGGTTCGGTCTGCGGGCACATTTTAATGCTTTTCCGTGGTCAGCTGTCTGTTTTCGGACTTCGGATCCCTCAAGATGTGCCCAGGAAATTGGTGAAGTCATCACATCCGCGATGGATGGCTTCATCAAATCTACTGTTAAGGAAACTGGTGTAGGCTCAAAGCCGTGGTTCAGTCGACAATGCGCTGAAGCAGTGCGACGAAAAAACGCGGCTTACCGAGCCTACAACACATCTAGAACATCCGAAGACAGATCAGCTTACAACAAAATGGCAAAGGAAACCAAGAAAATCATAAATAGGTCAAAATTCGAGCACGACCAGCAGATCAGCAGAAAGCTGACTGCATGCCCGCATGGCAGCAGGCAATTCTGGTCACTTGCGGGCTCAATAGGTCGCAATTTCTGCAAATCCAGTCTGCCACCTCTTACCAGACCTGACGGCTCACTAGCAAACACCGCCACCGAAAAGGCTAACTTACTAGGTAAAATGTTTGCGGATAACTCAACCCTCGATGACCAAGGTGCTGTCCCGACGTCGGTTCCTCACTGCGGTTTTCATATGAAAAAGCTGAGGATCCGGCATCGGGAAGTACTCCATGTTTTACGAGGGCTTGATGTTAATAAAGCTAGTGGGCCCGACGGAATACCTGCCCTGGTATTGCAGAGGTGCGCTGCAGAATTAGCTCCAATTTTGACGAAGCTTTTTAAACTGTCCCTGAAGACTGGCTCTGTGCCCTCTGGTTGGAAAAAAGCGGTTATCCATCCTATTCCAAAGAAGGGTGACCGCTCCAACCCGGCCAACTACCGCCCCATAGCGATCACATCAGTTCTGTCTAAGGTGATGGAACGTGTGATCAACGACAAACTGCTCACATACCTCGAGAAGAACAAAATTATCAACGACCGTCAATACGGATTCCGGCGGAACCGCTCGTGCGGTGATCTTCTCGCGTATGTGACGCATGTTTGGGGGCGATGCCTGGAACGTTTCGGTGAGACCCAAACGGTTGCACTGGACATCTCCAAGGCCTTTGACCGGGTTTGGCACCGAGGACTTGTCAACAAACTGCTTTCTTACGGACTTCCCGCATCCTTGTGTACGTGGATTGCCGACTTCTTGAGGGGGAGGTCGATTCAGACGGTAGTCGATGGTTTCACCTCTTCCTCACACTCGATAAATGCTGGCGTCCCGCAGGGATCGGTTCTGTCTCCAACTTTGTTTTTGTTGCACATCAACGACCTTTTGTCATGTGCACCAATTCACTGTTATGCGGATGACAGTACAGTTCATGATAGCTTTTTGTTTGACAAGCCCCCAAAGGGCTCACAAACTCCAACAGCTCGTAGGGCTTTGAAGCAAAGAATGGACGGCTACCTCGAGAGTGTTTTCTCTTGGGGTAAAAATAATCTCGTTGAATTTAATGTTTCAAAGACCCAATCTTGTCTGATTACGTCCAAAAGGGATCGAAATGAAAATCTAGTCTCTTTCAACGGAAGCAATCTTCCGAACAGGCCCTCCATTGATATGCTTGGTGTAACCCTAAGTGACCAGCTCAGGTATGGGGGCTCCATTGAAGCCAGAGTAAAGCTAGCCTCCCAAAAACTGGGCGTACTGTACAGGGCCCGCAGATACTTTAATAGTACACAACTGCTAACCTTGTACAAATCACAAGTACGCCCCACGGTTGAATTTGGCAGCCATCTCTGGTCTGGAGCTCCAAAATACCTGAAAAATACCCTCGACTCTGTGCAGAAACGGGCGGTCCGTTTGATAGATTCTCCCATCTTAACAGACGGATTGCAATCTTTAGAGCACAGGCGTCGGGTGGGAATGCTATCCTTGTTCTACCGGTATTACAATGGAAGATGCTCCGAGGAACTAGCATCATTGATCCCTTCGGCACCGGTGCATAGTCGGGAAACACGCCAAACGCGTGCCCAACATTTGTACACGGTTGACATTTGTCACATGAGAACGGGTCGTTTCTTCGACTCGTTCTTGTGTTCAACAGCTCGGCTGTGGAATGATTTGCCGGCCTCTGTGTTTCCTCCTTCCTACAACATGGGTCTCTTCAAGACCAATGTTCATTCCTTCCTCTCCTCAAAAAGACCCTCCACACAGCATCCCAGATGACATAGGCCCTGAGGGAAATTATTTTCCTCAGGGCCTCCTGTGTGGAGTTAATGTAAAAAAAAAAAAAAAAAAAAAAATTGCGGTGCAAGGCGATGAGTCAAGAGAGTCCGTCCATAGAGGTCAAAAGATCACCCTCAACTAGTCTGCTGGTCCGGCGTGCAATGCAGTAGAAGGCCGACAAGATCTAGATAAGCCTCACCCCACGAACCCGGGCACCCCTGCCAAGTCACCCAACTTAGCAAATCACTGGGGGTGACCTATGGCAGAGGTGTTGGTTTTCCAATAAATGGCAGTACTCATACTCGCGGCGGCGGATCGCGACTCCCCTCCATTGTTCCCTCCCAGGTTGAGAAACTACAATTTAAAAGATTTACTTGCATCCCTCTGTGATCAATACAAATGGGCAAGACCACACCATTACTTTTCATTAACTATTAACCTTAACCATTAGCTTGAGAGCGAATTTGGGTCATTACAACTTGACGTAGATGAATGTTACACTTAACGTAAGTTAGCCCTGTTCTACAACTGATATTGACCTTAATGCCACATTACAGATAATGCATTTAGTTGCATCAAAGGTCAGATAATTGACTCAAATAATAATTGATTCAATTCAATGCAATTTATTCATTTTAAAAACATTTCAAAATGAATATTTCAAATATAGCAAGGAATAAACATATATAAACAGATTTATACTAACAGCGACAAAGCTTGCCTTCTGAATTATGCTTCATTGATTTTAAACATATCAATATTCGAAGTGATTCTATTTAACAACAAGATAGCTCTCCCCACTGGCATGACAAGTTGGTACGGCAAGCCGGGAGATAAAACAGTTTATGCTGTCGGTGACGGAAATAACCATCGGGAACATAGATACTAATGCTCTCCATGATAGTCAAGTTTTCAAACCATCCACGAATCAGTCTGAAGAAATGTGATATAATGTGCACGTCCCTTCAGGCTAGCTATTCTCCAAGCCAGGTCGCTCGCAATTGCCGTCGAAAGTATGTACATTGGTCGACTTGGTTATTCTCGAGCCTCGTCAAAGCTACATACTTACGACGTCAAATGTCAAAAGTCATTCCACACAACGAGTGGGTCGAAACGGAGTAGCGAGTGGTGGGTTGTTTGCGTATCTACGCAATTGGTTGTCAAAATCTAGTATTATTTTCCCGTGCTAACTTTCGCACCCGCAAAGACATCCTATATTTTTATGAAGTCGTTTTAAGGTTCTGTTCAGGATCTCAACTTCCGCTCTCCTGACAAAGCAATCCGGCGTGGTAACACCAGATTCCAAAGGGAAGTGTGGCTGGAGTAACTCTTCAATAATAACTCCAGCTCTTGAATAATTGGTCTTTATTGAAACAATAAAAGACCCGTAGGGTAGCTCATGTACGGTGAGCCCAATGATGCTATCTCTCTCCGCGGTTTTATAACCCACATGAAGTGAAAACCTGGCAGCAGACGTTTTGCCAAAAACGACCCGCCCAAGACGGATGGTAACAAGAGAAGAAGGAATTAAAAAATCCGTGGCAATACGAAATCGCCCTGGCAATTGCCAACACAAAAAAATGTTGCCACAACCATTAGGGTGACAATCACAAATATTAATATTTCAGTACCTGAAATCTTAACATATTCCCGCCCAAAACGAGTATTAAGGAATAGTCATTTTTCATAAAATAATATATTAGAAGAGATTGCAACATTGGTACTCAGAATTTACCCAACGAGTTCACATACAAAAATAAACAATATTCAATATATGGATATCAAAATAATAACAAAAAACTTATAACTAAGTATATAACGCTATGTCAGACTTGACATTAAAAAATAAAAGTTTAATAACGTAGAACCTTCTGGTGCGCTGCACCCACTTATGTGAAAATGGTTTAACACTTGGCACTGATGAGCCTGACGGCACTTTGATTTACACATCACATCACTTTTAGCGTTGTAATTGGTTCTTAATCCAGGTTGGAGGAAGGATCCTCCATGGGAAGTAGACAGAGCTGTGTCACGGCTCTTTTGGTGACACCTCTGGCCGTCCTCAAGGAGACGACGCGGACGCGTCCGTCTTGGCCAGGGTGGATCTCCGTCACTCGCGCCATCCTCCAGTACTGCGGAGGTAGCTGGTTGTCTTTGATGATGACCATGTCACCAGGCTGTAAACTGCGTTGACGTCCTTCTTGCCATTTGACTCGGTTCTGCAATTCTGCTAGGCATTCCCGGCTCCATCTGTGCCAAAAAGATTGAACAACGGTAGACATCTTTTGGTAAATATTAAGCCTGTTTGTAGGCAGATGATGGATATCAAGCTCAGGCAATGCTAACAGGTTGTCGCCAATAAGGAAGTGTGACGGAGTGAGGGCGTTTAAGTCATTTGGATCTGATGTTAATGGAGTCAGAGGACGGGAATTTAAACAAGCCTCAATCTGTATTAGTATGGTATTCATGCCTTCGTATGTCAAAACAGTTGACCGCATTGCTTTTTTTAAATGCAACTTGGTCATTTTAACTGCACTTTCCCAAAGTCCCCCGTGATGCGGTGAGCGGGGAGGCAAGAAACTCCAGCTAATATTCTGCTGGGCCAAAAAATTATGGATTTCTTTATCAGATGCCTTCAAAAAATCAAATAGTTCAGTAAGTTCCCTATAACTACCTGTAAAGTTAGTTTCATTATCAGTAAACAGTCGTGAGGGTTTACCCCTCCTACCTATAAATCTTTTCAATGCATTCATAAATGCCATTGAAGTTAAATTAGTCACTAATTCTAGGTGAATTGCCTTCGTTGAAAAACAAATAAATAAACATATGTAAGATTTTACACTCTTAGCATTTCTGGTTAAACCAGACTTAATTAAAATTGAACCTGCAAAATCTATGCTGGTTACATAAAATGGTCTTTGGATTCGGAATCGGTCAGCAGGAAGGTCACCCATGAGCTGGCGACATTCGCGCGGACGGACTCGGAAACATACAATACATTTATGCAGTGCTCGCTTCACTGCGTTTTTACCATATATTGGCCAAAAACGTAAACGCAGTAATGCGAGCAGAGCATTACATCCTAAATGTAAATTCTCATAATGCAGATGGGTTATTATTAAGTCAGTCAACTTATGATTTTGTGGTAACAAAATTGGATGTCTTTGAGAGACTGAGGTAATATCGGATTGTGATAGTTGACCTCCAACACACAACAACCCATCCTGCATAAAAGGATTTAGTGCCTTTACTTTGCTCCGCCTAGATACAAATCTTCCATTACTCACAGACGCTATTTCATCATGAAATGCGAATCGCTGAGCGTTCAAAATCAATACATGCATGGCATGTTCCAGTTCGATTACAGAAAGCTCGTCGACCCGCATCGGTCTTCGTTTATAACAGTTATGTATGAAACGTAACATATAAGCAACTACGCGCCTCAGTCGTCTTAATGAAGAATAATTATTAAATATTTCCCTATTTCTAAAAGATTTTTTATTAAAGCAGAAAATTTTCCTCGGTACCCGAATATGATTTGCTTTACTGAGACTCAGCGTGTAAATCTGCCAGGCCAATAAAAGGTCATTGGGTAGCTTGTCATCCCAGGATGTTTTTAGCTTCCACAATCTTTGCATAATTATCTTACCGACAATGATTACTGGGCCTACCAGTCCTAAAGGGTCAAACACTTTTGAAATTAATGATAAAACTTGACGTTTTGTTACTTCTAACTTTGAGTCTATGCTTTCTACCTGATAGGTAAACTCATCAAGTTTGGTGTCCCATATTAATCCGAGAATCTTAGCTTCATTGGATTCATTTGGCAATAATTCTAAATTATCTTTAGAATCATTAATCGAGGGCGCATTAGACCTCCATTTTCTAATCTCCATGCCTGCTGTAGCAAGCGCATTAATGATTTGTGATTTAAGCAAGTGACAAGTATCAATGGAGTCACTACCAGAAAGAAAATCATCTACATAAAAATTTTCCTTAAGGGATTGTCTTAAGAATTTCCTTTCCATTGACACTAATCTACTTTTAGCAATACAAAATGAATCTCCTAATTGAGATAGGTTAGATTTAAATGGTATGTTCACTACAAATCTACCATTTGCATCGCGTTTATGCGTGCCTTTGAAAATCTTTTCACATTCACTATCTTCCAGAGAGTGATGCTTACTATTTTCAATTTCTTCAACCTTCCAAAACCTTTCTATTTGATTCTGCAAAGAATTTAATGAAATATGACAAACTTTAACTGGCCTCGTATTTTGACGCCTCTGTACAGCTCCTGATATTATCCAGCCTAGCTCCGTTCGATGCAATGTAGGTTTATCCTTTCCTAACTGTATCTGATCCGTACGAACCACCTGCCAGAATATCTCTGCTCCGATCAGCATATCAATAGAAGCTGGCTGGTAAAACTGCGGATCAGCTAACTGGATACCGTCTGGAATGTTCAACATTTTTGGATTAATTTTTGTCTGTGGAAGATTGCAAGAAATCTCATCTAATACCAAACAAGATATTTCATCCCGGTATTGAGAACATGATGATTTAAATTTAATGTCAACTGTTTCCTTTACATGAATTAAATTATTATGCAAACCTGAAACAGGTATATTCAACTTTGTACAATGCAAATTTAATCTTTTACAAGTATCCTTTGTAATAAAATTAGACATTGAACCCGAATCCAAAAGTGCGCGTATTTTGTGTGTTCCACCATACGCGTCTTCTATTTTTACTATTACGGTAGATAGTAAAATTTCCCGCCCGTTCATGTCACTATGACATGCTAAATTTACTGGTGCCTCCGACTGACCCTTGCCAGTTGAAGTACCCGCTTGTACATTATCAGTATTGATATGTAACAGAGTGTGATGTTTTCGATCACAAACACTGCATTTTTCCTTCCACCTGCACAACTTTGAAGGGTGCCCCGGTTTTAGGCAGTTATAACATAAATTGTTCTCTGAAACGAGCTTTCTTCGTGCCGCTGGTTCTTTGTTAACAAATATTTTGCAAGAAAAAATGAAATGACTGTCATTACACAGCATACAATTAACGTTGCTCGACGCTAACGTAACCTTGTTTGTAGAATTCCTTTCCTTAAAATTAAAAAACTTTGCTTTTGATACAACTGGTTCCGATTTCTGTTGCATTCCACCAATGTCACCTTGGATAGTTTCCAGGATCTGAGACCTTTGTGAAATAAAATTGCTAAACTGCACGAACGTAGGATAAACTTCGTCGCATTCTATTGATTCCCAAAGGCTACGTGTGTGATTATCTAACTTTGAGGTTAGAATATGAATGATTAATGTATCCCAATGTTCGGTTGGTAGCTTTAAGTTGCGTAAAGCTCTCAAATGAATGTTTGCTTGATCAATTAAATTCCGTAATTCATGATGATTCTGTCGTTTTAACGGTATAAAACTAAATAAGAAATTCAAATGTCTATTTGCTATAAGTCGGACATTTTCGTATCTCGAAATAAGCATTGTCCAAACTGCACTATAATTATCCCCGGTTATTTCTAGAGAACTAATCAAATCAAGTGCCTCTCCGGACACATAACTAATAAGGTAATGAAATTTCTGAACATTATTTAATTTACTGTTATCATGAATTAAGGCAATGAACGAATTTTTAAAAGTCAACCATTTATGGTTGTCACCTGAAAACACTGGTATAGAGATTGGTGGTAAATTTACTGATATATTTGGGACATTTTCAATCTTCTTAAATTTTGATAACATTTCCTGTCCTAATGCAATTACATTAAAATATGTACCTTCAAAATTATCCCTCGCGTCATTATCTTCTGATTTGTTCAATAAATCAATCTCCAGCTGAATTTTGGAGAATTCTATCAGAGAAGGTTTGATGGCGTCCAACCTCGATGACAATACGCCAGGTGTAATATCATTTTCGTTGCTTAAATAGGTTTCGAATCTCGTTAATGAACCTTTCAAAACCCCGCGCCGTTTAATCAACTTGTCGAGTTCCATTTTTTACAAACGAAATAACACTAACTTGATTTAAAAACTGAATACACAATACACAACGCGGCAGTTTGACGTAAACAATAATGAATAATACCATAAATATACTAACCCCAATATACTATAGATCATAGAGAAACCAATCACAATACTATGGCATACAAAGACGAAGCTTGAAAACGCGTGGCTAGAAATGTAGGTAGGCAGAAGCGAAGTTATTCAGCAGACTGAATACAACAATAAAAATTATTATCACCAACAAAATTTATGCTATATTGAAAGCATCTGATTATGAACACCCGAATATAATTCGATATAATCAATACGAAATAATGTGGCATCTACACAGATCTTTAGCTTTTTAAATGGAATTTGAAAGGACAATGAAAGGAAGGCTACAACCTGATTTGCTGTGCATGCGAGCGTCGTGATGAGGCTCGCTTGATCAATCCAATGATGGTGATGAGGACGCCGACTGGACCACTCCCGATGATGATCTTCCGTCTCAAATGGATCAATCCAAATAATGATCACCCAGCTTGAATGAATCAATCCAAAAATGATCACCCGGCTCGAATGATCAATGTTCAGGATCTCAACTTCCGCTCTCCTGACAAAGCAATCCGGCGTGGTAATACCAGATTCCAAAGGGAAGTGTGGCTGGAGTAACTCTTCAATAATAACTCCAGCTCTTGAATAATTGATCTTTATTGAAACAATAAAAGACCCGTAGGGTAGCTCATGTACGGTGAGCCCAATGATGCTATCTCTCTCCGCGGTTTTATAACCCACATGAAGTGAAAACCTGGCAGCAGACGTTTTGCCAAAAACGACCTGCCCAAGACGGATGGTAACAAGAGAAGAAGGAATTAAAAAATCCGTGGCAATACGAAATCGCCCTGGCAATTGCCAACACAAAAAAATGTTGCCACAACCATTAGGGTGACAATCACAAATATTAATATTTCAGTACCTGAAATCTTAACAGGTTCCATATTACAATTGCTGTTTTACCAGCGATGTTTTGGTTGCTTCTATTATATCCTGAACTCCCAGCCATGCAGAAAATTATAAACTCGTAGAAATTATATGCAGTAAAAATACGTGTATCAACTGTTTGACATTTCAAACTTACACCATTGAAAACTCAATAACATCAAGAACATAGACAATATCAATTTCAAATCCCTCCAAACACGATGTCTAATTTTTGATCAAATCCTATTGTTTAAAATTTTAAATAATGACATGGACTCACCAGAACTTACCAAGGAAAAAATTCAGTGTTTGGGAGAAATTCCTGAAAAATAAAACTAGTTATTTTTATACTAATTTGGGGTCGGGGAATCCGAATCTGAAAGAATTATGCGGCGGCAAGCAATATTAACTGAATTACACGACTTTAAAAATTTTTATACACATACAGGAAAATAGCCATTTTGGAAGTATTCTGATTCCTAGAAAATCAAACTAGTTATTTTTATACTAACTATGGGCCGGGGAATCCGAATCTGAAAGAATTAGGCGGCGGCAAGCAATATTAACTGAATTACAAGACTTTAAAATTTTCTATACACACACACATGAAAATATTCATTTCGGAAACATTTTGACACACGCAGTACGAAAATCATAGAAAAACAAGAAATGTAGAAAAACATGTGCCGGCAGTGTTACCAGCTCTCAAAAATATTTATCCCTATATCAATAACGTAAAACGACACGACACTTGCTCACATAATAATTCATCACATAACACATTAACCTGAAAATAGATAACAGCAGAAAAACATACCTTATAAATCGACCCCTAACCTAACCTAACTAACTAACTAGGTTTGTGTAACATGGTTTGTGCCCCTTTATACCGCCTGCTCGCGTCACGGCAAAAAAACATCCCTGTTTTCAAGTAGTTTAGCGGCTACGCTAGGTTTGTGTAACATGGTTTGTGCCCCTTTATACCGCCTGCTCGCGTCACGGCAAAAAAACATCCCTGTTTTCAAGTAGTTTAGCGGCTACGCTAGGTTTGTGTAACATGGTTTGTGCCCCCTTTATACCGCCTGCTCGCGTCACGGCAAAAAAACATCCCTGTTTTCAAGTAGTTTAGCAGCTACGCTGGGTTTATGTAACATGGTTTGTGATACAAAAGTGAGTAAAATTTATAAAAAATAAGTACTTAAAATATAAACATGTTATTTTACGTTATTGATATTACTGCTTAATGGCAACACTTAATTTTGTGTGGTAAAAACATCTATCTATGTTATCTTGTTTTTCTATGATTTTCGTACTGCGTGTGTCAAAATGTTTCCGAAATGAATATTTTCATGTGTGTGTTTATAGAAAATTTCAAAGTCTTGTAATTCAGTTAATATTGCTTGCCGCCTCCTAATTCTTTCAGATTCGGATTCCCCGGCCCATAGTTAGTATAAAAATAAATAGTTTGATTTTCTAGGAATCAGAATACTTCCAAAATGGCTATTTTCCTGTATGTGTATAAAAAATTTTAAAGTCGTGTAATTCAGTTAATATTGCTTGCCGCCACATAATTCTTTCAGATTCCGATTCCCCGACCCCAAATTAGTATAAAAATAACTAGTTTTATTTTTTAGGAATTTCTCCCAAACACCGAACTTTAGCCCTTACCAATTTAATAAATTTTCATATTCCATCAAGATCAAACTACAATGCGATTTATTTTATTTACCCTCATGTAGAACAAATATTAGAAAAAATTCCCCAATTCCTCGTGTATGTGCACAATTTAAAACAAAATTTCACAGCATTGACATTTTTAGTAATAACTTAAAGTTATAATAGCGTATTATCCAATGTTGACATTTTCAATTGCAAACTTACTGAACATAAAAGGTCGATAAAAGAGTATTTCTCTGATGGTTCTTGAATAATGTTATGTTTTTATTGTTTATATTTCTGTTATGATTTGATTTATATGTACAACTTCTCTCCATGGCTACCAATGTATTGATAGATTTTTCATTTTGTAATTTTTCATTTTTATATTAAAAAAATTGTTTTGAGTATATATATATATTTTTTTTTTGTTTTATATAATTTTGGATTAATATTCCTTTTTTATAAAATTAACTTACTTATTCTTATTATGCTGTCTCAGTAGAAGTAAAGCCACAAGGAGGAAATCCGTAATTGGTTTTATTTTGGCTATTTAATACTATGTACAAACTGAAATAAATATAAACTGTCGATTTCCCGAAAATTAATAAATAAATAATAAATATGAAGTAACGCGTACGATCAATTTTATTTATTAATATGAGAGTATGGAATGTATCGGGAGCATCTCCTATCCTTTTCCTATATTCCTCTTCCTCTCCCCCTCCTATAACCGAAAATTATTTTAAGATATTAACACTTCATTTCCAATGTACTTTAGCATAAGAAACTTCTGTGGTTTGACTTCAGCTCACTTGTATATCTATTATCACTGTATATTATGTACAAGCTGTTTGTTTCTTACAAATAAATAAATATTCACAGGGCTGCCAATATAATCATCTCTTCGACCATTCGACATTCAAGAATTTGTAAAAATGAAACATTCGACAAAGTTCGTCGCGATGACGAGTAATTTTTCGCTCGTAGTTGGTGCATAACGAGTAACGATTGATCGTTGCGTTACATGGGAATAGCTGCCCAGACCTGTTGATGGTTCATTCCGAGCATGCCCAAGAGAAAGTTGGTAGGATAGAGCCACGGATAGTAGCCATACTCCCTCAGGTAGAGAAATCTCGAAAATTTCTATTATTTTTATCTATCGTTGGAGACACTGATTTATAGCTTTAATTTTTAAGAAATGCAGCATTAATTATTGAAAAAATAGCTTTTATAGCTTTAATTTTGCGTTTTCATAGCGTTTATAGCTAAATAGGATAACGTCAAGGAATGGGAGTCGGCAAGAGGGGAAAAACAATTAAATTGGCAAAATCACTTGAAACATGTTTATTTTATTATTGGTTGAAACTCAACATGGCACATGTTTCTACAGTAAAGTGTGTCATGTTCGTTCTACGATCTGTCAATACAAGATTATAGCAACTAAAAAATCTTTCTGCGTCAAAACTAATCACAGGGGCCCACACAGTCATCAGAGCTGCCTCAGCAAATTCTCTGTGAACAATTTTTACAGCTAAGAGTAGTTAATTCTACAGTGACTCCATCCCTCACTTGCTCTACAAGCTGTCTTTGAAAATACCTGTTACCTTCCAGGAATTTACTGTCATCAACAGATTTAAACGTTCGAGCAAACCTACTTTTACTTGCTAAAAGAATAGCGTCTGATCGCTGGACATTCTGACCTACAATTACAGGATTGAACATTTTACCTGCATGCTCAAGAAATTGATTAGTGCTGCTGTCTTGACGGTTCAGTATATGAGATGCCAGTTTCACAGAACTCTTCTGACAACTCTCTCTTATTTGAGTTTTTATTTGGGACACCAAGTCCTCCCAAAGCAAATGAGCTTATGGATATTTTGACCCTTCTAATACATTTACCAATTTGTTGAGTTTTTTTATTTCGCGTTTTAACGTTTTTATCGCTAAAAACACCATTTATCGCTTTAATTCGCGAATATATCGTTAATGCGATGAATCAGTGTCTCTATCTATCGTCAATCCCACTAGCCACAGTATTATGAACAATGAAACACATGGATTTGATTTGTAGAAATCAGAAACTCCAGCTCATAAAAATGTAATAAACATTAGACAGATTATTCTAACTACTACTTGATTATTATTCTGTTGTTGATTGCAAATTACAAACAATTTCATGTATGGTGGCAGCCTTGCATATACATATTATTCATTTTTCATATTTATTTAATTAGTGATTACATTACTCTAATAAAGTTTCATGTTTAATTATACAGTTGTTATACATTAATGGATATATATGTATTTAAGTAAACAGTTACATAAATGTAATATTGGCCTCTAGCTGCAAGTAGAATTATGCTCTTGGTCTGTTACCATACAAAATCACGTTCCCAGTTCTCGTTACTCTGAAAAAAAATGTGGATTTTAAAATTTTTCTATTTTAATTTCGATTTTGTTTTCGTAAATGAACGAATGCTTGGAAGTGGAAATTAAACCACTTCCCGACATCTGATCAAGCTGAAACACGGCAGATAGACTAGTTGTCAATGACAATTCATTTTATCAGCTTTTGGTGGCTCTCATGCCACACACACGCATTACTCTGAAAGTGGATGAAATGATAGCGCAACTAGGTTGTGCCGTTTGACGCGTAGGACCGTGGCGGAAAATCGAAACTGTTTCAATCATAATTTATACAAAAGTTTATGTTTCTTTGTTTTTCTGTTGGCGTTTCTATTTTTTTTTTTTTTACATGAGCTCCACACAGGAGGCCCTGAGGAAAATAATTTCCCTAAGGGTCTATGTCATCTTTGGGGATGCTGTGTGGAGGGTTTTTCAGGGAAAGGAAGGAGAGGAGAGTTCTGGGAAGGATAAGGGTTTAAGGGGTGGGTAGGAATTTGGGGTTCGGTGTGTCCTGGTCATCAGACATAGAAAAACCTCATCCCATGAACCCGGGCACCCCTGCTAAATCACCAAACGTAGCGAACCACTTGGGGTGACCTATGGCAGAGGTGTTGGTTATCCAATAAAGGTTCCCGGGGCGGCGGTACCCATTCCCGCCTATACCTATTAGTCCGATGGAGGGGAATGAAAGAAAGAGGAAGGTTCAAGGAGGGATGAGAAGGTGGAAGGGGAACACGGGAGGGGAAGGAAAACGCGGGAGAAGGGGAGGAGAACAATGCCGGAAAGTGGTACGGGAGGGGGACATAACTGGAATGGGGATGCATGGGAAAGGACATGCAGGGGATGGGTGGTATATATGTGAGGGCCAGAGGAAGGGATTGCAAAGGGGACATGGAAGCGGTAGAGGCAAGCAGGAAGTAAATTTGGAAAATCCATGCTTCTCATACAGACAGCTACAGTGGCCTGCTCACACTTCGGAAAACCTTTTGAATTTTTTGTGTACGCACCAGACGGAAAACAAAAAAAAATTGTGCATCCAAAAGCACTTCAATAAATGGTATTAAAACACAAACATTTTCTTTGAGTGGCATTGCAACGCATTCCGGGTACATAATAAAAATAATCGTATTGTAGTAAAATATGGGTATGGGTTGTTTTTTATTTTATAATGGAACTGTGAAAGTCTATGAAAAGTAAAGTAGTTAGCTGCAATTGTCAAAATCAATAAATTGTTTTATTTTAATATATGTACAATTTCATAATGTTATCATCAACAAAACACTTACAAATAATTATAGGGCTTCAAATCAAGTAAAATATTATGACTTAAAATATATATATATGCATATAGATCAACGGCCTATTCTGAATATATAAGCAAAACTTATTTTAATTACTTCTTCGAACTTTGCAAAATTTAATTTTTTATTATTATTGTACAACAGAATAATTCCAATTACAGTACATTTTAGTTACCCTATCAGCATTTATAGCCCAGTCATTCCGTAGTTTTACCTTGCAAAAGGTCATGTAGTAGCGATTTTGATATATGTTGTTAAGATTGGGACTCTAAAGAAAAAAAAAGTTTTCGACCTCGGGAGGGTCGAGCTCGATCCGCCATCTTGGATTGAAGGTCCCAAAATTCGGTTTTTTCAAAATAATTATGAAATGGTTGATTTTACAACCAAGTTGTTCAAGGCGAACTTGAAGAAAACTAACTTCCGTACATTTTATGTGGAATGTTTTTTTTTTGCAAGTCTAATAGGTAACGAGTTACAGTGGAAGAAAGAAGACAATTTTGACAAAAAATTGTAAAACTCTAGTTTTCTTGACAAATTTTTGTAAGAACATATTACAAAATATCATTTTAACGTATTCCCACACACAATATACTTATATAGCATCATCAGTATGCTCGATGACGTTGATTGACGTTGTTATAGTGGGCTCCTAGTCTATAGCTGACTTGGAATCAATTCACTTCTTTCTATCAGTACTGGAATTGTCGGGGATGAAAAGATTAATTGTCATTTATCCAGAGAAATAGGTACCGAGAGGATGTCGAACATGGTTACCAGGTATACAAATTTTGAATCTATTAAATTCAAACTTAAGGACAAAGTTATTCCATTAGTAGCAGTCAACAGCAGCATCAAGATCGGCAAAACAACTATTTCCATCAACCCGCTAATGTTGTTCCAGAGAATGTGTATTTTGAAGAAATCCGACAAAGAATTGAAGGATTACCTTAAATTCGAACTCGCCCCATTTCCTTTGTCGCTTTTCTCTGAAGAAGGAATGCGCAAAGGTACGAAATCATCATTTTATGGTATTTTTGAACAACTTCCAGAAGGCGTGCAACTTGAAGGTAGCAAAATTAATGTTGTGGATGGAGGATACCTTTTACATAAAGTTGTATGGAATCGTAATGATTTTTTTGGGTCAATTTGCGAGAAGTACGTTCACTATGTAAGACATCACTATGGATCGAAGAAGCATATGTCTGCAGATGTTCTTTTCGATGAAACAATGCCAGTTCCAAGTTTCACAAGAACTTTTTTTTTAGCCAATGAAAATAACAAAGTCCGTCTGATTTCGATGCTTACAAAGCAATTTATACAGGCTGATTTTACAGTTAAGCAGGCTGAAGAAGATGCTGATGAGTTGATTGTCAATACTGCGATTTCCTTGTGTTCATCATTTGACACTGTATTCGTTATTGGCGAAGACGTTGATCTCCTAGTTTTGCTAACAGCATTGGCACCACCCGAAAGTAGTATATATATATATATATCTTCGCAAACCAGGGAGAGGCAAAACTTTTGAAAGACTGTATTCCGCGAATAGTGTGAAATACAAAGAAGCTGCTGAGAATATTCTGTTTCTCCATGCCTTTAGTGGCTGCGATACAACATCGTCCTTCTTCAACCAAGGAAAAACAAAATTTTTTTTACTAGTACAGAACGACACGAGACTCAATGCCATGATAGGAATCTTCAAACAACATGATGCAAAACCAGAAGACATAGCAGATGCAGGAACACGCTTTCTTGTTGCTTTGTACGGGGGTGACATGGATAAGGAAACTTTGGAAGAAGTCCGCTATCAACGTTTCGCAAAGTCAACAACAAAAAGCAAATTCAATCTTGCCTCTTTGCCACCAACGAACGACGCTGCACGGTACCATGCATTTAGGACGTACCACCAAGTCCAAAAATGGTATGAAATCCAAAAAAATACAGAAAACTGGGGCTGGAAACGTGGCACCAACGAGCTTGTTCCAGTAAGAATGACAAAGAAACCAGCACCCGAGACTTTATTGAAATTTATTTCATGTAATTGTCAAAAAGGATGCGGCGTTGCATGTGGCTGCAGGAAAGCTGGATTGAATTGTTCTATTGTGTGTGGGTGCTGTAATGGTCCAACATGCCGAAATTCGCCAGAGGTTCATATCGATGTCGAGGAAGAAGATGAAGAGATTTTGTCAATGGAAGCCCAGAATCTCAGTACCACAGGCAATGAATTAGATGATGACATTGATGAAGACTGTTATTAAGATGTCGATATCAACCAACCGGCATCAACAAAAAAATATCATTACGCAATAGCCAATATATAAAATAATTTCGAAATCTACCATCGCTGGTATATCTGTGGTGTAGACCTACAAGGGATACCACAATAAAATAATGCGCCATGTTTTCTACCTCATGGTGGTGCGGAAATGAGTTAACAAAATTATTATAATTATATGATAAAAAATATAATATATAATATAATTAAGTATAAAATGGTCACCAACACTAACACTAAGCGGGTTTTTAACAGCTAGTTATGTAATGAATAACCCGAAAAAATAACACAAATTGGGAATTTCATCATTTTTTAGAAAAATATTCACATTTCCGCCACTGTAACTCGTTACCTTATTAGACTTACAAAAAAAAAACTTAATACATAAAATGTACGTAATTTAGTTTTCTTCAAGTTCACCTTGAACAACTTGGTTATAAAATCAACCATTTCATAATTATTTTGAAAAAACCGAATTTTGGGACCTTCAATCCAAGATGGCGGATCGAGCTCGACCCTCCCGAGGTCGAAAACTTTTTTTTTTCTTTAGAGTCCCAATCTTAACAACATATATCAAAATCGCTACTACATGACCTTTTGCAAGGTAAAGACCTTTTTTATCCCCCACTGACTGGGCTATTAGGCAAGTGACTCTTCAATAATGTTTTTAAGGCATATAAAGAACAGTCACTTACATCCAAATGGTTTGCAATTTCATTTAACAGCACCACTCCCCTCGTCATGCTATGCTTTGCCAAGACGTCTGTTCTGCCGTTCGGTACTTTAAATAAGTCATGATGTCGACTTCGGCTGTAGTGGTCTGGTACATATAAATCATAGCATCCCAAGAGAAATGGGCTATTGATGAAATTGTTCCAAATTTTGAAAGACAGAATAGCAAGACTTGCTTTCCTTCTAGTTTCTAGACTCACAGAATCAGTTTCCTCAAGTAAGTCAATATGGTGCATGAACCTTGGATAGGTTCCATGCTTCCGCATATAAACATTCCTGTGGAATTTCTTCTGGATTTGCTCTAACATATCAATGTACTTCTGGTGGTACGGTGCCCAAACATCGCTCGCGTACTCCAGCTTGCTTCTCATTATGCCATCGAATAACGCTAGCATAGCTTCTTGGTTATCAAACTGCTTACAAGTTCTGATGATGATGAATCCAAGAAGTTTGTAGCAAGACTGAGTGAAGGAACAACGAAGGAAGGAACTTTACAACGAGTGAAGGACATTGTGACACATTTCCTTGTGTTAAAATCTAATTTGTTTGCCAACGACCATTCAGATAGTGCATCCAGATCAGTTTGCATGATTTATTTACGCATGCTCGGCTTGGGGGTAAGGTGGTGAATGCGTTGCGAAAAAGTGTAATGCGAATGGTAATCGATGCGAACGGTGATCGATGCGAACGGTGATCGGGCGAGGCGAACAGTCGGGTCTTTAAGACTGGTTGACTTGGGAAGTAAGCTGGTGAATGAGTTAAGAAAAGTGATAACGTTTTTTGCATGCAAACATAAAAAAGTTTTAAAAATTGCTCACCTTACATTTTTTCAACTAAAATTAATGAAAACAAAAAAAAATAAAAAACACAAATATTTTATTGGACCATTTATTATAAATGTTATTGTCACCTTACTTTAGTGTCCGACCGAAACTAGTTTTTACGGCCGAAAATGAGTTTCGGCTTCGGTCTCAGGTTCGGCCGAAACCGAAACTTCCATATAAGGTCATGTTTTCATGGAAAAACAAAAAATAGTCGATCCTAATCAATCAGCCTTTATTATTAAATCATATATTAATCATTCAGTCTCTGATATTTGAACTAAAAATAAACATAACATAATTATCACTATATTACGTGAGCTCAAAAGGAAGGGGGGGGGGGGGTCCAGCAAAATCTCACGTTACTTAAAAAGAATATACGAAGTGGCCCAAATTTATCTCACCTAGGGCGAGGGGTCTAGATTGGAAGAAAAACTGCTCATGTAATTAATGTATGCCCCCTAACGTGTCTAGTAAAATACAAATTCCATCATCACGCCCATAAGTCAATGCTTTTGATTGGCCTAGTATTTACGTACGGACACGTCTGGTGAGTTGGTTAAAACTACCAGAAAGTTAAAGAAGGTAACGAACAATTTTTTAAGTTTGCCTTCGCTAATAACATTTTATATTTTGGCAGACATCCCACATCATGTGCCTCTATCGCCGACATCATGTCTGTCCTCTTCTTCAACACCATGAGGTACAACGTCAACACTCCCCGAGATGCCTCCAGTGATCGCTTCATCCTGTCCAAGGTAATAGCAATAACCCTTTATTATTATTAACCAAAAAATCTCTTTTTTTTTAATGCGATTTTGACCCTTATGTGTAAAGAAACTCTTTGAAAGGCAAGCTCAGAATCGCTTGCACCAATATCAATCTGGGACCGACTTTTTATTTTAATATTGTAGCTACTCTAAATGAATTTTCTATGACATTTGCGCGAGACTTTTCCCAGCTGTCAATGCCGGAAACAACGATATTTTATATTTTTAAAAGAGTATAAAGGTCATTATTTCTTTGAAAACTCCTTTGAATGGTGTTTTTTAATGTTGGGTTTGTATTCAGGTTTGTGCAGAAATAATAAAATCAGTTTACATTTGTATGAATATATATTTTATGAAAATTGTTTCCAAAATAGGAGAAGTTTTTTTTAGTCAACTATTCTGGAAAAACTTCTTACGATTTTATCATGTAATATACAGGAATTAATTATCTAGTAAACAGAAAACAATTGCTTTGTTTTTATATTGATATTTGACCAGAACTCATCAAGGTAGTTTTCACGCGGTTTCTGAAATGACATCCCATGTTCAACTTAAACTCTGTAGTTTGTTACCCTTAAAAATCGCAGGATGTAACCAAAACCTCCTAGACTCCACAAGGCCAGGACACTGGACCAAGATGGCCGCCGCTGAAGGCTGATGACTATGGATTAAAAATTCCAATAAGGTGCCAATTATGGCAAAATAGTGATCTGAAGAGAGAAAATATTATACTAAATACACACTGAAGTGCAAAAAACATAGGTTCATGGCACATTGGGGAAAAAGTATTGACGGGTAAAATAAGGCAAGAAAATTTCATAGTAAAAAATCATTAATATCCTTTGTTAAAAAATGCAACATTTCTAAGTACAGTGTATTGGTACTTATAATTAGAGAATATATCAAAAACGATAATTTTTTTAGAATCCTTATTGTTATTATTAATTAACATTAATCCTTATTAATTCATGAAACCAATGTAAATTTTAAAATTCTGTGAAAGCTCCATTTAAGTTCTGTTATTAAATCAATATGGGCAAGTTGTTCCACATAGCTGAAATAATAACAGAACTTGAGTAGAACCTCAACAGAACTTGAAAATTAACTTTGAAATTTGACGAATTGTTCAAATTCTGCGAAACAACTGGCCCTAAAGAATAAACAAAATTAATAATTGATTACATTTAATAATGAAACTTGATTATAATGATATGTGTTGGAATATGTATAATATGAATGTTGTGTAGTTGGTGGACATGATTGCCGGCAGTTGAGATTGTAGACCAGTCTGCTGCAGTTTCTGGAGGCTGGATGCTGGCTGCTGTAGAATGTGCACCTGAAAATAATAACAACTAAAGTAGTACACAAGTAGTATAAGTATTAGGGGTATATTGTTTTGAAATGTTGAATGGTTAAGAGGGAATGGTGTATGTGGGTATATCAATCAGTCAAGAATATTTTTTTTTACTGTGTAGATTTTGCGACTTTTCACAACTTTTTTGGTAGTATCATTTCTTCTTTTAACATAATTATTTAACAATGAATTTGTAGATGATCTGATTAAATGTTGCAAAATAATATTCGATGAATGTCCAGCTGGACAATTGAAATCTGTTAGGAAAAAATCTCTATCATTGATAGCGTCAATTGTCAATTGTGATACTAATTCACGCTGGTTATTGCAATCCAAAAACATTTTTTCTAGTTTGGTTGATAAAAGCTTTTGTACGGTGACATAGTTATGAATGACAGCATTGACGATGTCAGGGTGAGGACATAATAAACCACCTCGATCCATATTCCTTATTAAAGAGTAACTACAATTTGTGTCTAACATTTTATCGACAGTGATAGAATTGGAACATGTTGTACATTTAAGTTTCTTTAAAACGGTTCGGGCACAATAACCTGCGAGATATGTAAGAACAGGCAGGCTGGCTTCTGCTTGCTGGAAATCTTTCTCAGTAAATGTTTTATGTAATCCAGAAAAAGAGAAATTTGGTTGTTTATTTGAACTGGTACAGGCCTGGGGTTCATTGTCAGGTTCACAATCAACAATGTCAATCTGTATACGACCAAATGCAGATGAAGACAACGTTAAAGGTAGCAGATCTTGAATCCTCAACTTTGACTCCACTTCAAATATTTGTCTGATTGATATTAAATATTGTGAACCTGCCATAGTTCTATACTTACCAAATCTGGCTTCTAATGCATCTGTTTGAATTTTGCCCGGAAGAAAATATTTGAACTGTAAAGTATTTATACAATATTCAGCCATTTCTAAAAGACCACGGGTTGTGTGTGTAATAGCTAAGTGAGTTTCTCTTGTCAGTGAATTAAAATTATTATTTGAAGCTTTCCATGAATCTAACCATTTAATAAATTTTTCCAAATATGCTACATTTTCTTCACCAGGTTTAAGAGAAAGTGGTTGTTGAAGGGGATTTCGCAATCGTATTCCCTTGAATGGAGTTTTGACATTGACAATATTCCACCATGTGCGAATTAAATATATGAAATGAGCAGTGGTTGCAAAATGGGGAATATTATGTTGCTCACCTAGAATCATCAATGCCTGCTCAACAAATTCATTAAACACATTTTGAACAAGCTTCACGTTTTGTCTTTCAAAAGAACTTGGGCAAAGAGATTTCATTGTTAATCCGTAAGCATACTTGACTAAATTTTTACATTCTAATTCATGAAGTCGTTTTATGGAAGAAAACGCAGCTACTGATTCTGACGTATGATCTTCAAAGTGTGGAAATGATAATACTTGTTGATTGTCTTTCTGATTAATCCAATTATTTCTTATACATTTAAAAATGTGGACAGAATCTAAAACATAAAATAAAGGTAAACTTTCATTGGATGGATGACAGTACACAGTTTTCAGTTGCGGGGGAGTGCTGAAAGACATCATAGCTTTTCTGTTAATGGAATTATTATCACTAACTACACACAAAACATTAAAACCTATCTGTTGAAGACCCATTATAATTTTTTTAATAATAGTAAACAATTGTGCTGCATTCATAGTTTTAACGGGGAGTATATGGACTACTTCTTTGTATCGAGAGAGTAAACTTTGAATCATAAAGACATGTGCAGTAGTAGCTGCGTTTTCACTATTGTAAGCTATTCCCAAAATGCTGCCTCCGCTGTAATCTAAATATGGCTTTATGTGAATTTCATCTATCATCAATGTTACAGTTAAATCCCTTTTCGTTAACAATTTAAATTTATTTTTCATAAACGACAAAAAATTACTGTCACTCTGTTCATTTAGTGGGTTTGTACGAAACTTGGAGCAAACTCTTCTCAAAGTTCTAGGATGGGGAAACGTTAGATGATCTGAGCCTCGTAGGAATTTATATGAATGAGGTGAAATAGAGTACAGAATGCTACTGAAGACTACAAAACATGGTGAATATCTTGCAGCTCCTGATTTTCGATTTAATAATTGTAATTGTTCCGTTAAAAATTGAATTTTTTTCTGCTTTTTAGTATCATCTGTTAATAAGTTTTCAATTTCACTTAGTAAATGGACCACAGTTTCTAATACAGTATCTATAGCATTGTCAGAAACATATTTGAAGGACTGAATTGATAATAAAATAGTATTAAGTTCGTTGTAATTGTTTATTTGCTGTGGAAATATTTTTTCACCTAATTGTTTTAATTCTACGCTTTCAACAAATAAACTCAACTGTAAATTTATATCGACAACGGCAGAAGCAATGACTTTTGGAAATGGAGTTGACGCAAGATAAAAAAATACTACGGAACTTTCTTTTTTCACGGTAATACAATCAGTTGGGAAGTTATGTTTGTCAATGCAACCTAAAAATTCATTAAAAGTTGAAAAATGGTTCTGAGATTCAAATACTGCATTAGAAACCATGCTCTTTTCTACTGCTATTTGTAAATTAAGAAGTTCTTTCCTGTTTTTCCTTGCGTCCACACTTTCTCGGGATAATGTTGGAGTCGCTGACAGGTAGGCTGGACAATTTGGCAGAATTGACGGGATAGCTCCCGGAGCAAGTTTCACCCTCTTGTATTTCATTATACATTGCTCTCCAGTTTGTATGTTGGTGTGAACACTGGCTGTAATGATGTCCTCCTTTCTAAAATGCAGCTCGCAAACCTGAAAAGTTATTACTTTAGTGTTAATTTATGTTTTCTCAAGTAATCATAACTGTCAATCTCTTTCATAATGTACAAAATGCACGACAATTATATATATAGTATAGTAGTTTCCTACAAAATAGTATTATTTAGCTGTTCAATAAATATTAAATATCTAGGCACTCCATTGACACGTTGCATTTTTTCATTGTGTCGTCGGTAAATTTATACAAAGCCGGGACCAGCTCATTTTGGACAAAAATAAATAAATATATACCCCAGTAGATAGGTAATAATTAGATGTAATTAATTCCGTGAGCGGAAATTGAAAATAATGTATATTATCGTCAATTTCTTAAATTTAAAAATACGAAAATGTCATTTTTCAATGACCTCCATGTTGTTATCTTTACTTTAAAAAACAGCCTACGTTTTTAAATGGTTTGTCTGGCTACGCAGGGTTTGTATAGCGGGCTTGTGAATATTATCTTAACTTTAAAAAACAGCCTACGTTTTTAAATAGTTTGTCTGGCTACGCAGGGTTTGTCTAGCGGGCTTGTGTGACAGATCGCCCATGTCAGTTTCGAAGACGCGAAGTGAATTTTGATTTTACGCAATTGAAATTTAAAATGTATCATTTTCCGCCTCCCCTAATGCAAAAAGTTTCCGAAATACGTAATTCTAACAATTATTCAACTTCTGCAAAGTGTTTTTTCGTGAAAAAGTGCATATTACCGCTTTTGCACTTTGAAAAATTACATTTTCGTATTTTTAAATTTAAGAAATTAACGATAGTGTACATTTTTTTCAATTTCCGCTCACGGAATTAATTACATCTAATTATTACCTATCTACTGGAGTAAAAATTTTTTTTTTTTAGTGTAAAATGAGCTGGTCCCGGTTTTGTATAAAATTAATGTGTCGTCTTTCATTACAGCAAAAATCTGTCAAAACCGATAGCATATATTAAATTAGACAACAACGTTAACATAAACACATTTTCAAATCAAAATAATATGAATAGACATGTGTAAACGTCACATCACAATCGCAGTTGCAGGTTTTTATAAACATTGAGGTTAGGTAAACATAACAATCAATATGCATTCGATTGTACTTGTTAATATAATGCAGGTACATTTTCACAATGCAGGACAATAATAGATTTCAATTGTACAGTACCCCCTTAAAAATAGTGTTATTTAGCCGTTTAATATTAAATATCTAGGCACTTTGAAACGTTACATTTTTTCATGGTTTTGTCGTCTTTCATTACATCAAAAAGCTGTCAAAAACGATACAATATATTAAATTAGACAACAACGTTATTAGCTAACAACATTAAATTAGACAATAAACACATTTTAAAATCAAAATAATATGAATAAACATGTGTAAAAACCACATTACAATCGATTTTTACATACACATTTACATTGAGGTTATGTTCAAAGTTGAATCCTGTATTTGCAATAAGAAATAAGCACTTTTCACTTACCGTTGAATATTTTGTTGGAATGAAATCCCGACGAATAGACTTAACCCATTTATTTCGTAATATAACATCATTTGGGAACTTAAATGTATGACGTCGTGGTTCGTTATCGTAATTCCCTTTACAACGAGGAACAACGCACTTATTAACCATTTTTAAACTTAAAACACTTCTGTAGAGAATTAATAAGTAACGTCGCTCAAAGTATTGTAAGTATTGTGGATGTAATGCTTCTAATTTATAGTTTTTTGCCTAAATCAAAACACGCGTACTGCACCGCCGCAATAATATCCATAGAAGTGAAGTTCGTAATGTATGAATCTGACGTTTGCAGCCGCCTAGCTTCAGCCTCCTAGAAGGTTTTTTACCGCTAGAGGCGTAAACTGGGTCTTGGCCTTCTTGCCGTGGGTGACGATGTAACTTGACTGCAGTGTTCCATTTTTAAAAGCAGTCTGCAAAAGTTAACCATAAATAACACATATTTGAAATGTGGAATGAAAATAATATGGAACTCTATGGAAAAATATTATGGCTTAAAAATATCTATTTTCATAAAGATCAACGAACGCTGATTCTGAATTTATAAGTTTTATTATATAGGTACTACTATTATTAGTAGAATTTATAAATAGTCATTTAAAAGTGAATAAAACACCCCGTTTTGTTGGTATGTACTACTGAATTTTGTAATGCTGACAAAAAAAGCACAAATATCTAGAGAAAAACAAGTGTCGACTACATAAGGGGGCATACATTAATTACGTGAGCTCAAAAGGGGAGAGGGGGGGGGGTCCAGCAAAATCTCACATTACTTGAAAAGAATGTACGAAGTGGCCCAAATTCATCTCACCAAAAGGGGGGGGGCTAGATTGGAAGAAAAACTGCTCACGTAATTATTGTATGTCCCCTAAGGTCATATTGTAGGGAAACTTTAAATATTCATGGGAAATTCCAAATATTGTAGGGAAATTTAGAAATATTCCCGGGAAATTCGGAACTGAAAATCTCAAGCCACATTTAACGATTCGTTGAAAACAGCTTTTATAAATAGTTGTAAGAAAAATATTTATTGAAATATTTGATTTTCACTGAATAATTGGGAACATTCATTTATCTAACATTTTTCCATGAAAACATTTTTTTCGAGGTGCTGTTACGAACACAGGCAACTTCGAAAATGCGCAAAAATTATCAAATATTAAAATATCCATCTTGCCCACTTAGAAGGTCATCATTGATAAAATAAAAAAGGGACTGGAGTTCATTATTGTCTGCCAAAATATATTATAGGCAGGTACTCAACGGCTTGTCTGGACTTAGAAGAGATTATTTTTGACATTTCCATCAGTCCCAATTTGAAAAAGTTCACGATTTACGAAAAAGAGGCGCCTGAACTTTCTTTTATTTTGTTTTTAAACATTATAGATCTTACCTACGGCATTTGTTTGTATTACTTTACCAACTCTATCACCTGAATGGCTTGACATAATCATTATCTAACCACTTTAAGATTATCATCAGCCAATAATATCTGATAAGCGACACTTTCTTTATCGTTCAGAAGCACAGTTCAAATTACACATGACAGATATTCCTTTTGTTAACTCATGTGGCAGGAATTGAATTACTTTGTCGTTTAAAGTCAGTTGATTCCATATCGTAACTAAAGTTTGTGTTTTAAAAATCGCATCATTTATTAGGTACTCCCTGGGGTACCCGGCTTCGCTCAGAGAGTTGACATGAGATTGAACTGATGTTCGCACCCATGACAGATCTTGCTTTATGTATCCCTACCAATGAGTAGCCCCATCCATTCAAAAAAGGCTTGGAATGGTCCACAATGTTCAGGAATGTTCCCGAACGTTCCAGACTATTCCCTTACATTTCATGATTTTCCAGAAGATTCTGGGATATTCCGGAATGTTGTGGAACGCTCTCAAATACTATTGAATGTTCTGGACTGTTCTAGAAATTTCTAGAGGGTGAAACTTTCAGGCCTTATATCTTCAAAAGCACGCCCTTCAGGTAAAAACGGGTACCTTCTTCATGGATGGGGGATAGAGGGCTACCACATCGTGTAACTCCCTTAACGTGTTTTTGAGTTTTAGCAGAACGCACACTTTATTTTATAATATACTAGCAGACCCGGCCACACGTTGCTGTGGCTAACGAAACACAACGCCATTACCCAACCTTTATAAAATCCACACCACCCGCTTGCCTGCTGCCCGCTGCCTGAATTGAATATTTGAATTTCTCGGCTTTTTTCTACTACATATAATAAGTATGTATTATACATATAAACCTTCCTCTTGAATCACTCTATCTATTGGTGAAAACCGCATGAAAATCCGTTGCCTAGTTTAAAAGATCAATGCGCACATACATTTTGAGCGACTTCATTTTATACTATGTAATATGTAATGATTTATACTATGTAATGATGATAATGATATTGATTGCTAGCCGTGATTTTCTTTTAGGGTGCCTTATTCTTTTAAAATTATCGAAGAAAGCAAATACTCTGTCGCTTATCATTGTGCAAATGAAAAAAGATCTTTAAAAAGGTACAAGTCGACCGGTTTCGGTTGACCTTAACCTTCATCAGGACAATAAACCTGTGGTTTAACCCCTCCGCAACGTAAGCAGATATAAGCGTTAAAAATACGACAGCAGTCAAGTACAATAAGCGTGTTTACACGTCAGCGCGTGTCTCCATAGAAACCGTTATTGTTTTATTTACATCTGTAAAATAAAAAGTGAAATGTCGATAGTGAATCACGCTGCACATCTCTATTCAAGTTGTCCATAGAAATACATAAAAAGAACATTCTGTCAGACGCGCAGTCTGACACATAATTTATCCCGCCAAATTTCCTACGGGCGCCCGACGTTGTTAATTTTTATTAAATATTTTTATATGAAATGATAAAAAAGTGAAATGATAAAAAAGTGTTTATTATACATTTATACAATAGAATAAGTATTGTTGTTTACATAATCTGTGATTTTAGTACCGTTTTCACATAAAAACATCATGTGAGTCATTTTCACATTTTTTTAATGTTTGCATTCTAAATTTTAATATTTACAAATATTAATATTTATGTGTAATATAATAATTCGAAAGCTTATTTTGTAACCTGTCTAAAACAGTTTTTACTATTTGGCTACGTTCAGAAATGTTTCATTTATAGAGCTTTATTTGTGAAGCGGTAATAATACAAAGTTTTTGTAAAATGTCATTTCGTTAAAGACATTAAAAGTGCATATTGGCGATTTTCTGAGGGGTTAAAAAAAAAAACTCTTATTCTTTTAGATCGGTGACCATCGTGCTGATCTTCTCCCTGTTCTAAGTCAATTTGAACTACTCATCCATACCTTGAACAACCATTAACTTATTATGTTACGTTATGATCTACTACAGATTAAGTCATATGCATGTTGATAATTATACCAGTTAGTTTTTTTTAAATATTTATATTTATCTTGTAGATATAGTAGTTTATAAAATTTTACTTAATATACACAGCTATCACATATGTGACCCGTCAGCGGCTATCCCGTATGCGGATGTCTCACATATGATACAATAAGTTTCAATAAAACACAAACATTTTCTCAAAATATGCTGCGTAATGGGATATATTGCGTTGAAACAGCCGGCATTGTAAAGGTTTTTCATATACCTTAAGGTAAAACAATATTGACCTCAATCAATATATGCATAAATTAGCCTTACATTCCCTTCCCATATCATACTTGTGCAACTCCCCACCTGCAAACATTACAAGCAAAGATATGAGAATAATAAATTGTGGTTAATGCGTTATACATTATTAGATTGTATGTAATAGTATATTGGCAGCTGTAGGTTCACATTTTATTTTATCAGTTATCAATCAAAGTTGTACCCAATGTATATGGTTGTAGTATGGTTTTGCACCATTTACAATAAATACAAGGTTATTTTTTTTTATAAATAGAAAAGACAATCCATTTTAATTGCATTGTATTTTCAAGAGTTAATAATCTCTTTGCGGGATTAGTCTGCTGTACAGTTTTTTTGCAATTCATTTTGCTATTCATTAAGCTTGGGTTGTGTGGTCCCTAAAACTAGAACCACATTCAATGACAATTCTGGTTCATCGCTCCTAAAACGTACAATGCATTGAGTCTAGGGATGAGTAAGTTCAGCTGAAATGGGTTCTTGAATGGGTCCTTTGTGGGAAGTGGTTCCCACTCCCGCTCCTTTTTCAAAGCTATCATTCCCAGAGAACTCAGAAGAACCCGAATGCCCCTTTCCAGCGATCGCCATTCGCGTCCCCCTGCGTAACTCACGAGTTCACATAGGGGTCCGAGGCCCTGAGAAAACAATTTCCCTCGGAACCTATATCTTTGGGGAAGCTGTGTGGAGATGCTTTAGGAAAGAAAGGAGAAGGAGTTCTGGGAAGGAAAAGGGAATTATGGGTGGGTAGAAATCTGGGAGTCAGTATGTCCAGGAGTAACGGACATATGAATCCATTCCTCCTACTGCGGTGCGGTGCGATGGGTCGAAAGAATCCATCTAGAGAGGTTAAAAGGATCGCCTCAACCAGTCTCTCCCGATCCGGCCTGCCACACAAGTGGTGGGAAAACGCATCTGCCACCAGACAAACAAACGCTAGACAAACATCACCCCTTGAACCCGGGCACCCCTGCTAAGTCACCAAACATAGCAAACACTTGGGATGACCTCTGGGATTGTCGACCGATTTGCGTTTTCAAATTGACTGTACTTCATAGGATTCCGTTCATATTGTTTGTATTCGTGGAGCCTAAAGCATGAATGTGGTTATCCAATATATAGTTAGTTATAAGTGGAGGTACCCACATCCTAATTGAATATTAAAATAATTACACTCCATTGAATATTATTCCGCCATCCTAATATCAAATATTGCATAATATATAATGTAGACAGCCATTATACCAATGGCAAAGACATTACCCTAAAAAATTTCAAAGTTTACATTGCAACAATTTTTATCAGGTACATAATATAGATGCTTGGTCGACTTCAGTCCCCTTTATCACGAGAGCCAATTCTGTTATCTGATTCTACTGCTTATTCCCCCTAACCCAACTGTTCTTTCCCTCCAATAAATAATCTATCTGTCAGAGCAACTCCTCAAGTAGGTACTGTTTAAAAATGAAATACATTCACATATAAAATAAAATCTCATTGGAAAGTACCTACCCTGATTTTATTGCAGTAATAATTTTGATGAAAAGAACATTCCTCATACTATTTGAAAATGGAACAGATAAAATATAATGAACGACAATCTCATAAGGAAGTACTTACTCCGATATTAGAAAATCTTGTGATAAAGTACCTATCCCGATTTAATTGCAACATTAATCATGTTAAAAGAATGAGAGAAATGGATTTATTTCTCCTAAGAATATTAAAAAATATGCTAGATTCTTGGCATACGGATAATGAAAAATATAATGGGTTTGAGCCACGGACATATGAATATATCTGGACCTGCCCTAAGTGATAAAAATGTATTATTTCCCCCTCCCCATGGAGCCGGCTGGAGCTCCTCCTTGGAACCAGCTCGCTCCATGGGGAGGGGATAGAGCATCGCTTGAATCTAAAATGTGTGACATCATCATTCTTGCCGTGACCAGCGCGAAGCTAACATCCATACATTTAACGAAATAACACGCCAAAACGGTAGCTTGTGCTATACAATATACCTACATATCAATGTGCACATAGCGAATGTGGGCGGTTCTCCAGTGTGCTCGTCGCTGGTTACAGGGGTAAGTAAATTATGAAACATTTGTAAAAGTGTTTTAACTAAACACGGCAACAAAATATTGCTATGTGTATTGGGGCGAATATTTTTGGGGCGAGCATTTGCCCTTAGCAAATATGTTATGTAAAATAACATAATGTAAAAAGGTCTATTCATTCAAAGCAGATTTTGCTTTTAAGAACTAAATGGTGATATTGTAATGCGAGATGCCTGTATACTGTCAGATTGATTTTTTAACGAATCACAGTCATCTTCCTCTCTTCGCCCCCCGTAGTTTGGTTTTACCCCCTCGTCTGTATCTTCTGGTCTATTGAATTCTGATGTCTATGGTTTGAGCCTATTATGTGAGGAAAAATAAGACTATTTTATACAATAAAATATTGAATTAAACATATTATTTCATTATTGATTAAAACAGGTTCTAGAATTATTGCTCTTCCTTCTTTAGCCAATGTTTTGGATAGCATTACAGTGCCTTGGTTTCATGACTTGGCTTTGATGTTAAGCCTACAAAGTGTATTGTCGCGTGATTTTATGTTCTTATTACTTAATTACTGTCTGATAACATTCTCAACTTTATTAGTAAGCAATCTGTTATCTTGCAATTTTTATTTTATTTCTTTTTGATATTTTATATTTTGATATCTATTCTAAATCAAGGGCAATTTTAGATCTTCTTGGTAGATATTATCGATATAAATCAATGCGTGGATAATTCCAATCAACTATTCGTTTTAGTGCATTATCTTGGCATATTACTATCTCGGGATTATGCTTGTCATGAAACGACAGATGACAGGTGAATTTCGTAAACTACACACGCACGATAGGTGGAACTGGCAGTTATTGGCATTGCATAAAACATTTTATGATACCTACAACAGCTGATCGGAGAATTAATTACGTTTTGAAAGGGAGACATAAAAAATTTTTGGAAGTGGTTTAGTTAGTTGGGTTTCAATAAAAAAATGAGTGTTTTATAATGTGTTAACCTTCAACCTGCCATTACCTTGAGGGGTCATTGAGATGCCCCATGCACATTATCATTATAGAGGTTTAGTTATAACCAGCATCCCGGGGTCTAAAGAAAAATAGTCTAATGTTTTTCTTCAACAATCTTCAATATAGTTATGAAAATTTCCTGGAAAACACAACAATAAACTCTGTGCGCTGTGGTACATGCTAAAATAGTCTGGGACCTTTGTATATCAGGGAAAATAGCATTTTGTTGAATTGCGAATGTTTAAAATTTTAACCATTTACCACCTTACTAATTTTACACAACTGGTAAACATCCATTTACTCTAACATCAATGGTTGTTTATCAGTTTTGTAAAATTTAAAACACAATATTATTTTTTAGTAAGACCCTTATTGTTGTACTTTTGAGCATTATTCAGGCAAAAGTCACAAAACAACAACACCCATTTTTGAGATACTGTGAATTTGAAAGCTAAAATATGTTCCATAAACTTTCCTCGTATATAATAGAAAAACATTAAAATTTAGATATCTCGAAACTTGTGCACCTGGGTTGGTGACTTTGCCTGTGACCATTTAATCTGAGCAAAAATTGATTTAGTCACTTCAATTCATCTGGGGTGGTGGACTTTTTTATTGTAAAACACTTTTTTAATGTAGAGTCGTTTTATTTACAATCACTTTTGAGTAACAACGAAATCAACACTTTTTGTAACTAATTTTGGCTCGGACCCTGCCTGGGCAGTAAGGGAACTGTACCCTAAGTATCGATTAATGCGAGAGAGGGAGATATTTTGAATAGCACCCCTTTTATACTGCTAACAACTGTAAAAATACCGTCTTTCAGGTTGTAAAAATACGAGAATAACAATGATACTAGACACCTACTGAGTCACGTGTCTATTTTAGTTAGTCGGTAACACTAGCTTCAATAAATTTCATACAGATGTCTCTAGCATTCATACTCTCTTAATAAACTAAGCAAGATTAATTCAATGTGATTACCTACAGCAGTTATCTCATAGATGTCACTATTCTTAACAATAAGTAAATTTGTACTTAAAATTATAGGTACATTTGTCAAGATTCAATCGATTGCTATGTTTTATACTTGTGTAGTTCTAAAATATTTCTCCACCTCAGTAGGAATTTTAAAATATATTATTTCACAGAAGTTGACGCAGAACATAATGCAGCATCCGGCTGACTCGAGCTGTCACTTTGTGGAATAAAAAAAACCTCTCTAATATTAAGGGCTGTTAGTAAATATGTTTTTTTTAATGATATAATGGTGTTTTTTTGCAGGGTCATGCCGCCCCAATCCTGTACGCTGCCTGGGCCGAGGCCGGCAACTTTGATGTAGCGCTGCTGAACAACCTGCGTAAGATCGACAGTGACCTGGAGGGCCACCCCACCCCCCGCCTGCCCTTCATCGACGTGGGCACGGGCTCCCTGGGACAGGGGCTCGCCGTGGCCTGCGGCATGGCTTACGTGGGGAAGTACTTCGATAAAGCGCCTTACAGGTAAAACATTCACTTTTAACAGGGCTCCTAAATGATACATGATGCCACAATGCTCTTTGAATAAATCGCAATCAGTGGCATGCATTGTTCTATAATCAACGGTAGGTTTAGATTTTCAATTTGATTTGCCAGATTTACTAGCATCATAGTCTTGTACTTTCGTAGCCCTTGGAATGCCAGTTAGCCCAGAACAACTCATGAATCGACCTCCGCTCAATGTCAAATCTATTGAAGTGGCCTTTTTCAAACTCTGTTGCTGTCAGGGACGACAAGAAATTTCAATGAATAAAAATATATTTTTATTTAAATGGCACATTATGTATTAATCCTTTGCGCAGGAAGGAATACCTAAAATACTAAAAATATATTTCATGTATTTAGGGAGTTATAAGAAGGTTAGTAATTTTGGGGTCTACCTTCGGCCACAGTTGGCTGCGGGAGAGTTAAAGCCAACACATAGGCAATACCATGCTTTATAAAGTGATATTTTTATCTTTAACTAACCTAGTAGAGGTAATATTCGAAGACAAAATGAATATATAAGGTGGACACTGCAATTGCAGTGCTTCGGAACATGTGTAGCCATGATTCTTCAACACTGCAGTTGCAGGGCTCCGGCCCCTAGGGGGTTAAAAAGGCCGTCAACAGATAAAATAACTAACAATATTTTTCTCAATCTAAGGACTTTATGTACTTGAAGTAAACTTTGAGTGGGTGATATCAACTGGCCAAGTACTCTCATTTTAACTGTGTAAAATTAAATTGTAATATTCTTTAATCCTGCGGACGTCCCATGTCCCTGTCCTGCGCCACTTCAGCAGCCCCAGTCTCTGGAGTTGTTATTCCCAACTAATAATAGTAATATGAATGTCCAGGGTGTACTGCTTGATTGGTGACGGAGAAGCGGCCGAGGGCAGCATCTGGGAGTCGCTGCACTTTGCGTCCCACTACAAGCTAGACAACCTGGTGGTCATCTTCGACATCAACCGACTGGGACAGTCCGAACCCACTTCCCTGCAGCATCAGGTAAACTTATAATTAGAAATAAATAAATTTAAGCATTGTAATTTCAATTAACCATTTTTACCACACCTGCCGAGCAATTTTATGTGTTTTGTGGGATCGTTATGAGATAACGGACGTGATCTCCTGTCAGATTTGTGTGATTTATTTGCTTTTTCTATGTACAAGGTACATTAAATGAATAAATAATCATGCTTACTTGCAGGAATTCGTGTTTAAAATGATCTAAACTAAAATATGTGACAGTAAATATGTAAAAATCACACAAATATAACAGGAGATCACCTCCATTATCTCGATAACGATCCCACAAAAGATATGGAATCGCTCGGCTGATGTATGTAGAAAAAAATTTCATTCTGCCAGTCTCTTTTTATACTGATGTTGCAAGTTGTGTTCTCATAAATATGCACTTCTTACCTTAATCTGTTGGGTTATTGACAGTAAAATAAAACAATACTTTATTTGTATCAGTTGGGTCAATGTCTTCTCAATAGAGGATGCCATGACTACTGTTTTCTACAACAATCTCTACGTCTATTTATAATTTTAATAATAGTTATTTTTTCTGGCTTGTATTTTATATTAAATAAACATCTTTCTTTTCCAGATGGAAGTCTACCACAGCCGCATGGCCGCCTTCGGCCTGCACACCCTTACCATCGACGGCCACGACATTGGAGAGTTGGTAAAGGCCATGGAGGAGGCGCAGGCCACCAAAGGTCTGCCCACGGCGCTGGTCTGCAAGACCTACAAGGGGAGGGGCTTCCCGAAAATCGAGGATCTGGAGAACTGGCACGGAAAGGCGCTGGGATCCGAGTCCGGAAGGGTTCTGAAGCACCTGCAAAGCCAGTTGTCCAACCCGGACGTGAAGAGTGTGGCGCACCCGCCCCTCAGTAAGGTTGCCGACGTATCTCTGGCCAACATCACTCTGTCCTCGCCCCCGGCATACAAGGAGGGAGAGGCAGTGGCCACTCGCCTGTCTTACGGGATCGCCCTCAAGAAGATTGCAGACAGCAACAACAGGTGCCCTTTCCCCTTGCATTAATTAGTGTGGAAGTTGGATAATTTTGGACTTACCCTGTCAAGGGCCGTTTCCTAACAAGAAATTCCTTAATAAAGCACCACTTTAAATTTTGAATTGAATGTTTTGTGGATTAATTTTGAGCTATCGTATATTTTTTTGACCGAAACACATTCCTAGAACAATAAACTATGTACCAAAACAACATTACTTGCGTTAATTTGATAAATTTATAGGTTTTACGATGTTTTCGTCTATCACGCATCGGACTTTGACAGATTTAATCGCGGCAAATTTGACATTTGGATTCCACGGATAAAATCATTTAAAAATATTCTGGTGTTGCCAAGTGAATGAAACTAGTGGCTATGTCATCAATGATGTTGGCGCAATCCGCGCGTTTCGGCGAGTCAGAGGTTAAGAATGAAAAACTATCTTTGACTGATGGATGTTTCGGTTATGATTGGATAACTTTGCTTATGTCTTAACAGTGATAGCGATGACTTCAATAGAAAAATAACACATCTTTTTATATTTGCAGGGTTATTGCTTTGGATGGTGACACCAAGAACTCCACCTTCAGTGACAAGCTGAGGAACGCCTACCCAGATAGGTAAGACAAAACACCATTGTATTTTTCATTTAATAAGTTGATAATTTCAGTAGACCACAAGCAAAAGATGGTGTGCAGAAATGTCTCTTACCAAGCGCAGAAAGGGCGTGATTTATTATTAGTTCGCCAGCGTTTATTGGTGGCTTGCCCCGCACCATGCTTATTTCCGAATGATGCTAGGGAAAAGTTTTGTTTTTAGTCAAACTATTATTTAGTTACATTTTTAATCATTATTAATTTAAAATTCCCTTGCAGATATATTGAGTGCTTCATTGCCGAGCAGAATTTGGTTGGTGTTGCCATCGGAGCAGCCTGCAGAGACAGGACTGTGGCCTTTGTGTCCACCTTCGCTGCCTTCTTCACCAGGGCTTTCGATCAGGTACAGAATCCTCCATAAATTAAGAAACAAGGCCATGTACCATTATTAGTTTGAAATCAAAGTGTCACCAACATCGTTCACGCATACTATTGCAAATTACATCTATGCACAGCGGCGCCCTGTATTTTCTCTTCCTACTCACTAAATGCATAACTTTCACTGGCTCCGCCGCTTTGATAGTCCACGCAGTTGTCTGTGCTCAGCAATAGTCGGCACACTTCTATGCCTTTGTTTATATCTCCCTTTGTTTCTATTATCCGTGTAATCCTTGTTTGAGAATTTTAATTTCAGTGGGCAATGTAAATTCACATATGCATTGATCGTAATATGATCGTGTTGATGAGAGTTTTGTTGTAAACTCTCTTTCTGTTATGTTTTTTTTTTTTTTAAATTAGTCCACATGGGAGGCCCTAAGGAAAATAATTTCCCTCAAGGCCTATGTCATCTTGGCTTATCTGTGTGGAGGTTCTTTTTAAGGGAAGAAAGGAGAGGAAGTTCTGGGACGGAAAAGGTATGAGGGGTGGGTAGGAATCTGGGGTCAGCGTGTCCAGTAGTGACGGAACGAATCCAGTCCTCCCACTGCAGTACAAGGCAATGGGTCGAGAGAGTTCGGCAGGATCGATCTTCCTCAACCAGTCTCAACCCATCCGGTCCGCCACGGAGTATGTGGACAAAATCATCCACCACCAAGACCTAAAAAAACCTCTCCCCGTGAACCAGGTAACCCCCGCTAAGTCACCAAACGTAGCGAACCACTTGGGGTGACCTACGGCAAAGGTATTTGTTATCCAGTAAACGGTTCCCGGGGCGGCAGTATCCATATCTGCCTCCCAAATTAATGTGTGTAATTTATGAGAAAGTGGGAGAGGTTCAAACGGAGGTATGTATAAATGAGGTATTGTATAAATCAGTATGCTGTATATTTCAAGTCCAGAGAGCAGGTCTAAGTGTACGGCCTGAGTGGTTAGCGTTCAGCGTGGCGGTCAGCGGGGCGGTGGAGCGGTCAAGAGCGTGCTCACTGAGTGGCCTCAGTGCACGCTCAGCGTTGACGGTCACCGCTATTGTTTTAATCACGGCTTCCGCATCATATGATATTGTTGATATGTACTTGGAAGAAAGTTTGTGGTTAAAATATAATTTTGAGTCAAGACAAGGTCCCAGTAATGTTGTTATGCAAAAAAAAGCGGTTTGGAGAGTTTCATACGTTGTTTGAAACATTAAGATTGAATGGAGATATATTTTACGAGTATACGAGGTTGACAGTGGCAACTTTCGATTTAACTATTTTATTCTTATATAAAGAATGAAAAGATAACCATATTTCAGGCTTGTTCTGTATTTCTGAAATGATTTCTTCAAACGACATTATGCGCACGCTCTTGTCACCGCTGCAAAATCACAAACTCATTTGAACCTGCACGCGACGCCCCGCTCGACGCAAACAAGCATGCTGCTTCCACCGCGCCGCTCGGCCCGCACTCAGGACGGTGCCACAGTATTTGAATTACGGTACTATGCAAAAACACGTGTTTGACATGAACGCTGCACGCTCCGCCCCGCCCCACGCTCGATTTGAGCGTGCACTCAGGCCGTACACTTAACCTTTAAATGCCAGTATGTAGGAGTGTAGCTGTGAACAGCAGGCCATGAATTTTTAATCAAAATAAATCATTTTTAAATCTTATTTTTATAAATTAAAAACATTACACCTTGAAAGGATATTTAAATGACTTAGCGAAAATCTTGAAAAAGAAAAAAATAAAAATAAAATTTTTTAAAAAATTTTGCTCAAAGAATAGCGAGATAACTCGCTATTTTTCTATGGCCGGCCTGATGGGCACGGCCAAGAATGCGAGAAATCTCGCTCTTGGCACAGGAGCGGTTAACCTTTGATACGCCAAGACGCAAAACAAAACTTTTGTTTGACCATTATAAGGGTTTGCAGGTTTTGTTGGAATACAAAAAATGACAATACAATAATGACTTTTAGGAGAGAGTAAAATTTAAATCTTTTCAGAGATTTCGGTTACACCTGATTTCAACGAGAAGGTTAAAAACTGGCTTCTAAGGGTTTTTGCAATATTATTAGGAGTAAGAAGAGTACAAGTTCCGTGGTAAATTACTGTGGAAACCCTGGTGTGTCAAATAATTAAAACTTTTCTCTAATTAAAGTAAACAAGGTGAAGAGACCTGATTCGTCCAAGTGGAGAGCCACCAGTACCCCAATGTTTTCATAAACGAGCTAGGTCTGTTATTGACGCTAATGTATTTGTTAGATATTTTTATCTGTGACTAGCATTTTTTTTATTTCATAAATTTTTTATTAGTTACAGATATTTGTTTTTTTTGGCTACCACACTGGGCTCATGCCCGTGTCATGGTAGTCGTATATTTAATATTTATTTAAATTAATACAAATACTATTTTATTAAAGCAGATGATTAAATATACTAAATAAAAATTATGAAATATTTAAAAGTAAGTGAAAAATAAAGAGAAAAAAAGATCATATTTTAAAGAAAAGTAGAAATAAAAATGAAAATTTAAATTTTGAAATACAAAAATTAATAATAAAGATTAAATGTTAAGAACTCAAGTGTTCTATACAAATATATAAATTAAAACATATAAGAAAATAAATTAAAATTAAAAACAAAATAAAATTTTGTGAAAAAATTAAGAGAAAAAAAATAACAACATTTTAAAGAAAAATAGAAATAAAAATGAAAATGGAAATTAAAATTTTGAAATGCAAAAATTAATAATTAAAATGTAGTGTTAAGAACTCAGGAATTCTTTAAAGTACGCTCGTCCACTTTCGAAAATCCAATGTTGTACACGTGTTATAAAAAGAGAATTAGAATTACTTGACTTTATGTCAGTACTCAAAGCATTATATATTTTAGGAGCGATGAACCAGAATTGTCGTTGAGCGAATGAGGTTTTAGTTTTTGGGATCACACAACCCAGGTTTGATGAAAAGCGGGTGTGTGCTTGATGTTGTGGAGCGATTAGTAGATTATTTTTTCATATATAACAAATGCTTGTTTTAGTAAATAGCTGTTGAATATCTAAGACCCTGATTTTTGCAAAGAGTTCATTTGAGGGATTATAATGATTTATAATAACATTTATTTATTATAACACACTTTTTATAACTCATTAAATTAATTTCTAGATCCGAATGGGTGCCATCAGCCAGAGCAATATCAACCTTGTTGGCTCTCATTGCGGTGTTTCTATCGGAGAGGACGGCCCCTCGCAGATGGGCCTCGAGGACCTGGCTCTATTCAGGACCATCCCCACGGCCACCGTGTTCTACCCGAGCGACGGGGTGTCTTGCGAACGCGCCGTGGAGCTCGCTGCCAACACCAAGGGCATCTGCTACATCCGCACCTCGCGCCCCAACACCACCATGCTGTACCCTAACAACGAGACCTTCCAGGTAGGCTACACACTAGCTAGAGGACGGCCATGGTTCATGGTCTTTACATCTCACAAACTTTCAGATTCATGATTTTTTAGTTGCACAACCTTCAGATTCATGATCCTTACGTCTCATGGATTATCAGATTTATGGTCTTTGAAACATACTGTCAGATTCATTATCTTTGTCTCCCATACTCTCAGATTCACAATCATGACTCACATTGTGGTTTGCTAGCCTCATTCAATCTCCAATCTACCTCACAACATGAATCTTTTTTACTACATTTTTTTCTAAATTTCTTCCAAAAACAAGAAAGATAAACATTCCTGGGTTACAAATAACCGAACAATGTTTGAAAATCTCCTACTACCACCACACTAAGTGGAAAATGTTGCTTGTTTCGTGATGGAGGACTTAGCCAGCTGAGGAATCGAACACGCGACGCCCGGGTGGGACCCAAATACGATGCCCACTCAGTTACTGACCGGTTGATGTATGTAAATGTTAACCTTTTCCCATTGTTCACAGGTGGGCAAGGCCAAGGTGGTCCGCCAGTCCGTCTCCGACTGCGTGCTGCTGATTGGCGCAGGTGTGACCCTGCACGAGTGTGTGAAGGCCCAGGAGGCCCTGCTGCCGCTGGGACTGGCCGCACGTGTGCTGGACCCCTTCACCATCAAGCCGCTAGACGCCAAGGCCATCTTGGATAATGCCCAGGCGTGCGGAGGAAGGGTTGTCGTTGTTGAGGACCATTACTACGCTGGTGAGTGCTTCTTAATATATGATACATTGATAGCAGTAGAGTATTTTTCTACTTTACTGCACAATCTGGATGGACTCATTGAGTCATTCTACAATCCTTTTGATATTAATGTGATAGATAGTGTTAACACCACGCTTTGTATTTGCTTTTAAAACTTTACCATAGACACTTCCAAATAATTGTTATATATAATAAAATGTCATGAAAAATTTATCAAAGTTTGTGAAAAATAGACAAAGCTCGTATGTTATTGTATTTTTCTCGTTCCTTAGTCAATCTGTTTCCCAATGATTACAACTTGTTATAATTCTCTTCCTCCAGGTGGTCTCGGAGAAGCGGTCATGAGTGTCTTGTCCATGGAGCGCAACTTCATCGTGAAGCACCTGGCCGTTGGTGCCGTGCCCCGCTCTGGGCCCCCGGACGTGCTCCTCGACATGTTCGGCATCAACGCCAAGCACATTGTCAAGGCGGCTCAGGAAATCTCCAAGTGTTAAGCCCGATATGCCCATTCTAACATTCCCCGGCACACCAAATAAAAAATAATTTAAAACGGATTAAAATGTCACAGGAGACATTGCCATTCCGAACCTGGATCATGGTGAAACTCGATTAAAATATCTAGTAATATGAATTCATAATATGTATTATCGAAATTACTCGGTCTCAACCCTTTTGACCTCCGCCATTTTACCTTATCTACGCGGCTGCCGCATATGTGATCTATTGGCGGCTATTCTGATATGCGGATGTCACATATGTAATCCATAAAGTTCTACTAAAAACGCTTTGTGGGATACATTTCGATGAAATGACCAGCATTGAAAAGTTAAAATTGCATTGTTTGATGCTTTGAGGCGAAGAGGGTTAACAGATTTGCGTTCCCTTGAATGTCTTTCAAAGCACAAAAAATATGTTTGTTAAGTTTGAATCTTATGAAATTACATTTGTCACAAGACTAAAGCGTCGATGACACAGGGCGAGTTTACAAGCTACTATCGACTAAGTTTAAGAGCGGGTAAATCGGCGAGTGAGATTGTCATGATGACACACAAAACTGTCCACTCGCTCAGAAGTGTAGGAAACTGAGGACGCTGCTAGCGCCAGTAACAAGAATAACGACGCTTGCGTGAACTAATTCTTCAGATGTTTGACAGTCGAAATCAGCTGTTTATCGGAAGCCATGTTGGAAACATAAATAAACCAATCACGAGCAAGCGTGTATTCGAGTAAAGTTGACTACCTTTCAACCTTTTTTTGTAGATTGTCAACAATCTGCTAGTCACTGCTAGTTAGCAAGTAACACGATGACACTGGGCGAGTTTACTAACAGATAGTGAATTTCCCAGATAGTAGCTTGTAAACTCGCCCTGTATCATCGACGCTTTATTGATTGTTAAATAATAAAAATTAATCTTTTCTTTCTACATTATCGTTCCTATAAGAAATCATTAATAATTAGGGATTTCATATTATGTTAAGAGAGTTTTTCTAGTTATGGGTTCGGCAACATCAAAGTAATTTAGTCTGTTTTTTAATGTTGTATGTATAAAGTGTTGTTCTTTTTGCAAAGAACATTTGGTGTGCTTCCTTTTTTTAGCGCGTTGATGTAAAACCTTTTTTTCCCGGTGCAATAGGTTATTCCTTTTTTTATAATATTAAGTGTTATAAAGTTATCTGTCTGGTTTGGTGCTGAGCACTGCTCATTGTTAATTTTTTTTTTCGATTAACCATTCTGTTTTGTGAAAAGACTGTTTTTTAATAATAAATATTTTTTAATGAAATTTTTTTTAACATAGTAATTTTTTTTGCTTGGCTTCGTTCAATGTAAGTACCTACCTACGTACGTTAAAGATTTTAAGTTATTGGCTTGAAAAAATTACAAAAAATACCTTTTCATGGTGAAAATGTTTTAGTACTTTAGCTTATTTTTATAATGGTGTTTTAACTGTTTCCTTTTTACCTACAAATGATAAGTAAACTTTTCTAACTTCATGTGCAATGTGGTTAGTTGTAATCAAATGAGAGGTTTTCATTCCACTGTGAATATTCCATTTTTTATATTTTCGCTGATTTTCCATAATATTTTCATGTAAAATTTATAACATTTTTTTTTACACAAAATGAAATAAATATTTCTTAATAAAGGTGATTTCCTGTGTTTTTATTTGTCTAATGCCAGTCTTTATACAAGTATTTGAATTGAAGGTGCTCCAAAAAAGTTATTGACTCCTGCAGCACGGTGCACAGCCGGAAGACAAACCAAATATGTGTCTAATGTTTGTACACATTTGACATTTTTTACCACATGAAAACTGTTTTTTTTATAACTCATTATTCTGCTTAACTTCTAGAGACCGGCACACTTTTTTAAATGCTGTCCTTCCGGAACAGCGTAAATTTTGACAATTTTATCAATCTTCGTGTAGCTCTGTAATTGTGTAGTTTGCAGAATCCCTACTCAAAAGATCTAAATATGCGCCTTAAAAATGGAGTTACCGCAATCTGCATAGCTTTGAAGTTGTGTAGTTTGCGGAATCTATACAGAAGGCGCTAAATATGCGCCTCAAAAATGGGGTTACCGCAATCTGCATAGCTTTGAAGTTGTTTAGTTTGCGGAATCTCTATACAGAAGGCGTTAAATATGCGCCTTAAAAATGGGGTTACCGCAATCTGCAGAGCTTTGAAGTTGTGTAGTTTGCGGAATCTCTATACAGAAGGCGCTAAATATGCGCCTTAAAAATGGGGTTACCGCAATCTGCATAGCTTTGAAGTTGGGTAGTAAGATTTGATATTTAGTTTGCCAAATGCAAACTAAATATCAAATCTTTAATATATCAATGTACTGTAACAGATCACTACGCCACTATCACTTCCATTTCCCATAAAATACCAAAACCACCAGCATCTACTTTACAACAATACAAAATTTCATATGACACTCTCTTCAAACTGGTTTCCGAGGAAAACTGGTCAAATTTCTATAAACTTAGTGACCCGAACTTAGCATGTGAATCGCTCATCAACACCCTTCACAAACATCTGGAAAATGCCACATTAAACCCAAACAACCACCAAAATAGACATAAAATTAAACTGAAACCCTGGATAACAAATGGCATTCTACACTGTATACGAAAGAGAGACAAACTTCATAAATATTGTAAAAATAATCCCACTGACTACGAATCTCTATTATTCTTTATACGATACAGAAATGCTTGTAAAAAAATTGCATGTACGGCCAGAGAAGAGTATTATGGGAAACAGATAGATGAAGCTGCTAATGATAATAAACAAATCTGGAATATTATCAAAGAAATATGCTATACAGAAAAAGTTACCACACCCATAAATAAGATCACCATCGCAGATAAAACATTTAGTGCAACTGAAAACTCAGAAACAATTACAAATCATTTCAACCAATTCTTCTCCACAATCGGATCAAACCTAGCTAATAATATCCTAAAAAAAAATAGAACATCTGAAGATAACCTTGCAAATAATATCTCTCTCGCTAATCTCAGTTATAACCTTTTTAACCTCACTCCAACAACAGAACAAGAAATCACCGAAATCATCTCTTCACTCAAAAATACACACTCCACGGGAATTGACAATATATCCACAAAACTAATTAAACACCTCAAGCCAATCATCAGTAAACCCCTCCAACATATCACAAATCTAAGTTTTCGAACTGGCCTCTTCCCAAGCACCCTAAAACATTCAATAGAAGTGGGTTGATTCACTCATTTTACGGAATCAATTCCGGACCCATATTCGACTGAGTGGACTCGATTCACTGGACTCGCTCCTTTGATTCCGGCGATTCCACCGGACTCACCGAATCAAACACATTGTGGCGCTCCGCCGGAGTCGTTGAATCGGCCGGAATCAAACTCAGTTTGGCTCTTGCTGATTCAATGCCAGAGTTGATTCCACCGGACTCGCCGAACCAAACTCATTGTGGCGCTCCGCCGAAGTCGTTGAATCGGCCGGAACCAAACTCAATTTGACTCCTGCTGATTCAATGCCGAGAGTTGATTCAGCTGAACTCGCCGTACTCGGTGGAATCGTGGAACGTTACGGAGTTAAGTAATCATGTGTTTAAGTAGCCGGGCGTGTGTACATTAACATGCTATTGTTTATTGCGAGCGAGAAGTCTTATCTTTATATAGCTAATAATAATGTATTTGACATGAGTGATATCTTTGTCGGCTTTATGAGAACCGTGTAAGATATTTACGATAAATTTGAAACTTACGAACAGTGGAGTCCTTGTATAGCAGTGAGCCATGGAACCGGCAGAGGAAGGATGAAAGTAAACTGAATGCTGTTGAAATGAGATCCCTGAGGCGTATATGTGGTGAAACTATGTATGATCGTGAGAGAAATGTGGAGATCCGCAAATAATGTAAGGCTGATGTAAGCATAATGAGTAAGATTAAGAAGGGGACCCTCAGATGGTTTGGGCAAGTGGAGCGAATGAACGAAGAAAGTAGTGTAAGGAGAATATATGGCAAAATGTGAATGGTGGAAGATGTTGGGGACGCCCGGGGAAGACATGGCAAGACCAAGTGAATCAGATACTTGAGTCGGGCCATGTCAAAAGTCAGAATAAAAGTATGTTTGAGACGATGTATGAATGTGAGTGAGGCAAGGAGTGTGTGCCAAGATCGAGTTGTTTGGCGGTCATTCCTCTCAGGAATGAGAAGAACCCCTGCGGAGAAACGGCGTGATGGTTAGTTAGATATTTTACGTTCTTCATAAAACTAGTAATTCACCAGAGTATCACCGGCGCGAACTTGCGGGAAGGCAAATTTGCTCCGTGATGACCGACAAAAGGTAAAAAGCAGTGCTCCTTGCTATCTTTTGACTAAGATATAATGCTATTTCTTTTCGAAAAATGTTTTCACGCTGTCATCGCGCTTCGCTAGAGCAATACAACGCCGCCCCGCTTGCGCCACACACCTCATCCCGTGAATGAGTCCTGTATTCTCACTCTGTCACTCGTTCCCGAGTGATAGAGTGACAAATCCCCGCCCGGCCTGCGCCGCGCACCTCCTCCCGTAAATGATTCCTGCCGCCCGGCCCGCGTCGCACACCTCCTTCCGCGTCAACCTCGCCCGAGTGCGAGCGACTCCGGAACTGATTCATAACATTTTGCGGACTCGGAACGAATCAAACGCATTCGGACTCGGAATCTTTGGATTCGTTCCGGCCGGAACGACACACTTCTAACATTCAACCATTATTCCTATCTTTAAATCAGGGGACAGATCATCTGTGAATAACTATAGACCAATATCCTTACTGAGTCCGATTTCAAAAATAATTGAAAAAACAGTTAAACGAAGGCTTTACAAGTTTCTTGAAGATAATAAAATCCTGTCAAATAATCAATACGGCTTCCGCAAAGGTCGTAGTGCCTCAGATGCAATTGCAAACTTCACTAAATTAATTTCTGACAAACTCGATAAAAGTCGCAAACCCCTCGCTGTATTCTTGGATCTAGCTAAAGCCTTTGATACTGTATCTCACCGCATACTTCTGAAAAAACTCCTGCAGATAGGAATAAAAGGCATGCCCCTTAAATGGTTTGAGAGCTATCTAACAAACAGGTCCCAGTCAACTATTATCAACTCGGCTAAAGAGCATAGAAGTACAAGTTTACCAAGCACATATGGCGTGCCCCAAGGCAGTGTTTTAGGCCCACTTCTTTTTCTAATATACATCAACACGTTATGCAATCTGAATACTGGTGGCACTATTATATCTTTCGCCGATGACACGGTTATCGTATTTGATGACGAAGATTTAAATTCAACCTTTAAAAAAGCAAATTATGGCATGAACTTAGTTAAAAACTGGTTAGATTCCAACCTCCTAACTCTTAATATAGATAAAACAAAGTATCTACTTTTTTCCATACGTAATCCTAATCTCCTCCACAACTGCCAAAAACTTACCATACATTCATGTTCACAGAACCTTAACACACCTACATCACCTCACAAAAACTGCTCATGCGATAACCTAAAATTATCAAACGAAATTAAGTACTTGGGAGTTATCATAGATGATCAATTACGATGGGAGGCACACATAAATTCTGTAACAAATAGACTTCGCAAATTATGTTACATTTTCTACTCTCTTAGATCTATCCTTAACCTACAAACACTAAGATGTGTTTACTGTGCACTTTTTCAATCAATTGCCACATATGGTATTATAGGATGGGGAGGTTGTGCAACATCAATTCTTCATCCCATGGTCTTAATACAAAAACTATTGCTAAGGATAATATTCAAATGTAACCCATCACACCCATCAGAACCACTTTTTGAAAAACTCACAGTATTAGACATTCGACAATTATACATAAAGACGATTCTCATATATTTATGGAAAAAGGATTTGATGAAAAAAACACAACAAAAAATTCGCACCCGGTACTCATCCCAACTAAAATGCATAATTCCTCCAACAAAAACAGCCTTCGCACAGCGCCAGTTCTCTTACATTGCGCCCAAAATGTTTAATTCGCTGAGTATTGATATCAGGAAATCGAAAACTGGCGATAGTTATATCACAAGGGTTCAGAACTGGTTGATTCTAAAGGGAAGGAACTATTTTAAAGAATGCCTCACATCATTAATTTAGGCTAACTTGAATCAACTTAAATTAACTAGATTACCTAAACTAACTTAATTAACTTAACTTAACATTTTCTGCTAAAACAGGGATAGATATATAATTATATAATATAATTTTATTATGAAGGTCAACATTTGCCTAAACTGCTTTTATTACTGTTATCTGTATAATATAATATACCATTTTACTTCATTTATTTGGAGGAAAACATCATTTTATTTTCATTTTATTTATTATCATTTGTTTTATTTTCATTGTGAAAATATAATAAACCTAAAAACTTTGTTTTATCAAAATGGGAGAAAAGAAAATCATTTCTTAGCCCTTTCCACTCCAAGCCTTTTTTTATTTATTTATTTTTTTATTCTTTGTTTCTTGGTTTTATTTCACCAGCTCCACGACGAAACTGTGTATTTAAGTTTGAGTTACTTTTTATAAATAAAATTGATAATAGATTATATACCACCAATAAAAGTTTTTTGTCTGTAAAGAACTATACGTAATTACTATAATATAATTAATTAGCTGAAAGTTTAAATACTTTTAGACTATTTACTTAAAACTGTTTGGCACCACTGTGTATCGAATCCGACGAAGTCCCATATGTACTTCCCAGCAATAACCATGGTAACAATAATTATAATTTAGTATTCGCCGGACTGAAACATGAACAACTGTAATATATACTACATACTTACTGTACAGCTGTTCAATGTAATTCGCCGGACTTGAAGAATAAAGCCCAACATTTAATTGTACAAAAATTGGTGTTAAATAATGTAGATTTTCAACATAAAAATCCTTCCTCATTTGCTTACCATTAAGTACTCTCTCTGATTTTATAATCGTAAATCTTTTAAATTAAATTCTTTCATACTATTTTGTATTATATAATATTCTTTATTATTATATTATTTTATGTATATATTTTCTTAATACTCTCACACATTCTTTATATTGCATATGTTAATTTACTGTATAAAAAATCGACCACCACAACACGGGCATGTGCCTAGCATGGTGGTCGAAAAATCCCCAACATTTGTAAAAAATTTTTTTTTAATGAATAAAGAAAACTTAAAAAAAAAAAAAAAAAAGTTTGCGAAATCTACAAAAGGCGCTAAATATGCGCCTTAAAAATGGGTTTACCGCAATCTGCATAGCTTTGAAGGTGTGAAGTTTGCGGAATCTCTATATACAGAAGGCGCTAAATATGCACCTTAAAAATGATGTTACCGCAATCTGCATAGCTTTGAAGGTGTGAAATTTGCAGAATCTCCGTACAGAAGGCGCTAAATATGCGGATAGGGCAATAGAGCGATACTTCAAGTATACACCACTAGTCAGTGATGTGTCTAAGACCTGAGAGTCGAAAGCTACATTATCGGCAGCAATTTTCTTTGAAATCGGCGAAGATCACACTTCCTAGGAAAAAATACCCATTCAGATGAATTGATTATAGGATTACGTCGAATGCTCTTTGATAATAAAAAATAAGGCTACATATACACACGCGAGCCGAACTGCCAATCATGGGGGTCAAAGGAGGAACCGACGAACAACAATATTTTTTGTCTTACATAATCGATCCTCCACCACTTTAAAAAAAATTACAACTACGCAAAGAAAAGTACAGAGATAATTGAAATAAAATATTTATTTAATATTCTAATTGGTGTATTTCTTACATTTTACAATAATATTTTCATTATTCAGTTGCACTTTTCAGCCTATTCAAATAAAAAAATAATTACAAAACATGCATCGTTTTGTACAATAAATGAGAATTAAAATAAAAACAAAACAGACAGTATTATAGATATTCACAAAATAACGCAATTTGCACGAGTTTGCAATAAAATGGATGTTTTAATACAAAATGAAATAAGTTTTTCACACAGCTATAAAATAACATTTAGGAAAGCCCATTGAATTATATTTAATTTTGAGCAGGTTTCTTACATCATTAAAATGTTAACAAGTAATTAATATTCATATTCAAGTCCTGATATTGATAACACGTCAATTAAGTATTTTAGCCAAGTCCACAGTTTTGCATATTAATTAAAATTACTGTAATTATTTTTGATTTAATTAAGACTAATTACAAACTTCTTTGTGCGCTCGGGTAGAGGGATATAATGATATAATCATCTGACAATATCCAGTCAATAAAGATGTCAATATTGATTAGATGTTTTTTTTAACCCTAACTAGTATGCCATCCATCGGCAGATATATCACATGTGATTCATGAAGTTTTTCTAAAACACATACATATACTGTGTGAAAATTTACCTCGAGGTGGGATAGATTGCATTGAAAGGTTTAATATGAATCTATGATTCCAATCTTCACTTGGAAAAATACATTAACTTTAAAAAAAAAACATTTTCGGTAGTCTTAATTGTTTTATTGTAAAACTACTTTTTTGATTAATTATTGTAATTATTTCTGATTCTGCAGAAAAATATTAATTCGTACTTATAAGATTTCAAAAATATTGAATTTGGCACATAGTCATAATACTCTTGTAAAGAACACAAAAATGAAAAATGTATGAACCAATTAAAAAAATAACAAATTTAATTGACAATGATGATTTTGATACATTAAAATATGATTTTAAAAATTTGTTACTATTGTTCATTCACTCATTCATTGTGGTTAACACGATCAAGTAAACAAAACATAGAAAGCCACACTTAAAACTCCATTTTTCCTGCTAAACAAATAGTAGCGGTTTATGATAAAATTGATATTTTTACTGATCTAATTAAATTGATAAAAAAAAATCAAAGCCAAAGAGCTTGCAAAGATAAGAATGCAGCTGTAAGTAAAAAGGTGTTTTAAATGCATATTATTTTAAAACGTGTTTTATCAACCCTGAATACAAAAATAAAGTAAAAATAATATATGAATTATATATTCAACTGTACACTTTTATAAAATCAACAGTAACATAGAATTTTTTTCCGTAAACAAAATTAATAAGTGCAAATCTTAAAATATATAAAATGAATATGATTGTGTGCCATCACAAGTAAATAATATAATAACATGTGCATTGTAATTTTTTTTAAATAAATAATAATTACCAGTATTAATTTTACTAAATAATATTATTGTGAAAGTAGGATTTTGTTTATCATAAAAAACTTTTGATTAAAATATAAATAATATTTTAAAGATTAACTAAAATAAAAAAAAAATTACTTGTAAAAACCGATAACAAAAATCAGCATGATTTATATTGTGTAAAACACATTGGCCTATTAAATTTAATATATATAGGAATTTATCAGTATAATCTTCTGACTTTTTGAAAATGATGAAGACAAAAACGTAAAAAAATTGTGTATTGTTTTTACTTACCAAAAAGTAATGGAAGGTAAATATTAAGGAAGGGTTGTTTCACAGAAATTGAATGATTAACCCGTCAAAGGCCATAAAAAACACGGAAATTTCCTAACAAAGTACCACTTTGAATTTTGAATTGAATGTTTTGTGGATTAATTTTGAGCTATCGTATATTTTATTGACCGAAACACATTCCTAGAACAATAAACTATGTACCAAAACATTACTTGCGTTAATTACGAAAATTGATAGGTTTTACGATGTTTTCGTCAAGTAACACGCATCGACTTTGACAGAAAGAATCGCGGCAAATTTGACATTTTGATGCCACAAATAAAATCATTTAAAAATATTCTGGGGTTGCCAGGCGAATGAAACTTATGCCTATCTTTGGCGCAAGCGATTCTGACATTGTCCTTCATACAAATTCTGTACATAGAAGGGTCAAAATCGCAGACAAACATATTTTTTTAGAAATTTTTTCCGCGCGCATGTGCACAAACTGCGCGCAAACACGTGGATTCGCGTCTCCGGCCAATTAGAGGTTAATCAAATTTCAATATCTATTTTAAAGTTCTGTAAAGGTTCTATTCAAGTTCCATTAATGTATCATTATTAACTGAAATGATAGCAGAACTAAAAAATTAATTATGAAATTTGATGAATTGTTCAAATTCTGTAAAACAACTGTCCCTTAGAAAAACTAATTGCATTGTTTAAAAAAGCAGCAGATAATTTAGACATTCAATTCGCGAATCATATACATAGTACGCATGCATTGAAAAAGAATACCAAAGTCAAAATATTTCATAATCCATCTGTGAGACATTATTTTTTTTTTTTACCAAAATTGGTTGAGATTGAAAGAAATAAATAATTGATTTGTAACAGATTTTTCCATTGTATTCTAATTCAATACTCTAATAAAAGTATTTGATTACTAAAAACAGTAACAATATTCATGGTCCAATCAATTATCTAAATTATTCCGGATTTTTCCTAATTCTTGTTGAATTCTTCGTCTCAAAGCTGCTCTCTCCCGCATTATGGTTTCCATCCTCTCCATCCGCTGAGAGTGACTCGAGTCATTCTCCACATTCAGATCATTCACATTTACAAGACTAGCATTAGAAGAACTACTGCCGGCCAGTGGCCTATTAGCACTCCTATCGGCATCCTGGCCACTGGTAAAGGTAGCCCCGCTATCCGACATGGAGCGAGAAATAGGATTCAATAACCTGATGCTATTCGCTCTGATGTAATTCAAATTTCGCACCGGCAGAACGGTGGACGTGTCTGAAAAACTAGAATTAGAAAGTAAGAAACTGCTAGTCGTGTTAGTAGGACCGTTTAAAAATGAAGCTACATTTCTATTTGTGGAGGTATTTTCTCGGCGTTCATTAGCCTGGGAACGAGGACTAATTTGCAATGTGGCGTGAGGAGTTCTTTGCTGCGTTGCCGGTGCAATCTCTGCACTTCTCAAATTAGCAGTTGAATTTTCTACATTGCCGAATCTCTCTTGTTGCAAGATTACATTACCTGACACCATCATTCGGCTAGGATGTCTAACATTGTTTTGGATAGAAACTCTTCTAGTTCCGCTGTCAATGTTTCGGCTTTCACTCAGAGATGGCACCGTATTTTGTACAGGTGGAGAGGTATTGGTATTACTTCTTCTCGATGATGAAGATGTTTCGCTCCTGGTGTGATTGCTTGCGGGCATATTGGAAGCGAACATGTGTTGATACCGTGACAGTTCATTGGGAGTGAGTAGCCGCACGTCTCTTCCAATTCGTTGGACAGATATTTGATTAGTAGTTCCGCTGGTGGGAGGGGAGTGTATCTCAGCGGGAAGTTCGCCGATGGCCGAGGAGAACGGCAGGATGTTGGAATGCCCGGGAGAAGAAACATTCTGTAAGTTGAGGGACATCAAGTCCGTGATTGGAACACACAGCAACCCAAATTCCTCCTGAAAAAAAAGACACATTTTATTATTGGCGTGAAGACTAGCAATAATACTTGAGATTTTGGTTAAAATCCATATTTTTTCTTTAAATATTTAATTTTTTGTTCACTTAAAACAAACAGCATGGTCTCTACAAAAAAACATAGTTTTAATAGTTAAAATAATTTTATAAGTTTTAATTTTCGGTTCATATTTGTGTCCTCCGTGGGGGAGATCTTCATTGTCTGCTTCAGAATTGCTTTATACAACGTGTCCGAAAACTCGTAGTACAAGCGGGAAACTGGAGAATCCACATCACATTTGGAGTCGATTTTGTGGTTTAACTTTTTTTGATTTGAGCTTTCGTTTTCGAGTAAATCGGGTCCGAAGTTGGAATTTTTTTGGTTAAATTTGAAAAAAAATTTCACTAGGGGGTTGATTTCAGCTGTGTAATGTCTTATAAAATGCAACGAAGGGTAAACCGGGCTCAAAAATTTTTTTAACCCTTTAGTTGCCGAAAAAATGGAAAAATAGAAAAAAAATAATATTAAAATCGAAATGCTTAGATCGAAAAAAATAAGTTTTTTGGGTTCTCTACGTGATGTAGATTCACCAGTTTCCCGCTTGTACTACGAGTTTCCGGACACGTTGTATAAGGCTGGTAATATTTTGGGCTTTCAAAGTTTATTCAACTTAGGGCCGCTTTTTCAATGCATGTTATCCATAAGCCGGCTAAAAGGGTTAATTTTTTATAAAAAAATTATAATTAAAAATTGACATTGTTAATTTCATCTACGTTTTTCATACTTGAACTTCGAAATCTGTTTTCTCGGGCTCTATTTACAGCAGATAAAAAAATATTATTCAAGAATTTTGCTAAAGTAATAAAAATTTGTGTCGGAGAATAAATCTTTGCGTCGAGACTGATTACACTTAAGTTATTAACAGGCCTTCAGATCGAAAACTTACTTTAATCTCGGCTTTCAAAATTCACTTTTAAATAAAAAAAAATGTCTCCAAAACATAAATTATAGCATGGAATGATTGAAACAGGATAGGACATGCAGGATTTCGCAAGTAGTTTTTATTCAATTTGAAACATGTATATATTATTTTAGAGCACAGATTACCATGATTATTATCCTAGACTGGTTTTACAAAATAACTTATTCAAATTATTTATTTCAATCACGCTCGAGACCATTAAAACTAATCACTTGGCGCTAAAGGCTTTAAACCATTAATTTTCAAAACATATATGTAAATAATGATTGCATTGCATTGATATCGTAGCCATACATGTACAAGTTTTAGTATTAATAACACATTGACGTACGTAATACATTTTGACGGCCAAAGGTCACGGAACCGGATCGATTGATTAATTTGTGTTATTTCACAATTAATTAATTCAAAATAATATACATGGTGTCCGGGGGTAAAGCGCATTAACTTCGGGAGGTGATTCTACATGATGGTAGGAGTAAAAAAGAAAACAACTTTTTTCGAAATTCCACCTTTTTTTTCCCATACAAAAATATCTACCTACTAATTAAGATGCATAGACAAATACAAACGTCATTGTAAACCGCGTCCACTCTAAATTACCTAAAACAATGTATTTAGCAAACAGTGAAGTGATATTTTAACTTAAAACATAGTATTAATTAGCTAAAATCACAGTGAATTAATAAATTCAATACAAACGATTGTTAATAATCATAAAATTCAATCTATCATATTCAATAGTGCATTGTGTTGACGCGTGTCTTGTAGGTACACCGCAGTGACACCGTACTCGATACCGATACAGGCCGCGGCACCTAGCCGTTCGTACCGATTGAACTCGCTACTTGGAGTTTCATTACTCGCTACCTAATTATTCTCGCTACTCGCCGCTCGCTACTGGGATATTTATTTATTAATTATATATAATAATTACCACTAAAATGGCTTCAACAAGATCTACCTTGGAGCAACAAAAAATCGTGGACTCCCTCACGGACTACATTGACCGTAAACTGGGTGAGTTGAAAAAACAAATGTTCTCAAAATTCGAGACAGAATTAGCAGATTTAAAAAAATCAACACAATTCGTTAGCGATAGATATGATGAAATTAATGAAAAATTAAATTTAATTCTTGAATTACCGAAACAGCACCAAAAAATTTTAGAGGATCTAAAAAATAAGGAAAAAAGAATTGTTGCCCTCGAAATGAAAATAGCTGCAACAGAACAAAATGAATTGAAAAATAGCGTGGAGGTAACAGGCTTCAAAATATCGACTGACGAACCACCTCAAGTAATTGCAAACAGAATCACTACTGCCTTCGGAGTAAGCCTAGAACCGGAGGACAAGTACAAATTTCTAAAACCGACAGACACAAAACCTCCGCGATTAATTTTAAACTTCAAAGAGGAAAATAAAAAAATCACTATGATGATTGGCAAAAAAAATACCAATGTATCCCTTCAGATTGCAGACGAAAATAAAAAAATTTACGTAAATGATACCCTGACGCCATATTACAAAAATCTCTTATGGATTACTAAAAAAAGGGCCAAAGATAAAAATTTCAAATTCATCTGGTTCAAAAACGGAAAACTACTGGCTCGAAAATCTGAAGGCTCGCCAATTACTGAAATAAAAAATCATTATGAACTTGAAAGTAAAATCATATAATCTTGCCACTTTCTCGATAACGTAACCTAATCTACGTTATAATACACACTTAACCAGAAATGGATCAATTAATTGATATAGAATTTGATAACTCTTCACCCGATACTAGCACTACTTCAACAACTATAGACAGATCACCCTTTCCCCTTCCCCTGGATGATGAGATAACCCCACCACGAGATGTAAGGAACGTGTACCAAATTGGAGACATCAAAATCAATATGCTAAACACTGGACAGATACACCCGCAATGTGATGACTACCAACTACTTCTTCTGCATCATGGACTAAACAGTGCAGTTAATATACCTACAAGTTTAGGATATAACGAAAACGATAGGATATATAAATACTCTTCAACATGGCTGACTACATTGAACACATAGACTCGGACAAACAGCATCACTGCACAAGCACTAATGACTTTAAACAATGGACTAACATCAATAAAAAAATAAAAAAATAGGATCAAAATATTACATCAAAACATTAGATCAATCAATAAAAACTTTGATGAATTTATATTATACCTCCAACAACTTGAAAATAATTTTGATGTCATCGTACTGACAGAATGCTGGCTGAATGACAATTATACACCTAAAACACTTGAAAACTATAATACGTACCACTCAACGAAGCACAAAAACCAAAATGATGGCGTAGTCATATACACAAGTAATAAAATCAACACGACTATACAAGAAATAAACATCATAGACTCTAACTGCATAAAAATTACATATGATAAAGAAACTTGTATCCTAGCTATATATAGATCTCCATCCAAAAATAACATAACAAATTTCCTAACTGCACTAAACAGCACATTAACTGATCTCAACAAAATCAAAAATATCATCATAGTAGGAGACCTAAACATAAACACTTTACAATATGGACACCCGCAAAGCATAGAATACCTATCAATACTAGCACAACATGGACTGGAACCCACGATAAATATCGAGTCACACAAAACACAAGTAGCTGTATAGACCATATAATGATCAAGTCAAAACTAAAATCCAAAACAATAGTACTCGAAAGCGCAATTACAGATCATTACATGACTATGATAGCAATAGCCACCGAAAACACAAAATCTGAACAACATAAAACATTTACAAAAAAAATAACTGAATATCCAAACTTAAAGGAAAAACTCAAAAAAATGGACTGGAATCCAATATACCGAATACAGAATGCTGAAGAAGCCTGGGATAAATTCACAACTACGTTAACACAAGAAATAAATAACTACACTAATATAAAACTTATAACACTTACACACAAGACAAAAAAAATAAAACTATGGATAACACAAGGAATATTAAACTGCATCCGTAAACGAGACAAATTACACAGACAAATTAAAAACACGCCATATGACATGGAACAACTTAATTTCTATAAAAGATATAGAAATATCTGCACAAAAATTATAAGAGTAGCTAAGGAGATATACTATAGACAAAAACTACAAAAAGAAAACAACAACCCAAAAGCTATATGGAAAATATTAAAAGAAGTGACATGCACACAAAAACACAAACAGAAAAATAGTATCGAACAATTAAATATTAATTCAAAAAAAATAGATATCAGTACAAATACGGAGATAATAGCGAACCATGTGAATAACTTCTTTGCAAATATAGGAAAAGTTTTAGCAAACCGTAAAACACAAACACAAACCAACCGATCATACATCAATACACAAAAGACAAAACTAAGACTTGCAATAAAAACAATTACGGAGGAGGAAATTGAAAAAATAATCGATAAATTAAAAAACAATATTGCACCGGGATTAGACGAGATAACAACAGATTGCATTCAGAAATTAAAAAATGAAATAATAAAACCAATAACACACTTAATCAACCTTAGTATAAAACAAAGCTGCTTCCCTAGTACTTTGAAACAAGGACTGGTGATCCCTATTTACAAAGCAGGAGACAAAATGGAAATAAATAACTATAGACCAATCACATTATTAAACTCACTATCAAAGATCTTCGAAAGAGCATTAAAAAACCAAATTATAAAATACCTTGAAGAAAACAAATTAATCTCGGATAAACAATACGGATTTAGAGAAAAAAGAGGTACAAAAGAAGCTTTAGAATATGTAATAGATTATATACATAGCAACCTAGATCAAGGGCAAAAATGCATAGCAATATATCTAGACTTAGCTAAAGCCTTCGATTCAATCTGCCACAAAACCCTATTTAAGAAATTAGAAAACATTGGTATCTTAGGCAAGGAACTCCAACTAATGAAAAGTTATATGAGCAACAGAACCCAACAAGTTAAAATTAATCACCATACTAGTAAACCACTGCCAATTACATATGGAGTTCCACAAGGAAGCATACTAGGGCCCGTGCTATTCACTATCTACATAAATGAACTCTGTAATATGGAAATAGACGGAGAAATAATTAGTTATGCGGACGACACAGTATTACTCTTCAAATCTAAAGACTGGAACAATGTGTATAATACAGCAGAATTAGGAATCACGCGAGTGAAAACATGGTTAGACACAAACATACTTACATTAAATATATCGAAAACAAAATTCACAACGTACAGTATAAATAGCATGGGACAGCCAACAAATAAAACAAACACCATAAAAATTCACGATTGTTTAAACACCAAAAACTGTGACTGCCCTGCTATAGTAAAAACAGACCAAATAAAATATCTAGGAATCATAATTGACCATAATCTCAAATGGGCACATCATATAAATCATATCACCAATAAACTCCTCAAAACAATACATCTTTTCCTAAACATAAGAAACATATACAAACTAAAACAAACGAAAACAGTATATTTTGCACTCTGCCAATCTATAATAGAATATGGAATCATTGTTTGGGGAGGAGCAACAAACTCAGCAATTGTTCATTTGGAAACCACACAGAGAACCATCTTAAAGGTTATACTAAAAAAACACAGAATGACTGACACAGACCAAATATTCAACATGTTCGACGGACTTGATATACGACAATTATACATAAAAACACTTTTTAACTATATCTTTGACCAAAAACACAAACTAGAACAAACACAAACCATTAATAGACCAGTTAGACAAGCATACATACAAAACTTAAAAACACCGACGATAAACACAAGCTTTGGACAAAGACATCACAAATACCAGGCAATAAAAGCATTCAACCATCTTTCACTCGATTTAAAAAAAGAAGAAAACAAAAAACTTTTCACACTCAAAATTAAAAGATGGATTAAAGAACAAAAAAGGCAACTTTACAAAAAAATCACAACATAAAAAATAAAAACACATAGACATAAACACCATTGCAATACTCACTAATATATAAAACCCTTTTACTTTCACTATCGGTTTATATGTATCTATCCTATTTATATAGTTTTATTTTATTGTTTTATTTTAGTGTTATTTTACTCTATTTTATTTTGCTCTATTTTACTTTCTTTTAATTCTCATATGTTATTATTAAGTTTCTTTTTTCTTCAGTTTTTATTTTATATGTATCTTAAATTAAAAAAAAAAAAAAATCATATCAAACTGTAAAATGGGGTCCTCAGCACGGGTAAAGCACCCAGTGAGGCCCACATTAGTCAAATATGTAACACACATGTATAAACCAGGTGAATCAAATAAAAAAAAATAAATAAATAAATAAAAATCCTTAGTGTGAGGTACGATCTTACTTGCTGAGAGCCTGCCGGGCACGATCGTGGCAACGTTGTATGGTAGTGATTGACCCGTATTGTAACAGCGGAAAATAATAAAACTGGCTGCGCACGCCGGTCTAATTTTATCTTTTTACCACAAAACTAACCCTAAAAGTTGGAATTTCGAAAAAAAATATATATCTTTTTTACTTATAATATCATGTAGAATCACCTCCCGAAGTTAATGCACTTTACCCCCAGACACCTGTATAGTATTTTGTGACACATTCCAGAGTGGAAGGTACGCTCAGTATTTCCCTGGTGTAACTCCACCTTTCAGAATTGAAACGTTGCTTGAAATGACTTTAGTCTTGTTTGGTGACTTGATCAATAGCCAGGTACTTCACAAACATCCTCTTTACAACTCTGTCCCCTCCCAACTACCTTCAGCCTCACAACATACCCCGATTGGGGATCCCATAGTCTCACTGGATCCAGACAGGAGCAGCTGGGACTCTTATGAGGTATACACATAATTTTTTTTTTTAAAACATATTTTACAATGCATGTACAAACATGTAGCAGGTAAGTAATATTATTAACTAAAATAACTTTCCTTAAAATAATAAATTATGAAACACTTATTTGTAAATAATTATCTAATTGATAATTCTAACTTTATCATTCATTAACAATAATCGCAATCATTATTTCTAAAATTAAAGTCATTTGTATGACAAAAATACGAATCTACATAATATTGTCGTTGTGTCTGCAGTATCTGTTAAGTGATGCCGTATTCATAACATTATTTCAGAAATAAATTACAACATCATCGGGACTTGGTTGCTAGCAATTGGTGTGGTCAATACATTCGACGTTGAGTTGGAAGGTTGCAGGTTGAAATCCAGCATATCGCAATTTATACAAATACTAATATTTCTGATTACTAATACTAATATGCTAATATGAGGCCCCTACAAACAAAGACGGAAGTGTCCACTTTGTCAAATTGTTGGCAAACTGAAAAAAACGTTTAATCTGTCCGTTATTTATCAATATGGAAGGAACATTTAATATTGTGTAAGTAACCCGGTTAAGGAATAATATTTCAAATCATATATGTATCTAAATGCTCTAGTTTCTTAAAAAAATGCGTTTTTTTGATGGACACTTCCGTTTTTGTTCCAAACATTCGGACACTTGCTGTTTTGTTTCACAAACAGTTGGACACTGCCGGTTTTGATTTAAATGACAATTTCGAAGATGTTGCAGTCAATGTAAGAAAACAATATTTAAAATAAGACTTTTTTATTAAAATAATTATAGAAACGGAAATTATATGAACAGCTTAAAGTTTTATCAAATTTAGAAATATTCATAAATTCTGAGAAAAGATATTTGTTTTTTTTAAATGGTGAAATTACATCCACCATGAAAAAGAAAAATTAGAAGAGTTAACTAAATTATACTTATTATTATACCACTACGATTTTCCGTGACTATTTTGCCAGTTTTATAAAAACATTCCATTATGTGTTGCACCTTTTGTTTTGAAATATTTATGCTCTTGAGAAATGTTTGTTGACACACTGGAATTACGGAGCCGCCGGACAATCTAAATAAAAATTTTGTTTGAAATTGTTTTGTTTTGTAAGTGATCAAAAATTAACACCAAAAGCGTGTATTTTTCACAGCAAAAGATAAACCAGGTAATATTAATTTTACAGTAATATAAAAAATATAAAATTATTTTTAATAAGGAAATAATAATATCATATTGTAATTTTAAAAGATATATATTTTAATAAAAAGTATCGCTATAATATAGTTAGATGTTAAAGTAATAAGCTGTTTCTTATAATACCTACATACTTATTTTAATGAAAATAGACAGTTTGTATTATTTATTATTAAAAAAACAACATTTATTATCAAAAAACACAGTTTAAATTCGAAATGAATCTCTACCAAATGAATTTTCAAAAATTAATTGGTTATTAATTTGAAATATTATATCAATTGTTATAAAATTATTTAAGTCTAGTTATCAAAATACATGGCCTAGCCAACTCGATCCAGATCCTTACAAAAAAAATTGTGAACAAATTCAGACAAATCTACAAAAAATTTCATATTTTGACATTGCCTACAACATAATGGCGGTTTGCCTCTTTTTCTTGGCAATGTTTGCCTTCCATTTGTGCGGTTGTTTCACACTTTTCCTCGCTGATTCTGGTGGCAAAACATCGGGGAAAGTTTCCATTCTTGGAATATATAACGTCCACTAACAATAAATGATTATTACAACCTAAAAAATAACTTATCAGGGCCACAACTCACTTACGCTGCCGCACGAGTTTGTATGAATTACAGTATGGCAGCCATTATGAATAGAGCGTCCTGATTGGCTATTTGAAAAACTGCCGCTTTTGTTTCGGAAGGAGGTGGACACTGCCGTATTTGTTTCAACAACAAAACTTTAAAGCCAAAATACTATGGTTTAATGACGTTTATGTTACAAATAGAAATATTGAGGAGATAGAGTGAACATTTCTCTATAAAACTGCATATTCAACTCATTTTTGACGTTTGGTGGACACTTCCGTCTTTGTTTCTAGGGGCCTCATATGTATTACCATTTCCATCACTAGCTATGGAGAGACTTCAAATATCTTATTTAACTGATAATAAATAAGGGAAAACCTCGTATTGATTGTTTCATATTGTCTACTGTACAATAAGGAAAATTAGTTTATCTTGGGCTAAGTCAAGCGCTATCTACTAGTATTATTATATTATATAAATTAAACTAAAGACTCATAACAAGATAGTTCGGCCTATACTTCTCATCATAAACAAACCATCTCTCATGTAATAGAAAGAGATTCACCATAGACATTACAATGACCATACAAACCGGTGTACAGATGACGTCAGAATTCTTTCGACCAATCATGAATCGTTTTTGGTTTACAACTTTTTAATCATTTTTTAAGAATGCTTAATTAATTCTAAGAATAATAATATACAAAATCGATATTTTTTGATCTACATATTTTTTATAAGTCAAAATATTTTTCACTCAACTTCCCTATTATGCATGAAATTAGGATATCGATAATATTTAACACATTCACAGACGCAACGCCTATTAACGTCGTTTTAGAGGAGATGTAACGTGAAATAACGTACAAATAGCCACCCCAAAACAATAGTAAGATATATTAAAAAATTATTTGCTTTGAAAATATTTGTTCAACCTCAAAATCCCTGATGATTTGAGAACCGGAAACTCAATACTGAAATTTTAATTGTAATAAAGGCACAATTTTAATTTACGCCAAATCTCAGTATATAGGTATTTACATCGAACATAGCAAACTCAAAAGCTAATATTTCAGAGATATTTCACTGTTTGCTTTAAGTCGGGTCCATAGCTTTGTCATTTGCCTTGACAGTCCCATAACAACATACAATGTTTGTCATCAACACCATAAATATTGTCAACTTTTGTTGTGTTTTGAGCTTCCCATGTTCAACGGAAAACATTTCCTAAACATTCCATCCCAGGTGAAGCGGAAGGAAGGCGGGGGCCGGCGGGGGGGGGGGGGAATAGTTCATTTTTTGACAGATGCCGCACAATGCGGTCGTTTATGGAGAATTAACGGAATGGCTTTTTGTGGTTATGTGCAATGAGCGGGCATAATCACGAGTTTAAAATATTATTATACCTAAATATAATATAATAATATATATATACATATATATATTTTTTTTTTAATAATCGGAGACGGTTTACATATATATAGTTCCGGAATAGTATATAGAGGAAACGGAAAACAAAAAACGTTGATGTGATGTTTGATGAACTTTCACGACAAATCGCGACAAATGTTTGAGCTCTGGACCTGCCTTTGGGGTAGCGATATATATGTCTTTTAGTAAGGGCTGCGAAACGACACAGCGGACAGGGAAATCAAGTTTTGTATTGTAGTAGTACATAGTCTGTCTATTTGGGTAATGCCAATATTTCTTGACTTTTTAAATTTAGTTCCTCTTATACTAAATACATTGTGTGACATATCACGAACCTCTGTTTGCCGGAAAGTGTCCGTCAATGTGTTAAAATAAGGAAAATGACTTACATTAATCCCTATTAGTCTATTATCTCTCATCAGGCCGAGCAGTCTCGCCTCCTCTGGTCTCGATCTCTGCAGATCGCTTCCAGTTTTGGAAGAGTTGGCCAAATTGTTGCCAGATTTTGAAGTCTTATTGTCGGATTTTGACGAGTCTTCGATGGAATTTTCCTCGAGGACTATGTTGGGAACCACTTGAAGATCTTCTTGCGGGCCGCTGGAGGTGCAGTAACCGCTGATGATGGTGGAGAGGGCATCTAACACCTGGAAGAAAGCAAAATAATATGTCATTGATAAATCTATGTCCATCTACTTATATGGGGCATAGTGGAAGATACTATTAGTATCGCCCTGGTGTAAGACCACCATTCAGAATCGAAACGTTGCTTGAAAATGGCTTTAGCCGTGTTTAGTGACCAGATCTGAATAGCCAGGTACTTCCCAACCTTCCTCTTCCCCACCTCCTTCCCCTCCCCACTACCTTCAGCCTCACAACATACCCCAATTGGGGATGCCATAGTCTCACTGGCTCCAGACGGGAGCAGTTGAGATTCTTGTGCGGTATTCACTGTAAAAAAAAAAAAAAAATCTTTTCAACAGGGATAACCAAATTATCTAAGGACAGGTTGTTTTAAAAAATTTGGCAGATTCATTAAATATTTGAAGTTCATTTTCACGTTCTGTGAAGTTCTATTCAAGTTCCTTTATTATATCGTTAAAGGCCAGTTGCTTCCATAAAACTGAAATAATCGCAAAACTTTTATAGAACTTACACAGAACGTAAAAATGAACTTGAAATATTTGATGAATCTGTCAAATTTCTTGAAATAACCTATCTGCTCTGCAGGTTTTTACTGCTAGGCCCTGTGGGCTGCTTTTGGTTCGGCTACGCCCAGTTGGTGCTGGTGATCATTTTGTAAATCCAATAGGAACTGGTTCCAAAATTAGCCCGTTCCACTGTCAACGTGTCAACCAGTGATGGCTAGTCACCGCGAAAAAATAACCGGGACGGGCGATGAAGTCATATGTAATATTCAGCCGCTTGATACAACTGAGTATTACCGTCAATCTTTCGAAATCCGGGAGTTACTCCTGGTTCACAAATTCGTAGAACTCATACCTAGAAAGGCACGTCCCTTTGCGTCTTGCCGATGAAAGTGGCGTCATCTTGTGACGAATTCTTGAATTACAAACCAAATTTCAACGGTAGCTTTGTCTGAAAATCCACGTACACGGATGTTTAAAAGGTGCGACGGGTAAGGCGCGGTGGCAGACATGCGTCGGAAGTCGGATTCTTAAATTCAACCACGCAGACGCAAGACTATTAAATGTTCGATATCTAAACTAACTAAATCACTAGTCTCTGTGTTTTAAAAAGAGAATTTATTGTAGGAATTGGTATTTTTTTCATTCCTACCAAACCTAAAAATGAGACATTCAGCGCAAAAACATAAAAATATAATGTATGTTCTTTGATTTTGAAGAAAAAAATTTTGGAAAAAAAAGTAATCAAAAAATTCACTGGAGACCAAAATTTTATTTACATTTTTTATTCTAAATAATATGAGGTTTAACAACTCCGATCTATCGCGAATATGCACTTTTTACATCTTAATCGAAATGTCAGATTTACGAAAACTTTGTGTTATTTCCACTTCACAATTAAAGCTCTATATATGAAACATTTCTGAACGTAGCCGAATACTAAAAACTGTTTTTGAAAGGTTACGAAATAAGCTTCCAAATTGTTATATTACAAATAAATATTAAGATTTGTAAATATTAAAATTTAGAATGCAAACATAAAAAAAAAGTAAAAATGACTCACGTGATGTTTTTATGTGAAAACGGTACTAAAATCATGGATTATGTAAAAAACAATACTTATTCTATTGTATAAATGTATAATAAACAATTTAGTCACCTCACTTTTTTAACATTTCATACAAGAATATTAAAAATTAACAATGTTCTAGCGGCCTGTAGGCGATTTGGCGGGTAAAATATGTATCAACCGTGTATCTGACAGAATAGGTCTTTTTATGTATTTCTATGGACAACTTGAATAGGGATGTGCAGTTTGATTTGATTTGACCTTTTACTTTTTGTTTTAGGGATGTCATTATAACAATAACGGAGTTATAACGATTTCTGTGGAAACATACGCGTTGATGTGAAAACAAGCTTATTGTACTTGACTGCTACATTGCCGAGTGGTAAAGTAAGTAAAGTACGTCCCTTAACACCCTGTATAGATATTCAAATCAAACTTTCAATAGTGTTTTTTTTTTGTTCAAGTGTACAAGTAATAAAAGTTTTGTGACTGTAAATAAATTTTATCTTTCAAAAAAAACGCACTGAAAAAAAAAACTCGGCTGGACCAGATAGCAATCTAAAACTGAAGAGAAATGAAACATGAATTGAGTATGTCAGTGTGACATGAGTACACAACATTGCATTAAAAAATGAGTATTTTTTTTAAATTAGGAGTATCACTGAGATTCTTTTATGTTAATGAAAAATACATGTTGAAACCATTTTAACGCTGTCGAAAAGTCTGAAAACACATTTGTTCAATAAATTACTCTTACGTTGGATCATTAAGTTACCATTAAATTAATGAATGTTAATAGCAGAAATACTTTAAATAGTTGAATAAATTAATGCTTACCTGATCTGCCAACAGGCGGTGTTTGGGATCTTTGACCAACAGTCTTTGAATAAGGAACACGGTGGCGGCGGTAACACAAACTGTGTTGCCATCTCTGAAAACAAATAAATTACCATTAACATAAATAATAATTGGAACATAAAATTTATGACATTCATAAACAATTTTACATCACAATAAGGAACTCCAGTGAAAAATATTATGGCTTTAAAAAAATATGTTCATATAGACCAATAAACGCTGATTCTGAATATATAACTTTTATTTCATAATATTAAACGCAGAGTTTTTAAAAAATTATTAAAAATTGCATTTTTAAACCTCTCCTCAAAAAACAGCGTTAAGTTGGCATTACTGAAATGGTGAAACGTGACGTCACGCGTCACGCGCGTCACCACTCTAAACTAATCACCTGTTGACAGCGTCTTGAAGTTATATCATAGTTGGTATAGTTTTGTATTGAAATTTGAAATCGCGACTTGGGAGTGTGTGGTGTACGTCATTCGACATTTCGTATTTTTGGTTTATTTTCATACTGTTTAAAGAGATTTAGATAAGTTGTTGGTTTATTGAAACATTATTAGGCCCTCAACAAATAAAATCATGACGGAAAAGGGCTATATTTGCGGACAATCAGATAATTTGCCAGTAGTTGACACGGAAATGATGATAATATTTTTTAAATATAACACGGACTATGTGAGTGCCGAATTTCGTGGAAAAAAAGCTACTAAGTAAGTAAATCATCTTATTACTTGGTTTTGAAAGTCGTAGTTAGCTGTAAAAAAATATTTTTGATAATGTACAGTAAATTTGGCCTATTTGAGGTTAAAGTCGTTTTGACATTTGGTTTACGATAACATCGATCGTATTTTCAAATTGGTTTTATTATCAAGTTCTTTTTACACAAGTTATTACACAACCGTCATGATCAGCGAAATACCAGTGTTTCTGTATGTGATATACATAATACAATGTATCATTTTATAGCCTTTTACAGATAATCAAAACACCTCAAATATGATCAGTCGATATTTGCGATTTATAGCATATTCTCTTCTATTTTCAGTTCGGCCAGAACATCTTACGGTGACAGTGCTATTGGAAAAGTACAATTGAAACGAGAAGGCGATTTGTGCACCGTTAGAGCAAAAGTTACACCTGAGCACAAAATTAGAACCCCGGCTTACGATGTCACATGTGTTTGCAATGAGAAAGATGGTATTGTGGTAAGTATTGTTTGCGAAGGGTGTGTAGCAGGTAAAGGTGGATGTAAGCATGCGATTGCACTCCTGACTTGGCTTAATCGACGCACATTGGAGGAGTCAAGAACATCTATAAAATGTTACTGGGCCAAGTCAAAACTTTCTCAGGTAGGTAATTCCATCAAGTTTGTCAAACTAAGTCAATTTGGACGCAGAAAAACTGTGACAAAGTTGCCTGTACCAACAGGTTCTTGTATTAATCGCTTCACCCAGCATTCTGCTGAGCATGGGGTTATTGACACTCAGTTTACAACTCTTATCTTTACTTCCAATAGCATTGAGCAGTTGTCCTTGCACTATTTAAGTCTCCAAGCTATAAAACAACATATTACACATTTTACAGATTTGTTGCATTTTTTTTCTGCCAATATGACTGAAAAAACATGTAGGGAAGCCGAAATTGCGACAAATCTGCAATCCACAAGTCCTTTATGGTTTCAACTGAGATATGCAAGGATAACTGCCTCAAAAGCTTACGAGGCTGCACATTGCCGTACTCTTGACGGAGTCTTGGTAGAAACTATCCTGGGAGCTGTCAAGTTAAAAGACAACCCAGCTCTAATACGGGGTAGAAAATTAGAAAGCGCTGTTGTTGCAGAAGTTGGGAAGCTTTATAAGGTACTTTTTAAAAAGACCGGCTTGATTTTGCATAAATCACACCCATTGCTCGGTGCATCTCCTGATGCAGTAAGTGTGGACTTTACGCTGGAAGTCAAGTGTCCCATGCAGCAAAAAAATTTTACAAAATACATAAAAGATGGGAAGCCACATCCCAAATACTTGGCACAGATCCAAATGCAGATGCATTTCTGTGCAAAAAAAAAGGGAATTTTTTGTGTTGCTGATGCACATTTTGAAAGAACAAAAAAAATTACAACCTTGGAAGTGGATTACGATGAGAAATATTGCCTCGATTTAATCGAAAAATGTAATTTGTTTTGGTCTCAGGCAATATTTCCTAGAATAATGGAACTCTAACTCTTTTGAGGTCTAATCCGTTTTATCACTAAACATTCATCTGTATTTGGATCTCAACCAAGTCCTTGAAAGTTGCCATACGGTTTTTATTTTGTATTTTATCAGTTTTTCTGTCGTTCAAATACAATGTTTTTCAAATGAAAATTTCACATAATACAATAACATCATGCTTTTTTTTATAATACAACAAATTTACGATCAAATCAACTTAGAAGTAATGTTGAATAATATGTATAATGTGCATGCTCTTACTCTTCCCTTGACCCTACCCTACTTTACTATTGACAATGAAATCCTTATTCTTGTCTATTTTTACATAACTTTTTCATATTTCAAGGTTATTGCTAGAGTAATCATAATATTAATCTCACCGGCTAGCATTGTCTGTACTGTAACAACATTCAAAAGGAGGTGGAATAGCTTTTATTGCTTTTTGTAAATTTTTAGTTTCCTGCACTATCCAACCTCCGATATAGCAGTCGCAAGGAAAGGGAAGGTTCCCTTGGGCCCTGATCTCCCGTTCTCTTGTGGTCCTGTCTGCTGGAGTGAGTTACTTAGTCCCCAGGATTCTTCACAAATCTCTTCTCCACTATCCCAACGTCTTCATAGGGGTCACATCTGGCCACTGTGCTGCCGGGAATGACTATCATCTAATTTTTGTATTGTCCTACTGTCCTATTGTCCTGTCAAGGGGGTGGAATAGATCTATGTCCTTGCAACAACCGAGAAGATGCCTCCCAAGGTAGCCACTGCATAACCCGCCCGCGCCTCCCCCGTCGCCATGAGCGGGACAGAAGACCAACCGCAGCGGACCGGTGCCCTTCCGCCCTGCCTCCGGTGACCCGACGCTCACTTTTATCCCTAGTGTCTTCAGGTCTTTCCGCCCTTAATCCCAACCCTTTCTTCGAGGGCCTACCGGGAAGCCGGCTTAGGGGCGCGGACACCGAGTCTCGCTTGCGACTGGACTGATGGCTCCGCTTATCCTCGGCGGGACTGCCGGATGACTGTAGCTCAGCTGCTTTGGTTAAGTCAAACAATCTCATCATAATATGTATTTTTTTCTATCATCAACTTTTCTTCCTACATATTAACAAACTTTTATTTCAGCTATATCAGGTGGCGATACTGTGAATTAAATAACTAACAACATGTACGCACTCGCATACTGCCTGCTAACAATGTATGCCCGTACATTGGGGGTCTAGAGTCATTTTAAATAAAAAGTAGCTTCTTTATAAATAAAAAATGAGTCCTGACGAGTACGGTGAAGGAGGAAACCATCTGTTTCCTTAGAACGCCGTGGGAAAGTGGTGGGCAACCTCCAATGTGCTGCCGGGAACGGTGTGAAGGGTTTGAAGGACCACCTTTCCTTCCTACTGCTCATTGTCTCCCGTCAGGTCTGCCTGTGGCTTGTCAGAAGCTCTAGATCCTGTTCTTGTATTGTAAGCTGCCATGGGAACATGCTTGAATTTGCTTTTCCTTTCTATATAAAAGTTGTATGTTACTCTATATAAAAGTTGTCTTGCCACCAGCTTCAACAACAAGAACAAACTGCTTTGTGTGAGAATACTTAGAAGTTTCGGTATGTATAAATGTTATGTTGTGCCATGTAGGGACAGTCGGGGGCTTTTCGATTTATTTAATAGCTTTGTTTTAAAAACAAAGTAGATTCTTGATGTGAGAACCGATAGAGGGGCCCATCTGGTCCTCAAAGTGGTTTGGGAAAGTGGTGGGTGCCCTCGACTGTGCTGCCGGGGATGGTGTGAAGGGTTCCATGGACCACTCTCCCGTCCCACTGCCACTGCGCAGGCACATTGCTGGTTCTGCTTACACAGAAGCTGTGCTGTTCTGTTCTTGTGCTCTACTACGTATGTATTTAGCTATGTGTTGTAGACTGGACACTGGACTGAGTAGCAGACTCTAAACGACACTCACTATGAGGCCAAACTGAATTTTGTTCAAACCATGGAAAATGATACCTAGGCGGCCTTTACATACATAAGTTTTTTCCCCTTAAATCTCTTACATGAGCGACTTACGTGTGTAAAGGCAGCATAAGGATGAATAAATTAACAATCAACAATATGGAACAGGCCTATTGGGGAAACCATGTGAAAAAAAACGAGCCATGCATCTTCATACTCGTGTCCATAAGTGGAGTGGAAACGAATCTACTAATATTTGTTATGTATAAACAATATTTTTATAAATAATTATTTTATTACCAATACGCTGTTGCTATGCAGTGTTGCTACACAGAATTCATTGTTACACCTGGGTTGAGTTTGAGGCATTCAGTAAATATGTATTAAGTATTTGTGACCGAGGATCAAGAAAATAATAAATTTCATTAAACTTTTTAAATATTGTTTTATTTTTAAAATAAACACCACACTACATAAGGAGAAAAATACAAAGATAATGTATAAATACTATATGGGACACTAACCTCCCCACATCTGAGAAAAAAAAATTATTATTATAAATATTCGCAGTAGGTAAAAAACTTGGCTAACTTATACAATATAGCCACTATTCTGTAGGTTCGAGTACCGAATAGTAAAGTCGGACTATGTACTTAAACAAATCTTAAAATGAAAATATAGTTATCCTGTGGATAAGCTATGAGGAGGATTATGAAATCATCCCTATATATTATGCTATGTTTTAAAATGTGCGAGGAATTTGAAAGAACAAGAGTAAGTATTGCATAAAACACTCACTAGATATTATTTGGGCATGTAAGTTTTTAATGTATCTCGCATTTGAAAGAAGAATCTGTAAGTATTGCTTTCACCTGCAAGTTAATATGACTAAAAAGGCTTTTACGTAAAGGTGATTGAAGCAGTGTAAATAGAATAATATCTGATTTATTTAGGAAAATATTAGTATGTCACCCTAGAAATGGCCTCCGTGGTCGAGGGGTAAGGCTTTCGACAAGCAATCTGGAGGTCGAGCGGTTCAAATCCCGGCGTGCGCAGGTTAATTTTATTTAATTCATTTGTATTATTTCACAGTTTATTAATTTAAAATAATAAATAGTATATTTGCAGCACGTTCCAGAATTGGTCGATACTTTTAGTATAGCCCTGGTGTAAGACCACCTTTCAGAATTGAAGCATTCCTGAAATGGCTTAGGTTGTGTTTGTTTTTTTTATCAAATCTGAATAGCTAGGTACTTCCCCACCTTCTTCTTCCCCATCTCCTTCCCCTCTCCAATCCCTTCAGCTTCACAGCATACACCAAACGGGGATGCCATAGTCTCCCTGACTCCAGGTTGAGCAGATGGGACTTTATTTAGTAAGGTATTCACGTTAAAATATATATATATATATATGTATGTTACTGAGAGAAGATGATCTGCTGACTACCGACTACTGAAGAAAACACATTAGACTACTTGTGTGCATTGTGTTTGTGGCATTATGAATGTACTATATATATATATGTGCACATTATTTAATTAGTTTTTCTTGCACATTTATGATACCACAAGCACAGACAATAATGTAGTCTAAAAGTTGCACATGGTGGTTATCAGTAGTTGCGTGTGGTTTCAGCATCTTAAACTCTCTCAACCTTCCGATGACGCGCTCAACGTGAATGCGTAGAGCAGCTATCCGCTTGCCCTCTTTCACTTCCTGCTTTGTACATTTAGTGTTTTCAACAACACTTGGAGGTCTTACAAGAGTACATCCTAGCTGTTGCAAAACCCCGCCAATATTTTTAAAGCCTCTATCAGCCATTATGTGCATCCCAGGCTTTAAAAATGTATAATACCCACAATCATTGATTAGAGTAGTATCCGTTACACGGCCACCGTAACCTTCAGACACAAAACTGACCAATCCATCTGGTGTACAAGAAATCAAATATTTACCCGTATTGCAGTTTTTGTACGCTGACCAAGAAGCGGCCTGGTGCACCGGGTTACTTGGCTTCTCTATTTGTATTTCCATGCAGTCAATTATTGACTGCACTTTGGAATACCTAGCCCGAAAACTAATGGGTAAGTTTTCTTTGATTTTATCTGCATCTGGCCAAAATATAAGTTCTTGAAGAGCTGTAGCTACCAATTTCAAAGTGGATGTGAATATGTTACCTACGTTGCTTTCAGACATCCCGAAACATAGGGCTAACATGGCATATGACTCGTCTAGCCTTATTTTCCTCAATGTCAATAAGATATTTCGCAGGGGTGCACATGTTTCTTCTTCCAAGACTTTCACAAGGTAATAACTTTTTGGAGGTATCCCGAGGAACAGCTGTGGCTCCCTCTGAATAGATGTTAATGTTCCCTGGAGCATTAGTTTCTGGTATTCTTCTCTCTCTACTTCAGGCTCTTTCACATATTCAATATCATCTGATAGAACATAATCCTCACATGTGTCAGGTTCAGGTGAGTCACTCTCAGAAACGTACATATATTCCCTTTTCAAGGGTGATGTACTCATATTTTGTAGGTTGCACTTAATAGGCGATAAAGCGATACTCGTTGATTGAGGCCGAGTGCTCAAACCAATACTACGGTGTTTACATTTCACAGCCACTTGGATGGATTTATCCAAATTATATTTTAAAATACAACCAGCGTTTTGTTCGGTAAGCGTTTCTTCACTGATAGTTTCTTCGGTGACGGTTTCTGCGATGTCAGTTTCTGGGTAGACAGTTTCTTCGGTGACCATTTCTGTAATGACGGTTTCTGAGATGACAGTTTCTTTAGTGACCATTTCTCCATCTCTGGAAGTAGAGGGTTGCAGTTTGGGTTCTAATAAATCCTTAATGATTTGCAATCTTCGGCGTTTTTCTCCTGTCGTTCTTTTTGGCCATCTTGGTGTTCGTTGACAGTCAAATATATGAGGTATAACTCCTTTTTTGGCCTTTAGTTGCCAAAATCCCACACCCATAATTTTATGCTTCATAAAATTCTCCATGTCATTAGGAAGCTAAAAAGAAAATTGATGAGTGTATTTTTCATAAATGAAATTTTGAGGTTAATCATTGACACAATAATATTAATATGATAATCTTATTACATTTACGCACCAGATTTGGTATTATTATTATCATAGTTCTAACATTATAATAATTACCAGAAAGGAAAAAATCTTGTAACTAAAAATAGAAAATATGCATCTGATACACCAAGATGTAATTAAACTTTAATAACAAAATAAGTTAAATTTATAGCAAACGTTTATTAAATCACCTGAATCAAAATATTATACTTACATCAAAATGATCCTCGCAACAATATTTAGTTTCCCTACGTGATAAAGGAGCATTTTTATTATTGGTTAGTTTCATTGCTTCACACCATTTTTGCCGTAGAAATGCAGATCGTGGAAAACTAATAAACTGTTTATCAGGTGCAGTTACAGATGTATTATTGCACTTTGGTACCATACAATAATAGACGCGATGCGATGTTGACATTTTGCCTAATGTTTTTCTATACGAAAAGCAGAATCTTAAAAAAAACGCCTGGACTTGACACCTGAAGATTCTTCCATACAAAATGACAACCATATGACAGATGACAACCATACCAATGATACCAACCATATGACAACACCTGTTGGATATAAATAAAACTTTTAGTGGGTGATGACGTCACACGTTCTACCATAGAAATGGTGGCTTTCGGGGGACCTTCAAAAATTAAAACTTTGATAATTATTTTAACTATTAAAACTAACTCTAAAAAAAAAAAAAAAAATGCAGTTATTTAAGTTAGAAGGTCATTATTCGTTAAAAAAAATAAAAAAAATGGACTGGAGTTCTCTATTGAGGAGCTGGATACAATAAACAACTTTTGATGAAAATTGTAGCTTTAAGTAAAACGCAATCAAAGTTTTTCGAAATGAATATTCATTGTTAATTATTTTTCTTTAAATTTCTTTTAAAAAGAAAGACAAACATCCCTGAGTTACGAATAACGCGACAATATTTGAAAATCTCCTACTACCACCACAGTATTGTAATATTCATTGTTAGCAATTTGGGATGCGGGAATGGGTAACGCAGAACCGGTAATCATTTATTGGATAATCAACTCTGCCATAGGTCACCCCAAGTGGTTCGCTACGTTTGGTGACTTAGCAGGGGTGTCCGGGTTCTTGTTCACTGAACCCCTCATACCTTTTCTTTCCCAGAACTTTCTCTCTTTCTTTTCATTAAAAAGACCCCCCACACAGCATCCCCAAAGATGACACAGGCCCGAGGGTAATTATTTTCCTCAGGGCCTCTTGCGTGGAGCTAATGTAAAAAAAAAACTTGTAACTAGTGTTTAAAGTTTTGCGTTTACCTCCATCTGTGTAAAATCTATGGAAGTAATATTCACAGAGCAGATAAAGAAAAGATTGGAGATACCAAAAAAGTGATGGGAGCAAAAACAGCTTGTGCGCATATAAGATGATACTCAATTTAAAATTCAGGTTTGATGAAAGTTTGTAGTTCGTGTGTAATAAGTTAGTGTTATTATTAGTATAAGTTGACTGGTCAGTGGTTGAGTGGGCAAAGCGCTTGGGTCCCACCCGGGCGTCGCGTGTTCGATTCCTCGGCTGGCTAAGTCCTCCATCACAACACAAGCAACATTTTCGGCTTTCTGTGGTGGTAGTAGGAGATTTTCAAACATTGTTGGGTTATTCGAAACCCAGGAATGTTTGTCTTTCTTTTTTAAAGAAAATTAAAGAAAAGTTATTATCACCGCATCGTAACCAGAGAGATGTTCACAAATTGCTACTGCTTTTAAAAACAATGTTTATTCGATTCTCCGTTTACAGGCCATCGGGAAAGAGATTGTAAATGTGTATGCGGCTGGCGGTGGCAAAAAGGCCAAAACCAAATGACTTTTATAGCTAAGTCTGTTGGACCCATAAAACTAATTTATTTTAATGAAAAGACAAATAACTTTGTTTACATCACTTTAATTTATATAAAACTAGCAGACCCGGCCACACGTTGCTGTGGCTAACGAAACACAACGCCATTACCCAACCTTTATAAAATCCAAACCACCCGCTTGCCAGCTGCCCGCTGCCTAAATTGAATATTTGAATTTCTCGGCTTTTATCTACTATAATGAGCATGTAATATACATATAAACCTTCCTCTTGAATCACCCTATCTATTGGTGAAAATCGCATGAAAATCCGTTGCGTAGTTTAAAAGATCTATGCGCGCACATACATTTTGAGCGACTTCATTTTATCCTATGTAATGATTATGATGTAAACAAAGTTATTTGTCTTTTCATTAAAATAAATAATGCCATCACAAAGTGAAAACCTTTCCAAAGAAGTTTTCTTCAAAAAAATAAAACAAATTTGACTGTTTAAATAACGATAATTTAATTGTTTTGCCTTTAATAATGAGCGGCTCTGGAATTTTCATTTTGCCACCGCCAGCCTAATAATGAATTTTCAAATCAAATTGTCTTGGCAAGTTTGAAATAATGGGAAGATATGTACTACCCTTTTTAAATATCGTTTTTTTAGATACAATATTGTAATAATGAGGATGCCCCATACACAAAATTGTTAACACTCAATGATCATGACTATGTTAAAAATAGAATTTCTGTCATCTACAGTCAATCAAAGAATATGACCATTTTACATAAAAGTATCATGGAAACCATCCAGTAATGTCGACATTAGAGAATGTCAAAAAAATTTATATGAAAAATAGCCTGTTTTGCTGTAAAATTATTAAACCGATAAAAATATCTTGTATGATCTTGCTCCAAGAAATAGTTAATATGAGTGACATCAGAAACAAGTTGTCTAAATGGTCACTTTAAATATGTACATTCAAATAGGGTTTTAAAATAAAACCATAAATTAATTATTACCATATTGTAATCATAATAAAACGATTAATTTATTGACGTTGCTTACTCCACTGAAGGACACATTTTGATATAAGCAATAATAATATTGTTTAAAATTATGTCCAAATAAATTATTTTCTTTGAGGTTTTTAATGTGATGGTTGAGTAAAGTAAAGCAGTAAAAAATATATTGACCTTTATTGTGCTTTTAAAAGTTAGCATGAACGAATTTTGATTGGAAGTGGAATTTATTGGAGGTTTTTAACATTTTTATCTTTATCTATATATATTTACAACAATATCTTACAAATCTTTGTACGGAGGTTAATAGGACCAATAAAAAGATTTAAAGTGTTACCATCGCCATAATGCGACCATTGGTATTCTAATATTACCCATTTTCAATGGGTTAATAAATAATCATTCTAATAGATGTTTCAAAAATAAAATGTAGTGATAATGAATACATATAACAATGGCAGTCATATTGTCGTTAGTCAACAAGGAAAATATTATATAAATTTTTATAACTTTTGGAAGCGAAATTAGCCCAAAACCAAGAGCATTAATTAAATCAGTTTTCCGTGTATTCAAACTGTTGCACAAAATACAAATAGGTATCAAAAATGAATGGTTAACGTTACTATTTATGTGTAGGTACACAAGTTGTTCGAAAACTCAATCTCAAGTGGGAAACTGATGAATCTAAATTACAGAGAACCCAAATTTTAAATATTAAAATATTAGTATATTAGGAACCATTCATTTTCCCATCCAATCAGTGCTACAATATGGAATTGTTGGTCTATGACTGTAAATATATAGGAGTTAAATGATTTAACCAATTACCAGTTAATTTAACCCTCGACCCGTCGCGTGGGGTCTTTAAAAGCCCAGGTTTTACAGAAATGCTAATTATGGTCATTTTAAATGTTCCCACCGATTTCTTACTTTAGGTAGCTTCCTAAAAGGGACTATACTTGATGAAAGCGCCGAGAAAATTTAGTTTGCGCATGTGCGATGTGAGATACAGACTTGTGTTTCGGCGTGAGGCTAAAAAAATCAACAAAATACCATGAAAAATCAAGTTTATATGTTTTTTTTATTGTATTTTGTTGATTTTTTTTTGTTGTAATAATAAGAAGTCTATATCAACCTCAAAATGATGGAAATTGGTTAGATTTTTTTTTTAAGTTTTCTATTAAAAAATATGATTCAAAATTTCAAAAAAATGTTCCTTGTTGATTTTTAAGCTCTTGCATTGAAAATAAATAACTAATTTTTATCATTTCTTTTTATTTCAAAGCAATCATTATCACCTGACTGTAATCAGTTAAAATAACTTTTAAAATGTATGCTACAACAACAATATTTATTTTTGGGGTCCTAAGCGACCCCACGCGACACCTCGCGTTACAAAAAAGGCGCGACGGGCGGAGGGTTAAGATTGGAAACAAATTATAAAAAAATAAAAACTCTTTGTATATATAAACTATTACAATCACAATATCTTATAATAATTTCTCAATACAAATAATTGTAATATCAGATATCCTTTTTCTTTCTTTATTTTTTCTTCTTTCTTTTTTATCCCCTCTTCTTCACTCTGTTATATTCCTTATCTATTATTTGTTTTATGTATATAAAAATATATATACATATACGATATACATGATTTTTTTGGTTTACTATTAATTTTACAATCTTTGTTTTATATATAAAAAAAATATATATTATTTTTCCTTCATTAAATTTTGTGGTTTACATCAGTTTTCAATAGTTTTCCTTTTTAACATGAGCTTTGCTCTAAAAAAGGTGTAAGACGTACTAACTAATGTATTTTTGAAAAAAAAACTTTATTTAATATATAAAAACATGTAATTTTTGTACCACTATATTAAAACAATAAAAAATACGCTCCTTTTTTTCGATCTGGGTATTTCTTTTTTAAACTTTTTTTCAGCAACTAAAGGGTTGAAAAATGAAAGCCCAAACCAAAAAAAGTAGGAGCACAAAATCGACTCCAAAAGTGAAGTATATTCACCGATTTCCCGCTTGTACAACGAGTTTTCAGTATAGTAGAAAAATTGGCCTAATGAAATTTTCACTGCTTTTTCTGGGTAGAATTGCTAGGTGAGTGCAACTATTTTCAGCTCACAATAGTACAAGCCAAACTTTAAGACCGGCCTGAATGTGGTACGATTCAGTTTCGCAAAGTTACTAACTTTACAATGAAAGTACGCAAATGAGAAAGATGCGTAAAAACATATGTGCGACAGAGAGAGGTGTGGGCGGGAGGGCATGCCACTTATTTTACCTTAAAGTCGCCTATTGTGACGATTTTTGATCAACATCACGCCGGTCTTAAAGTTTGGCATGTACTATACTATAATTGTTTGCGATATTTTACAGTTTTTCTCAAACCTATTTTGTCTTGACTGACATGTAATCCTTTGGCGTAATAACAAATGATAATTAATAAAAGAATGATAGAGGAGGGATACTAGAGATGGGGGGCGCTGAAGTAGCGCAGGACAAGGACTGAACTGAATGGGCCCCCGTCCCAAATAGGACAAGGGGAAGAGATATATGTGTGAAGAATAATGATGGACACTCACGGTGGTATATTATAGTTGGCGGCCTGTATCCGGCTGAAGAGCTGCGTGAGGGTGGTGTCGGAGAAGGGGAACTGTCCGTAGAGCATGGTGTACAGAACCACGCCCAGGGCCCACATGTCCGAGGGCTTGCCGAGGTAGGGCTTGCCCATCAGGACGTCGGGGCTGATGTAAGCTGGAGACCCTGCAAAAATAATTAACAAAATTTTATTACTTATATGAACTTTTGAACTAGCGACGAAATTAAGCAATACGCCCTGATAACCACTTCTTTTTGTTAATTTTTAAAAATGTTAATACCGCACAAGAGTCCCAATTGTCCAGAGTCAGCAGGACTATTGCATTTCCTATTGAGGTATGTTGTGAGACTGAATGTAGTAGAGAGGGGAAGGAGATGGGAAAGAGGAAGATGGGGAAGTACCTGGACATTCAGATTGGTCACCAAACACGGCGAAAGCCATTTAAAACAATGTTTCGATTCTGAATGGTGGTTTTTCACTAAATCAATACTTAATCCCTCAGGACTTGGGTCCATTTTGTCGGAGGTTCAAAATATTTCTGCTATGCAATAAAATCCAAATAAATGGAATATTTTTGAACGCATCCAAAAACTAAAAACTTTATAAAAGATCATGAAATACGCTTTCAAATTTTAAATTTCTAAATAAACAATATAGTTTTTGAAATATATAAGTTTTAAATGCAAACATTAGAAAGTTTTAAAAATGGCTCACATTACATTTTTTCTAATTAAAATTACTGATAACGAAAAAAAAGAGACTTTATTTGTAAAAATAATAAAATAAAAATTCCCAAAACTTTATAATTTTTTTAAACTCATAATTTTTTTTGCGATTGAAAACTTTGGTTTCATAAAGGTGTACATTTAAATTATTTTATGAATAACTTTTATTTTAATATATTTAACTTTTATTTTAATAAATTATTTTAATATAAAGCATGGTGTTTTTTCTTTTAGATCATATTTCTAACCATGTTAGGAAGGAAGACACAACAATTTCTATGAGACCTATATGAGTTGTTCAGAAAACCGAACAAATTAGCCTGAGGGGTTAAGAGTATCTTCAATGTGTACTAAATACAATACATATTATTTTTAAATAATCAATTGTGATATAACACAAACTAAACATTTAACCCCTCAGAAAATCGCTAATATGCACTTTTAATGTCTTTAACGAAATGACATTTTACGAAAACTTTGTATTATTACCGCTTCACAAATAAAGCTCTATAAATGAAACATTTCTGAACGTAGCCAAATAGTAAAAACTGTTTTAGACAGGTTACAAAATAAGCGAAATAAATATTAATATTTGTAAATATTAAAATTTAGAATACAAACATTAAAAAAATGTGAAAATGACTCACGTGATGTTTTTATGTGAAAACGGTACTAAAATCACAGATTATGTAAACAACAATACTTATTATATAATAAACACTTTTTTATCATTTCATATAAAAATATTTAATAAAAATTAACAACGTCGGGCGCCCGTAGGAAATTTGGCAGGATAAATTATGTGTCAGACTGCGCGTCTGACAGAATGTTGTTTTTATGTATTTCTATGGACAACTTAAATAGAGATGTGCAGCGTGATTCACTATCGACATTTCACGTTTTATTTTACGGATGTAACTAAAACAATAACGGAGTTATAACGGTTTCTATGGAGACACACGCGCTGACGTGTAAACACGCTTATTGTGCTTGACTGCTGTCGTATTTTTAACGCATATATCTGCTTACGTTGCGGAGGGGTTAATAGAACATGCGGGAATTTGAAACCATGACCTCTTTATTGACCAACCAACAAAATTTGTGTAAATGTGACTAAAATATTTTTTTTTTACAACTCAAATAATAGTAATTTTACAGAAGTACATATTATACTGCGGGATCTGCTCCACTTAGTCTAGTTCATTGACAAGCTAATTGCTTTGAATAATTAATACCTATATAATAATGATTGTAATCAAAGAGACAGGCAGAGATAATAAGAGATCACTTATTTTTACTAATACGATGTCAAATTCCTTTATATTTCAACACAAACAATGCCAAGTCATTCAGTTTAATATCTCATTAGGTTTCACCTGCGAATAAGGAAAATACACCTGAATAACATCGGCCTCTACCTCAAGTTTGTGTCAACACTAATAAAATTACAACAGGAAAAGTATCTGTGATATTGCTTTCGTTGTTGTGGTAAAAAAAGATTTATTACACAGAAATGAAAATAAAACAAAAAGATGCATCGGACGTGGTAATAAATAATTACGTTAAAAATATTTTTGCAGTGTACCCAAACTTATATATTAAAAATACAGAAAAAATAATTTTTTAAATGTTTTTCCAAAAATAATGTTTATTTTGAGAAAAACATAATTTTACCTTAACCCGTCTGCTTGGTTCAATATATTCGCACCTCACAATCCGGAAGCCTAGGTTTCGCGCGTAAATTCTGAAACGGTCACTTTGGATCGAGATTGTAAAATATCTAAGCAAGATAGCTTTCATATTTCAAAGACAATAAGAAGCATTATTTCGTTCTCTTTCTGGTTAAAAGAAAAATACATATGTTTGCATGAGAGGAAGAGAGATATATAGCTTTTAAAATGTAAGGTCGCTCGGGACGTTTATGGTCTTATGAAAGTATAACGCGATGATGTGTTTTGGGATGTATTTATTCCTAAACAAGCAGACGGGTTAACCCCTCCGAATTTTCGCAAATATTCGCTTGAGGTGTCTCAAACAAAATGACATTTTACGAAAACTTTGTGTTATTACCGCTTCACAATTAAAGATCTATAAATGAAACATTTCTGAGCGTAGCCGTATAGTAAAAACTGTTTTAGAAAGGTTACAAAATAAGCTTTCGAATTATTGTATTACAAATAAATATTAACTTTTGTTAATATTAAAATTTAGAATGCAAACATTAAAAAAATGTAAAAATGACTCACGAGATATTTTTATATGAAAACGGTACTAAAATCACAGATTATGTAAACAACAATACTTATTCTATTGTATAAATGTATAATAAACACTTTTGTCACCTCACTTTTTCATCATTTCATATAAAAATATTTAATAAAAATTAACAATGTCGAGCCGCCGGTCCGAAATTTGGCGGGAAAAATTATGTGTCAGATTGCGCGAATGACAGAATATTCTTGTTATGTATTTCTATGGACAACTTGAATAGGGATGTACAGCTTGTTCCACTATCGACCTTTTACTTTTTGTTTTAGGGATGTCACTAAAAGAATAACGGAGTTATAACAGTTTCTGTGGAGACACACGCGTTGACGTATAAACACGCTTATTGTACTTGACTGCTGTCGTATTTCTAACGCATATATCTGCTTAAGTTGGTGACCGGTTAATAGTACTTCGTCAAATTTAGGCAATAAAAATACTAGGCATGTTCAGAAAGTAAGTGTACTGTGACCGTAACGGGCTGTGGTTTTTTTTGTTTTTTGAGGGTTAGCAACACTGAGTGGTAGAGGGAGATCGAGCATCGCAGGAACACAATAGTACGTAAACTCACGTTGAAGTGTCCAGTTGCGTGAAAGATGTCGGTAAGAAATCTCGCCAAGTGCGAGTCACACTGTGTGATCCGCTTCCTACTCGCAGAAGGAATAACACCTACTAGAATTGGAAGATCAGGATTTCCTAAGCTCTATTGTGACTGGAAATGAAATGGGGGTGGTTCATTAGATGCCTGAGGCAAAAAGACAGTCGTCACAGTGGTGTCACACCGATTCCCCATGTGCCAAAAAATTAAAAACCACAATTTTGGGCAAAAAAAATCACATCCTCAGTGTTTTAGGACCGAAAAGGCATTATTTTGGTCAAATTTCTGCCTCAGGAGGAGACCATCAAAGCAGTGGCGGCTCGTGACTTTTGGTTGTGCTAGAGTGCTGATATTAAAAAAATGGCATTATTGATGTTGTTGTAGCCGAAAAAAAATTATTTTTTTTTTTTTTTAAATCATTTTTTTGTGTGAAAAATTTCAGAAGGTTTCAGTTTGGCGGTGCGCCGCACCGATTTCCTGAAAAATCTTCATACAAAACACCAATTTAAAAAAAAAATATATATATATTTTCGCATACAACAACATCCATGATGCCATTTTTTTTAATATTAGCACCCTAGCACACCCAAAAGTCACGAGCCGCCACTGCATCAAAGCACAATGATATTGTGAGATCCTAAAAAAACTCAAAAGGAGTGTTCAAAACAAAAGGAGAGGAATGCTGATGAGAGCAGTGTGCATATTGCATGGCAACACCCGTCCTCTCACAGCCTTAGCCGCCAAGGCGCTTTTAGACTCATTTGGTAGGAATATTTTGAACCACCTGCCTTATTCCCTTGACTTGGCGACTTCAGATAATCATGTTTTCACCTCCTTGAAGGCAGACATGGGTCTAATTAAATTTTCAACCGATGAGCAGATGCAGAAAGAGGTTCTAAAGTAGGGGAAGGAGCTGGCGGGAGAATTCTTCGAGGAAGGCATAAAGAAGCTTGTGCCATGGCTCACCACATGCATTGAACGGGATGGTGATTACGTGGAAAAATGGTCAACAAGTGTATTAACAATATCCTGTAATTTTTTTTTTTTTTCTAATACACTATTTCAAAAAAAAAAAAATAATCCAGTACACTTACTTTCTGAACATGCCTCAATACAAAGTTTACAACATTTTATATTTAACAACAACACATAAACTATCTTATTCTTCATGAAATAATGTAATTATGGTCCAACATGTCCATAAAAACAACATTACTTGATACAATACTAAAACATCACAATAAAAAACAACCTCAAACATTCAAATGTTAAAAGAAATTGTCATATTGATACAAGCCACCTATTGGAATTCTTCGGCCCAATAATTATGCAAAAAAATGTAAAAACCGTATTACTAAAACTAACCCACAGATGTCAAGATTAATAATAAATTAAAAAATATCCCATTTTTTATTAGAAAAACTCTTATTATAACTTTTGAAGGTTATTCACGTCAATGTAATATATCATTGAAGAAGATGATAACACTAATTAATCTAAACGAAAATATGAAAGAGAACAAGACACAGAAAAATAAAAAGATTAGAGATGAAACGGATAGTTGTTTGGCCGGATACCGGATATCCGGCGAGCTGCGAGGCCGGATGGCCGGATATCCGGCGGCTGGATATTCAGCCCATTGTCTCGTTGCATGTCGTGACGAGTTTAGCGCCGCACAGGTCTGGCGAACGCAATCAGATCAATTCGGGCAGTTTCGGTTGCCATCGTGAGTAAATTCTTTTTGATAAGAAGAAGAACAAGAGGTATATTACGGTGCTTCAATATCAGTATTTAATCATTTCAATAATCTCTGTGTTTTTTACGATTTTTAGTTCACTATAATGGTGATTGTGATTAGTTAATCATGTTAATTTAAGTTTTCGCTACTCTGCGAGGTTTTTGTAAGTTTTTACTAAAAGTTTTCAGTTTGGATATTTACTATTTATGTATTTATCATTAGAGTGAATATCTCAGAATGAAATTTTAAGTTTTTGTGGCTTTTTCGTAACTTTTTCGACTTTAAATAAAAGCCGTCAGAATTATAAACCATTTTATTGATATTTACCTCACAAAGATTAATGTATTGCATTTTATTATAGGAAATTGTCATAGTTTTTTAATATCCGGTATCCGGCTGGATTTGAGTTACTATCCGGTATCCGGTCGGATAGTAAATTTAGGCCGGATAGGCCGGATACCGGATAGTTACCGGATATCTGTTTCATCTCTAAAAAAGATAACGGTCACAACTGAGATTTGTCGCAATTTTTATTTTTCTGTGTCTTTTTCTCATTCATATTTTCGTTTAGATATTAATTAGTGTTAAAAAATGTTCATTATATCAGATATGTAACAGTATGCAGTAAAGAGTTAACACACATCTAGCTTGAAGCGTAGTTCTAAGTTTTACACCGGAACTAATTTATGAAGAATTCAGACAATCCTGTAATTTTTCACAGGTTTAGTAGATATAATTAAAAACAGTAAAAATGAACACAGCTTCCGCATCATATTATAAATTCATTCAGTTTAACTTATATGTTTTCAAGGTACATTATGTTACGTGTATTTTCAAGGTTATATTAATAATACATTATATCATTAGGCTAGGTTTACACATGTAAGTAAAGTTTACGTCTTAATGTAATTTTTTGACATGTTACTCCCAGGAGCGTTTACATATGCATATGACTTGTGGTAATTAATGCTCACGGAAGTTGTTAGGAAGTTCAACACGTGTAAATGCTCATGCGACCGTTTACATCTGTAAATTTATTTGAGATAAGATGGCTTCCTGTCAACAAGGATCTGCTACTGTCAAATTTACGCGATTTTGTCAATAAAGACGAAAAGTGTTGAAATAGAATTTGGCTTTAATTAATAATTATCCATGCGCTTATGTGCAGTCAAAGGCGGAAATTAATAGAGTTCTTTCATTTTATCCGAATGACAGCAACTAACTTCAAATTCAAATACATAATGTTAAAAACAGAAACATTGAGAATAGAAAGGATGGGATCGATAATTGAATAGAAGGATGCTCATTTTCAGAAAACTTAAACTAGTGTAAATAAATACTAGTTTTATAGGAAAAAATCTCTTAGCTTATCAAACTGATTTTATAAGCTGTAAGAAGGCTGGAAATTCGCGTGGACGTGATTAGACCTGTCAAAAAACTTCCGGAAGAACAAGTTCTGTAACTTGCTATAAATTACGTTAAGTTACGTTAAGACGGCCGGTGTAGTTCAGCGGTAAGGCTCTTGACTCGCATTCCAAATAAATTTTATTTGATTAATTTGTGTATTTCACAATTTATTCATTTAAAATAATATATAATATATTTGCGGCACGTTCCAGAGTGGAAGATACTTTCAGTATCGCCCTGGTGTAAGTCCACCATTCAGAATTGAAACGTTGCTTGAAATGACTTTAGCCATGTTTGGTGACCAGATCTGATTAGCCAGGTACTTCCCCACCTTCCTCTTCCCTATCTCCTTCCTCTCCCCACTACCTTCAACCTCACAACATACCCCAATTGGGGATGCCATAGTCTCACTGGCTCCAGACGGGAGCAGTTGGGACTCTTGTGCGGTATTCATGTAAAAAAAATAAAAAAATTGACTTTTGTTTTTACAATACAACAATTTACAGGTAAAAACTTACGAGTGTAAACCCAGCCTTATAAGATATTTCACTTTAAATAAATAAATATTCACGGTCAAGGATCATTTTGACATAAAACTATAATTTAATTCGGTATAAAGTGGTTAATAAATTTGCATACAATCTCATGTAAATCATTTGCATAAACGAGCGGGGAAAAAGTCAATTGTAAATGAATGCGGTGAACAATATGATAATCTTTAAATTTTCCAAATCAGTTGTTTGCCTGTGGTTTTAATATCTAACAATTGTTTTAAGAAACACGTGTCTCGTTAAAATAATAATAAAATTTAAATAATACATGCATTATCAAAATATTCAATTTAACTAATACATGTTAACTAATCGGCACTCTGAAAATGTTGAATTGATTAATAATGAACGTTATTTATTATATTTATCTGTAAAAAATAAAAAATAAAAAAAATTCAATTTTTTTGATAATTAACATGAGCATTTAAGAGGGCATTACCAGAGAAAACCAGAAATATGTCATTTTCAAATCAGATTTTAGACGTATTGACTCTTTTCCACAAAAAATTATAAATGGATTTCGAAAGATTGTTCTTTTATCTAGCATTTGTATGTAATAAATTTTGAGAAAATTTTTTAATTTTTAGTATAATAAGGTTATTCCATAGGTCGTTGGCAAATTTGTTAAATTTTCAAAAAAGATTTTGTATTATACCACACCCATTTCAAATAATATAATCATGCAGTATAATAAATCAATACATTATCTAGCAAACGCATGTTTTAGAATTTTAATTTTAGTTTCAATAAAATCATTAAAAAAATACGTACGTACATGTGTTTCTTGACGAAAATTGGTCCATTTGTGTATTTATTTGCGCACTTACAAACTAATATATTTCAGATTTTTTTAACATTCTTATTAAATTTAGACATTATTGAAAAATGATAAATACTTATAGCCAAAAAATAATTACAAAAAGTACATTATTTTAATAGTTTTATCATCACGCCTTTCAGCATTTTTGGATGAAGGTATAAATTAAAGTTAATTTGGATTAAAATAAATTCGATATTGAGTTGTAATTTAAAAAAGCTGGTACGGAGAATAATTAATCTTTCTCATTGTAACCACCCTGCACGATCGTAAGAACAACTTTCGACGAAATGTGGATTTTCGTCCGCTGGCTGGTTAAACGCTCTTAACTAAAACAGAACATCTGTTTAAATGAAGTAGCAAAAAATATTAAACGGTGAGATCTGGCCTCATGAAATTAGCACAGCTTTTACTGTAGGGAATTTCTAGATCTACACAAATAATTTCAGATCGCAATGTAAACTCTATCATGAACTACGGAGCTTTTAAGTATTTAAATGAAAACAAATCACTTTGTAAAACACCACTATTAAATCAAAATTATCAAAGTGAATTTGAAAATATTGAAGAAGTAATTATTTTAAGTATTTATTTATACTGTATGAAAGCATTGCATCTGTTTGGGTGGTGACCGGACAGCTCAACAATGTGCAACTTCATCACTCTTTTGAAAAGTCATTAAAAGTGATGAAAAAAAATATTATTCGGTTATTAAAAAAACATCACATTTAATGACTTTTCAAAGGGGTGTTGAAATGCCACTTTGTTGAGTTTTCATGGAACTGTTTGGGTACAATGTTGGACTCAACTCAGGTTGCGATACGTATAACTGACAAAAAACAAGCCGCCATAATATTGTTTGTCCTTATTTTTCAAGTGTCTGGTAAGAAAAATATTTTCAAAAACGAATTTTAAAACTTCGGGGGAGGTTGGGTAATAAAGCTATAGTGGGTCTATAAAATCATCAATAATGTGGAAGGATTTTAATAAATGGGTTGTCCTAGGTCTTGAAGAGACTGATATTATTTTATGATATTTTTAAAAGCAAATTAATTTATGTTCTTGCTGTTGTCGTAGGCCATTATTTAAAAAATAAAAAATACGCAATCATAAAAACATGGCTAATTTAAATATTATAATTAGTATATAAGTAAATTTATATTTTATGTAATAGACTTGTATAGTTTTTTACAGGGAATAAAGCTGTCAAAATGTACTCGTAATTCTTGTATTATATTGTTAAATTCAATAAGAAATCAGTTAAATTTGCCAGAATCAGTCATTCTAGAAGAGTGGTAACTACAGTTTCAGAAAGGTCTAAGTTCATTTCGAGGTCAAAGATGTTACATAAATGCTATATTAAGTATGAAATAATAAATTATGTGTAATTTGAGGAAAATAAACAGAAAAGGAAGTGATTAAGTGGAATTATCAAGAGCCCCGGGTAATGTCAACACAACAATATTTCCGTTATTTGTAAGACCATGTTTAAGCAAAAAAAGGGGAATTACTTTGAAAATTTACAGAAATCGTCTATAATCACTTAATACTTTTATCAGTAGAACTGTGTACTGTCAACATAACAATATTTCCATTATTTGTAAGACCGTATTTAAGCAAAAAGGGGGAATTACTTTGAAAATTTTACAGAAATCGTTTATAATCACTTAATACTTTTATCAGTAGAACTGTGTACTGTCAACATAACAATATTTCCATTATTTGTAAGACCGTATTTAAGCAAAAAGGGGGAATTACTTTGAAAATTTTACAGAAATCGTTTATAATCACTTAATACTTTTATCAGTAGAACTGTGTACTGTCAACATAACAATATTTCCATTATTTGTAAGACCGTATTTAAGCAAAAAGGGGGAATTACTTTGAAAATTTTACAGAAATCGTTTATAATCACTTAATACTTTTATCAGTAGAATTGTATACTGTCAACACAACAATATTTCCGTTATTTGTAAGACTGTGGTTTAAGCAAAAAGGGGGAATTACTTTGAAAATTTAACAGAATTTTTTTATACTCACTTAATATTTTTATCAGTAGAACTGTGTACTGTCAACACAACAATATTTCCATTACTTGTAAGACCATGTTTAAGCAAAAACATAGTGTGCAATTCACACGCGGGAGAAGTGAAACCTTCAGAAAACTAAAGTAGACAAGAGTGGGTAGGTTACAAAGCACCGCACAAAGAGAAGACGATTATACTATCTCATTCTCTCACAGGCTAAATCCTGTAGATGTATATGTTTGTCTCTTTTTAGTGTCGCTATTTTTCGTTTCGTCGAGTTTCAAATCACAACGGTGCTAAAGAAGTATTGGCTTCAAAAAGGGGAATCACTTTGAAAATTTTACAGAAATCTTTTATAATCACTCCACTCTTGTGTAGTCTTTACAATGATATTTAGTAATAAATTGATAAATCCCATACAAGGAGTTTTGTTTTTTTAGTTCCTTGAACACTGAAATTAAAATATTGTCTCAATAAAACCCTCAACAAGACTTTTTCCAAATAAAAAGTTATTTTTTTGATCCCTTGAACCTTCAGGAGAGTTTCAATTGTATTTATATGTTATAAAAGTGTAGATGCGTGCTTACCTCTTTGATCTTTCAACAGGTGGCGTTCGCTGCCCAGATGTGTTCCCAAGCAGAAATTAGTGATGGTGATCCGTCTTGTGCGTTGATTCAGCACTATGTTTCCTAATTTTAAGTCTCTGTGTACAATATTCCGCTGAAAACAAAAAACAACATTTTAATTTTAAATGTCGGTCCATCCATGTTAACCCCTCAGCAACGTAAGCAAGTATACTCGTTAAAATAACGATAGCAGTCAAGTACAATAAGCGAGTTTACTCGTCAACGCGTGTGTCTTCATAGAAACCGTTATAACTCCGTTATTGTTTTAGTTACATCCGTAAAATAAAAAGTGAAAGGTCGATAGTGAAACATGCTGCACATCTCTATTCAAGTTGTCCATAGAAATACCTAAAAAGAACATTCTGTCAGACGCGCAGTCTGACACAAAATTTATCCCGCCAAATTTCCTACGGGCGGGTCGCCCGCTCCCGACATTGTTAATTTTTATTAAACATTTTTATATGAAATGATTGAAAAGTGAGGTGACAAAAATGTTTATTACACATTTATACAATAGAATAAGTATTGTTGTTTACATAATCTGTGATTTTAGTACCGTTTTTACATAAATACATCACGTGAGTCATTTTGACATTTTTTTAATGTTTGCATTCTAAATTTTAATATTTACAAATATTAATATTTATTTATAATATAATAATTGGAAAGCTTACTTTGTAACCTGTCTAAAACAGTTATTACTATTCGGCTACGTTCAGAAATGTTTCATTTATAGAGCATTAAATGTGAAGCGGTAATAACATAAAGTTTTCGTAAAATGTCATTTCGTTTAAGACATTTAAAGTGCAAATTGGCGATTTTCTGAGGGGTTAAATAAATAAAAAACAAACAAAATTCTAATACTGACAAGCAAATCTATAATGATCTGACAAATACGAGTATTAACAATATATTTACAAGTAACTGGTTATATTTAAAAATTTCACAGAAGCAGAAAAGTTTTCACAAGTATGAGGAAGTTTAAAAAAAAATTACATTTTTTAATAACAATATTTATTAGTGTGGAAAACTTAATTTATTGTTTAAGCTTATTATTATACATTAAGTACATCAAACCACAAAGATATTGCTTTCTAAGAAAATATAATAAAAAAAAATTTAGGCTGCAGATCGTACAAGGAAAATATTACCATAATAATATTATGATAAAATAAATGATTATTGATTTCCAGTTTTATCTGCTTTGTAGCAGTTTTTTTTTTTACAATAACTGCTAAACATGAGGCTTTGAGGAAAATAATTTCCCTGAGGGCCGATGTCAGCTGTGTGGAGGGTCTTTTTGATGGAAGGAATGTTGTAGAAGATTGTTAAGATAGGGCAGTGGAGGTTATCCACCACTTACCCGCCCTGGTATAAGTAACAGATGGTTACTCCTTCAAGGTTCTCGCAAGATTCTAATTTTTTTGTTAAACGAAGCTACATTTATTTATTTTGAACGAATCTAGACCTCCAGTGTCCCTGCATACGTTGTTAGAAAGCAGTATGCAAGTGCTTAACAGAAAAATAAAACATAATACAACAAATCAGGTTAGTAATACAAGCAAAATAATATTAATATTGTTAAGATAGGGCAGTGGTCAGCAGACCGTGGCTCTTTGGATAGGTGGTTGCGGCTCTTCAGACATCACCTCCACTCAACCAGCCTTATGAGATGGAGCAGCCGAATGAAATTTGACTTGATTAGCATCAGTGTTGCCAACTCAGCTCATTCTAAAGTTTATAATCATGCACTCAGAACATGAGAATGGTTTCCTTCGAAATATGCCATAAATTATGCATTTGTTATCGTGTTTCCTTGACAAATTGGCTCTTCATACTTGAAAGGTTGCCGACCCCCGAGGTAGGAGAATCTATCAAACGGATCACCCGTTTCAGCACAGAGTCAAGGGTGTTTCAATGCCTAATCATCTTTTTATTATAAGAAAATTGAATCCGCATCCCGTTAGTCTTGTACAGCAGGTCAATTCTATTCATGTGACAATATCCAATATAAAATATAAATGATTCAATGACCTGGTTCTATGAGGAAAACTCTCACATTTAAAACATGAAAGAATTTTTCCCTATAGGTATGTGCAAGCTCAGGGCAAAAGAAGAAAAACAGAATTTTTTAAATCGTTTCTTTTTTTTTCTTATGTTAGATCCAATGAAATTCAGATTTAAACTTTCCTACACCATTTCAAAAATTTTAACTTGAAGCTTTCTATGAAAAGATAAATATTCCAGATAAAAAAATTGTGTAACAAGTGTACCCTGACCGCCTAACCAAACACTATAAAGAATAGCAGTTTCCATAAGGAATCATAAAATTCTGGTAAATAGATAGAGTTAATATTGGCGTTCAAAATATGGGTCATAAACATTGGTTAATTGACCGCTTTGAGTTGCCACGGACTTCAGTCGGTTACAAATGTTCGCCGGGCATAGGTCTCTGGTGATAACTTCAAAATGCCGAAATTCCCGCTGAGATATTGTACAAGGTGTACTGGAAAAGATGGGAAAAGCAATGGTATGTTACGGTAAATTGGTGCTTTTAATGTTAAAAAAAACTATATTGCCGACTGCCGTGGCGAGCTGCGAGTCCGCTGATAGCAAGCAACGAGCTATCCCCCCCCCCTATTTTTCAGTTAATTTTGCTCAGAATGTTCATTCTATGAATGGAACAGTCTTCATAACTTCCAACCTCCGTTAGCAGAACATCCCAAATGTAAAAGCAAAAATGCAGCTGCTGTTAATGTTTTGAAACAGAACTGAATAGTTTTTTGTAATTATAAAACGAGTTCAAGGAGAAAGTAAAGATGTATTTAAATCAACAATACAACATTTAGAATTATTATTTACAGACTTTGTCTAGTGAGGCGGGTAAAAGAAAACTACATATATAAATGAAAATAAAATAAACAACCGGGTTGCCGGCACTGAAACTGAATTATTATCGATTTGCGCAGCCTGACTATACTAAAAATATCATTGAAAGGTTAAGAATTATTAATCCATCAGGTTAATTTGTTCTCTTTTGGGAACAATTCGTAGAGATTTCGTAGAAATCGTTCTGTCTCTCTTACTAGCATGGTGAACAATATGATCTAAATGGTGTTAGAAAGAGAAAACACCACATTTTATATTCAAATGCATAAATTAACCACAAAAATTAAAATAAATGAAGACAATATAAGCGAAACTCAATCGAAAATCTGGAAACAGAAAAATCAGAAAAACATATTTCCCAGAGGTGTCAATATGTTTTTCTGTTTCCAGATTTTCAATTGAGTTTCGCTTATATTGTCTTCATTTATTTAAATATTACAATTTGAGGTTTTACTCATAAAGTTAAAATAAAAAATAAAAAAACAAAAATTAAAATATACGCTTATACAACGTGTCCGGAAACTCGTAGTACAAGCGGGAAACTGGTGAATCTACATCACGTAGAGAACCCAAAAAACTTATTTTTTTCAATTTGAGCATTTCGATTTTAATATTATTTTTTTTCTATTTTTCCATTTTTTCGGCAACTAAAGGGTTAAAAAACTTTTGAGCCCTGTTTACCCTTCGATGCATTTTATAAGACATTACACAGCTGAAATCAACCCCCTAGTGAACAATTTTTTCAAATTTAACCAAAAAAATTCAAACTTCGGACCCGATTTACTCGAAAACGAAAGCTCAAATCAAAAAAGTTATATCACAAATCGACTCCGAATGTATAAAACCAAAACTTCCGAATGCAATTTGCAATAAATTATGAAACTTTGTGAATTTTTTATTCATTATTTCTATATGAAATGACAAAAAAAGCGAGGTGACAAAACATTTATAATTCAAATGTCTAATAAAACATGTGTGTATTTTTTTTGTTCGTTATCAGTAATTTTAGTTAAAAAAATGTAAGGTGAGCCGTTTTAAAAACTTTTTATGTTTTTTTTAGACATTTGTATGTTTATTTCTAATATAGCATATTTCATCACCTTTCAAAAATAGTTTTAGTTTTCGAATATGTTCAGAAATATTCTATTTAATTGAATTTTACTGCAAATGGATATTTGTTGACCTTCCGAGGTGTTATGCCCGAGGCCTGAGGGGTTATACTTAGTATTCGTAGTACAGTGCTTCTGTGTAATTCTGTGGTCAGCATAAATCAAATGAATTGATAAGGATTGGCGGTGAGCCCTTTGTGGCGGTTGTATAAGGACAAAACATTTATTAAATAATTTATGAAATCAATCGATTTTAAGTCTGAAGATTACAGCGCGTATTTGAATAAAACAGAATATGGTAATCCTTCATTATCCTTGTTTTCTAACTGCACTTTTAACTTGCGATTTCGCAAATTCACAGTCAAAAGATACATTTTTTGTATTTCTTGGGCATTAACTATGTAACAATTTCTAGAAATTTTGAAGAGTTTTACTTTCCGTGTTACAAATTTTTTTATTTATCTGCTACCGGTTTCGACACATCCGTGTGATTCACTAGCAAACTTAAAACTAACTTAAAAATTTATACAAGAGAGAAACGATTAGATTTTATTGGGTGGGGGTACCGGAAGGGGTGATTTTGAGGGAGGGGGAGAACGGTGGGAGGAGTCAACATAACATGGAAACATTGTTAATAAGGGTGCTATTATTTTGTTAACTAAATTAATTTTTGTTTTAATTGTTTTGTTTATTTCTAAGGTTTTTAAAGCGCACAAACGGATGTGTCAAAACCAGTACCAGATAAATAAAAATTTAAGTAAGAAATGGGCCGTTCAAGTATTACGTAACGCACTTGGGGGGGGGGTCTTGTGAAACGTTACTGTGCGTTACGAGGGAGGGGAGGGGGGGTTCGAACAACGCGTTACGTAACATGTTTTTCTTTATTTAGATAAAAAAAATTAGGGAATTAAAATCTTCCAAGTTGGCAATGCTTTTCGTTCTCCAAATCTTTTGTTTTATTTATTACTGCAAATGCGATTAAAACAAGAAAAAAAGGTATTTAAGCGACTTTTCAGTGCTTTGTGCAACTTAATTGTGACTTTCAGGTAAAAATTGTCACTTGGGCGTTACGTAACGTTATGGTGGGGGGGGGGGGGGGCTGGTACAGAAAAACGTTACTACATGGGGGGGGTCAAAAATCTTCAAAAATTGCATTACATAATACTTGAATGCCCCCAAATGTACATGAAAAGTAAAACTCTTCTAAACAAATTGAATATTATGTAATTTAGATAGCGAAAAGCTCGGAAAAACTATATTCAATTGACAATATCCTTTAATAAAATAAGGAGGACAGGAAACCGAACTGTTTGTTCCATAGTACTTAAAAAAATTATTAATCAAAAGAAAAAAATGTTGAAGACAGGCAGTTAGTATTAGTTATGGATAACATTGACAACGCCTGGTACACGCTTGCATCGACCAAATCTATAAAACATCATAACTAAAACAATATTAAAACAGATAATACATTTTTATGATCTCTGAATGAATATGTGACACGCAAGAGAAAATAAACCATAAATGTATCAATTCGGATAAAGGAGTCAATAACAAAGTTATTTCCACAAATAGTTTTGATGTAAATTTTCCTTATTCTGCTTTCATAAACAACCATAATATATATGTGTGTACCTACATATTAAGCGTATATACATTTTGAATGTCCATACACGAATTTGCAACACCAGTATGAGGAATTCAGTGTGAACTGTTTATATTATGTATGTATAACTATTCATATTATTTCCTTAACGCAATCGGCAATCAGACCACCAAGAATGAGAATGCCTACATACAATGCCACTCAAAGAAAACATTTGTATTTCAATTCTGTTTATTGAAGTGCTTTTCGATGCACAATATTTTTCATTTTTCCGTCTAACTTACACGTCTAGTGTACACGAATAAATCAGAAGATTTGTCTGTCCCTAATGCATCATGACTCCTTTGTAACCTCTCCCTCTGCCCCTTCCTTGTCCCCAATCCCTGTGTTTCCGCCTTCTGCATTCCCCTTCACCCTCCCGCAATTCCTTTCCACCGTCCCAGCCTCCCGCATTCCTCCCCTCCCCCCACGTTTCTCCCGCTTCCCCCTTTCACTTTCCCACCTCGACCATTCTCCCTTGACCCCCCCTCTCCTGCCCCTCCCGCCACCCCCCTCCCTGCCGCTAAACTTTATGACATAACAACCTACATGCAAAAATTTTATACAAATTTCATAACGCAAGAGTTCACCATTATATGTATATAGAAAACTTCGAAGGTGTGTGCATAACAAAGTTTCATTGCAATCAGATGAATAGTATAGGAAATAATTTTGTAATGCCAGAGCTCACCATTATATATAGAAATCTTCGCGGGCGTGCGCGCACACTACAAATAAGCTAAGTTTCATCACAATCGGATGAATGGTATAGGAACGCATACGGAACAAACAGTGAAACATTCATCTTTTTATACAGGGTGTAAGTGACGTACTTGACTTACTTTAACCAGTGATTCCTAACATTATTTGGAGTAAAAAATGTAAATAAAATTTTAATCTCCAGTGACATTTTTGATGTTTTTTTTTTCTAATTTCATTTACATTTTTTACTCTAAATAATGTCAGGAATTACTGGTTAACCACTCATTTGCCGCTCGTGCGCCGGCGTGTCCTGATTTTGACACGCGATTTTGATCCTTATGTATAAAGAAAGTGTATGAAGAACACGGTCAGAATCGCTTGCTCTATTATCGCTCTTTACCATAGAGAAAACCGCAATTAGATTGGTGACTCCATATAATTTATATTAATGATTTACCGGAGCGCGGGAACGTGCGCAGTTCTTGCGCATGCGCGGGAAAAATTCTTTGGTCTTCAACTTTGACCTTTCTATGTACGAAATTTCTCAAGGACGCTGTCAGAATCGCCGGACATTGGGTGTCATGGCTGCCGCTTTTTGCGAACGCTAATTGGTTACAACCAACCCCATTTACTCGCGGCATTCAACGAGTTAAAGCAAGTCAAGTATATCCCTTAACACCCAGTATAAAGATTAACAAAATAAAATCAATATACATATATTCATATCATAATCTAGACAGAAATTAAAGCCGCAACCTTGCTAACCGAGGTCAAGCATGCTTACCGCCATAATAAAATCCTTATGACTTTGGAGACTTTCCAGTCTGAAGATGTCGGTACAGGGTGAAACTAGTCGCAGCCAGAAATGTTTAATTCGGTAAATGAATGGGGACAAATTTAAGACATTAATACTTTCTTCGGTCAATGGCAATTATTATTATGAACTTAGAACATTACATGGCATTGAAGTAAAGGAAAGAGTGTCAAAGACTAAAGATTATCAGGTCTGCAAAATAAAACATATGGTAATCAATATTATACGAGGGGTGTCCGTAAAATAAGGTCTCCAAGGTGCTGCTATCGCGAGGAACGATTTTACTCGAGATCCGGCAACACTGGCTTTTAGCCAAGTTCCCCTACGCCAAATCCCCACCTTGCTGCACTCTCTGCGACACATAGTCTTGGCGTGACAGTCGTTCGCGATGGAGCTTTCGCTTGCCGCACCCGCCAGGTGTGAATTACGCTCTACAATTAGTTTTCTTGTGCAAAGAACAAAACCCCAGTAGAAATTCATTCTCAGCTACTTGAAGTATATGGAAAACAATCTATGAGTGCGAAAACGTGTGCAAATGGTGCAGAGAATTTAAAAGCGTGCCGGACGGCCATCGGTTTCAGACGAAAATTGCCAAAGTGAATAAAACAATGATTGCAGATCGACGGGTGACGGTTCAGGAGCTCTATGATATGATCCCTGATGTCAGTAAGACCACTATTGACAAGATTTTGACAGAACATTTGGGAGACCACAAGGTCTGCCCAAGGTGGGTCCCAAAATGCTCACCGAAGATCACAAACAACAACGGGTTGAAGCAGCCTGTGAATTCCTTGAGTGCTACGACATCGACGGCAAAGAATTCTTGGACTCAATTGTGACTGGGGACGAGACCTGGATACACTACACGACACCAGAGACAAAGGAACAATCCCGTCAGTGGCGTCATTCAGATTCGCCGAAGCAAAGTTTAAAAATGAATTACAGAGCGTACCTTGCACCTGGCGGGTGCGGCGGGTGGAAGCTCCGTAGCGAACTTCTGCCACGCCGAGACTAAGAGTCACAGAGGGTGCAGCGTGGTGGGGATTTGGCAAAGGGAAACCAGGGTATATACCAGCATTGCCAATTAATAAAAATAAAGTAAGACAAAAAAAAAAACCCTTATTATTTTTACGAAAGAAGTGCTATGAGGAGAATGATGGTAGGCGTAAATGAACGAGAGACCTAACCCGCATCACAGAATCTACTGGCAGAATTATATAAGTATGGACAGGTCACTCTGCTATCTAGAGACCATAAGGAAAAATGCCGCAGAAATGGGACAAAGAATTTAAAAGATATGGAGAACTAAAATAGTTGACCTTAGCCCAAAACGAGAAATGTCTCACCTTATGCAGATTGGCCACCACGCGCACCACGTCGTAGAATATCATGATGGCCTCCCTCTCCGGCACCTTCTTGACCTTGGTGACGTAGTGCTGCAGGTTCACCAGGTCGCTGGTCTTCTCGCTGAAGTGGTGGGCGCTCACGCAGTCCAGCACCAGAAACAAGCGCTGCTTCAGCTTGCCCGTGTAAATGTTACCGGATGGAGAAATGGGATCGGCCACTTCTTCCAAAGCTTGGTCCTGAAAATAATTATAATATTAAAGTCTAAAATTTTACAACAAACATGTTAAGTATTTCCAATTGGATATTTCTTTTTAAGTTCATAGCAGATGAAATTTTCAATTATTGGCTCCAATGTGAAAATGCCTGCTGCAGCACAGCTAAACCCACCTTGGAAACTTTTGCTGATTTCGAGACATTTGTAAAAACCGTTTGGAACCCATTGAAAATAAACTTCTTTTTTCTTCACTAAATCAAAGATACTAATTTCAGTTGTCTATTCTGTGCGTTAGTCCCGCATGAAATCTGGTTCAATGAACTCAAATGTTATTTGAATTTAGGTTTAAATTGGGAGAGATTGGTTGAGGGAGACCGAGACCTCTCCAGCTGAACTCTCTCGACCCATCACCTTGCATCGCAGTGGGAATAATGGATTCATACGTCCGTCACTCCTGAACTGACCCCCAGATTCCTACCCACTCCTCTTATCTTTTTCCTTCCCAGAACCCTCTCCTTCCTTTCCTTAAAAAGACCATCCACACAGCATCCCCTAAGCCCCTCACAGGCCTTGATAGAAACTATTGCCCTCTGTGTGGAGATAATGTAAAAAAAAAGCTTTGCGTCATGATGTAAAATGATTTTAAGCAAAAAAAAGGAATCAGGTTTTTTCATGTATCGAGTTTCCTCAACCAAATATACTCAAATAAGAATAGGTACAATAAAATAAATTAGTTTTTGTGGGTTTTTCGACACATTCTTCTTTTGAAGCATTGTTCTTTTTTATAATACAACTTGAATTGAAAACTTGTTATCATCATTACATCATCATTACATAATATAAAATGAAGTCTCTCAAAATGTATGTGCGCGTTAATCTTTTAAACTACGCAACGGATTTTCATACGGTTTTCACCAATAGATAGAGTGATTGAAGAGGAATGTTTATATGTATAATACATGTAAATTATATTAGAGAAAAGCCGAGAAATTCAAAGAAAACATATTTTTGTGCGATTTAAAACGGCTGGCGGGCCGTACTATAGTCACTTTTGAAATTCGTTCTACGGAAAAAATTGGAAAATAGATGTCTTAGAGTAAGTAGGTATTTGATTTTCCCTTTTCAAGTATCCAGTGTTGCATTGCAAGTATTGTATAATTAGTGGCGAGTTAATTAGTTTATATGTATAATACATGCTTATTATAGTAGAGAAAAGTCAATAAATTCAAATATTCAATTCAGGCAGCGGGCAGCGGGCAGCTGGCAAGCGGGTGGTGTGGATTTTATAAAGATTGGATAATGGCGTTGTGTTTCATTAGCCACAGCAACGTGTGGCCGGGTCTGCTAGTTTATTTAAAAATAATGGCTTATTAAGACATTTTATGAGAGTTCATTAGAAGTTGTTGGTAAATAATGTTTTGTTTCAAAACTTACACTATTCCCAGAATATGCACGAATCAATCGTCCTGTTGATTAGACAGACATCTCCAAATACTACGTTTTGAGATAATGAGAAAAGCAATTTTCGAACGCTCACTGTATATCAAATATTATTTACATGTGTCTGTGTTTTACATATTAAATATGCTATAAAATAATACCGGGAAGTTTAACGGTCCGGTACATTAGTATGACGTGTTGAAATTTCCTACTAGTAATCCAGTAAACATCAATTTTTGAATTATTTCACTACAAGTTTTTATGAATTATAAAATTGATTTGTTGAATTTTTTCTGAATATGAATATGAATCTCACCCCACGAACCCAGGCATCCCTGCTATGTCACCGAATGTAGCAAACCGCTCGGGGTGATCTGTGGCAGAGGTGTTGGGTATCCAGTAAATGGGGCAGCGGTATACACTCCCGCCTCCCAAATTGAAAACTTACTAATATAATAATATATTTTATGGGTAAAAGTCCTCCTAATCCTTAAAAATCTTTGTTTTAGGACAGGTTGTTTAAAAAAATTTGAACAATTTATCAAATATTTGAAGTTAATTTTCACGTTCTGTGTAAATTCTATTCTAGTTTTGTTATTTTATCATCATTGTAGGCCAGTTGCTTCATAGTGTCATTCACCTCTTGTAAATAAAATGATGTATGCTAGAGATGTACCCACTGAACAATCAACACCAGAAGGTAATCCCAAGAAGTATATTATTTATACCCTCTTGTAAGAAAATAGTTGTCACCAACTTACATAAGACATTTCAACTCTTTTAGGTCAGTGAAATAGATCATATGGTCGAGAAAGAATTTCAACACTTTTTTTTACATTAACTCCACACAGGAGGCCCTGCAGAAAATAATTGACCTCAGGGCCTATGTCATCTGAGATGCTGCGTGGAGGGCCTTTTTGGGGAGAGGAAGGAGTGAACATTGGTCTTGAGGAGACCCATGTTGTAGGAAGGAGGAAACACAGAGGCCGGCAAATCGTTCCACAGCCGAGCTGTTGAAAAGACGAGTCAATGCCGTTCTCATGAGACAAATTTGATATGATGGGTATGTCAAACCGTGTACATATGTTGGGCGCGAGTTTGGCGTGTTTCTCGACTGCACCGGTGCCGAGGGGATCAAGAGCATCTAAATAATACCGGTAGAACAAGGATAGCATTCACACCCGACGCCTGTGCTCTAAAGATTGCAACCGGTTTGTTAAGATGGGAGAATCTATCAAACAGACCGCCCGTTTCCGCATAAAGTCAAGGGTTTTTTTCCGGTATTTTGGAGTATCTGCAGGCCCTGTAATGTATGCCCAGCTTTTGGGGAGCTAATTTAACTCTGGCTTCGATGGAGCCCCCGTACCTGAGCTGGTCACTTATAGTAACACCAAGCATATCAATGGAGAGCCTGTTCGGAAGATTGCTTCCGTTGAAGGAAACAATATTTTCATTTTGATCCCTTTTAGACGTAATCAGACATGATTGGGTCTTTGAAACATTAAATTCAATGAGATTATTTTTACCCCAAGAGAAAACACTCTCGAGGTAACCGTCCATTCTTTGCTTCAAAGCCCTCCGAGCCATTGGAATTTGTGAGCCCTTTGGGAGTTTGCTTTGACGGCTTGTCAAACAAAAACTATCATGGACTGTACCGTCATCTGCGTAACAATGAATTGGTGCACATGACAAAAGGTCATTGAAGTGCAACAAAAACAAAGTTGGAGATCGAACTGATCCCCGGGTGGGTCCGGGAAGGTTTCAATTCGAAGGCAATTTCACCAGAATCAGTTCATCAGTGAATGTGCTCTATTGTTAGGTAGGTAGGAAGATTTGTAAAAAAAATCTAAAACATATTCAATTACTTAATTTGGGTTTTATTTTCCTGTATATAATTTTATGAATACAAGTTTTAAGTTTATGTCCAAATCCTGAGAAGTCAACTTACGAAGCTACACAGCATATAATTATAAGTGTTATATTTATATCTTCCAAATGACAGGTTTAACCCATCAAGCTAATTTGTTCGCTTTTGTGAACAGCTCATATAGGTCTCAAAGAAATCGTTGTCTCCCTTACTGTCATGGTTAGAAATGTGATCTAAACGGTGTTAGAAAGAGAAAACAAAATTTAATTTAAAATGAAAAAAAAATAAAATTTAACCGCACAAGAATTAAAATGTACACATATACGAAACCAAAGTTTCCGAAAGCAATTTGAGAAATATTTAAGAAATTTTGTGAATTCTTTATTATTTTTTTTATCATTACTCTCATACAGGAGGCCCTAAGGAAAATAATTCCACCCAGGGCCTATTTCAACTTTGGGAATGCTGTGTGGAGGGTCTTTTTGGGGGAAGGAAGAAGAGGAAATGGGAAGGAAAAAGGTACGAGGGGTGGGTAAGAATTTAGGGGTCAGTGTGTCCAGGAGTGACGGACGAATGAATCTATCCTTTCCACTGTGGTGCAAGGCAATGTTCTGAGAGAGTTCTGCTGGAGAGGTCAAAAGATCTCCCGCAACCAGTCTCTCCCGACCAGCCTACCACGCTGACCTGATCCGATGAACCCTGGCACCCCTGCTAAGTCACCAAACGTAGTGAACCACGTGATCTATGGCAGAGGCGTTGGTTATCCAATAAATGATTCTAGGGGCGGTGGTACCCATACCCGCCTCCCAAATTGAAAATTGTTGACTATGTCGTTAAAGAATTTGCGATATCCGTGGACTGGTTTTTCAAATTCTCATACAGATGATTCATATATAGATGATGACGCTCGTCTTTCTAATAAGGGAACGTACCCATACTACGTGACCAACTTTTTGCAATTTTTAACCCCCCCCCCCCCCCCCCCCGGTGACCAAAATCCTAAGCAATTCGCCGCTCATTTGTATGGAGCGTGACATTTTGAAGACCCCCCCCCCCCCTAAACGTGTCACGTAGTATGGGTACGTTCCCTAATATAAAGAGTAAAAATTTGATTGTTTGTTTGCATAGAATAGGCTCCGAAACTACTGAACCGATTTGAAAAATTCTTTCACCAATTGAAAGCTACACATTATCAGCGAGTAACATGGCTTATATAATGGTAAACTCTGGCGTTATGAAATTTGTATAAATCAAAATGTGTATATTTCATATATTTTAGCGGCAGGGAGGAAAGGCAGGGGGAAGGTGGGGTTTGTGGAGAGGGAAGACACGAGGGAGGGCGAAGGTGGAATGGAACGGGGATGCACGGGAAAGGACATGCAGGGAGAATCAATTTATTTCTTTGAATCGCATAGCAACGCATGCCGGGTACCAGCTATTTTCTAATAATTAAATTCGAAAGCTTATTTTATCACCTTTCAAAAATAGTTTTTAGTTTTCAGATAAATTCAGAAACCTTCCATTTGTTTGGATATTACTGCAAAGTGGAAATACTGTGACCGTCTGACGAAATATGCTCGAGGCCTAAGGGGTTAATCAAAAGAAGTTGTTTACAATGTGGTTAGATTTTATTTTTGTAAGTGGTTAGAACATAATTTAAATCCAAACTGGAGAGGGAGTGAATGAAAAAATACCTTTCTAATAATGACCAAGATTGTGAATAAAAATAACTTTTTCCTTATTTTGCCTTCTTACCAATACATACATGCAAAACACTGTGTTTATAAATATTTTAACCCAATGAGAACATGGGGTCATATAGGGTCAACTGGCATTCATTATATCTCATCAAATTTTTTTTATTTATTTTATTTAGTACAAGATTATACATTTATATACAATGGATACCTTGCAGTTTTTGTTTTGTGTATATACAAACAACAATGTAATCTAAAATAAAGTTTTTGCTGTATAGAAACCTACATTACACATTTATAAAAAACCATAGATAAAATTGTGAGAAACAATTTACAAAAAATTCTGCCTCAATACAGGTTCACCTAGTGAGGCAGACTATGCACAACTAAAAATATTGTATAATTATGCTACTTCTGTGTAACCGATCTTACATTACTTTCTACTTATTAATTTTTTTGTACGGATGTAATCTATTTGTAATCTACATTGAACATGTACTTTTTTAGTTGTAATGTTGCCAATTTCATTGAATAAAGATATATTATTATTATAATTTATGAAATGTTTTGACTGCCCAACTAGAAGGATTCCCGTTTTAGGACAGTCAAATTATTACGAGTAAGAACATATGGCAGTCCTGGGTCGGTCGTGAATAACCCGCTCATTGAAACCCGCTCACGGACCACCAAAGAGCGAGCGGATCATTTTTTCGACAGCGCCCGGGTCTCGCTACCCACTTCTCGCAACCGCTCTACTACTGCAACCTGGGTATCGGGTGCGGATGTGGCGGGGCGAGTGACGATAGATAGATGTATGAGAGAGCGAGCGGGTTGCCAACACCCGGGTTTCGCCACCCGCTCTCTCTACTCAGGTAGTAGAAAGTAGCTGGGTGAAGCGTAATCGAGTTTCATATTTTGTGTCGCGAAAAGAGCGGGTCTTCGCGACCTGCTTGTGTCGCCAGTGTGTCGTGAGCGAACCGGGTCGTGTAAAACGATCGTTCGACCCAGGACTAACATCGGGAACATGATTTGTACAAAAAAAAGAAGGAAAATTGAGGAAATAAAAAGAAGAGAAAGAATACAAAATAAAATAAAAAAGTTTAAAACATAGCAACTGTTATTTGTTTACCATAGTTATTACAATAATATTAATTTAAAAAAGAAAAGGTAAATAGGTACTTAATAACAAATAGGTAACTTAAGGCGATCCACTAGTTCACTACTGTGCCGTGGACAGTAGTTCTTCGGTGGACGCCATAGGGGTCACTTTGAATAACCGAATTCGTCGACTAGCGGCCGTATTGTAAAATATCAACGCGAAAATGCATATTTTATTTTATTTTGGGAAGATTGGGTGTAAATATCAACTTTTTTTGCGATTATTAAAAAATAAACTGAATTTGCCACATTACACAATAAAACCATATCCGAAAGGGGGTTTATAAATAGGAGAGTTTGGACTTGAAAGTGTGTTTTTTAGACCTTATACTTTATTTTTTTATAGGCTTATTAAAAAACTTATAAAAAAAATGACCGATATTTTTAAGGGCCAAGGTATGTTCTAAACGCAGTATTTAATTGAAGCATCTACAATACTTCTAAGCGATCAAATTTTCAAAACAAAAACATATGATTTTGCATTATTTACTATGACTTCATCTTAAGAGGAATTAAGAGGATTAAAACATTTAGGTAACTTCTGTATGCATTTCATATTATAGTCCTACATACATGTGTTGTAGAAAAAAAGAAAAAAAAAGAGAAGAGAAAAAATAAAATAAAAATGAAATAACCAATTAAAACATAAAATAGCCGTATATATTTGTATCAGTTTAACCAATGTCTATAAATCTGATAGAATAAAAAGGGCGTATTTTATATTTATTACTAGCAAATACCCGGCATGCGTTGCAAAGCCACTCAAACAGAGAAAATGTTTCAGTTTTAATTTTGTTTGTTGAAGTGTTTTTGGATACAGAATATTTTTAGTTTTTCTGACGAGTAAGCAGGCCATATTGAGCTGTCCCTGTGAGATGCATGGATTTTCCAAATTCGCCCTCTGATATTCCCTCCCCCCCCCGAATCCCTCGTTCATTCCCCCCCCCTCCCGGATTTCCCTCCCTCTCCCGCATTCCCTTCCTGCCACTAAACTATATGAAATACTCACATTTTTCAAACAACTTGCACGCCACATATTAAATTTATATACAAATTTCATAAAGCCAGAGCTCACCATTATATATAGAAACCTTCGCAGGCGTGCACACAACAAATCACCAAAGTTTCATCGCAATCGGATGAATGGTATAGGAAATAATTTCATGAAGCCAGAGCGCTCCATTGCATAAAGAACCCATTGCAGGCGTGTGCATAAAAAATCACCAAAGTTTCATCGCAATCAGATAAATGGTTTAGGTAAGTACCGCATAAGGGACAAATAAAGAAACATTAATTTTTATATATTAATAAGTCAGGTACACCTCATACGTCATATGTATGTTTGGCAATGCCACATTGTCTTGAAAACAAGCTTATGGGTCTGAGTGGTTAAGATTCTGTTGTTAAAAGGCTTTAAATGTTTTTTTTTATCCAGTATAAGAATGTGCAAATGTTATTTTTAAAGTATAGGTATGTAGTATACATATACAGGATTCATCAGGATATTCCTGACAGACTTCAACCAATGATCCCTGAGCTTAGTCGGACTAAAAATACAGGGTGTAACAGGACGTACACGAGAGATTTTAACCAGCGATTCCTGAGCATATTTGGAGTAAAAAATGTATTTGTCATTTTGCTCTATGATGACATTTTTTTTCTATTAAAAACGTTAAAAATATTTTTCCACCACACGCAGCAACTGACTAGTTAAAATAGTAAGCACGTTTATAACCTAGCAGACAGTTGAGAAATATCTCGCGTAGCGATGGGAACAGTAGCACAGTGTAAATGAAAAACATTTTTTGTTTTTAATAGAAAAAAAAATCATCGTATGGTGTGTACATTTTTTACTCCAAATATGCCCAGGAATCGCTTGTTTAAATTCCTTGGGTACGTCCTGTTACATACTCTATAGATAGCATTTTGATCTCCAGTGACATTTTTTTTTTCAAATTAAAACCAAAAATAATTTTTTATCATTTCACGTGTTGTCACTACAAGAACCCACCGTCCCTTTTGTACAGTATTATAACAGTAAATGCATAAGCCACAAAATAGAAAAAAAAAGATTACCATTGTCAAGAAATAATGTGACCCAACAGGAAAAAAAACTCATTAAAGAATTTTAGTAATTTAATTTATTCAGAAATTGCCGGTTGAGAGAGGGTTAAAATTCCATAGTTTGGCAGTTACTTTTTTTATTACTTGAATCCTTAAAAAGATGAATGCTCTTATTATGTCTGATGAGGAAATTTCAACTCTGAAATTAAGAATGATTCACTTCATTCCGAGATTTCGTTTCGCCAACCATATTATTTTTAATGTTTTGTGGTTTTTAGATGACCCAGATAATTCATAGTTCTTATGATTAAAAGTATGGTTGTAAAATGTTTTTCATTGGGAAAATTTTGTTTTTTTTTTCAGATTCGAGTAAAAGATATAGACCATAACCACAAATTCAAAAATGAGATTATCAATGTTATAAAGAAAGGTGGTTATTGTGGTAGGTCGTCCCGTTAATCGTAATCCTGAGTTCAAATCCAGAAAAGGGACTTTCCAGATGTGCTAAGGCTTTGTTATTAGCTTCACACATAAAATAAATCTAACAAATGTAGCTTCACTAGTTTTACTACCCAACTACCCTGTAGTTAAAATTTTTTTTTGCCCATTTGTTTTTATAATTAAATAATTAAAATTTCAAAGATCCTTGGCTAATGAAAGATATAACGTCAGAAGTTGAAAACAGTTTCGTTGACTTTTAAATTTGGTATCTACAAAAAAAAGCTGTTTAAAGTGATAAGTTTATAATGCCAAAGCTTACAGTTTGAGCACAGATTGCGTACAGATTTTTGCTTCATAGTTAAGATTTATTAATTATACCAAATAAATGGATCCATGACAACTCAGAATCATGCAATTTCAACACCCCCTTTGAAAGTTGTGAAAAAAAATTTTGAAAAATAGCCTAAGCCTAACCTAAAATCACCTAACGAGGCCAAAAAAAACGGGTTTCTCAAGAATTTTTCCTGGAAAGACATTTTAATTTATTAACGTAAAAATTTATGTTCATGTTGTTAGAACTTTTAACTCCATTCTGATTTTTGTTATTTTAAAATGATGATTTTTAAAGCTGCTGTTATTCTCAAAACTGTGTTTTTAATGTCGGTTAGCAAGATTTCTCGGAAACGTCTCAAATTTTTACACAAGCTATATAAATATATATTTTTAGTAACGAAGTGAAGTGAACGGAGGTTTTTATTCATACTGATAAAAGTTTTCCATTTTATAAACAATTTAAAGCCAAAATTTTCAGATTATACTTTATACTTTATAATTAAATTGCATTAGTACCATTTATCAAAGACCTTGGTGTTATTTTTGACCGGAAACTTACATTTGATCGTCACTGTGAAACAATTTCCAATAAGGCCATGCAAATTCTAGGTTTTGTAATACGTAACACAAGGACTTTTCAAAACATTGAGTCAATTAAGCTACTTTACTGCTCTCTTGTAAGATTGCAGCT